>OLMO02000275.1:16272742-16287889 GCA_900291935.2 Cassiopea xamachana
CACACACACACACACACATATATATATATATATATATATATATATATTTATGTGTGATTGTATATATCGATCAGAGCTGCTTGCACATATGAGTTGTGACTTATATTGTTTCTGCTTGACTAGAACTTTCCTCGCTTTGATTATATAAATCTGTACAAGTTTATTAAAATCTCCTGAAGTGTTCAATTAATGCTGCAATATCTTGAACAGATAAAGAACTCAATGTATTGTGTCTATTGTACAATTTTGCTCATATGTATTTATTGAACACTTGCTTTAAAAATACCATGTAGAAGAAGTATGTCACCTAGGTGACCACCCATGTAATAAAAGTCTATGAGAAAAGTGAGCCGACAGAATGGAAATCAAAGAGATTGCCGGAGTTAGAAGGTAGATGTATCAGCTTTATTTCTTAAAGGTAAAGTATTTACATCTCAATAGAAATTGTAGCTACGTTTGGGTTCAATTTCATCTGAAGGCTTGAGGAGCTAACTATTTTGATGCACATGTTAAGGAATGCTAACTGCTATATAGCGGGGAGAGAGGTACTGTATTCGAGCTATGCGTAACACCATCATCATCATACCATCATTTAAAGTTGGTTACAACTATAGTTGGTAAAAATTAATTCAGACCAACTATTAAAGCAAAATAAAAAGCAAGGGTAAGACTATAATACAAATGAAAGGAAAAATACCGATTTACGAATTAAGGAATAGCGTGGTTTGTCATCCCACTTTGCGATGGATTCCTTGAGTCATCATAACAAGTCATGTTTGTGGTTCTTTCTGCTTATCTTTAAAGTAATTATCTGCCAAACAACAAGATATACTGCTTAGTAGCCTCTCATGATGTGCTTTACTGCTCAGCAAACTTTGCTTGCTGATAAGCTAAAGATAGCAGAGTAAAGGCATCTAGCATATATCTTCATATATGGAAAGCGTTTTTTATTATATCTTGAGTTGATAGAGGAACAAGTTATGTAGTTAGTCATACGTTATGGCAGCAATTCGTATTTGGCCATTGCCATTTTCTGACGTCTTGGTAAACAGTTCTTTGATGAGCAACCCTGTGTGGTTTTTTAGCCCAGCTAAAGATGTGCATTCCTTGGCAAAGGCTCTAATTAAATGGACTGCTGGCAAGAGGCTCTGCACGGCGTTTGCATTGAAATTTTATTATTACATATTTTTCCACCCTCACGATATGTTTTTGATCATATAGCCAGTCATACATCGTTTCTGCAGCTCGTATTAGAGTATTGCCATTGACAGATATGAGCAACTCTGACAAGAAGCTCTGCAATACTTACATGACACTTAGTTTCTGCTGTAATCTATCTATCTCAGGTACCATCTGCTCTCAGCTGGTTGGCTGTCATGAGTCTCCACTTCTGTTGATCTTGAGCCAGTCTGATACACTCATAGCATCTCATTTGTTTTCGGTCAATAACAGTCATCCATACGTCCTTGTGATGTTGATAGCTTTTGATCTGTGCAAGATATAAAAATTGCTCCTTCTGGAAATGTGAATTGAAGCCTTCTGAGCATGCCTGCAAAATATTGTTTTTCAATTATTCGAAACTATGTGTTATCAGTTTTTTTCGCAAAGAAAGTGCACTATTTACCACCAAAACACATTTCTCGAACGAATGCTCACAATATTATTGAAAGGAATCCTTCATTGGTGATTCTTTTGCTGGCCAATCAAGATTTGACGCTGCCTATGCTGGCCAATCAGGATTTGGTCTGATTCTGCAAATTCTATTACATTTTTTATCGAACAAGAAGGAGCACATGAGCTTGAAGTAGTTCGTACTCTTCTCTATTTATGAAACTTTACCAAATTCTTTGAGTGTGGTTCTATCAAACCTCCTATCTTACCTGCCTAAATAGGTTGAATTCCTTTGCTTGATATGACAAAAGCTAAACTTACCGATACATCATTACCATTATTCTCATTTGAAACGTTAAGTCTTCTACCGGTTTTCTTAGAAAGCGTTCAAACAAAGAAACTTAGTATGTCTGTCATTACAGTCTCTCATGAAGAATTAAAATGAGCAAAATGTTAGCTTAGCATTTAAAGATATTTATTCTAAGTCCACATTCTCATTTTGCTCTGCAATATTGCGCATTCTAATATCAAATAATTTGCAATTCTTGTCATGCCTAACTATCAGTAATTCATCGTAGGTATTCCTCGTTTAAACGACATTGGTAAAAATGAAAACTGCGACAGTTACAGTTTTGCTTGCGTTCTTTGCAGTAGCATTTCTCAGGACTGATGGTAAGTGCAGATGGTGGAAGATTTCATTAGCAGCAAGGCAGTAATACAGCTCTAGCACAGCAATTACTTGGCGAAGCATTACAAATACATCGCTTTCAAATAAGCTATACTTTTATAGTTTCTAACGTTTATCAATTATACCTACAACATTGCTGACATGAAACAAGTTAGTGAACAAAGGACACCGTCGTCTTAGGCAACAGCACTCCAAAATGGGCAGAGCATAGGAGAAGAAAATTCTTTGAAAATTCAAGTTTCCTAAATATTGCAAAATGTTGAGCTAATTCCAATATTTTGCTCATTGGTTTGAAACACTTAAACTAAACTTTTTTAAAATAATTAGGGAATAAAGTAAGCAGATAATTCACTTTATGTCCTTTCCCAATAGATAAATGTGTAAGAATGAACCCTATTGAAGCTCATTTATAAACCTAAATCCTTTAACTTGTGCATGCATTACGTATGAACATTCAAAGTTGCACATAAGAAAATTATAGTATACAGCAGACATAGAGTACTGGTCAGCAGTGCTCAATAATGCACTCAAAGCTTTTAATGAAGTTGACGTAATATACTTATACTTTGTTATTGGCTTTCAGCGCTGTCTATAGTGTCAAGATCAGACCATGGTAAAAGATCAATGCTGGATTCTGGATCAGGAGCTGAAAGAGGATCAGGCGGAGGAGGATCAGAGTCAGGATCAGGATTAAAGTCCGGATCAGGGTCAGGATCTGGTGATGGCTTTGAGTCAGGATCAGGATTAAAGTCCGGATCAGGGTCAGGATCTGGTGATGGCTTTGAGTCAGGATCAGGGTCAGGATCAGGATCTGGTGATGGCTTTGAGTCAGGATCAGAGTCAGGATCTGGTGATGGCTTTGAGTCAGGATCAGAGTCAGGATCTGGTGATGGCTTTGAGTCAGGATCAGAGTCAGGATCTGGTGGTGCCTTTGAGTCAGGATCAGGTTTAGGATCAGGGTCAGGATCAGGGTCTAGTGGTGGCTTTGAATCAGGATCAGGATCAGGGTCAAGGTCTGGATCAGAGTCAGGATCAGCAGCTGGATCAGGATCAGGATTTGGATCAGGATCAGGGTCAGAATCTGGGTTAGGATCAGGTTCTGGATCAGGGTCTGGTGATGGTTTTGCATCAGGGTCAGGATCAGGGTCAGAGTCTGGATCAGGGTCAGGATCAGAATCTGGATCAGGGTCTGAGTCTGGATCAGGGTCAGAGTCTGGATCAGGGTCAGGATCAGAATCTGGATCAGGGTCTGAGTCTGGATNGGATCAGGATCAGGATCAGGATTAGGATCAGGATCAGGATCAGGGTCAGAGTCTGGATCAGGGTCAGGATCAGAATCTGGATCAGGGTCTGAGTCTGGATCAGGGTCAGGATCAGAGTCTGGATCAGGGTCAGGATCAGCATCTGGATCAGAATCAGGATCAGGATTGAGATCAGGATCAGGATCAGGATCAGGGTCAGGATTCGGATCAAGGCTTGGCGGTGGCTTTGTGTCAGGTTCTGGCAGAGGATTAGGCCAAAGATTGGTCAAGATAGCACTTAGCAGAGGATTAGGCCAAAAAATTAATCAAGATAGCATGAAGATTGCTTCCAAAGAGCATTGAACAACATTTAACACCTGAGTTTGTGCTGTATGCTAATAATTGTCTTCATAGATGAGAAATTAATTTTATTAAAGGGTATTATATCGTAACAAAAAATGTGTATTATGAATTGCATTTACATTCTTCATAGGTACCTTGTCCACGAGCAGATTAAATTCGGTGCTCTATTGCTGCAAATCTTGCATCCAAAGTCCGTCCTAAGCAGTTTCATTGGGGGAGGGGGGCTTTTTGCAAGTATTAGACATTGCTGAGACTAGCAGAGGAAGACAGGATCTATAATTGGTCATTTCGACCTGAAAGCAGTGATGTGTCGAAACACCTTCTGTTGGGGGGGTGTTCTGACTAATTGACCAACTATTGTTACTAAATTGTTAGTAAAAAATGAGAAGTTCACAGAAAATACTGTGTCAAACCCTCTTGCTGCCAGGCTAACTTCTGACCAACTTTCTTGCAAATTTGATAATATTGGGGGCGTGACGCCCCCATGCCTTACTATCGACACATCCCATTCTGAAAGGTGTCTTGATGAATTAGGCATGACAAAGATAACATATCTCCTTAATCAGAATACAAAAAGATAAATAACAACTGATCCAAAACGCCGTGCATATTAATCGTTGCTTTGAATTTTAGACCTTACATGCAACTCATTTGATAAAGTTCAAGCAACCAATTTATTGAAGTTTAAGACTGGTCAAAAATCATTTTCTTACCTTGGAGCCCATACGTGGAATGGCTTGAAGCCTACATCAAAGAATGCGCCCTCACTTTTCGCTTTCAAAAGAGCTATTAAGCAATATAAAACAATAAAGAACTTCTTTTCTTGGACCTTTAATTTCTATTTAATTTATTCTTATATCAACAATTTAAATTTTTCCTAATATTTGTATTTAGATTGTTTGACCTTTTCATCGTTGTTAGTGTTGTATTTTTGATGGAGGGACCCTTGTAAACAAGCATCTTTGCTGAAAGGTACCCCTCCGTAAAGAATTTTAAAATGAAATGGAACAATATCATTGTTAAGTATGAAGGTTTAGTTAATCAAGCTAAAGCTATCCCAAAACAGTGCATGGCCCTTTCTCATCATTTCTCATGCTATCGAATTAAGAAAATACTAGGGGTAGTAACAAGTTTCTGCCTAAGAAATGCATCAACTTTTTCTCAAATTTAGCTTCAGTTGCACTTGATTTACGAAGTTTGATCTCTTGCTTCTAAAGATTGCTGTTGCATCTATCCATTGCCTTTCTTTTTCTGGACATATGGAGAGGCAATGCAAGTTATTTTGAAAGGAGAGGAACATTCTTAACAAAGGTTCTAGCATCTTCTTCTTCTTCTTAAGTCAGTTGGCACCCAATGCGCTGCTTTGGCCATTTCCAGAGCACACCACCCTTCTCGGTCAACAGTCCGATGAACTGCATCAGCCAAACTTCCTCCAACCAATTTCACAATTTCACTTGCCCATGATGTTACTGGCCTTCCTCTTCTTCGCTTACCCTCAACCTTCCCTCAATAATGCACCTTTCCATACCTCCCTCTCTTATAATGTGACCAAAGAAACGCATCTTCTTCAAGATCATGGTTTTTCGAATTACAAGGCTGGTCCCAATTTTATCTAGCACCCGCGAGTTTGTCCTTTTATCTTTCCACGAGACTCTTTAACAACCGTCTATTGCACCACATCTGAAAAGAGTCAATCTTTTTCCATCTGTTTCTGTAAATGTCCAGGACTCACACCTATATGATGCTACAGCAAAGGCAGTGGCATTTAACAGCTGCAACTTCAGCTTGGTGGATACTCCTCTGCTTTTCCAGATGCTTCTAAAATATAGAATAAAAGGAACCAAAATCGTTTGAAAACGAAAGCCTCTTTCCAAAAGGTGGTCACGAAGGGGGGAAAATGTGCCCCAAAAATATGAAACCCGGTTAGCCGAGTAACTCAGATATCAGGCTCCTGTTTTTATGGAGCCAAGCTACTCGGCAGGTCAGATATCAGCAAGTCAGGTCATTTAAGGTTTAAGTTGTCTCAGGTTTTGCACCAATTTTTCCCAGCCGGCCGAGTTACTAAGCAAAGTTTCGTTTATATGTGATATTAGCTACTATCTAACTGCTTAACTTCTGTCCTTACTATGATTTATCATGATTGCAATTGTACATGGAGCTTTTTCACTTTACATTAATGCACATGAGCAAACGTTGTGCCAATACAACAAAAACCCAGTAATCCGAAAACACGAATAATACGCATCAACTATTCTTTCTTTTCTTGAGCCAAATCCAATATGTTAAAGCACAAACTTATACCAACGATCAAAACGAAACGAACGAATATATGTCCTCAGTTATTAAACGTCCTTCTCATTCTCTGTCTTCTCTTCTCCTCTGCCTCGTGACTCTTGTCTCTATTTTTGGGGGGCCCCGCAGAGGGCCTCACACGAAACATTGAAACTCAACAATTTTTGCTCAGAAAGTCCTAAGACAGTTTGATACAAGAAGTGTGAAAAAGTTAAGAAAGTTTCAGTACTGCGTGAAAAATGCTTTCTTATGAAAAATGTCATCATTTGAATGGTCATCATTGTCATGAACTTACTGATAGAATCTGATAGAAGATATAGAACGAAGTGATTAGATAAAATAATCTGTGAGTGATGAGGCAAGCTATGCGTGATTGCTCTTTACCAAAAGCTAAATTGCAGCCCCTGTTTTTGAGCAAGCAGTTTTCGAGACTGAATATAACATTTGATGCACGAAATGGCTGATCACATCTGAAGTGAATACGAAATTTGATGCATCAGAAGGCTCACCAAATCTGAAGTAAATGTGACAGTTGTCGCACCATAGTTTATCAAATTTGAGGTGAATTACTCCATAAATTTTACAATCCAGGTCCATCTATACATCGACTTACAAAGGCCTATGCATCAACTCTGAATACATGCAGGGGGAAGCAGACGTAAATTTGCATTGTAGTAATTAAGCAGGTTTCTGGAAACTTGTTTGAAAAGAAGCAATTTTTTCAAAAATTTTTGCCAACGTTTGAGCAACTTTTAGAGTTTTTTTGAGTAACTTTTCATGAAATTTTGAATAACTTCTAGACTGGGCTATATTACGATACACTAATGTTAGCATTTTTAGACACTCACCCACCCCTTGTCACACTTTGTCAGCAATTCACAACTACCCTCCCACCCCTATTGTGTGGCGTCACATTATGAATTTCAATAGGGTGTTTTTTCTGCTTTCTTAATAATGTGTTTGTTGTGTCTTCTTTGGCCTCAAAATGGCATCAAACTAGAATTGCCATATTATGACGTGAAGCCAAGTGTGTTCTAAAAATGGGTCAGACTTACTATTACGAAGCAGAATGTGCCAAATATTGAGTTGTTTAAAAACTGTGACTTCACAGTCCAAAAACAACCCACCAACGCCTTGTCACACTTTGTCACAAAAATCAAAAGACCCCCACCTTCCTTGCATGACGTAATCATTGAATGACCCCTTTTTGTGGATTGAGCCCCTGTCTTAAGTAGCTTCTAGTATCGCAGCTGAAGCTATGCCCATTTTTGTTGACAAGAGATAGCTCTTGCATACAGCATAGTGGACAAATCTTGATTGGCTGTTGGCGAATTCCCCAATTGGGGAATCTTCTCGATCAAGATTTGTCCACTATGCTCTTGCACACCCAAATGAATGTCCTACACTCCCAAAAAGAAACTTTTTCGAACGGCTCTGACTATTTTCACCACACTGTTCATACTGCAGCAATAGCATTCTGTCGTTCACAAGGCACTTTTTCCAACTATGTGTCTCGTTCATGGTAATATAATAATAATAATAATAATAATAATAATAATGAATATTTAACAGATCCATTACAGATGGCTTTTCACTGTTAAAGTTACAATACTGCTTATATAAATGTTTTGTTAAAAATATTTACAGAAAAAGGGATGTCTCTTAAAATTAAAGTTAATTACATTGTTCAGCTCTATTAATTAAAAATTTGTTTACTAAAGATAAAAAAGTATTATAGTTTGAGCAGTTTCTTATTTTATCTGGCAGGGAGTTAAATAGTCTTGCCGCGTTATCTTGAAAAGTTCCGCTCTCTTTGTTTGGTATTTCCAGCGATTTGGTGCCATTCGATCTCAGTTCTCTTTTATTTTCTCTCACATTCAGTTTTAGATAATAAGGCCACGTTTCCGAGTTCAAAGCCTTGAATCACTGGCTCCCCACTTTTCATAAATAGCATTTTTTACTATTTTTACTTGAGCTTGTTGGGAAAACATTGCTCATATCTCCTCAAGATTATCGAAGCGTAAATGTCCAATATTAACATTCTTCTCTCTCTGCAAGTCTCTTTTCTGTTCTCACGTGTTCCTCGTCTCTTCGTTCTCGTAACTCCTGTCTCTTCATATTCGTGTCTCATTCAGTTCCTCTTTCTTCTTAATGCGCATGCTCCATGCCACTTGTTCAATTCAATTAAATTCATAACAGAGCTAATCCCCGGCCTTGGATACCAAGCCCCTCCACTTTGATCGTCATTTCCACGCCCCCTAAATATTGATTTCAATGTCTTTCTCTGAATGGGCAAATACTATAATATTCATATTATTTTATGCTTGGAAATTGTACCCCCGTTCTGCTATGAGAGGAGCACGCGTTATGGGGTGAAACGAAATTGAAAGATTGCTATTTTGCTTAAAATGTACTCATTAATTTTTGACACTGTATTAAAAAATATAGCAACATTATACTCTCTTTACTTGGACCCGAACTTTTAAACAATTTAGAAAACATTAGTATTCTCCCGACTCGATAGAAATATCTGACAAGAGTCTTACTTATCCCCAACTTGAAAGGGGGCTACACCGCATATTTTCTCTCAATATTGACACCCCTGTACAATAGTCCGGAATCAATTGTCGTGAGCTTGACAAAATGTAACGAATAAATTTATTGCAACAATGGATCGGAAGAGCATAGAAGGCTACCAACTCAGAAGCCATATCTAAGAGCTTCTTGAGCAATCGTTTGTACTGAAGAAACTAAAACTAATTTAACCTCATGTGTCACATTAGTGAAGTCATCCAAAATAAATTCATGGCGAAATAGATAAAAATCCATTAATTTGTTTTTCTTCTTATTGTTAATTTTCAAATCTTTCACTTTTACCAAATGATATTAACCACCATGCTACAGACAGTTTCTTTAGTATTCTTGAGCCTGTTTGATTTTTTAATTACAAATAGATGCTTCACAAATACTAAGAACATGATTTGTGTCCTATGCGCATCTTAAAGCGCAAAGGAATATTTCTCAAAATCTTTTCTTTCCAATTACCAGGCATATTTTCACTAAAGCATCAGAAATAGTCGCCTCCTTTCTCAACCACATGTTTTTTATTTCATAAGGAGCAGGGATGGATCCAGACCATGGACTTTAGGGGGGAGTTTCATTGTCTTTTTCATGTAAAACGTTTCTTAACACTTTGCTTAAAACTTTCTTAACTTTTTCATGATTCCAGTGTTATAGCTTTCTTAAGAATTTCTTAGCAAAGATTTCGTACTTCAGATGTTTGGTGCATGCACTTGAGTGGATATCGAAAAAGTTCCGTGTACACCTAAATAATGATAATTCTTAGCAAATAACAAAAGTTAAACTGTTAGAGAACAACAAGTATAACCTTTATAACATTTTGTAATCAGATAAATCATATTTCAAATACATATACACGTTTAAACTTTGTTAGGTTTAAAAGTTTAAACTTTGTACTATACTTAATATGGAAAGATTTGCTAAATGCCTAATTTATAATGTAAAGAGAAGATACCAATTTTGTGCAAGTTGGTGCTGAATATGGATGCTCAAAAGGTATTACGTAAGAAATAGCTTAAAGACAATTGTGATGAAGAGATTATCAAATTTCATAATGGTTATATATGATCTGGAATAATTCAAAAATCAGTATGAAAATGAGTACAAAGCAACATCTTTTACGCCTTTGAACAATGAAAGTGAAACCAATAGTTATATTAAACTTAGTAGAAAGAGAGAAGCTATTTCTCCTATGGATCAAATTCTAATAAAAACATTGCTGGCAATTTTACAACAGTAGATTGTGATAAATCTATGAATTATAAAATCCACAGCCATTGACATTAAGAGCATCTAGCTACACGAGAATTAAATATACAGCTAAGATAAACATACAAAAAACACCTACTCTAAATTACTTAGGCTTGTTTTATTTTATTATTGAGGCTAATTTAGGACAGTTAAAATCAATAGCCATCTATATTTGGGAAAGTTTAGAGCTTCAAGTAAAAAGCAACTAATGCTGCTATGGAAGAAATTCGTACCGAATATTGATGATAAATCTATAACAACAAATTGCAATACACCTAGCACAAAATGGAGACATGTTACCTCAGGATAAGAGATATTATTTTAATGAAGAATCAATTAATTCAAGATGATTGGCAAACATTAGAACACTTTAAGAGTGGATATGCTGTAGACATGAAATTGACGACGCTCCAGACATACCTCAAGGTGATATCTGCAATATTACCGTAGCTTGGCAATCGATTTGATGAACTTTCATAACTACGCACATTTAATTAAGACCCTTCATGATCTCATCTAAACTATTCTTTGCTTAATAAAAGCAGTTTTTTCAACAATAAACAAAAATATTTTTTAATATTCTTAGGAAACCGATGCTTAGCAAATCACGCACATCCCTGGGAAGACTTACATAACTATTATTGTCATATTTGTCTCTGCTNGGCATATTTTCACTAAAGCATCAGAAATAGTCGCCTCCTTTCTCAACCACATGTTTTTTATTTTATAAGGAGCAGGGATGGATCCAGACCATGGACTTTAGGGGGGGGGGGAACTTAATTGTCTTTTTCATGTAAAACGTTTCTTAACACTTTGCTTAAAACTTTCTTAACTTTTTCATGATTCCAGTGTTATAACTTTCTTAAGAATTTCTTAGCAAAGATTTCGTATTTCAGATGTTTGGTGCATGCACTTGAGTGGATATCGAAAAAGTTCCATGTACACCTGAAATAATGATAATTCTTAGCAAATAACAAAAGTTAAACTGCTAGAGAACAACAAGTATAACCTTTATAACATTTTGTAATCAGATAAATCGTATTTCAAATACATGTACACGTTTAAACTTTGCTAGGTCTAAAAGTTTAAACTTTGTACTATACTTAATGTGGAAAGATTTGCTAAATGCGTAATTTAACATGTAAAGAGAAGATACCAATTTTGCGCAAGTTTGTGTTGAATATGGATGTTCAAAAGGTATTACGTAAGAAATAGCGTAAAGACAAATTTGATGAAGAGATTATCAAATTTTATAATGGTTATATATGATCTGGAATAATTCAAAAATCAGTATGAAAATGAGTACAAATCAACAACTTTTACGCCTTTGAACAATGAAAGTGAAACCAATAGTTATATTAAACTTAGTAGAAAGAGAGAAGCTATTTCTCCTATGGATCAAATTTTAATAAAAACATTGCTGACAATTTTACAACAGTAGATTGTGATAAATCTATAAATTATAAAATCCACAGCCATTGACATTAAGAGCATCTAGCTACACGAGAATTAAATATACAGCTAAGATAAACATACAGAAAACACCTACCTAAATTACTTAGGCTTGTTTTACTTTATTATTGAGGCTAATTTAGGACAGTAAATCAATAACCATCTATATTTGGGAAAGTTTAGAGCTGCAATTAAAAAGCAACTAATGCTGCTATGGAAGAAATTCGTATCGAATATTGATGATAAATTTATAACAACAAATTGCAATACACCTAGCACAAAATGGAGACGTTTTACTTCAGGATAAGAGATATTATTTTAATGAAGAATCAATTAATTCAAGATGATTGGCAAACAGTAGAACACTTTAAGAGTGGATATGCTGTAGACATTAAATTGACGACGCTCCAGACATACCTCAAAGTGATATCTGCAATATTACCGTAGCATAGCAATCGATTTGATGAACTTTCATAACTACGCATATTTATTTAAGACCCTTCATGATCTCTTCTAAACTATTCTTTGCTTAATAAAAGCAGTTTTTTCAACAATAAACAAAAATATTGTTTGAATATTCTTAGGAAACCGATGCTTAGCAAATCACGCACATCCCTGGGAAGACTTACATAACTATTATTGTCATATTTGTCTCTGCTNTCTCCTAAATTTTGCTTATCCTTTCTTCTCTGACAAAAGAAATAATTCCATTGAAGAAGGCTGCATCACCTAGGAGATTTTAAACTGAATAAATGGAAGAGTTGCATGGGCTTTGGGTTAAACGCTATCTCCTAATAGTCGAGAAATAGGAAGAGAGAAAGAGGACACAAGGTATGGCATGGTGATTATTTTTAAGACACTAAAATTTCGACATCATCTGTACGTTGTTCTTTTATACTGAGATACCTTTTGCAGAGCTCTAATAATGGAATTAGGCGGAAAAAGCTTAATATAGTTTAAAGTTATCTTTTTTACCATTATACATCAGGATTGTAAATTATTTAACGGGTTTTAAAGACAATTCTTGTGCAGGATTTTATGAACTATGGCTCCCGAGTCAAAAGAACATACGTCATTTACAGAAAACCATTGAAGTTTCCAACCATCTGGCACTTTGCAAGCTTTACTGTCCTGCATTCCAAACGCTATATTTGAACTACTGTAATTTACGATAAATTTCTGCAGCTCTCTTGCTAGCACACATGGCCTAATTAATTTGCAATTTTTTAAATTTTAGAATTTTGGTGATCTGGACGTAAAATCAAGATGACTAACTTGAAGATTGCAGTTCTGTTTGGGCTCCTTGCTGTGGTTCTATACCACACAGATGGTAAGATAAATTCATTCACGGTTTGCAGTTTTCTACACTCTCTTGCATATTCTTTAAATACAAAATTACCTAAAGAGATGTAATGTAAATCACTTCTCACAAAAATGTGGTAGTGTACCGTGTCCAACTGCATTCTTACTAAATATTCATCGAATAGAGTCTACTTTTAAACTTTTACACCTCGACTGCATGAATCGAGAGAGCACCATGAAGCGGACATGTGTTGAGAATATTAGGTGAATATTTTCATAATGTCAGAGTATAAAGCCAAAATTAAGAATGTGCGTCACTAGGATACTGCTCGCTGATTGGTTGAAGTTACCTTTCGGACAAATATTTTCTGGGAGCACAAGCAAACGAGGAACTTCTATTAGATTGTGCTTGTGTATACCATGAGAAAGTGGATGAATTTAGATGGGAGATTACCAAAAGGAATGATATTAAGTCTATGAGCGCTTAAGACTTGACAAGTATTCTGATTTCACGAGGATTGTTGACTCCAAATGCAAATTACATGTGTTAGTCAACCTGGCAGAGGTAGCATTTCACTAAAGCCTAATGGCGAATGTTGACTTCCATGTCGATGAAAATTATTTGCGGCTTTTATCACTTCTACTCTTTCTTCAGGCTCCACACTATGCAAACTCTTCGTTTATTTGACAGATTAGGCCCATTGGAATCCAAAAGCCAACTTTCTCGAAGCTTTCTATTGCGATCTTTCAAGCTTCTCCTTGTCTTCTTTTGAGATCCCTACTCTAAAGGGTCAAGCCATTGCTCAGAAGGCCCATTCTCACCCAAAAGGTGCTGTGAATAAACAAATTAATAGTATCATAAAGATAGTATCGAAAGGTCATTTTTAGACCAATGACATACTTGAAACTACTTCAAAGCCTCACTAGCTTGACACTTCCTTGGTGGTAAACACTAGAATCTGATCGCTTCTCCACATCTATTGGTCGTTGATGGGCCATTAGGATACCTTGAATCATTCTCGCGATTCCCGTAGGTACAGCGCTTCACCATTTTAAAAAAACAACTACTATCAGACTTCAATCATCGCCAAATGTTTGCCCTTAAGTCTAAATTGTCCAATCAGCGAGCTTTATTTTGAAGACCCAATGTTTGCTCGAAAAGGTAGATTGCTTTGCATTGTTGTATCCATCTTCCTCTGTAACTATTATGCGCACCAAAAAGGAAATAGATTTATTAGATAGAAAGAAGATGATAATAGATGCTTTAAATTTTGAGAATCACTTTGGCAATATCAATTCAAGGCTAGGATAAGTCATCATTCATTATGAAAGTAGTACAGAAGAGATATCTTATTCGTAGTTTCCTAGATATAGGACTGAATTTGCAAAAAGGCTTTCATTATGCAGCTCTCAAATCTGGGAATGACACACCTGCTGAAATACGTAAACTACCGACACTAGCTCGTTTCAAAAAAGACTTAGAACGCATCTGAAGAGCTGACACCAAAACACAACTCCCTAGAAGAACAGCAATAGGTAGAAAAGATATATAGGTTTTATACTCTGTAATTGCTAGGCTTGATATCGATGTTATTAGATTCTTCATATGCTTAGATCAGATTTCTTTTTTTCTATCTTCACTTAAATTGTAACTTGCTGAAGGGAGAATTTGTGTATAAATATATTTAAATTGAAATTAAGTTATTGAACAAATGGATCTTAAGGACAGCACAATAGAAGTCACATGTGAAAGCAACTGAAAAACTTAGAAGTAAGAAATTAAGTTAGCATATAACTGTAAATGGTTATCGCTTTATTTTATATTAAATTTTTCAAAAACACAAATGTTCTTATCACTAGCATCATTTTCTTAATTCATGATGATTATTGTATGGATATAAGATTTTTTTAACGTGCAGTTCTACACAAAATATGTAGTTCTAAAAAGATTTGTGCAGTTCAAACAATAAACATGTGCATTGCAAAAGCTCACCCAAGGGTGTAGGAAAGTAAATAGTAGAAAAATGGTAGATTTAGGTATGAGCTTATAGGAGAAACGCAATCATTATTGGAATTGTTAGAGGTAGTAGCATTTATCTACCCATTCTTGCTAAAAGCAGTCAGTTCATTTCCATTTGCAATCAAAATAACACAGCATCTTTGGATTTTATGTGCAGTTCTAAATTCTTCTTAAATAAAACCCTGCTGGATATCACTTTAAGGTTTTTCCCTAACCAAAACATATAATTCCCTATTACGTTATGCAGGCCACGTATGGAAAATAGCTATATCAACTGATATGATATATCTATCTAATATTATCATTTATATCATATCTATTACTATAAGATAAGATTCATTCTCAAT
>OLMO02000275.1:16289570-16303579 GCA_900291935.2 Cassiopea xamachana
TCTGGATCTGGCTATTATAGTTCTGGATCTGGGTCTGGTTATTATGGATCCGGATCTGGCTATAAAGGTTCTGGTTCTGGTTCTGGTTACTATGGTTCTGGATCTGGCTATTATGGTTCTGGATCTGGGTCTGGTTATTATGGATCCGGATCTGGCTATAAAGGTTCTGGTTCTGGTTCTGGTTCTGGTTCTGGTTACTATCTTTCTGGATCTGGCAGTGGTCATGGTTCTGGATCTAATCATGGTCCCAAGCATGGATCTGGCTCTAAGTTTGGTCGTGGGATCACTCTTGGAGAGTAAAAAGCTGTCAACAAGGATATAGTATATAACTACACAATGTAAGATTAAAACTAAACAGTATATCAATTGCTTTAAGAAATTCACTGTTATTATTGCTGCTGTAATATTCTATCTATAAGAACAATGCGCTAAAGAAAACTTATTATGACTTAAAATCCTCCTTCCCATGCATCAGATCAATCACGAAATTTCATTATGAGGCCGCTGTTCGACAATTAAGCAATCAGGTACCAATAAAGCTTAAGCCCTGTCCACACTATATAAACTAACCTAGGCTCACCCCAGATTTCAACTAACCCAGGTTAGACTTTCATATTGTGAACACAGCTAACCTACGCTCACAACAGATTTCAATTAAGCAAGGTTAGATTTTCATAGTGTGGACACAACTAACCAAGGTTCATACCAGGTTAGTCTAGCCCAGCTTCGGATATAGGTTCAACCTAGATTCACCCCAGGTTAGGAGTGATAAAATGTACTGTTGACACAAACATGGGTTGAACCTAGGTTAGTTTTACACTTGTGGCATGGGCAATGGCAGTTTTAGTCATTGAATGTTACTTTTGAGTACCTTTTGTGAGCTTAAAATGTGATTTTGTATGAATGATAGCACGCTTACTTTCTTGAAACGCTCAATTTTTTTCTATTATTGCAAGCGGAGACATAATTGTGGTTTTTAGTAAACTAATTGAAGTAGGGGCGTTGATGCCGTACACGTTGTTCTTGGCCATGCTTGATACAAATGTGTAACCGAAGATGCAGGATAGCATGCCTACTGTGCATGCGGAAATTCTCCTAACCTAGCCTCACTCCAAGTTTCTTCCCACACTTTAGACTGGTTGACTTCAATGTTGAAACAGCCTGGGCTCGGCCTAGATTAAACTAACCTGGGTTGAGCCCTGTTTAGTTTGTGTACTGTGGAGAAAGCATTAGCTATTGAACATAAAAAAAATGCACCATTCAGAGGTCGTGTGAAGGACAATGGGGGTGATCTGCAACTCACAAGATAGATAGGCCTCAATGAGATTTATTGTAGGAATGGCGCCATCAAAGTCAAGACTTTTAAAGACAAACTGTTTTCAAAAACGCAACATATGACGTCCGCTCGAGTACTTTTGTGATAGGCAGGGGCGTAGCTAGCAGGGAGTTGCGGAGGTGTAACACGCCCATCTTTCAGTGATCTTGTCGGTAAAAATGGATTTAATGACTTTCGTCGGTAAATGACTGAAGCTTATTGTCATGGCATGATCAAAAGAGTGTCGCAAATGCTCTTTCCTGCATCAGCACACCCCATAAAGTAAGGAAATCTTGCTATAAAATCGTTTCTGTCAGAAAATTCGCACCTCTGTCGGTAAATTGAAAGTTTTGTCAGTCTCTGTCGGTAAATCATTGCTTCAAACCTCCTTCAGAAAAAGCGGTTACGCAACACCACTGGTGATAGGAGCACATATTTGATTTTCACTGAACTTATTTCTTATTTTTCTTGACATGCTGGACGAAATGTGGCTTTATGTCCATAAGATGTCTGAAATTTCAGATATTTTACCCTCTGTTGATTAGCCACCTTGCCTTTGAATATTTGCTTCTGATACATTTCAGACTTCTTTTCATTACGCAGGGAATACCAACAAACGTCCATAGCAATACTGTTGCAAGAGCCATTTGAGACGGAAAGAAGTCAATGCCTGATTCGACTATAGTTTTTGACATGGCTGCAGGGACATATATAATGGAAAATGTGGATGAGGGTGTCACCCTTCAGTCTTTGGTGATCTCGTCGGCAGTTTCAGATTCAATGACTTTCGTAGCTACATGAGTATATTTTTCCCAAGACATATTCACAATAGTGTTGAAAATACACTTTCTTGCATCAATGCATTACATAGAATAAGAAGCTCTTGCTAAGAACACGCTTCAGTCGGTAAAATTCACACCACCGTCGGTAAATTCGCAGCTTTTCCAGCTTCTGTCGGTAAATCGTTACTTTATAACCCCTCCGTCAGAAAAAGAGGCCATGCGACGCCAAAGACTGTATCTACCGTATTTTGTTGTGGAACCATTCTCACTTTACACCGATTGTTAAGGAGATAAGGCTGAGTAATCAAATTACCGTTCAACCTCAATTCTCCCTGTAATTTCAAAGCTATATTGAAGATTGTGTTTAACCAGTTATACCAGTATCTAATTGAAAATGATCTTATACAACTTGGTCAACTAGGATTTAGGAAAAACCATTCTATATTGATATGTTTGCTTGAAATTACGGATGACTGGTATAATGGACGACAATTGTTACGTAATGGGTTCAGTGTTTATTGATCCTAAAAAAGCATTTGATACTGTTGATCATGATCTGCTCTGCAAAAAGCTGGAGCGTGATGGAATTCAGCAGAGAGCGCGATCTTGCTTTCAGTCTTATCTGTTGTAAACTTTATGATCGGTGAACTGTAAACAATAAACTCTGAACTCGTAACTATAAACTCGTAATCTTAAACTCTGATCTGTGAAGCGAATGCTAAGCTTAAATATACGAATTGCGGAGGAGCGCTACATGTGACGAAGTACCCACAACATTATCTCTATAACAGTAGGCAGTACTGCAGAGTTGGAGGGAGGGGGGAGTTGATTCTTCAATAGGGAAATTGAAGTCGGTTTGCTTCAGGGGTCATATCCCGGACCATTTCTTATCTTGATCTACACCAAAAGCTGTAACCTGTTCGACTGTGTTTATGTATGCTGATGATACTAGCCTTTGCTTAAAGTCAAAAGATATTTTTCAACTGAACAGAGCTATGAATAGAGATCTTAATGGCCTTGATCACTTGTTGAACGGTAACAAGCTTTTACTAAATGCTGTGAAAACACAATCAATGTTAATTGCAGCCAAGCCAAGACACAAAGCGCTCAATAATTTTGCAGAGAATTTAGAGCTTGAAATCCTTGGCAGTGAGTTTGACATTGCCACAAAAACCAGGTATCTCGGTGTTCAAGCTGATAACTGTTTATATTAAAGTAATATATTCCAAAGCTTTCAGAGGCATTGGATTTCTAAAATATGTAAAAAACATCCTGCCGTTGTTTCTGTGAAAACATTGTACACAAGTATTTTGGAGCCTCATTTCCGTTATTTCTGCTCAGTATAGTGTTGCTGTTGCGCAACTACCATTAAACCGCTCCAAAAACTTTAGAAAAGAAAATCAAGAAAGTTGAGATAAAGTAGCTTTAATGCCTCTAATGGACCAATCATTAAGTGCTTTGGCTGGAAGCAGTGGCGTACCGTCAGGATATGCAAGGGTATTCAGTGAATACCCTGGGATATCAGAAATAATATTGTTTTTGAAAAAGCGTATTCCATTGAAGCCTAAAATTCAATACAGCCATTCACTATTGCATGAAATTTCCACGTTAGACTACCATTATTGAGAGGAATGCTGCATAGGAGTAATATATCGCCGCTTATTCTCTCTGCTTTTTTATGACCATGCAATAAGCGGTGAATCTCTTCCGTCTAAGTTCAAACAATCAGAGTGTAGAATTTTATGAATGGATTGTCGATGGAAAGCCAAAGCTGCGTATTTTTAGCTTCTAGTATTTCTCTAGCCTCAATTTCGGCAAGTTGCAGAGCAGTCTCGTATAGGGCCCTATAATGGTGCTACACTGATAAAGAAGCAGCGATGGGTACGAATCAGTACAAGTATTACTTCATGTTTTGAATGACAAAAGATGTTTTTTGGTACTTCACATTACACTACTGGCAACTCACAGAATTGTATGCTCATGAGTTCCTTGCATGGGTTAGAGATCCCAAAATCAAAAGGTAGTTATCTATTGCTTTTGCTTTCAATCTATTCTTGTTTGAGAAAATAGCTAAATGGCTGAACATATATTTATCTGAGGGTGTAGTATTGTAAAGGAAGGTCTGCTATGAATCATGTATGGTTTTTCCGCTTCTTGCATACTTTGACAAGTTTATTTACAAACACAGTAGCAGCACAGTGGAAACACAGCAATATCACAATGTGTGCTATTATGTTTCCTGTCACAAAACAGGGCCTTATTAATAGTTTAGGACTTTGTATTTCTGCTTATTTTCGCCATAGGTAGCATAGGTATTCCTTTGTTGCACTTTAAAAATCAGTTTTCTCAAAAAATATAACTATGTATGCTATGTGCTGTTTCAATAAGTGTGAAACTTGGAACTATTGCATAATATGTTTAGTAATAAAAATATTCCATCTTTTTTCCAATAAGACTATCAAATTTCTGCGGCTCCCTATTTTTTTTCCACCTGGAGAAACTTTCCATATTTTTAAACATATTTTTATCCTGCCTCAAGAGACTACACTCAGCCACACCCAAAAACTTTGTAGAATGCCTATTTGCAGAGGTCACGCTAAGCCACTGGTTGGAAGACTATTCCTCAGCTTACAGATGAGGAATCCAAACTAATTGGCTACTAGTCTATCAATGGGCTTGCTCCACAGTACTTAAGTAATATTTTTACAAGAATATCTTTTGACAACTCTTATAGTCTTCGAAATACAGCTACTGATTTGAAGAGTCCAAAGAAAGGGTCAAAAAATTGCCAAAAATTGTTCTCATATCGAGGTTTGAAACTCTGAAATAGCCTACCAACTGAAACAAAGCTGTCTCCTTCCGTTTATGCTTTTAAAATCAATATATAGTGGACTGGAGATCCTCCTAGTGGTCAAACGGTTGCTGCCTTTGTTTGCATCTGCTAGAGTTTTATCGTTCTTATGACAATCAGCGCTTTTTTAGCTTAGGAATTGGGAAGCATTAGTTTCAAGATTCCTGGGGATCCTCAGTTTATTCATTTTAAATTATTATTTAAGAAAACTTCTTTACTTGGTATTTTCATTTGAATTTTTAATTAAGTTGATTATTTATTTTAGTTTTTAAGCAATTTTTAGCTTATAAGTTTTTTAACGAATGGCATCTTGAAAATCAGGTAAAATTGAAGAGCAGCCATCCTTATTGATTTAAAATGAAACAGTGAAATAAATAAGACATCAATTTTCCAATTACATCTTGGTTTGTATCAGGGTGCGTCTTATGCATGGTGGAAATTATTTCGTAATGCTTTCTCTGTTCACCAATGTACAATCTCATACATAATAACTATGATACTTAGAGCATCTGAACTCTTAATGGGGATAAAAAGTCTTAGAACGTTTGGAAACAATCTAACATTCTACCAACTCGATAGAAATATCTGACAAGAATCTTATAGCTAGTTCATACGAAGAGCCATAGATGACCTGAACCTATTATAGTATTGGTTCAACAATAGCGCGACCGAAGGGGATGAGCCAGTGTTAAACCAATGAACAGCGTGACTGTGGCTCAAGCCGATGCTTTTCTGTGGTTTCATACGCTGAACCAAAGATGAACTTAACTACTCAAATTGCTAAATGCATAGGTTCGCCTCATCTACTGCTCATCGTATGAACTACCTCTTACTTACTCTCAGTTTGGAGGAGGGCTGTTGCTATTCTTTGAATCTTAACACCCCTGTACAATAGTCAAGAATCAAATGTTGTGAACTTGACAAAATGTAATGAATAAAATTATTAAAGCAATGAAACGGAAGAGCAGAGAAGGCTACCATCTCACAAGTCACATTTTAGAGCTTCTTGAGCAATCATTTGTACTGATGAAACCTAAAATAATTTAACCACGTGTCACATTCATGAAATCATCCAAAATAAGGAAGATTACGCGTATAAAATGCCCTGGCTAAATTGTTGTTGAAAATATCATGTAGCTATGACAAAAACATGCGTTTATTCACGGAGAAACAGATAACGATTTATTATACTATTAATTTTTATATCTTTCACTTTTATTAAATGATATTAAACATCATGCTACAGACATTTCCTTTAGCATACTTGAGCATACTTAGCTTTTAATGGCATTTGCACTCTTTTGTATAAGAACAATTTTATAAGAACACGAGCCTAAAATTTAGTTGAAAAGTAAGAACAAATTAAGAACAAGGTTGAGCCTGAAGCCTTGTCATAAAATGTATTTCTGGAAAACGATGCAGAGGCTTTCCACTAACAAATGGACATGAAAGCCTTTTCCTTGTTAACCTGAAGAGAATTGACAACCTTGACACTTATTGTTTTTATTTTCGCAAATTAGTAGCTCCTTGTAAAACTAGATATTGTACTAACATTGTCTATTCATACTTGTATATAGATTTCTCTCAATAAAAAAATTAATATGCAAGGAGATCATGTTGGTTGTAACATTGGGCTCTCAATCAATTAATGCATCCAATGTTGTCTTCTATATTGCCTTTCTATACAACTTTAAATGGCCTACACATTACTAATTTGAGAACAAATTGAGAACAATTCAGCCTCAAAATTTGGGAAAAATTAAGACCATCCAGCCTAAACCTCAATTAAACTTGTGTTCTTATAAAAAAGAATGTAAAATTTTACATTGTAAATGCTTCACAAATACTAAAAATAGGGGACGCGTCCTATACGGTATTAGGCGGAAAGAAATTTCAAAATCTTTCCTCTCCAATCTCCAAGCATATTTTAAATACTGCATTGGAGATAGCCGCCCCTATCTAAGCTATATGGGGTAGAGCTTTTAAGGTACTAAGTCTAATATGGAAGGATTTGCGAAACATTCTAGTTTTAAACTCTAAAGAATTATGCTGAACATTGATGGGGAAAAGATATTGTTAATGAAAGATGAATTAGTTTACAAAGCAAATATGATGAAGAGATAGTTGAATTTGATGAAAATATATGACGTGGAATGATCGCAAGATCAATATGAAAATGGATATATATGAGCAACATTGAAGCCGTTGTCTGTTTGGTACTTAGTAGAGAACATAGCAACTATTTTGGGTGAAATGCAAACATTCAGGTCATTTAGATATTTGCATCAACAATATCGTTAGGACTTCACGAACATAAGCGCACTTTATCACACTACAAGGACGATGCTACGAAGTGAAGGATATCATGACAACTACGCGGTCACAGGGGGCGTACCCAATTTTTTTCGAACTCGTCGTATCTTCGGACATTTCGAAATCGTCGGAAAGCTTTCTTACTTTTGCTATTGGTAAAGAATTTTGTAAATTCAAAGTAAAATAAAGGTTTCGAATTTTATCGGAAAATCATTGAGTCCCCCTCCCCCTTTCTTTGCAGGTGCAAAAAGGCCCCTGCTCAGCCATTGACATTTAGAACATGTAACTAATCAAAAATTAAATAAACATCTACGTTAAACATACAAGAAATAATTGCTATAAATCACTTAGGCTTGTTTTATTTTGTCCTTGAGGCTAACTTAGGACAGTTAAAATCAATAACCATCTATACAACTCCAGCCTCATTCAAATGTATGTACTGCAAACTGTTTCTTGAGTTCTACCCTTGGAAGCCGTGCTGCAGTGGTTCTGTGGTCGCTTGATGTTTCTGCCGTGGCCATAAGTCAGTCAAAGCGAGTGCAAGTAAGTCCAAATAGGTCTTTAAAATCCTACTTGCAATCTACCTGATAATTTTTCCGCACTGATGACAACAACTGTGAAGTAAATAAAGACCATCTATGCATTGACTGACTTACAGCAATGGCAGAAGCATGGATCGACCACAGAACAACAACTTGACGGCCTCGAAGATATAAACATGCATGAAGCCGTAAGCTTACAACTATTGTTCACATGCTAACTGAAAACATTGGCATACTGTTATGAATTCTTTTTTAATGAACTGAGGGGGTATTAGAGAGGGTTTCAAAGCGTCGCTGCCTGTGAGGCATAGTGAGAACTCACTCATTCACACAAATTGTTATTCTATACTTTGCCCCATTTTAGCTTTATCAATCAGAGAGTTGAGTGACTTGTGCAAGTCATTTGCGACAGTCCAGATCCGCCCCGCGTAGCTTATCGTTACTTTGGCATCACCAGTCACGAGATATCTTAAGCACACAGACAATCTTTCACTTGGGCTAATAGCCTTCCTCATTTGCGTATCGTTTTTTGAAGATGAAGCCCCAGGCAATTTAGAAGTTAAACACTGCAGGACTCATTCTAAAACACTTCAATACATATTCTGCCCTTCCTTTTCTTCTCACTCTTCATAGATATCCCTTATCCAGATACTTTTCCTGTACTTTTGAAACCGTCTCTGACGTTTTCTGAGCAGCAAAATGTTTAACAACATTTGATATTTTAACAGCAATAGACACTTGAGATCTACAGCAGCAATTTTGCAATTCCCATTTACAAAATAACGTTACGCGCCAAAAGACAATCGAACAAAGGGAGCTAGAGCTTCTGTGGAAAACAGAAACTCGTTCGTTCCATTGTTTTCTCCGTGAAAAAATTCGCTTCTCATGAATAAACTTGCCTGGTGGAAAAGGGGCTTTACGCTTCTTAAGTGACAAAGCATTTATTTTTCACTTTGAGCAAGAATCTTGTCTTTATTTTGACTGGTATTTCGATGATAGAATGATATAAAAACCTTTGTATAGATATGAAAACTCAACTGTGTTGAAGTATACCTTGTACTGCCGGTATTGCAGAGATCCTTGGGGTCTCTCATTTAGCATGTACGCCTGAAGAAGGGAGGGAACCATGGAAAAGTGTACGATTGCGTTAAAGAGGGGAGGGGGGTTGAAAGATCTAAGTCCTTACGCAAAAAGTGAAGTCACCTTTCCATTTTGAAATTTTTTCCCTTTGGAAAAGGTTTTAGACAGTCATATGCAAGGTTTTAAATCTTCATATGAAAGATTTTAGACAGTTCTCTAAATTTTATTTATCTAAAAATCAATGGGGATGGTCGGTTTGACATTGGTGAATAAAAGGAAAACTTTGTGTAGACGTTTAGACCAGTGCTCTTCAATACTTTTTTTGCAAGGTACGCCCTATGAAAAGAGAAAATATTTCGCACACCCACTCACTATAAACAAGACCATTATCTATAAAATGTTACATGTAAAGCTGTTCCCCAGAGTCATACGCGCCCCTCTAGCACTGCATTGCGTCCCCTTTGAGGGGTACACCCTACTATTTAAGAAACGCATATGTGGATGATCAAAGACATTACAAGTAATCTATTTTGTAATGTTTTCACAGCCGCAGTATACGAAAATGTAACTTGTGTTTCTACATGGGCCTAGGCAGTCCCATGTGTTGCGGATTCGGTTCTCTTACTCATGCTCTACTTGAGGAACACCTTTAGATCAGAACACAAGTGAACTCTTTATTACTGTAAACGATGACTACGAACAACCACTAACTACTAAAACAGAAACTACAGATACATAAAACAGATAAGATTGACAGTTGTCAATTAGCCAAAAGCAGTCAATGTTTTAATTAAGTGTCACTTCGTGGTGTCTCTCTAATTGTCTCCTACTTTTTGGCATCATGGGTTCCTATCATGAACCCTGCAAAAACATGGCTGCCTCTATGAACCAGGAGAAACTTTCTGATTCTCTGATAGAAAGCTACAAAACATGTAAACCAAACCAGGACGGGAGAGTTGGTCAGCAGGATGTCACAAGGGAATGGCAAATGATGAGAGATGCTACCAAAAGAAATCACGACGCTGTTGACAACATTAATCAGTGCTGTAATACATGCACTCATTTTTTCTGATTTATTTTACTATTTTTGCATGAAAGATGATGTAGTGAAGTTTTAAAATGAAAAAGAGATAATAAACTCATAATTATGAAAGCAGTAAAAAGTCCTACTAAAGTTCATAATTTGACGTCACACGTTAGGGGTGGGTGGGTAGTTTTGAATTTGTGACAAAGTGTGACAGGGGTTGGGCGAGTTTCTAGAAATGCCGAAATTAGTATGGCGTAATATGTGAATGGCCATATACCACTAGCACAATAGCCTTTCCAGCAAGAATTGAAACTTCCAAAATCCATCTTTTACTAATTATGCTGACAAGTACTAATAGAGAAAAGCCTTTTTGGGTTGGGGGATGTTAAAAACCCCTGCTCTCCTTTAGGGTGGTATTTTATGTATTCAGGTACCCCCTCCCTCCCTAGGGCATCTACCTATTTCAAGCACTGAGAGTCCGAAATTATAGTTCCAATGTTACCTACGTAATAACATAAACACAAGTGCTTCTTCAAATCACTTGATATCATACCTACTGGTCCCCAGGGGAGTATTTTTAAGTCCACGGGGTAGTTATGATATTTTCTCCATTGATGAAATGAAAAAGAATGTCGAACGGCTTCAAGCAGCTAGAGGGCGTTTTGGGGGAATGTCATATCCTCAACTTTTGGTGATATCTATAGTAAATGTAGATTCAATCACTTTCATAGGTACATGGCTGCAGGCTTTCCTTTGGCATAGTTAAAAAATGTTGATAATGCCCTTTCGAACATCAACGCAATCCATAAAAACAAGAAGTTATTTGCCAGCTTCTCTGATTAAATTGTTGTTTTACACCCTCAGAATAGGAGGTCACGCGAAGCTAATTCTAGCATCAACTACACATAATTTTAGCTACGAAAATTTACTGTATATCTGCCAGCACTACAATGGGATTTCAAGTGGGTTTCTGCAAGGAAAGAGCCTGACCAATGACCGACGACCAGTGACCGATGACTAGTGACCGATGACCAATGACCGATGACCAATGACCGATGACTAGTGACCGATGTTGGTAAGTTTATTTGAAAGTAGTAATGAAAAATCTTGCTTTACGCTTTTTGATTCTAAAAGCTCTGCTTTGTCAATCTGTCACAATGTTTTAAAGTGCGCAACAGCAGGTTCATTTCATAGAATTCGAAATCCTCTAGCATTTTGAAATGCAAATATCAAACGTTCTTTAAGAATTTCATAATTTTTCTTCATAAGAGGTAAATATTGGATGCAACCACAGGCAGATATCTTGCTGCTTTTAGCTGATTGGTTTTGCTTACAAAAAGGTCTGATAAACTCCATAGACATTTTCTGTTATTCAGGCATGCACAGGCCATGCCCACAATTACACTGTGTTCTTTTCAATGGATGATTAAAAACTTTCGAAAATTCCTGTTTATTAAGAATTTCTGCTCAAAATGCAAATCAAGCAAAGTTTTTGCATCTCTCAACAGTTCTTATTATACTGAAAAATTTCTTGATGATTCTTATGTAAACGAGCGCAAGACCTTATCACATCCAGGCTGTGTCCATGATGCAGAGCTTGTATAATTACAAGAGTGAATCTGGACGAGATCAAGTCAAGTTGGCTTTGTTTGTTTTTAAAAGATTTGTCGTATTAGTACAAAGTTTCATGTTTATCTTTTTGCTTCCGAGCCTTTCAACCCCTCACAACAACTCGAGGTAAAATTCACTAAGTGCAACAAAGTGCTTCCCGTTCTACTTCATATATGTACATATTTGTACTATGTCCTGTCTACTCAATGCAAAGTGAAGAAACTCCATCTTTATTCCAGGAGCGGATCCAAGATAATTTCTGACTGCAGCACAACGTCATAAAATTTGGCGTAGCTAATTAGGGTGGGCGTGGTCTTTGTGTCAAACTTCGAATAAGGCGGGGTTCACACTGCTACGCGCACGAACTTATCCGTTTTTGTAGATATCTGTCCACCGTTCACATTGCTCCGATTCTGTGCAAAATCCAGATAAAAATACCCGTTTTAGTGGGCTTACATTAATCACAGCAAGTCACTGCGGCTGTGACTGTGATAATGGAGAAAATGGCATCAAAATAGGATTGCTAGACCATTTGTGCTAAATATCAAATGCGCTAAATATTGAGTTGTTTAAAAATATGCGACATCATGCTCCAAAAAGAATACACCCACCTCTTGTCACACTCTATCACAAAAATCAAAAGACCTCCGACCCCCTTTGCGTGACTTGATATGTGAATGGTCCCTATGTAGATCAAGTATAGTGATATGATATGATATGATATGATATGATATGATATGATATGATATGATATGATATGATATGATATGATATATGATATATGATATGATATATGATATATGATATGATATATGATATATGATATGATATATGATATGATATATGATGTGATATATGATATGATATGACATGATATCATAAAAATCTTTAAATAGGATACCCCAGTCACCAAAGGTGCTCATCATGGAAGTCCTCAATAATCAACGATGTGCATACTGGTAGCAGAGCAAAAAACATTATTCCTTGATAGAGTGCACCAACCACTACACTAGTAGCTTAGTAGCTATTAGTCAAACTAGCTATGATGATAGCCTAGCATTGTTAGCCACAAACAGATTTTTTGTTTTTGTTCAACTGTTTGCTACTGAAGACCACGTGCCTTACTCTGACACTTAACTGGACCTACGGTGTACCGCATCAGCTCATTGCTACTTCCAGTTTCCCCAACGCGGACTTCAGTTAGTGGTAATCGATTTTTTTCTGTAACCAATCCACTGTCATATCGCCAGACGTCGTCATTTCTATCACAGTTACATAAATTCCAACTCTGCACACATTGGCTTTTGATGCTGCATGCACACCCTAGTAAGAGATGGACCAAGGTTAGAAAATATTAACTGCACCATCCTAACTGAATTGCACGAAGCAGCGTTACTGCAGACGTTTAATCATCTTTCACATAATTAGGTTACTCTAAGCAACTAGAACTAAGTGCGACGATTGGCATCAAACTACAGCAGTGATTTTCAACCTTTCTGAGCTTTGGCACATTTTTTACATAGGAGAAATCTTGCGGCGTACCGCTAACCAAAAGTGCCAAGAAAAGGTAAAGGCAGTCCCGTATACTTTCGTACGTATGGGAGTGCCTGCTAGAGAGGACATTTGTCTCCCCAGTGTTGCCACCAGGTGCCCAATTGCTGCTGGGTGAACAGTGAGCGAGCACTCAATGTCAGGGCATCGATTCGGACTCGAACCGCAGACCTTCTGCACAGAAAACATGCGCTCTAACCACTATGCCACCTCGCCCATCCAAAAACAAAGAAAAAATGCTACAAAATAACAATCTGTAGTGGAAGAAGGCAATCAATGACCTGTTTTCACATGGACAAATATTATACTTAGGCCCGTAGAGAGCTGAATTGGGGAGGGCACAGATGTTGAAGCATAATAATGAGCTGGAAAATGGGGGGTTTTAGGGCTTGCTCCAAGAAACATGTTTTGAGGTAACGCCCTATAAAATGTTGTAAAACGTCCTTTTGCAGACTAGAATGTATTTGTTTTCATCACTAACTTTCAAGGATAAATTTACCTCTGAACCTGGTTTTATCAAACTTTTAAGATTTGAAAAACGAAGGTGATTACGTCAACTTTTGCTTTACAGCACTCGTACCGAGTTTGCAAAAAGTTTAGCTTGTCGCCACACAATAAAATCAGGATTTCTTTATGCTACATATCTGCGTTTTGATGGTAAGGACTTCTAGAGTGGCTATGAGTTAATTCAGAAATGACTAAAAATTATATTTTTGAGCATATCTGTATCAAAATTTTGCGAATTATTTGAGGGCAATGCCGCCCTGCCCCCATTATATACGGGCGTGATTACAAAACTTTACCTGTTTTTACGCCATGGACACTCACCAATGACATAATATTTTTCATAAAACTAGCTGTTATATAATGCCCGCTGCGCGTGCATATCTGCAAATTAGCCTTGGAAAGACAAGAAGTACCCCCACTTTCATGCATG
>OLMO02000275.1:16317084-16330093 GCA_900291935.2 Cassiopea xamachana
GACAAAATATTCCGAGACTATGAAAAACCTACAGGTAGAACTGGCAATTATTTAACTTCAACTTAACAAAAAATGATCGAGTGCCCTTCCCCCTTAGATTCCCTTTCCCCCTTAGATCACTATTGAATGATGAGGAAACAGTCACAATCCATGTGGTCAATGTTGAGTGGTGAGAGACTGGGAAGATATGTGCAATCTTCGACAAAAATTATGAGGCAAGCTCAAGCTTTCGCAAAAATTTCCTTTGCAGCAAAGCAAATTTTTGCGAAAACCGAAGTTTCCCTCATAATTTTTTTCGAAGATTGTTCATGTCTGTTAACACTTTATCTTCATTCATAACTTTCGAAAGAGATAGACTTTTTATTTAATAATGGCCCTTCTCTTTCAAAAGCCCCCTCGAATAGAAGCTCCTCCTAACAAGTTGAAAAATTTTAATGCAGGGTCCGGGCTTTTATTGAAAGTATTACGGAAGCTCCTTTCAAATCACTGTATAGGCCTATATTTGGTTCAGATAGTTCTGAACCAAGCGAAAGATTGTATATTTCCATGGCAAGTTTTATGTTGTCATACATGCTATTATATTTCATTTATTGTTCATGATATGGGGGATAAAATTGAAGCACAGTCCTATTTCATATTCAGCAATTTGGTTACAGACATTAAATTCCTTAAAATATATTTCAATAATGCCATCACTGCAATACTCTACCAGTTCCATTTATAGGTCCTCCTCCTAGATATGACATAGAAATGTTGTTTCTGTCAACGAAGTACGAAAAGACTTTTCCGTCGTAGTTTATCATTGCATTATGGCAATCGAATCTGGTGAGCTGACTGCACGATTCAGATGAATCCACAAATGTCTTTACGTCTCCCAAGTCGATAACATATTTGATTTGTCTTCTGAGAAATGAAAATCATAATGCATGTAAAAGTTGTTGAAATTTATAATCATTTAAAGTGAATTATAGTGAAGACGAACTAAGTCTATTACAGTGCATATGAGTGTATGTGCAGATGCCACGGTGTGCCATATGGCACGCCGAAGCGGACAAAAATACTTATGCCAATATTTAAAGTACTTTCTCTATAGTTCACCTACTTTCTCTATATTTCACATACTTTCTCTATATTTTTCGTACTTTTTCAATATTTCACCTACCTTTTCTATGTTTGGCATACTCTTGTAATTTCTTACTACTGTCTTCCCTCCGTGTAAAGTACTTTATCCACTGTTCTTAAGACTTTGGTCTACGGTCTATCGTAAGCTAGGCCTATCCATCTATCAGTCTATTAATTGAGTGCAAAGAAGCAAGATCATTACGTGTCGTTAAATCCTTTTTAAGGTAGATTTAAATCTTTAATTTTTTTCTTTGATTTTGCATGCATAGGGTTGACTTTTACAAAACTATTTAGTTACTTATTTCTACTTTGCACTATAATTATCATAAGCATTTTATTGTATTATATTGTAATTTTATATTCTTTTTAAGGAGGGCCCCTCGAAAAGCAGCTATGCTGAAGGGCGACCCTCCTAAAATATGTAAAAATGAATAAACGAATGAATGAAAATGAATCTATAACTTTTCAAGTAAGTCATGTTTTCGTATGGAAGTAAAATAACTCACACCTATAACAAGCAAGTAACTGGAGGACATACTCGGGGGGGGGGCAAAACCAGCCAGTGCAAGCACTTTGGATGAGCAAAGCCTTAAATTTTTATGTAAATCTCCAGGTTAGTGATACTGTTGGGGGACAAAACCATACTAAATTTTTCATTTGGTGGGCATTGCCCCCTGTACCCCCTGCAGGTACGTGCTTGCCACATAAATATCTTAATACTGACAACACTAAAAAGTCTGTGTATTTTTCTAAACCATGTGCATAGTTATAGTTTAGTTGATATACTTCTATATTGCTGATTTGCATTTGGCAAACTTCTATAGTTTTCAGAGTGAAAAATATGAACTTCTAGAGAAGCCTTTTAGGACTGTATCTGGCTCACCGACTAGCAGGCAAATAAAATTTAGCAGACATTTCTTAGAAGCATTGCAAAACCGCTTAATATATTGGACTTTCATAGCTCTCTCTCAGCCAAAAAGTAGTTTCCCGACCCCTTAGAAAAATAAGCCTAGATCGCAGGTGAAAAAGGGAGCAGTCTTCTATTTTTTTAAAAGCAGGGTATAAACAGTAGCGTGGTGGACTGTGTCTCGCTGGGGGGTGGAGCCTGTAGTAATTCTAATCTAGGCTCACAATAATTAGCACGCTTGATTTGGAAGCCATATTCTATATTTCGAATTCAATTCAATATAAATCAAATCTTAATAAAACAATGAAAAAGAGGTTAAATAAAAATGTGGGCACAATGCTAAGTCAATTATACAAAAAAGTCTCAATGAGAATATTATAGAGCCCATTTAACTGTCCCCTTTTAGGTGGTGGCTAAAAGAGCTCGGTAGTGACTAGGAATTCAAAAGATTACGATGATATGCTGCAAGAGTAGTTACCCAAAACCTTCGATGAATTAGACCAGGGTTTATACACATCCTGACTAATACTTTTACCTGACTTTTCCTGACTTTTTTCTTGAAAATAATAGCGCTTTTCAAATATGAAAAATTTGATAAACCAAAACCTCTTCACAATCGTCAAAATGTCAAATGACTTCAAATGACTACAGTTGAATCAAAGGATACATGAACAGTTGTCAGTTTGTATCATACTAATGATGAGTTGCACAATCACGCCTTCAATCCACGCTCTGAAAATATCTAACACCTGCATCATACATGCATGAAAGAAAGGCTGTCTATTTTTTACTTGTATTCTGATACTAGTGAGTAATTTCAATCAAATCATAAAAATGACACTGTGCCGCGTTAACTTACCTTACCACTAAATTAATATGGGTAAAGATCGATGCAAATAAAGAAACACAACTTTTAATGTTATACACTATATCACAGTTCTCTAACTTATCTGTAACTCGCATATGTCCACTCAAAGCCCATGAAGCATTCAATGCTTCTTTTCTCAAAAAAGCTACGGAAGGGCGTAGCTTCAGAATATCTGGGGGATGTCCGAGATTTTGCACGTTTTTGGTGCAGAAACCTCGCATATACCCTCCCCAATATTTACCAAAATTTAAACATTCGAGAAGTGTATGTAAGATAACAGACAATATTTGTAATCCTACAAGAATCATTGTTCAGTTCACCTTGTTCACCCCCGCTAATAGCTTTCGGCTTTTATATTAAGTTGTATACCGCAGATATGAAGATAAACCCAAGATAAATGCTAACTACTTCTGATAGTCATAAGGGTATCCGTGGGGATGAAGACAGGAACGAAGGTAAAGAAAAGTTTTGGTAGGGAGCACAAACCAAATTTGCCGACAAACAGACTTCTTTCGAGCCCAATTTGCCGACAAATAGTAATTCTTAATGCACATCATGTTTGCGCTTGGCAAAAAACTTAGTATTCTCTCTTGCAGGACTACAAATGTTGTCTGTTGTAGGACTACATATACCAACTACTCTCACTATAAAAAGGTCTCGAGCAATACTATGACCAATGGGATGGTAAATCTCCTGCAGCATGACCAACTTTTGACCTACTTTCTAGCAATTTGAAACATACTGAGGGGGCGTTATGTTCCCATGCCCCAAACAGACACTTTGCTGCTCAAAGGGAAAAGCAAAGTGGCTCGATGGCCACTTGTACCTGCACTGGAGAATTAGAAGTTACTGTCGATCGTAGTGTTTGAGTAACTTCTGGCGGAACCCCAAGGCTGTACTGGCGAATCTTTGAGTTTCATGGAAGTCTGGTTGAAAACCACTATAATATGCAATAGAGAGATAGCTCGGTAATCGGCTAGTCTACACATGTAACTACTATAAAGGAAGAAACTTTCGCGGGAAGACACTGTCGCGGGAATTGACTGTCGCGAGATAAATCTCGCAATTTTTGCCACAGTTTCTTCCCACAAAAGCTATTTTAATTATTTTGTTTTCTCGATAGTAAAGTTGGCATTCACAATAGCAACTTAATACTAAATAAAACCAACTATGTACGATACAAAAAAAACCAAATAACTATATACAAAGCATTATATAGTAAAATAGCAAGTTAGCGGCAGATCCTGCGAGAGTTTGTTTTGGGCCCATCCCGCGACTTTAAAATTTTAATCGGGAAAATTTCTGCTCAGTTTTATGTCCAATTTTATGCTTGAAGTGGAGATGAGCAGTGATGGGGATGAAGAAAGCGCTGCTTACTAACTATCCCACGAGCCACGGGGCGATCATTTGTTCTTTTGGCTATGGTTAAGATTCAGCTTTTATGGAGAGACGAGATTGTCGCGAAATCTACGCTGCTGGATGCTAAATTAATATTCTTGTACTTTTCCTGATTTATAATTGATGTATATTGTTGAACCATATGCTATTGCTCAAGAGGTCATGTGAGTTTTATAACAGTCTATTGAATCGTATAACGAATCAAGTTGTATTAGAAACTGCGTGTTCTTTCTGGAATAAAATTCTCAAATAAAAATGAGCTAGAGAAGAGAGAAAATCTCGACAGAGACCAAGAAAATGTTAATCGCCTAGCAATTCGTGACAGTTCATTCCAGTGACAATTCTTGAAGAAACTGTCCCGAACGCTGGAAAATTTACAAATGACTGGGTGACAGTCATGATGCTTTCAGTAGACAACAAGGCAAAGATAAAGAGTTGTGAATTTATTTAGCGCCTAGTACACGTTAAATTGCAGTGGACAGCTACCTAATTCTCTCAGTTCTTAAAAGTTGGATTATCACACAGCATGATACTTCAATTGTGCAATTTCAAGCTGCCTGAGGCATAGTTAAAAACTAATTTCATTCTGCTATTATTACATACAACTTATGGCACGAGATGTTTAGCTATGAGGACTAAGGTACAGTTGCCATCAGCAACAAAATAACAGAGCAATGACCACTTAAATTAAACGGCTTCAAAATAGAGCCAGTAGATAAAGGAAATAAATGCAAAGGTGCATGGGGAGCCTTACCGCTTTGAAAAATCTGAAGCATAAGATTTCGCAATCTTAAATAAATAGCATTTAAGACGATAGAAAGCCATATGAGATATGCAGACATCATTTGAGGAAGTCGATCTTACCCAAACATAGGATCATTACAGCACCTACAAGAGGGAGCCATTTCTACAATTGACAAAGATAGGAGACTACGGATCCAGAAACTTCTTTATGGTTTAATAACTTTTTGACTTTGAACAGTATGACATATATAATCGTGAAATATTATTTCCTGAATATCTTCGTAGCAATTTCAATAACAATCTCACTTTATTACGTACGATACTAGATTTAGTAAGAATCTTCAATTTCCAAAACATGCTCTTGGATACCCAAGAAAATATTCTTTGACACTGCTTTGAAAGTTCGGGTTTCCTATAAAATCATTCCTATAAATTGACTATGAACTCCTATAAAAGTTAGAGAGCTTTTGATGACATTGGCCAACATTTCTTCAACACAATTGTCGCTGCGTAATCGTAACATATTTCTGGGTTACTTTTCACGCTGATTCTGAAACTCTACTTCTTTTTGCCATAGTATGCCAGGTTGTCTTGCTACAGAAAATGCTTATTTATTAAGAAAGACAGAAATGCTTTTTCTTGCAGTTGGATATATCGTCAATTGTAATATTAAAAGTTTTTCAAGAGAGTATTTAGTACTGCAGTGTGTTACTATTCAAGAAAGCATCCTCAAAACCGCTAAAAGGGAGTTACTAGCCGCAACAGACTCTCAAAAAGCCACTTCCCTATTTATATACCAAGAAGCCAGATCCTCATTTATATGCCAAGAAACACATTGCCATTTAAATGTTGGCATAGCTATAGCTAGACTTGAGGCATAAAATCTTAAAATTCACTGCTATTTTGCTTAATACACGTGAAAGGTTTCAATGAAAAATTTCGAAAATTAATTGAAAGCCCAATTTGCTACCTCAATGTGCATATTCCCGCTCTCTCGAATAATCAATTTCCAACTTTAGGATCAGTACCACAGGACAGAAATCTGTCGAGGAGGGAATGAGCACTTCCTATTACAAAGGAAATCTCATTTAAAATGTCCTTTTATGTTATGAGCTCATTGTTTTTTACAAATGTATAGAATCTTCAGGAAGAAAGAGCAGCCGTGGCCTAGCGGTAATGCATTCGGTTCAGATCAACGCGGTCCTGGGTTTGAAGCCCAACGCAGGCTATTGGTAACGTCAGAAAGGGCATCCGGTCCTAAATGCTCGTGCCAAAACTAAAGTCCTCTTAGAGGCACCCTCCAAGCCCCTAGGAATTGGGGGAAACGGAGGTAAAAATCGAGAGATAGAATTTTTAGGAAGAACTGGGCATTTACAAGCTGATATGCATCAAAATTGAGATTTCTTATCATTTCATAGAAACGAAATATTAAATAAATGTCTTTTGCTGCACAGTGGTAAAATTTGAGATTGTGCCCTTGGAAATAGGAATGATAGCATCTGAATTCATTGTAGACCATTTAGAGTGAAAGGGGGACTGCCTATACAGAATAAATGTGATTCGATGGGGCAGAATAGACAGGAACGTCGTTCTAGTAGCCATGTATTTCACAATAGAAAAAAGACAGTTGGGCCTGTCTTAACTCAGATAGGTACTGCCTATATAGATAATATATTATCTATATAGAGGCATAACATGGTGTGATACGGGCTACGGACTGGATCTTCAGGATGAGCGTAGAAAATGGCACAGAAACATGCCCATTACCAAGTAGCACTTTGGTCGAAAAAATGCCGACCAGTGAAATTCAGGAGCTTTTTCTATAAAATGACTGTAAATTCTTATAAAATGCTAAAAACTACAATTGACACGACACCATAGAAGATGAGAATGCTGCAGTAGTTGGTGTTACTTAAGTAATCGACAAACTATTTCATTATAGCTACAAAATAGGCAAACATTTTGCTATTCGTTTAGGTGTTCAATACGTGGAGGGTGTTTAAATATAGAAGTATTATCAAGAATTAACAGTTGTGCTTTTATGTCACCTGAGTGAACCGGCCGGCTTAGCGGGCTTAGCGAGAGGAGACCAGCCTCTTTTAATATTACTATTGTTGTCGTTGCTGTTATTTTTGTTGTCAATTGAGTGTGTACAGCAAGAATTAAGGTAGTAGCCTGTTTTATGTCATTTCTGCAATGTTGCTCATGATAATTAACGAGCTGAGCCTCCCGAGCTCCCAGCTTTATACCATTCTGCTTCTTAGAGCTTAAATAAAACTTCAAATGCCTGATATCATTGATTAAGGTGCTCTAAGATCATTACCTTTTACAATAATCATTGTTTAATAACAGTTCATAATGGTATTTACTTCCTAATGTGTTACCTGAATGATCCAGGTCCTTCAAAGCCATCAACCAGCTCCGTTTTTTCACTGTTGTGATGAATGACCGCATATGTTATGCCTTCAATCACCTTACATTCAGCCTCAATTGAATCCAGCATATTTCCATGATGTATATTGTAGTATCCTTCTTTGTTGTCATTGATTTGCATTGCGGTTGCACATGAATGGTACTTTGCAGATAGATCTATAAGATAGATGTATATGCAATTCATAAATATTAATTTACTGAGATGCCCTGGATTGCTTTCCAAACGAGCAAGGATATTGGGGAAACAATCCAGGCATCTTTCAATGAAATTTGATCACTTGACCCAGTTCTTATAAGCCAGAGTGCATTCCATGTTGGTACCAAATCCAGGCATGTTTCTCAGTATTCTGTTATTATGCCAATGCGGGGCTAATTTAAACATAGTGTGTCTTGGTTATAGGCCAAAGCCTCATGGTGCTTTCTGTGAGTCACTTAGGGGGGAGAGGGAGATTAAAAATTTTCTTTATTGCGCGGCCCACTTCACAAGAGTTTTCAAAGTGCATGTTCGAAGTGCAGGTATCAAGAATCTTCTGACTGACTCAAGAGCTATTTCAAGGAGAAGCAGATAAGCAGGTAGCTGCTTATGCTAAACATTTTCGTCCTCTTTTTTCTCTAGCCGGTGGAAGGATGGCATGTCTATGAATCTCTGCAAGGCATTTTAATTGTATTCATGATTGCCCATTTATAACACCTGGTGATACGCAAAATAGACACTTTCTAATTTTGATAAAAAGTAACCGTCCTAGAATCATTTAAACGATTTGTGAACGTTTTTCTCTAAAAGGAAGCACAAACTTCCTTCAGCGAGCAAGCAAAGTTCGCTAGTTGCAGAAAAATTAAGTCGCAACTTGCGATCTTGAGATTGCCTTTGTAACGTCACAAGAGGAAGCAGGGCCGCCGAGAGAGGAGACAGGAGGGGCAAAATGCCCCAGGACCTCAAAGTCCAAGGGACCTCTTAGCACCCAATGCCTCAAATTCTGGGCACCTCATAAAGTAAACCAACAGTAATTTTCCATAGGTAATTTCTAGGACATGAAATATTTTCTGCTTGCTTCTTTCGCAGGTGGGGGGCATAGCAGTACGCTCATCATTTGCTTTGCCTCCGGGCCTCTGAATTCTCTCGACGGCCCTGAGAATATGTCCACTTTGGGACTCAGGTACTAACTCTTTCATCAATACTCGCTTCTCTTCCAATGATTGAAACAGGCTCATGAAAATAGTCTCAATGATCACAAAACAAATAATATAACAATGGCCAAAAGATGAGTTTTACGTATGCTTCACTATCATCTATTATATCTCAGTGCGTGTTCCATCTGTGACATAGCAAAAGGTTGTGCTGTTGTGGCTGCTAAACGCTTGATTTTCTGCATGACAAGGAAAGAAATAGTCGAAGATTTCGAAGACTATGCTTCAAATTGCTAGAGTGAAAGTATGCTTCAAATTCGAGAAAAACCACTCCAATCTTTTTCAGTAAGCCAACTTTAATAGGAAATGGAAAACATCTACGCTTTATCAGACCTTTGATGTAAATGGTCCTTCACTTTCTGCGAAAAAGAATTATAAAGAACCTCTTGCGTTGCATCATCTTATTAGAAAATCAGATATTTTACAAAAATGCAAAGGAAAATTTCATCTATCGTTACAGATAGTGTTTGATTTGTTCTTTACTATATTGTTTTCAGGAGCATCATTTTTGTGGGGAATGGGTGTTCAACGTTTAATTTGGACTCAGAATTGTTAATTAAGTAGTAGTAGGATTGAGCTCTATATGCTCAGTAGGCAACTCTCAAAAGTAATAGAAAACTTTGAGAAACAAACCTGCTGTCTTGGTCATTGAAGTCTCGGAATCAGCATCAACTGAATTGGATTTCGAATTGCGAATTACTGTTGTACATGATTTCTTTTTGCCACAGTCGAATACGTCTTGTGTAAGAAATGGTTCATCTTGTCTCATAGGGATATCATTCTTAGTGATCCGAAAGAACTTACCACTACATTGTACCCTACCAATGCTCGTAAGGAAAAGTATTGTAATGTAGATGGTAGAAGCTGCCATAGTTCCTGAGAGACCACTCTACTTTCCTTCAACTACGCTGGTGTAAGTACTATGATGGATTAGAGAGAGAATACCGTTAATGGCATTGGTACAGGTGTTGGTATTCAGGCCGCTGTAAATAGCCGAGCAATCCATCGATGCATATTGACGTCATAGGTGCAGACCCACGGGACTCTTGAGCTTAAGCTATAGCAAAGTGAAGTTTATGCAAATTTGTGAAATTAAATCTAATGAGCATCAAATAATGACAATGGTGGAAAATTTATTTACAAATAGTCTTAAGACCCTCAGCTGAGTTTCTTGCTGTCCTTTGACGCTGGAAGCCTCTATTAGCATTTGCTATTAGTTTTACAGGGGTTGCAGTAGCAATTTCACACCGGGAAGCTACCTCTTCCCACGAGGGGGACTAAGATACTGCTAGCGGGGTGCTATGAATGGAAAATTTTCGGAAAAAATAGCTCTGTACATGTCAACGAGGGCTATCACGTTTGGACCCGGGGGCTGGCTATAGCCTTCAGCCTCCTAGCGCCATTCTTGCACTTTTTGACTCCTGTAAGGGACTGCTCATAATTTAGAAAGGGGTTGGTGCATAAAAGAAAATGGTTGGGTGAAAGACGTTTTCTGATAGAAAAAAGCTACGTATATACATTACATTACAATTTGAAGGTTGAGTAACAAGATGTTTTGAACAAGAAATCATTTCTCTTCGTTTATGGGCAATTTGCATATACTTGCGTGCTACGGAGGAGGGTAAACAGATCGAACCATAAGGAACACGAGATGGAGCGAACTTTTCTACCGAGAATGACATTGAGATAAACTTGTGAGACTGTTTTAATTTCTATTCGTTTCATTTAACTTGCTGTTTGTTTCGTTTAACAAGTTGTTGTTTGGTTATATTCTTGTGTTTACTATCTACTTTTATCGTTTACTGACTTGGGAGCATCTCAGCGGGAGACGTTATCGATTTATTTCATAAAATTTATGGGAATCAAGCAAAATTCACCACACGTGTTCAACAACTCTGTAAATAATGAGGGGTCTCTAAGTCGACAAATTACAAGTCTGCGGTTATGATCAACGTACCTGCGCTTCTGACTATCGAAGCTTACATCTTAGCCAATAAGACATGTCGTACCAACCCATTCACCATTCATGTCACACAAAGAAACTACTGAGATGATTGATGTTGCCAAAATGAAAATGGAAAGTCAAAATCAATGGAAACTGAAAGAAAAATTGATTTCGCAACCCCTTTTCTTGGTTCACTTGCCGTAGTTAGTATTGAAGTTGCTTGCTAATAATATGTTGTCAATGACCAATCCTTGCAGTGACGTACCGAAAGACTTTTGAATGGGGGTTTAGCAACAGTAATTTCCTGACAGTCTACTAAATGTCTCAGAATTACCGACAAGCAATGATCGATTACTACAAGCGATGATCGCAAAGCAAGCTTTTAGCGGCAATCTATGGAATTACCAACAGTTTTAGCAAAAGTGGGCGGTGTGACACCCCAACACACCCTACTTCAGCATGCCCTGCATCCTTAATTTAAAGTTGTTAGATTTATTATTGCTCTTACGCATATTTTCACTTCTTATATTTAGCCATCATATTTTTAGCCGCATTGCGCACGTTCCACGCCCTATTTTCCTGTTTCACATTTTAACCAGCTTGCCTTTCTTCCCTCATTCTGTTACATGCTGAGAGTCAGGTCAGATCTTACTAGGTATTCTAACTTCCGTTTAATCAACAAACATGTGAAATCTTCACAATTCAAACATTATGGAAATAGTATCAATCTGCAAATATTGGCATATAATATTCGTATATAAGCACACACGTATACTATTTGCAGTGCTGGAGGATACCAAAGTAAGTAACGTTAGTTATTCCTTGATATATTCCCATCTTAGTTGTGTTGTTTGTTTCGTTTTATCTCTAACTATATTGTTCAATTTAGTATTTCGGTAATTAACATTTCTCCTAGTCATTTGTCTATCGTATACTTTTACCTAAACTTTTTCCTTTAGTTCCATCCGTGCTTAAAGATACATTGTTGAAATCTCGTTTCTACCTTATCGTTCATCTCTGGTTTGTCGGGTCTTTAGTGCGCGTTCAATTGGTTACTAGCACCGTGATATGTACGAGTTACAAAAGTTAATGTGTGAATTCAATAGGATGGTATTTATTTTATTCTATTAACACTGGGTTACAACACAGAGTTCAAACTCCTCTTTGAAATTTACCCTGTGGGTAGCACACATTTTCAATATTAACTTTTGCTATAATCTATATTAGTAATAGAATTATAAATAGATCTAAATATATACATCCACTTTGACTGAAAGCAAGCAACCCAACTCCAACTTATGATATGGTTATTAAGCTTCAATTGCTTGCATGGAAAAATGAAAAATACAGCAACCAAATATAGTATGACTAATTGGAGAATCTATTGCGCTCTACTCTTAAATAGACGTCCCCAGAAATTAATTTCAGCACAAAATAGATACCAGAGCATTCCTTTTGCAATCTTATCTTGAGTCAAGAAGATACCGTCCGACAGGCACCGGTAGATGAGTTATTAAAGAAGAGCAATTGCCCTCAGAAGTAGTAATAACACTATTGAATGTCATATCAATGATGATGATATTGAGAGAGGATGATAAAAAAGTTGAGAAGCGTGCAATAGCTTATGCTACGTATGGAATTTACCAACCAAGCCTCTGTTTGTTGCAACCCCAGCAGTCCACCCCAAGCTATTTTTCCAACCCCTTTTGATTGTTGCCTATCCTCTTCTATTCCGGACTGGAAAGGCATAATGTGAGTTTGAAAGACTCGTAGGCATGGCGGAGGGGACTAATATCTACAACTTGATTCTCTTTATGATTTACTGGTTTAAGCGGCCCAAATAATTAAAGTTTCTTAGTTGTGAATAAATTTTTCAAATTAAATTAAATTGAGAGAGAATAATACCCTCTTAAGCTTGCAATCAGTAGTTTATATTAGTAGTGCAACTTGCCTTTCACATATATGTTGCAAGAAATTTGTTTTTCTCACCGTAATAAAGCAGTTATAAAGAAAATCAAGTTATCAGATAGGCCTAATGAAGCTTACATGATAATTGTTGTTGGGTTTGCATCTATGGAGCTTATGCAGTAGCATGAAAAGAAGAAAAAGGACGTTTTCAAGAAATAGCTTAAAATTAGATTCCTGATATTCAAGGATAAACTACCTGAATTTATAGAAGTAGGCAAAAACTTGCCGTTTACAAATTTGGCACCATTAAAATTTCGAATTCCCTTGGTAAGAATGTGTAAACAAGGAAGTGAGTAAATAATAATTTTTGGATAGATTTATATAAACATATATATATATATATATATATATATATATATATATATATATATATATATATATATATATATATATATATATATATATATATATATATATATATATATATATATATATA
>OLMO02000275.1:16349227-16360946 GCA_900291935.2 Cassiopea xamachana
ATACATATATATATATATATATATATATATATATATATGTATATATGTATATATACATATATTTAATTTATAACTACTGTTGGAAAGGAAATTATTGATGGTCTCAGAAAAGCATTTACTATTGGCTTTGGTGCATCAGAACAGCCCATTTTTGCTATCACACAAAGGTTATTGTCCAGAAGTAAGTCTGCTTTTGAGTATTCTTTTACATACACATTTCTTGAAGGCCTCTGGAAATGGCTTACAGCAAGATTCAAAGAGATAATAGGATAATAGTTACAATACTACTCCCAATCTTTGGCAGCTTAAGTGCATTTTTAGAGCATTGTCCCAGAATAAGAGCATAGAGGTATTAAAGCAATGCAAACTGCATTATAGAGAATATCCATTCTCCTCAGCATTCTTCATTTTGTGTCAATGATAACTTGAAAGCTATTTGGATTCAAATGCCATCTTGAAGAGTGATGATCTGTTGTGCACAAATGGCTTGATCTTGCATTCATAAAAAGAAACTTAAATGTTCATAATCTGTTGCATCACTCTATCAACCAGTTGATAAACATCACATCATTTAAGCTTGTGCATTACTATTCAAATTTTTGTGAAAGCTCTCTTTGAAACAAAGAATCTTCATTCTTTTACTGGCACAACGTTCCATTGAAAGCCATATTCTTGTTTCAAGTCTGCGAGATGGCCATGTAACAATATTGATAGAGAGTGTTGCAGAATTTTATTAATAATCATTTCTCACAGGCTCGGCAGAATTTACACTGACCACGTTATAAGACAAAGTACACCTTCTACGAGACAGATACTCACAAACCAAATTTTATTGTATAATTTACAACATTGACAGAAGATGTCTTTACGTTTTTTAAAATTCTTCTATCACAAATAGACTGATAAATAAAACAGACACTTTAAGCTCTTGCAGGCTTTAAACTCAATCCTGAGACGGCATAGTTAGCTACTACTTTGAAAAGCTCTTTAATTTGAGAAGTATTTGCTACTAAATGAATCTTAGCCATACCCTTTAACCTTCATTACTGTTTGTTTTAAGTATAGAGCGTAAATACCTTCAGCATTTGAGGAAACTTAGTAAGGTATCCACAGCAACGCAGCAGCAATGTTGGATATTTGAGCTACCACGGTTAAGTCCACGGCTAATAAACGCAAAAGTTTCTCCAAAAAAGCATGAAAAACTCTTAGTCTCTCTCCAAAGCCATGATGTATTATAATATCCGTGAAATAAGCAGTGGAAACATGATTTATTTCTTTTTTGTGTCTAGTGTACACTAACTTTCTGCCTTACTAGGGCGCCATTATGGATTTGCATGCCATGCCACCGTTTTGTATACAATGGGATTAGCCAGTCAGCGCTCTAGTTCTCTTAACTCTATGTTCCTCTCATTGCAATTGAATGGATGCCAATATATCAAAATTCTTGTGGCCATTGTCTTCTATTCTTAACAGAACAGAATACACAGTAGGCCAGCAGAATGTTTATCAATCATTCACAGTGCCATATTAAATAGCACAACAAATGTCTCTGTTGAATGTCTATGGCTCTCGAATTGCGTAAGGTTTGGAATTTTGAACCCAGGCAACTATTCATTCGCAGAGTTGAACCCGGTCAAAACCCTTTCAAAGTTACACAATACGGAACTCTATTGAAATCATATAGGATTGACAGGGTTTGACCGGGTTGCGATCTGAAAGTCAAAGCTGGAGAGTGCGTAGGTCATTCTGATGGAATCCCGGTAGAATTTAAATGCAGTTTAAAGCATGCAACAAGGAAAGGTCAATAATTTTTACTAAAACAGTAAATAAAATAAGATTTAATGAAGTCAGAGAAAGATTGTAGAGACTTGATAGCGTCTATACAGCATACATAGCTTTTTCTCTTTCAAATAACATGAAATAGAAACGTTCTAGAAATGGGTATGTCATAAATTGAAAAAGGGCATGGTCACCTAGAATTTGAAGCTTGAACGGGGTCACTTGATTCGCTGGATCTGCGCCTGCTAAGTGTATGATAATCAGCATTCAACCATGAGTAATGTTTCTGTGAAACCCGTTTAAGGCTGAGAGGGGCATGTTTTTCAATAAGACTTACCAAAATCTCTGTAAAATAATTTACAGCACTGTGTACGTTATCATGCTTTCTGACTATGTACCACCAGGGCAAAGAAGCTGCCTCATCATAAAATTTCTGTTCCTCAAAATTGTTCATTCTTCTTCAAGACATGAACTTGTGCTGCTTTTTATGCTGCTTCTTGAGTGTTCCTTGATATTTACGAATACAGAATACTATGTAATGATCGTTAATGCAACGTTCGATGACTCCAGATTGGTAAATATTATTTGTATTTGTTGTGGCAATGTGATATATGATAAAGGATGTGCTAATGGTCACCTTTGTTGCTTCTTTTACTACCTGGGTGTACCCATGATGTTCATAATTTCTAACCAGGAGCTCTACATGATTCGGTATGTTATAATTCCTATCAACCATTTGATGTTTGAATGAGAAGTAGTAGTTGGTATCCCCAACCAATGTTGTTTCATGCCCTCCTTGGTCAAGGAAGCTGTTAACTCTTTCTAATTGCTCAAAGCTGTCTATACTTGCACTTGGTGGTCGGTACCATGTCATTAAGTTAAAAGGTACACTTCAATATGGATGTATTTCAATGATTACCAATTCTAGATTATGTAATGGCACGTAGTGCCTTATTTCAAATTTTAAGTCCTCACTGACAAAAACGGCTAATCCACCCCCATGTTTATTAAGATCTAATCTTGCTATTTTATACCCGTCAATAGACATAAAATCATCCATAATGTTATCTAGTTGTCTCGCCCTCAAGGGTAGCACGTACACTTTTGGCAAGCAGATAAACCACTTTGGTATCGCGTAGTTACTTTCTTAGCGATTGAATTATATTGGTAAAAAATCTGTGCTATCCTGAACTAGAACTGTGGCATGGTCTCTAATCCCACGAAGCGACTCCAGACTTACACACGTATGCGACTAGTTCTCTACTGAGCTTTCCAACTCCTATCTGTCTAATTTACTCTACATACTAGTGTATATATAGGAAAAACATATCTAAAATTATACTAAAGATTTACGTAGATAGATGAATAACATGTTGCTAAAAGGAAGGGCTAGGCAGGGTGTATACGGGTGAATCAACTAAAATACTACGCAAACGCTATGCCTAATGTATACTAATGACGAGAAAATCCCGTGCCGATATCCTAAACAAAGGAAGGGGAGCACGCGAATGCTATACATCAGAGATGATGCAAGCATTGTGACGCACTACTACAGGGGGAGGACCCGGTAATTATATGCAAAACGTACGAAGGTAAATAAATGGCCTAGCCACACAAAAGAAACGAAAGTAATATTGCGTAAATATTAGAGTCAAGTAACGAAAATCCAAGCGCTTTACTTTACACTAGTTTTCTTTCAATGACAGCTAAGGCTACGTTTCCACTGTACCGGTACAGTGTTCATCCGCTACATTTTTGTTACAGATCCAATGCGTCTACACTGTACCGAATCAAAACTGTTCCTCTTGCCCTTTCTGTCTACACTGTACCGGACCCGCTTGTTTTCTTGCTCTGAGCATGCGCACAGTTGGTATCATGGAAACAATTCAATTCAATTGACTTAAATTAATATATTTGTCTAAGATGGAGCTCTCCTTAGACCCTATCGCTTTCCATGCAGGGAAGCAAGTTCGCTCTGAAAAACCGCCAAAGCAGATTCTAATCGTTGCATAACAAGTCGGCCTTCTGAGTTGTTCTTATATCACACAATGCCTAAGGAGCAAGATGTACTGCCCTTTACTTGGACAGACGAGGAGATGAAAATTCTTCTGCAATTAGTGATAGACTATAAGCAACAAAGACGAATGAAAGTTTGGACTGGGAAACGATAAAATCCAAATACAAAGACAAAACTGCGAGATTTCAAGCAAGGTATCCGAAAGAATACAGCGTAGTTACTCAAGAAGAGTTCCCAAGTCATGCAGATCCTCAAAAGATCACAACAGACAGATTTATAACTAAGATTAAGCGAATAAAAGCAGGGTATTGGAAAGCAATCGATACAGGTCGTTGCAGTGGCGGGAGAAAGGTAGTATAAGCATTGTATTAAGAATGCCAAGAAATATGGGCAGGATCTCCAGCTGTAGCAAGCATTGATAAAGGCATAGAAAGCAGCGGGATATCAGATCCTGCAGATGTGCTTTGTGATAGTCAAAACAGTGCTTCTCTTGGGAGCTTTACCATTTCTTCTAGTTGTACAGAAAATTCACCATCAGATTCATCATCTCTTGTTACAGAAGTAGGTAGTGGTGATGAGTATAAAAAAAAGATAGGGAGGCTACAACTCAGTTCAAAGTAGCCCCTGCCAAGAACAATGTAAAAGAAACAAGAAGAGAACTTTTGAAACATTTGCAAGAAAAGAGAAGTGCAAAGTCAAGCAAGAGGTTATCAACTGATGCACAGCTTTTGGACATTACCAAGCAGGAGACTCAGTTGAAAAGACAAGCATTAGAAAAAATAGAGGAAAGTGAAAAGAAACAATGCAGACTTTTGCCAATTAAATATCAAGATATGTAACAGTTTTGCCATGGAACAGGGAATGAAAAACCGACACCAGTATGCCCATCAACATAATTATGGTGGATCAAACTACAGGCTGCAACTCAACAGCAATTATGGTGGATCAAATTATGACCCACAGCAAAACAAAGGAGACAGCAGAAATCATAGATATTCTATGGATCTTGTTGATGAAAATAACTTTCAGACTTTTCTATTTGGACAATTTAGAAGTCCTTGTCTTCAAACTTTCTTTCCTAACTTAGATTTTATGCACACTTTGGCTTTCTAGCTAGTGAAAATTGTTTGAAAGCAATGACATTTATTTTATGACTCTAAGTCTTACAGTTCTCTCAGACCAGATTACTTTCAATAAGATATTGATACAAAGGAGTTCCTAACAAGTGGATCGAACTTTGGCAAAAATTACCAGTTCCTAATAGTATTAAGACATGGAAATACAACATAATTATATATTTAATACAAATAATATAGAGGCAAGAAAGTAAGACTTTTAGAATCATCTGTGATAATTTGTCTGAAGTGCGTCTCAACATTACTGATGAGGTGTTGCAGCCAAAAACTCTTTTTTACTGAGAACACTAAACATTTTTCTGAGCCTCAATATTCTTAAATTTTTCTGTTTTTGAGCCTGGAATTGTTGTTAAATTATTCTTACATACTAAAGACGTAACTTTGCCTTTGTCAATCCATTCTTGAAATTTTCCCAGCATATGGCTGTCCTTCCAGGACTCTCCCAGAATCTGCAATCTTTCCTCCTTTTTGAGACCCTCAAGAGCCTTTGAATGGCTAACAACCTATGACTGCTTTCAGCAAAAGTGTCAGCTAGTCTACCTTGTTTAGTTTGATAAAACTTTGTAACACATTTCTACTGCTACTATCAATGAATTCAACAAGGAAATAATTTCCACTACTAGCACACGATCCATATTTAATGTTTGTCTGAGAAAAAGGCGACAACTGGAAGGCATGCTTCATTTTGAATTACAGTGTCCTCAATGTGAATCAGTGCTGGTTTCGTTGCGGTTCCATGCGTGTACACTGTACCGGTACGTTTTGTATCCGTACAGGATCAAGACTAGTCCACTTTCGTAGCAGGATCAAAACTGTACCTGCTAGAACGACCAGAATGGTACCGGTTCCGCGGTACTAGTGTAGACGAGAGGCCTATCCCTAGCACTTGTGGTTCGGCTCCACACTGTACCAGTGCAGTAAACGTAGCCTAAGATATGAACTTTTTCTTCTTTGATAGGTTGTTGAAAATGCCCTTTCTAGCATCAATACAACTCATAAAATAAGGAGTTCTTGCCAAGGATACTCTTCTGCCAATAAATTCATATCTCTGTCGGTAAATTTTTAGCTTTTTTCAGTTTCTGTCGGCAAATCATTGCTTTACACCCTCCTAGAAAAAGAGATACGCGTTGCTACTAATTGCCGGCTGCTGCTCTCTGCCATCTTCTATATTCTCGAGGTCACAGCTTAATGGTAACTCTCCTTTTCAATACCGCTGGCAGCTACAAATGGAATTTCTGCCTACAAAGAGGTTTCTTTAGTCTTGCATTAGTAAGTTAATTAGCTAATGTTGATTAAGCTCCAAATCATGTACTAGAAACTATGAAAAAGACTCTGATTTATTGGTTAGAGAAAGAATACGTTGCTCGAACATAGCTATGAAGGCATTGCAAATCTTTCGTAAAGAATCATGGGAATGAGTTTCCTCTGTCAATCAAAATGACTATTACGTCAAAGGCGTCTATGTTAGTCCTATGATCATCTTGATAAAGATGATTAGACTGATGATGTATATCTTCTATAGCATGTTGTTGTCTTCATTGTGGTATATGTCCACTTCTTTGCCCACAACTTGCTTTTCCTGTTTGAAAAGGCCTTTCAAGTCCACTGCCATAACATAGCCACCAACTCTAATACCTCCCAGATATATTAGTAAAATTATGAATGTTACTCTCAGTGTCAGTTAGGTGTGTCATCACAGTGATTATGTCAGTTTGTATAATGTGTACTGTCAGTTGGGTGTCAGACCTGCTGTGTTAGCATCATATTGTAATAAAAGAAGCAGCACATTGTAATGAAGGCAACTCGTCGATTGATAGAATAGAAACTGGTCGGAGTAGCTTGTTGAGTTCCTTCAGGGGCTAGGCTTGCCTCCCAAACTGCTTTAAATGATTCCATATCAAAGAACCCAGAAACGTTACATTTGATCTCAGTCCTGTCACCACTTTGTAGCTTCGAATGAAGCTTCTCGTGGAGACCGGTGATTCTCTGAAAGTATTAAGCCATTAAGCCTAAGAACCTAGGTCTACAGTAGAACTAACACAGTGAGACTGCGCATTGCTCTTTTCTACATCGTTGTAACCGTAAGACCGAATTAAAACATCACTACACAAAATATTTATACGTTAGGCACTAAACAACACATTTTACGTCAGAGCACAGGACGCGTTAACAGACACCAATAAATGACCTAGAAAGGGTAATACTGAACACAACAGGAATTTACACAAGCTTGTACTTCTAACACATAAATCAAAGATAAATTAACATGACATACAGCGTAAAATAAGCCAAATATAGAATAGAATCACATTACACTATCGCCCTTTGAATTAGCATTAAAAAGTCTGGTAGAGATGCCAGACTGACACCAGGCTTAAATGTCATATGCTAGAGACAGTTGAGCAAAAATAACTACGTCAATTGGGCTATTTAAATAGCAGCTCACTGGGAATATTTCAAAAGCAAACCTGTTGTCTTGCTCATTGACAAATCAGCATTGGTGGATTCAGCATCTTCTGTTGTTGATTTCAAATTTCGAGCTAAAGTTGTGCATGATTTCTTTCTGCCACAATCGAATACGTCTGCTGTAAGAAATGGTTCATCAAGTCTCATAGGGATATCATTCTCGTTAATCCGAAAGAACTGGCCGTTACATTGCACTTTACTTGCACATAGAAATGCAAGCAAGAGGAGATATCTATGAAAAGTAGTCATAATTCCTGAGGAAATATTTGCCTATTTGTTTTGCAACACTATTGCAGATCTAATTATGGTTCAGAGAAAAACCACCAAATCTTATTATTGCAGGTACTTTCATTCAAAACTATACATACAGTTGGTTTATTCATTCATACATATTATGAACGATCATTAAATCCTGGGTCATTGGCAAAGCAATGTAGCAAATTATTTACGATGCATATCTTGCAAAGAAGTAGCCTGAGATAATTCATTATAAATCAAAATTGAAAAGATTGTCAGAAAATCTTAGTTTCCAATCCAGGTCAGAAGTGTTGGGCTTGTGAAGCTGTAGTTTTGGTCTGTGCAAGCGCAGTTTTCCAAAGCACTTAAGTTATGAAATTGAACTGTTACTAAACAAAATAAAAGTGTATTTGGCAAACTAAAATTAAAAATTGCTGAGGTAAATTATTTCTCAACTTACGATATTGAATTACCCTCATGCTCCACCATAAGATCTTGCTTTTTGCTTGAGTTTCCATTTCAAAGTGAGGAAACCCCATCTGTTCCATTGCAATGAATGAAGAGGGAGTAAGTTATCGTACATATTCAACATAAAACTACATATTTACTGTCACACTGGATTATTTTCATCATATGAAAACTCTATTAAGAATATAGAGATTCAAGGCTCTCCTAAAGTGTTTATTGGATTTCCCCCATCAGCCCTAACTTGGCTTTGGCAATCTTAGAGAGAAAGTTCCATATTCTTGTAGCCTGCGGTAGTTCCTATAAATGACGCTACAGTTAAAGAGTAAGCATGGCCAAGAGAGATTTCTCTCCAGCTAAATAAAGTTATTTACAATCAACATTATTTTACTGAGCAACTCGGACTTCATTGAATTTTTTTTGCTATGGCTGTACCAGACGTGTAACAAAGCTTGTAGAGTTGGTTAAGGAATGTTACAAACTAAATGAGTGTAATTTCGAAGTTCACTAAAAAGATTGACTAGCCCAAGCCTACATAGTGCGCAATCAAGCTACAGCTATTTGAAAATACAAGAAAAAATACTACTGTCAATCAAGAAGAGAATTTCAAAAAAATTGGTATATGGGGTTGTCATGGGAGATTCACAAGCATCAACACGGTGGCTCATTACTAGCAACCCAATCTTGTCCATAGCTAACTTTAACTATGGACAAGAATGGTTTTCCTCTACTCAAATCTAGGAACTTTTACTGAATTTAGCATGAGAGCAGGACAAGCTTGCAAACAAATATTCACTGTTTGTCAATCAATTACATTTCAATTGAAAAATGCTATCTCGTAGCAGGGCACTCTTTAAGGCAGTGCTTCTCAACCTTTTTGATCTAACCGCCCCCCAATTCAACGAATTTTTTTAAAACGCCTCCCTCCTCTCGAAATATACTTTCTTTCATCAGTTTCATAAGTAAATATATTATATCATACCTTCTCAAAACGCCCCTTTGGGAGCGATATCGCCCCCGTTGAGAATCACCGCTTTAAGGAATTTTCACTGGTCGGGCATTTGAGCAAAGGGCGCATAAATATAGAATCTACAGATTAAAACTCTTTCGAAAGTACTCCTAAAATGCTGCCATAGATCAGAGAATAAAATACTGATTACTAGATTGTAGCTAAAAGTGTCCACCTTGAGCGTTGTGAATAAAAAGGGGAACCACCTACGGAAGCAGCAGCTAGAGGAAATTGAATTGAGATTTGAAACATGTTCAATGAAATCGAAAATGTCAAAGTCCTTTCCCGCACCCAGTAGCGTATAGGGCGGCGCCTATCTCCGCTTCTATACCCCTAGGCCACACGTCTGCGAATGCAATGAAAGCTACAGCGGGGGGCTGGTCAACTAGTAGCACCGCGAGTTTAACTTTCCCATTCCATTCTCATATGTCGAGCGCCAGACGAGAAGGCAGTGAGTACCATTTTTAAAGTCTTAGGTATGACTCGGCCGGGGCTCGAACCCATGACCTACCGGTTGTGAGGCAGACGCTCTACCACTGGGCCATCACTCCGGTTCAATGAAGACTAAGCATGTTTTATTCCCAAGCATTTCATATAAAACCAGACATATAAATCACTGAATGAGAAGGATACATGAGTGATGGGGTAAACATATTCCATTGGTGAGCAATGAAAGGGGGTTAGTGGGGAACTTCCCCAATACTTTGCATGTTAAAAATTCCCGTGTTCTGACGAATTGACAAAGAAAGAAATGCATTATCAAAGAAAAGAGAGACATTATCGAAGTTAAGTTTGAAGCTTCCTGGCGGGAAAATCAGTATAGGCTGAGATCAAGCTGGACCTAGTAATGTAAAGCTTTTGGCAGTAAGATCATATCAAAATGGAAGTGATTGTAAGTTTACTTACTTTTGAGTGAAGTAATATGTTTATGAAACGCTGGGGCTGACGTATGATTTGACAGAAATTACATACGAACAGACAGAACAGGATTCCAAATACAACTTGTCCTGATCATATACCGCAAAAACATATACTGAGTTATATATCAACTTTGAAAGTTTATCCCTACAAAGTTAGTCTCACTAGCATATCCTGATTAGTGGGCAAGACATGTGTAGAAAATGTCAGGCTCATAGATATTGAGGTACAGAGATGACAATCTGGCTTTTCAAAGTGAATTGACCTCGCTTCCAATATTTTCTACTGCATTGCTGCAGTAAATTTCCTCACTGCTTCGTTGCTACTGAGATCTTTCTAATTGTTAGTTTTATTGTATGATAATTAGATTAAACAATTATGTCTCTATCTTTGAAAATATGGACGTGGTTTCAACTAAGGCACACTTACTGTTTCATATTTTACTTAGAGCCCGCCTTCTTAAAATTTTAGAACTCACCCCGGTATGTATCTAGGTCTGATTTTCAAATATCTACAGCTCGTAGAAACGTCAAGGAATAGTTGCTGGAACTCTGGATGTCAGGAATTTCCGTGCTATGTGAGCAATTTAAGTGCGCTTTATCTGTAGTATCATGAACTTTTTCAGTTAACTTTGTATCAAATGCATTTGACATACGATGTGTTATATAATGAATTGTATGTAGAATGCATTTGATGCAACGTTCCCTGAATATGAAAGTTATATAGCAGCAGTTTACAAGAGCGTATGCCAATGTTGTTGATGATGCTATATATAGGTTGTTGCATTTCTTTTGAGAGATAAATATTGTGGCAATATGTAATATGGTAACATTGATTAGGAGCTTGGATTTATGACATTCTAACGCGAATGAAGTGTTGATGTTGATAATGTATTTATGTTATACATCTCTTAGTTACATTTCTGCTAATGATTTGTTTCCATTTACTAATGATTTTGTATGTATTTGTGTGATTCTTCTTCTGCTAAAAATATTCTTCTTTTATTTGGTGCATTAAAGCATATTGCTCATGAGGTCCAAACTACAGCGTTCTTTCATGATATCGTTTTCGTTCCTGATGTTTTTCAGACACTATAGAAGATCTAAAAGATCACATATAATCCGTTTTTCTTTTTTTTAGTAAGTGATGTCGGGGAAAGGCCACAGGGCCTATAACAAAGCCCCAACAAAGGAAAAACTGAGACAATGTGGGAAGTTTAAGTAGAAAGGGAGACGAGATCAAGTCTGCTGATGTCATATTTAAAAGATGACCAATAGACCTTTTCCCTTATTACGTCACTCACTAGTCTGCGCGCAATGCATCCTGGTAGTTGTATTTAAGAAAGAGCCCGTTCATTGATACTTTGCGTTGTGATCGTACGAAAGTTGTATTATTGCTGAACGTTTACAACGAATTGTGAAAGGAATTATGGAAAATTCTGCAAGTATGTTTGACCAGCACATCCCTAGTTTTGTTGAAAACTCTTGCCAGGGAGCCAGTGCTGGGGGAGCTACAGCAGAAGGTCAGTTGAACGAAATCGACCAGCTAGGCCTAGCTGTCTGAGAAAAGGCTAGAATAGATGAAAAAGGCTGGACAAAATCCTTGACATCACTTCCACGCTTCGGCAATGAAAACATTGATGATCGTTTGCTGAAGAACCCCACAATGTCACGGGTCGGACAGGCACCTAAA
>OLMO02000275.1:16373020-16398964 GCA_900291935.2 Cassiopea xamachana
CCAAAGAGATGTAGACTGAAGCACAATTGAATCATGAGAATTGCCAGGGAAGCCACAGCTCCCCCAAACAAAGCGATACTTTGCATTGACAAGTGTCATTAGAATAATTGAGTAAAAGTTTTTAAAGTTGTGATATTCTTTTCTGGCAATGGCACCTCCTGGAGGGCACTTAATTGCTATATGACAACCATCAACTGCTGCCCAGCTGTATGGAAACTGCCAAAGCTCTTCCATGTCCATTATTTTATCCTTAAATTCCTTTTCTGTTTTCGGCATGTGTGAAACTACACATTCTTTCCATAAGCATGACACTATTGCTTCAGTGACTTCGTTCACAATTGTTGATACTGTGGAACGGCCCAACCCAACCATTTCTGAAATGCTGTAGAAATAATCACCTCTACCAAGGCGGTAGAGGCATATTACCAGACGAAATTCAGGGGATACAGGCTCTTCGCATAATGTTTGTCTCTCAAGCTTGTGATGAATTCTAGACAAGATAAAATTAAATGTTTTTCTTCCAAACCGTTTGCCACCAACCAGTATTTCTTGGCAGCCTTCTTGCTATGCGACTAGCACATCTCCTTGACTCATTATTTGAGATCAAAAGTATGGTTGCAAGGAATAGGGCCTTAATCATTAAATTCCTTTGATGTATAGCCACAAAAATTCCATTCTCCCAAAATCTTCGGCGTCTACGGCTTTGAGCAATCATTTTTACAAGCATTTGAGTTCTTGTCCTGTTCATGGGAGCCATGTTGAAACAGAGAAAACATGTATCGCTTTTACACTTTGGGGGACTGGGGGGAGAGAAATAATTAGGAACGACAACAAGAATTTATTAAGTACGACGTATGACTCGGCGTTGCTCCAGAGCCGCTCCACTGCCGCACTTAATTGTATTTAGTTCGGCGCATGAGAGGAGCGACGTTTGACTTAGGCCTAAGCTTATCCAGCAACATTGACGTTGTGGAGTGTTTGAATTCATATTTTACAAACATAACGAGCTTCTTTGAAAACCACAGCAGTATTTGTTTTATAAAAGAACGCCTACATGTAGAAAATAGTAGCTTTCACTTTTGTCACGTAAACCCAATGGAGGTGATGAGGCAAATAGAAGTCGCTAGAAAAGAGTAAATCAAATAGTGGAGGTATTCCTACTTCCAAGTTGAGAGACACGAAAAGAATTGTCTGTCCATACTTGACTGATTGTATCAACTCTGCAATTCTGAAACGTAGGTTTCCAGATGAATTGAAGAAAGCTGATATTTCGCCTATATTTAAAGGACAGGATCCAAAGTCAAAGGCTTATTTCAGACCTATAAGTATTTTACCATGTATCTCTAAAATTTATGAAAAAACTCTAACGGAGTAGATGTCCCACGATTCCAAAGATAGCTTATTCGCAACATGCCCTATTTAGGGTGATAGAAAAATTGGAGAAATCCCTAGACAGTTCAGGTATTGTAGGAGCTATCCTAATGGATTTATCAAAGGCCTATAATTGTCTGCCTCATGACCTCCTAATCGAAAGTTGACTGCCTATGGTTTCAGCTTCTTTGACATTGAACCCATATTCAAGGCAATTCTTCAGAAACTAGTCATACATGCAATGGAAAAGTTTAAAAACCATAGCAGCATTTGTGTTATAACTCGACTGTATAATTTCTGGTAGTGGGGACCATCATTCGCGCTTGTTCCCTACAAAAGCTAAAGAAAACTGGATAATGACTGCTAAGCTTGGGATGGAAATAACTACAATTGAAGAAATATCTTAAAGGCCATAGAGGAAGTTAGAAGTAGAAACGTCAACGCACGTATGAAGAAAGTATCACGAGGGTCTCGACAACTGGCAAAAGCCTAGATATTACCACGCTTTTTTGCTAAATTCAACTGAAAAGCTGGTAGAGAGTGGAAGTGTTGTACTTAAGAAACAAAAAATACAGTCTTGTAAGCTAGATTTTCATCTGACATACATTGCAATATATTTTGAATTGGTGCAAGAAAGCAAAGATTGGAAAGAAGAGTTGAGGACTCGCCAGTGCTACTACGGTCTCAGTAGACCATAAACAAGAAGAACAAAGTTGTCTGCGGGTCACTGGTGAGAGAGTAAACCGCCCAAATTCTCACAACTGTTATCAAATGTTCATGTTGTGGAGCGTAACCTACTACCAAAGATAAAATAGAGCCATTCTAATAAACGATTCGTAAGCTAGCAATACCCGTACAATGCCAAGCAAATATGATGGATTCAAGATGTGGTTTACGGCCAGCTTCCGCTTAAACGAATGCACCGATGCGGCCAAGGCGGCGCCAGACCTGGTGTATGCGTAGTAGGGGATTATCCACCGTTGGAAAAGTTCAACCGCTGGAAAAGTTCAAACCATTTGGACTTCTAAATTATGACGTTAATTCGGTCGAAGGTAGCCAAGGGGAATCCACATCTGAACCTATTACGCATGCACCAACTCGAGCCGCCTCGGCCTAATTTTTGCATTCGTTTATGTGGAAACCGGCCATTAGACATGGCCTAATGTCAGACAGGCAACTCATTAACACGCTTATTAACAAATATAGAAATCCATAACTATACTCTTTATGCAACGAACTACTTGAAGTATTAATACGTAAATCTACCATATTATATCCCATCTACAGCATTCACTAATTTCCCATTGCCACATTCAAGGGAACAAAGCAATAGAGGTATTTTGTATTTGATGTTAAATATGCATAAATATAAAATATTTAATGTTTCACTTGATATTTACAACTTAGCCGTTAACGGTCCTTAGACTAGCACATTCATGTGAAGATTCTCAAATTCAGAAGTAGCAAATTAAATCCTCAAGAGCTCTTTCAGAGTGTCGAAGGCCAGCTAAAAATTGGTTTGAAATCAGTCATCTCTTGTAAATCTAAATCTTCTATGCAGCAAAATGTTTATTCGGGGATGTGGGGGGGGCGTCAGGCCCACAAATATGTTTGAAATTGCAAGAGAGATGCTGAAAAGTTGGTTATGCTCAAAGATAGTTGGCGACAGTGTTTTCCGTGACCTTCTTTTAGTAGCAGTAGTTGGTCAAATGGTCAACACCTCCCCCCAACTCAAAACGTCTAGGCATATCTCTGCTTCCGGGTGAAGTCAATCAATCTCAAAATGGACGTTCACTGCTGATTAATGTAAACTGTACAGTTACGTCCTTCAGCTCTAAAGCAATTTTGAAAGACAAGCAATTTCGAGCAAAAAGACTTTCTAAGTCATTATCAGAAAGCTAAATTTTGTAACAGCTCGTTGGGCGTCTTGAAATTTCAAAGCTACCGTATGCTTACTGCATGTAAATTTAGCTCTAACTGCGCAACAGACGTTCAATAATATCTACAATGTAAACGAAATATTGATTTGAAGTGAAAGCTTCTATGTCGATACTTGTGTGGTACCTTAGGAAATTCAATATCAACGTCTACTTACCTATACATCTCTGGACATGTACAAACTTCGATTATTATACAATTTATATCTTCGATTTACTAGGAAATGTACTGGAATTATCAAAATCGAAATTAAACATGTTTGTTTTATCAGTTAGTTGAACAGCTTGCTGGCCTGAAAATGCTGATCCATAAGAGATAGATGGGATGCTTCGATCGTCTTTAAAGATCTGAATCGTTAAATGATGAAGAAATGGTGACAGCCGGTGCGTGATTTCTGCTAGGATAAGCTACGAACAAAAAAATGACACAGTAAGCGTCAATGAGACACTCACATTACACGTTAGTTTTAAAAGAAACATGTCTATAAGAAACACGAGGCTGAAATTAGGCAAAAATTAAGAAGCATTCAGGAAACATAGGTAGGCTGAGTTTTAAATAATAACTTTCGAAAACTGCTTTTACAAGTAAAGTTCTCATCAAACTAGCAAGAAAATAGAATCAATAGCCATTACATGCCTCAGAAAACCTGGGCATCCTTTTCTTGCATTACAATTGCCTAATCTAGGATTGCTGTTGTCATTGGAAGTCTCTAAATTTAAGAAACATTTAACAAACACTTTAGGCTGGATTTCACGAAACATCAAGATACATCCAAGCTGAAGCCAGATAATTTGTTTCTTATATAAAAAACTTGCAAATTCCCTGAGAAACTATAGAAGAAAGTATGAGCATGATCTAGTAACAATTAATAAGGGTGTACTCTAAATAAAGGTGGAAATAACTGAGGCTCGACTTCATGGGAACAAAATTGCAGCCAGCAAGCCCTAACGAAGAATACAACCAACCCTTGGGTCCCTAAGAAAGGCGGGTATTAGCTAACTTATGAATTTTCGTGTCATACTGTATCTTACTAAGAGACTCACTTACTACCCTCTTCCCTTGACCGAGATTTACTTGTACAGTAAGCCTATGGAGTAAGAGATCATTCGCATGTTACGTAACGCCAATTTTGCCATTTTTGATAATCTCCCCTCTCCTGCTACGCACAGTAATACAAAATCGAGTTACCTCTCTCTCTCCCCCCCTCCCATACTTGTGTTGTTCATTTCATTGTCAATCATATGATCATGCGAAATCCACTTCCAGTCTGCTTTATTACGAAATAGAGGCAGATTCGGTACAGGGAATGTGAAAGGAGGTACATTCCTCCCGTCAAATGGTCCACCAGCTCCCACCTAGTTCTCTCAGATTTCATTTTATTTATGAAAATAATTTGATTTTCAAGGGGCCTCTCATTTTACAAGTAATCAAGTCAAAACGTATAATATTACACAAGTATATTTGCAATTGTTAAAAATCATATCTAGAAAATATACAAACTAGAAATAGAAAACTCAAGTTCTTTGCTATCTGTACACCAGAGAAAGTCTTCCTAAGGTTGTGGGATGAAGAATGTGAGTTTCTTGTGAAGAGGTTGATCAAATATTGAGGTGCTAAACTGTTGACTGATTTGAATGTTATAGTTATAATTTCCTGATTGATAAGATCATCAATGGTTTCCCAACCTAAACTCCGCATTCGGGGCACGCTTGGGGCATCATAGCTACTATTTGTTACGATGCTCCAAGCGTGCGAAAAACCAATGAAAGTTGAGATATGAAAAAGTCAATTAAATACGAGGCTTATTCGTGAAAAAACATACATCGTATGCGCATAAACGCCCTAGTGAACGTTGTTGCTAGAGTGATCGCTCGCTTCGAACGAAAAATGGCCTGGGTTCATTGACAAAAATGGCTGACTTGGAATCTACCTTGCGTAATGCAACTCTACTGCGTAAACACCCTCCTCCGTTTTTTTCTGTAACGCTTCGCGACAAATCTAGACACCTCCTCTCCCCTAGAGGCGTCATGTAACGGGGAATGATCGCTACACTAGTCATCTCCTTCGCAGATATACCTTGCACGTCAACATTTGCATGTCTGCATTTCTATGCATGCATGTCAACAGAACAACAAATCTGGTGCCTAAATTATGCAAATTAATATAAAATAAACAGATAAGCTACAACCCAAGTTTTAGCTAACTTTAAGTTTTGCAATATTCCTAATCATTCAAAAATTTCAGTAACTTTGAGTTTCAATATTTTTATTAACTTTATTCTTACAAAGCAAAGTAAATACTACTGCTAGATATTTGTGAATTTTCAGATGAGGAACTTGTTAATTAACTTAACTGCTATATATGCAAAGTTGCAAACGTATTGAAAATGTATTAACATTGCATTGGTGACAAAAATAATACCATAGAAACTGCATTGAAAACAGAATTCTAGAGCATGTAGCAACAGGTAATTTCTCGTGATCATTTGTTTTTCTTAAACGAAACCTTATTGTTCAATTTTATTACTTTTAGCAGAAGCTACATCATGGAAAAAGTGAAATGTTGAAAAGATAGTTGTGCAATACATACATAGCAAGCAACAACAGCAACAACAATAGCAACGACAACAAAGACAATTTTTAACTAACCTGCTCAATCGCATCCCTTCTAATTCTAACATGAAATGAGCATGCCTGCAAACAAGAGATTTGGATGTTGCAAAACACAACATAATCAACAACAATAACTAATTTCAAATAGTGGCAGCAAGATTCTGCATCTATCAAAATGTCTCCATCTTTCTCGTAAATGATGAAGAGAAAAGACAGCCCAGCATACTCTAACTATTCCATGTATCTTTCTAAAACATCCAAACAGAAATGTCCAAACCAGGATTGCCACTAGCACTTTAGGAGAAAATTCCCTGATTTTCCCAATATCTTCAGTAAAATACTACTCATTTCCCCACGATTTCCCCTTACATTCTTATATCCCTCAATTACCATTCTATCAATTAATTACACAGATGTGGGGCTCAGGAGAATGGACCCTATTTTTAGCCGCTAAAATGTTGGTTTGATAACAAAATGGAACTGCGCTCTATCATGACTGCATAAAACAAATTGATGCAACTATCACACTCAACTGGATTTATGATTGAGTATGGAGAAAGTCACAACTCTGAAACTAAACAACAAGAAACTGAAAACTTCCCAGAATTTTCATGAATTTTCGGAAAACCTTTATTTTCGCCCCGATTGTCCATGGTTCAAAGTAAAGCTCCCTGATTTGGAGGCAACCCCACGAACTGTTTCTCTGCTATAAGCTTCCAGACTCGAGCAACATGAAAGCAAAAAATTTATTTTAGCAACAGAAGCAGCAACACAACTATATTTCAATTGAGATGAAAACACCAAACTTTTAGCATCGTTAATTTTCAATCCCAACAAAGCTGTCACTTACGATTCGTTCGAATCCCACGTTCCAAATATGCTCATTTTTTATTTCAAGAACACCATCAATTGTATTTGCCTGCAAAATTTTCCAAAATAAGAAATTGAGGTGGTGCTAATTGAGAACATGCTAGTTACTAACAAGATTATTACACTTGCCTCATAATGCAAGAAAGAATTAGTAAAAAACTGCAGATAAAAAATAATATTTGTATAATAATAAATGATAAAAATAATATAATAAAAAATTTGCATTCTCAAGACAAATAGAAGTTTGTTAAGCTATCGAATGTGCATGTTATTGGCATTCAATGTTAATCCAAGTAGATCTCGCAACTAAAGCGGCGGAAACATGGCGTTATCATTAAAAATTAATCACAAAGTACGTAACAGGAAAAATAGTCATTTTGGCAATTGAAAATCATAATAGTGCTAAAAGTTGGAAATAGTTGCAACTGTGAAAATTTGAGTTCGATCTAAACAAAAGAAACATAAAAATGCTCCAACTAGTGAATATGTGAGCAATCAAACAGCCGAGTCATCGTGTAACTTTTCTAGTAAACTATACTAAAATGAGAGCAATTAACAACTCATTTGAGATGGTGAATGCATGGGCTTTCGTCAGTCGAGTTTTCAAGTGTGAACTCCAATTATAAATTGTTCAGTCAATAAATTCAATAATTTTACAGCTCCTGAAGCACTCATTAATCAAATTTCTTAACAAATACTCAATTAATCCAATCACAGACCCAGAACCAATAGTAAAATTTTAGATTCTACCAACAACAGTACTTTAGAATCCCCATAAAAGCTGACCTCTCTCAATATTTTGTCCAATCTTTCCATCATATGCTTTGGTGCAGCCTGGGAAATCAGAAAAAAGATCTTGATAGGAAGCAAACTGTGCAGTTGTCTATGATTAAATAGGGGAAAGCGCGTCAGAAGAGATAATCATTGACTAGACCTATGATTAGCAATACTATAAGTATTTACACCGAAAATTAATAAATAAAATCTACAGTTATAGCGACTTCCCGCAAAAAGTTGTTGACCCTAACCCTAACCCTAATCCCAACCCTAACTACAATCCTAACCCTAACTCCAACACTAGTTGCTGATCAATCACAACAATATCACATTCTAAAACTCTGTGAAATATTTCACAAATCAAATAAGCAAATGCTACTGCAGGTTGAGACAAATACTGTCGACAGTCAATAACACCTTTGCCTACAGGCCATGAAAATACGCAGCTAGCACTGGACACTGTCATATAGTTTCTGCTTAGCTGAAAGCTTGCTTGCAAAAAGTAAACCAGGCGAACTACAAGCAATATGACATTAGTGGGGGGTGTTGGAGCACAGCGTGTCAGTAGCATTAGTAGCAGTGTAATTGTAGCACGGTCGAGAGTAACGATACGCTTCAGTCCTATGATTTTCTATGATTGGGAATAGTAAAAATACGAGGAAGGCTCTTGCATTTTTATTCTAACAAATAGAAGTTCCTAATGGCAACGCATAATCAACGCATCATTTGACGTTTCAAATATGAAGACTTTGTTTTTAACTACTATAGTAACTACAGAATTTAACATTAAGAGGAATACTGGGTAGCCTACCTGCAAAAGTATCATACCGCTGTACACACCAAGTGGCAACATTGTCAAGCAAGTAAAAAAAGCGATGATCATGCCACAGACTGTGTCGGCAGTGCTGGAGCTTCTAAACAAGGGACGAGCAGGGCATCAAACAATCGGAAGAAAAATGGATACATTTAAAATTGAGTTCAAATTATTGAAATCAACATGAATAGAGGAATATAGCAAAGACCTCACTAGTAACTACGAAACCCCGTAAAGCATTCCAGGAAGTGCCGCCCTAGAAATGTAACAAGGAGGGGGGCTGTGTTCTAGGAAATATGAGCGCCATTCCTTTGACCACTCCCATTTTTGTATTTATGACAATAAAGTGGCTGTCACTGCTGTGCAAGTGAAAGTATTAAAAGAAGGAGAAAGCTAACATAGGGCTGTAGAAGTTTTCCTCTAATGACACAACGTACCTTTCCTCTGCTCACCTTTGGCAAATATATAGTTAAGAGCTTATCCGGCCTAACAAATGCCCAAAGAGTGGGTGCTGCGCCCTCAAAAACTCTCTTAAGTTAAAAAGGGGGACTGAGATCCCCAGAGCCCACTCACCAGCACCACTGTTCCAGGTGTGTTAATGGAAGTGTGTCACAATCAACAATAGACTGCACATTTCAATAAATTCCAATGCTAAATTAAAGTTCTATGCGTGAAGGTAGCGCTTACTTTTGCTAGATGGAAATATATTCAAACACAAAAAATATAAATTTATATACAAATTTTTGCATATATTACACAAGAGTAACTATATAAATATATTACACCCCACCTTTGTTCAACTAGAACCACTTCAGCAAGTACAACCAATGCAGAAAATTGACCCAACAAAGCATATGGATTCAAACGAGGCAACAGATATCTTGATAGCATTGGTGCCATTCCACATATGCTAAAAATGATAGATTGGATTCCGAATTGTTTACTTCTAAAGGCATATCTAGCTACATTCTATAATCTAAACTATACAATAAGCACTCTTTGGTGCCCAATGATAGCGGGGTTCAATAAGGAGGGGGTTAATATCTGGCTAAATGTGCGGGAATTTGGGGATTATTCTATATCATATATAAACTTCTTTGTTTAGGAATGCCTTACAAGGAAAGGGGTGGAAAAATTCTTTAAAATCTGAAATAGGGAACGCCCCCACTATTGGGTGGCAATAAGAGTACTAGAATTGGAAAAAAGATCATCGACATCTAGGGAAGAGAAGTTTGAGCATAAATGCTTTAAGATGCAAAACGGCCAAAAAATGATATAATCAAGACTAATCCAAAATATGTGGACAAGTACAAGGTGGTATATTGGTATAACAAAGCTATATTCCAAGCAATAATTGAGACCAGAATGCGGACTTAACAGGTAACCGACTTCACATGAAATGTTAAATAATCTGGCAATTTATCAAATAAATGTCCGATTAGTAAAAACTTCTAGAAAATATATACTGCTCAAAGTAACAATCAAAACTGCTTTCTAGCAAGTAATTTCTCATAGACTTTAATCAACCAATTTCAAATTTCAAGAAATGATTAATATAACATATGGAAGAACAAAACTTCTATTCAAAGCTCAAAATTTATAACGACATGCACGCCACTAAAAATAAAAAATTGTGAAAAAAGGAATTTGGCAATCCTCATAATAGATGATCAAGTCTCAAAAGCCAACAAAACCATCCTTTACAACAATGCTTTACATATGCAATTTGTTTACTTACTTTTTCCCAAAATCTTCCATTATTTCTTGCAAAAGATTAGAAGTAGCGACTGAAAAAAGAGATAAGTTTCTAAAGCAGATATTTCTGATTTTGATCTTACTAATGACAATATATATCACGTGCTTAAACTCTGAGCAATTATAAAATTTGACTGTCAAGCTGATATTCTGCTGCCTCTACTAGAACATTTTGTACAATGAGAAAACAATTTCGCTAGGCAATGTATTATTCTGCAGCCCAGAGTAAGAACACAAAAGAACAGTTGGGCAACCAATGATGATTCAGAAAAAGAATCGCAAAATTTCAAATACTACTTCAAGCAAAGAAGACATATGTGCAGCTGCAGATGAAAAGCATTTTAAAAGAGGCACTTTACAGAGGTAAAACAGGCACAAAGGAATAGAGGTAGGCAATGCTAGCCCTGCACCCACAAAAGTAAAATACTTTGGCTTGCATTTCTGTGAAAAAGGGGCCACACATAAAACTCTTCGCATGATAGCATGTAATGAACTAACACAAACAGCAAAATGGCAGTCCACGCCTGGAAGGATTGGTGATTTGCAAAGGCTTATGACTGCATCCTTCATGACCTTCTGATAGCTAAGCTTGCGGCTTATGGATTTGGCCACTACAGCCTATTACTTATTCACTGCTACCTTTCAAATAGAAAACAGCACGTAAAAGTAGGATCCGCATTTAGCGAGTGGCTAGAGATCAAGTCAAGGGTTCCTCAAGGGTCAGTTCTTGAACCTCTATTTTTCAATATTTTCATAAATGATTTCCTTCTCGAAGTTAAGAGTCGTAAATCTGTAATTAATTTGCATTTGCGCCCTTGTCTGCACAAGCGATTGCTTTTAATTATCTGAAGTTGCATGCGCAATCAAAGACCTTTTCATCCAAATTCTTATTGTAGAAGCATTTCAAATGTCTCATTTAGGAGAAAACAGAATTTAGCAGAATTTAAAAGCAAAAGGCAATTGTAACTCGCGTTGCAGTTGCGACAGGGAAGTTCCTATTTGGTATGTGTGATTGTACAATTGACAGTGATGTTGGCACGGGCAACATGCGCTTGTGCTGGGGATTCTGCACATGCATGGACTGAAATAGCATGGGGATTAAACGCATTAAGAAATGTGTATACCTGAGGAAACGTGAGAAAATGGTTTGTTTGTGACGCCATAAATTACAACGAGGTGCAGGAACAGACCAAGAACAACTGCAGGGAGCTGTCCATCTCTACGGATTGAAATCAACATAGACCATGATTGGCTAAGTATTGTGAATGATGAAAAACATAAAAGAGTTCGTGCAGTATCTTGATATGCAAATTCAAGGAGCATTCAAGGACTCTCCATGAACTGGAATATAAAATTTCAAGGAGCTCTAAATCAAAATTCACAGTTTATGCGTAAATACACACGAAGCTCAAAATGCCGAAAACGAGACAGTTCTTTGTATATCAAGAGTTTGCTTGTAAGACTCTTTTTTAAACTTTCTATGGAATATTTCTTTAAATACTTTTTCGTGTAGTTTGTTGCCGTGAACAAAGAAAACTGTAAAGAATAAAAAATTTCAAGGAGTGTGATCAATTTTCAAGGAAAAAATCTCATTCCGAGGAGCTTTAAGTGCCCTTGAAATAACATTTCAAATTCCAGCACTTTTCAAAGAGTTCAAGGGCTTGCACGAGCCTTGCACAATGTCCTTGCACAGTAATGGCCTAAGTCATCAGTCATGATAAAAATTGCCAGGTGATGAACACTGGAATGCCTAGTCAAATATGTAATATATACTTATATAATAAAATATATATATATATATATATATATACAAAATATATTATAAAAAATATAATAAATGGGCCATTCTCACGAAATGTCAACCAGGACTGTAAAAAGAACTCTCTAGTTATGGGCACAAAATAGGTGAAATCAGCAGAGTACTGACAACAATACAATGTTTTGGAAGTTAACATTACAACTGTCTAATGTTTTTCATAAAATTTACGATTTCTTTTTTAATGAGATTCTTCTCAAAATTGCATTTGCCATGTATTTTGTCACGTACGTCACGAAACATTTTACCATATCTTTCCAGAAAATTAAGAAATCAGCTAAATTATTCAAGTTGCTTTGAAACTTCATCTATTGGCATTCCTAAGTACTCAACCATTTATGATTGGCTCTTAGAAATTCAGAGAAATTTCAAGAAACAAAATATTACTGGGATGGTGTAAATTGTACAATATCACGTACGTCACGCAATGTTCAAGCCTTCTGCTAAAAGTGGGTTTTGCTGGATGCAGAGTAATTTTGTAAATATTTAAGCTCTAAGCATTCAATTTCTGGCAAACATATTTTTGAGTTCGTTTTCGGGTGTTTTCATTAGCATTTTAGCCATTTTATCTTAACTTTTTCACTTTGGATGTCACGTACATCACGTGAGAATGGCCCAAATAATAAATATAGGATAAATAATAATTACATAATATATAATAAATATATAAAATATATACAAATATATAATACATATTTTCTTGTGCATACTTTAAATATTCCTCATAAAAAGTACAAATAAAACATCTGGTATCCACCATAAACTACAAAATCTATATATTCACGAGAGCAAAGTCAGAGAAACATCTCCTCTGTTAAAAAATTAGAAAAGAGAATTCATTTTCATATGCTATCTACTGCTAGGAACAATCGCGATTGAATTTTTCACGTTCAAGAATGCACAGCTTCTATCAAAAAGCCCTTTGACCAACAGCATTTACACTCAAAAACAACAAACTGTTGGGAAAGCAGTTGCTCTAAAATCCTATGGTTGTGAAATAAGTTCACAACCTGACACAATGTTCCATGCTTAATTCGTCATACTTCAAATATTGTTGAGATAAATATAAAGGTCAAACTAATAGAATGCGTACGTTTTAACTTCCTGATATTGGAATATCCTTTCAACACTAGAACAAAAATAAAAGATTTCAAATAGTACGCAGGCCTTGTCATGAGCATAATACTTATGCGACATGAACAAATAACTTTGCGCGTGTGATCGCAATACTAACAAAATCTTGACATAAGTACGCTCCAATCACATCAAGAAACAAAGACAAGAATTGTTTGGTGCTCCAAAAATAAACTAAAATCAAACAAATTAGTTCAAACAAGGAAATTATCGTAGTACAAACGATAAACGTAAAAACAATTCTTCATCATCAAACTAAACGCTGTTCTTCAATGTTGGAAGTAAGTGATACATTGTGGTCTACATGCTAGGGTTTAAAGTATGAAGGTAAGCTAAATGCCAATACCTATCCAAACAACGAAATTTGAAAATGAAGCCAGCAGAAAACGTTGAAGAGCTCCTTTGCAAGTGCGATCAACTGCACACGGAATTGGATTTACTCGTATGTTGGCGCGTGCGCGTGCGATCGCACAAACTAAATAGCAAGGCCTGAGTATGACAACTAACTGGTGTTAACAAGCAATTATACATAAGATGCCTATGCAGTATCCTTCATAAATAAGATGAAGGATACTGCATAAGCACGCAAACGATACTTCATAGAGAAGTACTTCTTTTTCAAACACATCTACATCTGACTATCACTAATACTATTATCAACAACTCGCATTTACTTGCTTGTCTTTGCTATTCTTAATAGTATACGTTTTCTATACTTTGCTACTGCATTTAGCTGTAGATATGTAAGTTTTGCTAGCAAACTGGCCAATCCTGCAATACCTATAAAAAGTGTATACTAACTTTTCTACCTCCTTCGCGTTATCTAGCTCTGCTTGCTACAGATATAAAAATTCTCTACAAGTGCGATCACAAAAGCAAAATCATTGGTATGTGCTAAATTGCGGCATGTGCCATATTTTATTCATGGTGAGGGCTGCTTAAGTCTGATTTTCTGGAAATTAGACCCAAATAACATGACTGAATAATGCAGTAGGCATGGGATGACTGCATGACTGTAATCAAGTTCAACTCACCTCTCTTTAAGAATAAAGAATGCTCCTAGTTGTGTAAGAGTTGTTGATACAAAGACGGCCAATATTTCATACCTATCAAACCTGAAATATGATACAACCATAGGGATTAGATGGCAAAGAAGCTCCACAAGAGTGGATCCTACACTATGGTTTCAAAACAACCATAGAGAGCTTCACGAGGACTGCAAGTTAACATGCTGTAATGGAATAGCATTTGACCCACCCATTGTTTTATTAGATAGGGAGCTTGATTCAAAGCTTATGTTGCAGGGTCTAGCATGTAAAATACACACTAATTTTTACAAGAAACAAACTTTCTAGGTAGAAGCACCTTCAGTCTGGGTGTCTCTCAACATTTTGTCAAATCTAGCCCCAGGTGTCTCTTGACTGTTTCTAAAATTCTTAAGACTTCCAATAACAATAACAACCTACATTAGGCAACTGTGATGCAAGAAATAAGATGCATGGGCTTTCAGAGGCAGGTAATGGTTGTCATTTCTCTTTTGTTTCTAGTTCGATCAAAAACTTTCTTGTAAACATAATTTTTCAAGTTAATGTTTTAAACTCTGCCTGCCTGTATTTCCTAAATTTTTCTTAATATCTGCTAAATAGCTAAAAAGGCTAAAAAGGCTAAAAATGACAGCATGAATCAATTCACAAATAACATATACTATGTAATAGACGACCTCAAAAACCACATCCATTCAAAAGCTTGTACATCAATAGGCAATAATCAGAAATGAAGAATTTTCAGTAATCATAATGTTCCACTTACCCAAAGGAATAATTTGTATTTGGTAATTGCTGTGATGCCCATAATGACAACAAGCATGTACCCAAACTAAAAAAAACATGAATAGTAGAATATAACAGATGAAATCTACAGCTCTTGATTTCTAGACAGAAACAGAAAAATTAAAATTCAGTATGCAACAAAACCAGTGCCACAAAAGATGCCAGAAAGAAGAAAGCTTCCATGTACCATGTCACCTGCATCTTGCAAGCAAGAGCAATGCAATCAGCAGACTTGTAGCAAATGAGTGCATCCATAGCAGGTTACATAATAGGCAAAGTGAGTGTCTGTAGAAAGTAAAGCTGAAAAAATATGAATCTCAGTAATTACATATGTTGAAAAACTAAGGAGATAAGAAGAAAAATGTAAAGCTTTTCACATTGAGGAAGATTATGGCAAGAAGAATAAAGTAACTGATAGAAGGAAAGAATAATTAGAGCATGATAATGGCAGAAGAAATTGGCAAAGCCAGACTGAAACAAGAAACAGGCAAAATCCAAGTATCCATACAGGAAAAAGAATTGGGAAGTGAAGAAGCATTGCATGACAGGGTTCATAACCAATAAGTGAATCAAAATTCCATGACTATTCCTTGACTTTTCCCTGACTGATAGTCAAAAACACCCACTTTTTCCCTGACCCCCATTTTATAGATCTACAAAAATAGGTAAATAAAATGAAGCTTAATAGATAAGTAATGTGCATATTATTGCTACAGCACTATGCAAAGTGATGAAGTTCACATTTATTGAAGACAAAATGGAACAACCACTTTGCAAACAACCATGCAAAGAGCTAATGAAAATGATAAGTATATTTAATAATCTGTTCTCCCTGATTTTTCTGACTTTGATAAAAATTATAGAAACATCCCTGACTATTCAGGGCTTTCCCTGGCATTTTGTAGAAATGACCTATACTCCAGGTTTTCCTGGTTCAGTATGAACCTGGCATGATGTAAAACACACTCCACTGTTGCTGCTTCCACATCTAGAGGCTCTGCACTGACTACTGTTCAAATAAGAACTGTTGACATTTAATAATATAAGCTGTCTAAAATGAATCTGAGCATAGGTGAAATGAATTATGCTTACCACAATAGATCAAAAATAGTCAAATAGGCAAATGCTGTTAAAGCTGCAAAAATGAAAGATGATTGCATAATCACCATAGTTATACAAAAGCTACAACATACTTCTAATTTGCACAAATTGACACAATCATATTCTAGCAGAGCAATAAAAGCCAAATACATAAGTGATAGAACAAATCAAGTTGAATGTGTTACAATGGGTGTAGTTGAGGGGTTAACATGATATAATGTAGCTATGCTTCTTAAAATGTTGGTGTTCTATTGCTATGCTAATTCCCATAGCAAATGTTGATGAATTGCTCATCATTTTCATAATGACAGAAAAGTTGTGAAGTGCTGGGTTTTTAAACTCTTGTATTATACTTCCTAAAAATTCATAACAACACCACTATATGTCATGAAGCAAAATCTGGATGACATTTTGTTTGACATATAAATTCAAGCACAAGATACTACTAGAAGCAACAGGTAAAACTTTTGCCTCTCTTGCACTACAAAAATGGCTTTTACTATCTAGGAATGTTTAGATAAAACTTCCACAGCTAGATACAATAATAAAACTTTATGTTGAGCAGAAACTCATTCTATGCCAAGCAGAAATGCCTAAATTTGCAGTGAACATTTGAACATTTGTCACTCATAGCTGCTAGGGGCATTATTCATGCTGAGAATCAAATTATCTTTGGAAATATTATACATTAGTAAAAACACAAAAAACCATGCTCCAAAATATTGCATCATAATATGAAAAGCAGGAACCCTAGCTAAATTGACTACAAAAAATCAATTCATTCACACTTTTGGTTTTGAATGATTTCATTCCAATAGTTTAGTTAACTAATGGAAAACATGACAGCTCTACTAAGAAAAACATCAAGCCTGTTAGGGATTATACTGTTACACGTACATGTAGCTTGTGAAAATAGCCAACATTTTGGGGAAGTGCTGGTGACATCCTTATATCTGGAAATTATTACTTACTCATACTATTTGTAGCAGTTGCAGTGAAAATCAAATAAAAGGTGCATATAAAATTCACAACCATTAGGACTGTTATTTTCTTTGCCTGTGAATAAAACAAATAAGTGAAGGACACATTCATATCATAGACAAAGGGGTATTCTCAGTACCCAAGGACACAGAGGACCTGAAAGTGTTTTCTTCTTAACTTGCTGTTCCTAACCCACTTTTCTAAGAATAATCTTGGTAACTAGTCTATTTTCTATCCACAAAAGCTTTTGAAATGACACCAGTAGGAATGACACCAGAAGATAACACTCTTTCTAGACTTATACATAAAATTGCTACTGTTTGTCAAGCACGTGTATTGAGGTCAATTGTAAGGACAGCCATCAACACAACAGAATCCTGTGTCCACTACCTCACAAATGATCATGGCTGACCCTTCAGGTTCCTCAGGCTAGAACTACCCTTGCTAATGTCCCTCTACTACTACAAAATAATAAACTCTGATATTGGGAATTCAAAAAAACTATCATTAAGTTATCATACAAAATCAAAAACATAAGAAAAAATATGCAATGCTAACAGATATCCAACATCCAATGTACATTACATACACTTTTCCACTAGGAGGGAACCTTAGGAACATGTCAAAGCATATAAATCCATTTTTTATTTTAAGATGGCCTGCAACTAAAAATGTACTTTTCATAGCATATAAAAACATTAGAGAAAAGTTGGGTGCTATCTACTTATAATGTAAACTACATATTGTTGTACCTGCTTATAGGCTAACATTCTAAAAAATTCATTTAAGAATGCTTGTAGTCTGCTTCTGGTAGCTTTGAATGGTTTGAAAGATTGCTAAAGAAAGTAGAAAAACCAGCATTGGCATAAATGCTTTAAATAACATGAATTCTGATACCAGTCTCAATAGTTATATTTTTCAGGTATTTACAAATATCTATTTTACACCAATGGATCATCAGGAGTATATAGATTCAGTAGAGGTTCCACCAATACATGATGCAATAGAATAGCAATATTTGGAGGATAATACAACTAAGAAAATGGTGTAACACCAACATGACTAGAATAGTACTCATTTGCCTAAACCAGTTGTAAATCACTAGTTAAGAACATAAAATAGAACAAGCCTATATTGAAAGAATAGAAGTAAACAATACTAAAAAGGAAAACTCAAGAGAACAAAAATGTGACTTAAAAAGCATGAGAGGAATGGGGGAAATTTAAGAGTTTGAGGTCTGATGGTCCAAAAGGATAAGTGGATTACACTTTTTTGATTCTACATCTGTTTCCCCATTTCTTGGGGATTGAAGGGTGCCTCTAAGTCAGGGGTAGGCAGTTAAATTTTACTAGGGGCTACATGAGAAACCATAATTGATTCAGAGGGCCAACAACTATCTTCCATTGTAAAATTCTCTAAATTAAATATTTTGAATAGCTGGTGCTGATAATCAGAGGACTAAAGTGCTCCATAAATGTTTGCTTTAGGTTAAGTGAAATTGCTGTGCACAGGTGAAATAAGAAAAAAGACAATTATTGAATAAGTGCAATTCATTTTTAACAATGAAAAGCAACAATCAAATTTCAAACTAAAAGCAAAAAAATGATGTTTACTTGGTTTATGTTACTTATGTTGCTCACATGGGCTGACTGGGGCATGTAAAGTGCTGGATGTGGCATGCAGGCCATAGTTTGCCCAGGTCTGCTTTAAGAGGACTTTGGTTTTGGCCAGGATCTAATCTTGGCAAAAAGAGTATCCACAAACTGGATGGTCTGCACTTTTCAAAAACTGAAAAAAGTATTTCTGTCTGAAACCTCCAAAAACAATCCTAAGAAGTGGAGGGGGGGCTAGACAAACCACAAAAACAGCAGCACAAAACTGCCCCTCCTTATCAGAGTTACTATGTAAAATGAACTTTTTCTCCACCAACAATTTATTCTGCATCACTTATGCTTGTCATGTCAAAACTGGGCTCCGTAAAACATCATTGCTAACAATAATCATACAAAAGTAATGGCCCTGCTTTTCAACTCCATGCCCTGTTTATATAATATGCCCATGGCAATGGCCTGGTTCACTGACTGTGAAATTTTGTTTAAATTTCATTTCATAGGCATGTAGAAACATTATGTGACTGATCCAAAACATGTGACTCCACATGGTTTTTACTAGCTTTTCTGCTCACGTAATTACACTAATATCTTGAGCACAGCATTTGACTACTTTTAGTTATGTGGTAAAGCTTGTCAAAATAGCCCAGAGGCGTGCCCAGAGGTGTATCATTCTAACAGTAAAAATGGCCACAAAATAGTGCCCATAAGGTGCTATTTTCCAAATTTCTCTCAGGGTCAACCCATGACCCTCCTAGTATGCTCAAAATGTCCCCAGAACCCATGCTTCAAGGAATCGGGGCCTTCAGCCCTTCACCTGCCCTTTTCCACAAATATGGCACCCTGCCTTTCAAATCTAGAGTAGACCCTGTTGGAACAAGCATTTACCACTGGTTGCCCTCCCCAACATCATCAATGGCTTACTGTGGGCCAAATGCATATATAGAAAATTTAGCTCATACAAAACTTACACTGGGCATTTCCATAACATAATCATGCATCAATGTTATGCCATTTCCAGGAAAACCATGCTTTTCTGATTTAAAATTACAAAACAGATATCACTATAAAAGTATAGCATTTTATCATGTTGATTCCAAAAATCACTTGCAAATAAAACAGCAAAATTACCAGAAAGATAACATAGGCTACAAAATTATCAAATTCAATATATTATGCCATTATAGGCTAATAGCTTGCAACGTATCTAAACACGAGACTGGAACTTAACCATATGCTATGGAAGGAACTTGGTATTTTCCAAATAAAGCAATTTCAAAAACAACAAAATGATTTGAAAACTGTCAAGAAATAATTAAGATTGAAAACATTTGGCCAAGCTTCCACTCTAATTATAATCATACGGCATTTCCAATCCGCCTGTGCTTAAGGTCTTCTGCATAATATCTATGGGATGGGGGCTTACATGCTTTCCATGTAGAATTGCGTGGTAGATATTTACATTGCTCTATATGAGCAATAGTAAAACCAAAAATGCTTTTTACCATCTAATAATGCTCCTCTACTTAGCTCATGTTGTCGTTCCACAACCACTTCGATAGGCCGATCACGGATTTTAGCTTTTGTCTCCGTCAATTGGATATGACTCTTCATTGTGCCTCATTTAAAATTTCTAGCTATCAACTGTACATTTTGTTAAATTATTATATCTGAATCCTTCAACTACAACAAAGCAAAGTAATTGCTGCATACAAAACACCAGGTTCTCAGTTGTCAACCATCACCTCCTCATCCACGTACACTTTTCTCCATTACCAACTTCTTAACATGCTGTTGTTGTTGCATAAAATCTAAGGGCTCTAAGAAGGCCCAAAACTGTGGCCCATTTTAGTTGAGAGAATGAGCATCGTAAGTTAATGAAAACATTACTTCAAAGCGATTCTTTTAAAGAACCACGTCTGTAAGAGGAAATAGCAAGTTGTTAAAGGAAAAGGAAACTTACTAAGAATAAGTGGGCACTTGTGAAGAATAAGTGGGCACTATTCTGAACATGAGGGTGCATAAGCGCAGGAGGCGGGGGCATGGGGGCTGCAGCCCTCCCCTAAGTTGGACAGAAATCCTTTTCAATCAGGCAAATTTTCTGAAATAACAATAGGAAATTTGGACAGATAGTGTACAGCCCTCCTAAATTTGATGTCCTCCTACGCTCATGTGAGGATATGTACTTCCTCTGCTCTCTGATCACTACAGCCCTTGCAACAGAATACCCTGCAAGCATTTATAGTGCACTGTTTTGCTCCCTCCTTTCAGCGTACCCCATAAATATGCCTCCAAAGGAAATTTTCAAGCCATGCTCATTAACTAACATGGATCGTTTGTAGACTTCTTCAAATAAATCGCACTACTTATTCAATCAAGTTCTCTGGTAGGACGACTAACTCGGGGCATAACAACTAAAGTTTCATAAAGTTCCACAAGAGATTTTAATTCAAAAATATCACGTATCTTCACAAGAACTGCTTTATACGGCCGCACTTTGGTCGCGTCGAATTCAAATCAAGTGCGACCAAACTGCTGCATCAGATTGGCAGTCACTTTATACGTGTTTCAACGTCGCATCTAATTCCATTCTCACCACATTGACATGATGTAGTGCATTCGGATGTTAACAAAAATAAACCAGCATGGCTTCCGTGAATCAAGAATTGAAAATTGTGTTTATGTTGTATAATTACCAAAGACAATTATACCTTCAAAAATCAAAGAAGTTAATTGTGGTGCCTATGGGACCATTCATATGAAAAAANACAGTTTGTTGGCACATCTTTTCGTATACTGCATGCAGTACTCTTGAGAGCTGTCGTATTGTCTTGGCCTAGTCGTTCTCACTGGAGTCTAGCATTTTCATAAACAAGAAAGCATTAGCACATGGAAATACAAGAACGAAGCAAATATGTGCACTAAACGTAGTTTGCACATGCGCAACGTAGCCTTTACTCGCTGCACGCATATTTGGTGACCGCATATTTGATGATTTTCTCTTTCCCTGCTCTTTTCTTTTTAAGATTTCTAATTTGGTCGATGGCATTTACAATAATCAACTTCATTGTTTCGTTTTGAGCTGGTCCCCTAACGTTATCTTTAAACTTCATAGCTTCGTTTTGAGCTGGTTCCATAATCGCTGCCTCCATTTTTATGTTTGGATGCACTACCATCGAATTGAGTTTGGTATATATGCTGCCGCATAAAGTGAACTTTGATTTAAGTACAGCACTTAGAATTTGATTTAAGTGCAGCACTTCAGTGAGAACGACTAGGCCAAGACAATACGACAGCCCTCAAGAGCACTGCATGCAGTATACGAAAAGATGTGCCAACAAACTATTTTTCATTGGAGTGGTCTCATTAGCACCACTATCAACTTCTTTGATTTTCGAAGGTCGAATTGTCTTTGGTTTTAATACAACATGAACTCAATTCTTGATTCACGGAAGCCATGTTGGTTTATTTTTAGCAACATTCCAATGCACTACGTTATGTCAATTTGCTGAGAATGGAATTAGGCCCAAGTCAAGCGTCGTTCTTTTCATGGGCTGAACCTACTAGGTGGATGGAGTGCATGAATCGACGTTATACGTGATTGGGTGCAGCAGAATGAACTAGGTGCGACAGAATCAATTTGGCGCGACAGAAGCCGTCACATTATGCGACACTGGAACGGCTTCGAGTCAAACGTCGCTCTATGCATGTGCCGAACTAAATGCATAAATTATGCTTCAGAATTTGCTGTGTTAAAACGAGGCAAGGCATGCGCATTGTGGTCAAGTTATTGTAAGGGGATACTGTAAGCCAGCGCTTCCCGTTTGGGGGTGCGAGCTGTGGTTCGTGGGGTGCAAGAATCAATCGTGAAAGATGAAGTAAATATAGTTTTTCGTCGCAAAGACTATCAGTTAAGCTATTTTTTCATAACTGGTCACTACCGGCCAGCAAATCCATTGAACAAAAATCACGACTTCTAGAAAACTGCATTTTTCGACAAGAAACGTTGTCCGAATATCCGCTTTTCATTATTTTTTAAGCCTTTTTTGTTTCATTCAAAAAAAGGAGTGCGAGACTGCCCTCGTCAGGCTCAGGGGGTGCGGCGGTGAAAATGAATGGAGAAGCGCTGCTCTAAGCTCTCTTGAAGCGTGTGTCGTCGCGCGTATTCCAGAATAACTCTTACCAGCTCTTGCTTTTGCAAAATTATCTGCAAGAATATTGAAACGTCTTTTCTGAATGTTTATAAGTCACAGCATCACTAAGAAAAGCACTTAAATCACCAGCTTTCTCCAAAGATTCAGGAGGTGTTGATTATTTACAAATTATTCTTTGTCTTCCCCCAGAGACGCCGGAATGATAGTGGGGCTTGGGGGGCAACAGGAACAAAAGGGGCACCAACTAGCATAGGGTCCTCTTTGAGACACCACCTAGCATGGGCGGCTCGATAGGATCAAAGGCACCTCTTTGGGACATCTTCGTTTCATCCTTTAGAAGGGGCTATACTTCTCACAATAATGCCAATAGCTCTCCCTTCCAGTCATACATTGATGATTTATATAGCGTCCTTGACCTCCATTGTATCGCATTAATGTCTAAAAATGACTCTCTTGTTGCAATTCAAAAAGGGCACTTTTGCTCTCCCTGCTCCCTCAAATGAAAGGAAGGAGGGGCATTTGCTCCACTCTGCCCCCTCTCCGGCATGCCTGCCTTCCCTACTTTTCCAGCGATCATTTGTTTAAGCACAATAATTTTACTGCAATCCACAAAAGCCATTTTCAAGCTGCAAAGAGCATTAGGAATAGCGCCAAGATGTTTTGTTGCCATGCATTCATTTGCCAGAGTTGCTCGTTCATTTGCCTTTTGATTCAATTTATATTAGGAGCGGCATATTGAGAGCGACGTTTCACTCAACGTCGTTCCAGTGTCACTCCACTGCCACACTTAATTGTATTTGCTTCGGTGCATGAGAAAAGCGACGTTTGACTTGAGCCTTGGATGCGTCGTTGAAAACACTTATAATGTGACTGCCACTCTTGTGCTGCATTTTAGTCGAACTTAATGATTTGAATTCGACGCTATCAAAATGCGACCGTCTAGAGCCCTCCTTAGATGTGCATGCAGTTTTTACACTTTCCTTTGATGCCTATGCGAAGCATGTCCGAAGTCGAAAACTATTTGTTAAGTAAGTCTTTAAAAAGTTTTAATAATGATATCGTAAAAAACTATGAAAGTTTCAATACTGGGCCTAAAAAGCATGAATTAAAAAATACATAGATCAATTTATGCAAAACGTGCGAGTAACAATTACTGAAAACATCTTAAGTATCGAATTTTTGAGATCAAACTTCGAAAGTTTCATGGCCATTTTCGTGTAGCAGTTTGGGTTCCTCTAAAACCAGTTTCTTACAAATTAATTGCTTATAGAAAAGCACTTATGAATCGGATTTCTAAGCAAAACCAATAAGTATAAATTGCAACTATAGAGGTACTTCCTCTAAAAGAAACCGATTATTCGATAGTCCAGTTTTAGGGAAACGTCATTTAGAATGGAGGAAACGATCGTTCATGATGCGAATGGCACTTTCGAATATCACAAGGTACGAAAGGAAAATAACGGAACCCACACTAGGGCGTCTATGTTATTAATTCAAAGTGACAACACTCTGCTCACTCTACAATCTTCAATTATTTCAAGCCAAGGTAAGCACATTGAAGATTATTACAACCTTAACTTCACAAACCCAGGCTCTCAAAAGTTTGGAAAATTCGCCTAAATCTTTCAAGGTGGTACGTATATAAATGGTTCTAGCGATAATCTTAGCACAGTTAGCAGCGACCCACTGCAGAGCTTTTATCATTAGGGATGCACTTCTAGCTTAAAAACTATCGAGGGAAGAAACATAGCGTCGATTTCTTCCATCAGTAATACCTCTGGTGCCCTTCCACTCCTTATAGCAAGTGTAACTAATTCCTAAAATCACTAATCCTTAAGACACTAGATAATTAATGAAGGACCGCCGTTAAACCCTGCATCAAATAATAAAATTTAGCAACAGAATTCCTCAGAGTTCTGTAAGTTTTCCTTAATCAATTTTCTAATTCTAGAATGAACAGCAATGGCCACAGTGATGAGTTCATTGCGCAGCACAACAGCGCACCCAGCTGCGAAGCAAGAGATCAACTACGCAAAGAATTTTCAGTAGAAAACATTAAACTAATGTCGATGAAACGGAATGAAATGAACAAACAACCTTTGCACTGGGCCGTGCTCACATTTAATGTGGTAAATAATTTACGAGGGACATGTGGGGGTGTTTACGAGATAAGGGAAGGGGATGAGATCATATACATCAGCGGACTTCCACAAAATGTTCACATACGAGACGCAATGAATGCCCATTTCAGTGGCAACGATGGTCTTCCATTGGGAGTTTATCTTACTGGTGAAGCACGACAGAATTGGACAAACATGTACGTCCGGTTCATGCCATCTAAAAATCCATCGGAGGACGCCAGGCTATTATTGAGGTATCACCAGCTAAGGCACATGGGAAATGTGCCTAAGTTTAACTGAGTAAATGTCTTGGGATACATATAACGTTTATTAACAAAGTATTTCTTATATCATTTCTACCTCTGTATCCTTCTCATTTCCCTGCAAAGATGACTCACCCTCGTTGAAGTTGCTTGCGGACGGCACCCGTGGTGTCCGCGTCTCTGTCGGACATTGCCTCTCCTTCAACACTATACCAATGAAAGATTCTTTACTTAGAACAAGAAATTGAAAAGGCAACAACATAATGAACTGTGTATCAGACTATCTGAAGCTATCGAAAAATACGGCAATAACTCATGAAAGCTGTTAAAATACAAACAAAGTGGCATATGNGAGTTATCAGAAACTTTCTCGAACACCATTGAAATATAAATATTTTCAAAAATGAAATTTCATATAACTACACAGTCAGCAATACATAATGTTCTCTAAATTTACAGCCCTAGGAACTTTTCTCAAAAATACCAAGCGATTCAAGACTCTAATAATTATTTGTGGCTACAGTAGTTATGCTAATTCTTCCTTGAGTACTTTATGACGTACATACTAAAGCATATTTATCTATAAACAACTGCTATTTTGAGCTACAATTTTCTACTCTTGTGCGCAATTTCATTCAACATACAACTTAAGCCCTGTTTCCACTGACCCAGATATTTGCGAATACGGAGAAAAATTTGTCGAATTCCCCGTTCCCTAGTTTCAAAAATTGCGCAATGCATTCTGGGAGTTGTATTCATGCCTATTTTTCTGCAAAAATGGCCACAGCTCGAGTGATAC
>OLMO02000275.1:16399064-16424524 GCA_900291935.2 Cassiopea xamachana
TGTTAAGGCATAGCTTATTTTTTCTTTTAAGTCCTAAGAACATTATTTGGAATTTTGATGGATTGGCGCTCATACCATTAGCAGTAACCCTAGTTTCAAAAATTGCGCAATGCATTCTGGGAGTTGTATTCATGCCTATTTTTCTGCAAAAATGGCCACAGCTCGAGTGATACTGAAACACAGCAACGAATTCCTTCGACAATAAACAGCTTTTCTCAAAGCTACAAGTACTCAGCAAAGATTCAAGAGGAAGATGGATTGCACAGAGAAGCTTCATCTTGCCAAGAAAACAACAGTAGAAAGAAGAGCTGGGGTGGAATTACATGTTGTGTTCCTCTCTGCTACAACAATTCGAAGAGAAACAAAACTCTCAAGTTCTATGTCATTCCAAAAGACCCAGCACTGAGGAAAAAATGGTTGGCGATGATAAGCAGGAAGAATTTTGTTCCATCTGCATCTCATAGAGTGTGCTCTGCCCATTTCGAAGGTGGAAAGAAGACCTATCTTAACAATGTACCGACCATTGTGCCGAAGACTGTTAAGCCAACCATCAACAAGCCTAGGAGCACCCGGAACAGTGCTACTACACCAAGGGATCCGGCTGTGATGGAGTGGAGAACAAGCAATATACGCTCAAGACCACTTATACGCTGAAATACTGAGATTTTGGAATACGCTGTCTAGAGCGAATTTTTCTGGCTCCGGAGAAATTCGAAGGTCCAGCGTATTAGTGGAAACAATCTTGCCTGGAGATTTTGGAAGACGCTGCAACATCAACAACGACTCTTAACTGGTTTGGCGCCAAGATACTTAAAATATATTGACGAGGCCTACAGAAATAAACTCCGAAAGGTTCTTTGTCGTTTGATTTGCACGTGACCAATGCTCCAGACAATCTGGCAGTAATATATGTGTACTTCATCTAACTATGTACCCAGTCAATGCCATTTAATATCGACTGTATGTGTTGCACTCGATTTTAATGTTGAGAATCATCAGTCAAAAAAAGAAGGTTCATCGTCATTTTTCGCTTTTCCTCCTGCCATTTCGCTAAGTTAAGCAGTTACAGCAATGCTATCTCATTTTTGGGCGTAGCATTAGCCGATTCCGTCATGAGCTCATGAGTAGAACACGCGGGAACACCCTCGCTCATTTTTGATTGACGTAATATGTCTCAGTTCAATGTGCATATCCGGAGATATTCTGCATAACTCGGTCAGTGGAAACAGGCAAAAAAAGATATCCAAAGATTGACTGTGCTTGGTGTTTCCACTAGTACGCTATCCAAAAGAGAAATTTTCCTCCGTATTCGCAAATATCTGGGTCAATGGAAACGGGGCCTTACTACCTCTAAAACAAAAAGTATACAACTTATGGTTCTGAATAAGGCTTAGGCAATTAGAAAGAATCCCATCTTCTGATACGATACCATGTGATCTAGCTTCTTCTTCAGTAAACAGTGTGCGTATATCTTCGAGGAAGGTGGTAGCATTCAACTGAATTAAACTAAGGGCAGGAAAACAAGTTCGCTTGGAAGCTGATAAATTGATGAGTTAAACAAATGTGCTCACACTGCTTCCCATTTTATATACATTCAAAGCAGCCTAATTACTACAGTACTAAAATACGATGCTCTATATATGGATCTACATTTCTCAGCTAAATATTTATAATCTCAGTGATTTTATTCGCATGAACAGGCTCGAAGCTAAGATTATCAACAGACATGCCAGCTATCTTGTTGATACCATCACAAATGCCAAGAGATGCCTGATATTGCAGCAATACTCTCTCCTTTAGTAACAAAAAAGAAAAAGTTTGATGAGAACTGGGATAAATATAAGTATACATTATATATATATATATATATATATATATATATATATATATATATATATATATATATATATATATATATATATATATATATCTTCATATATATATATATATATATCTCACATGAAATCTTTAACAGTAATAATTGGGGGTTTAAATAATTACGGGGCGGTTGGAAATATTTCGACAAACAGTACACGGAGAGAGAGATTATTCGATACTAAAGAGCACATTGAAATTCGGGTCATTTTCAATCATTCTACGGTATTTGATACCACGAAGAAATGATGCAAGGTAAGATTGAATTACCTGCTCAACAGAAGTAACGAAGTCAGCCATTACAAACTGATGAGTATATCCAAGGCCTTTTCTACGATACCGATCGTGAACAGGGCAGGATGCGCACATGTATATCGCCTTCGCAAGGGCATTGCCTCCCCAGTTACTGACACCTGCTGCTATCAAATAGTTGGTGGGTACAGTGCAAGCAATTTCACTACCATGCTGAATATTCGCAGCGACTCTTTCAAACACTTTCCCCATCCCGATCTCATTGCCGCCATCTCCGATTCCAATAGTGACAATTTCAGGGTGCTTCTTAGCTACAAAGAAATACGAAGTCATTGCTTAATATTGAACCAAGAATAGTGGCTATAATAATTCCTAATACCAACGTGAGAATATCACAATTATGTTCCTCACCATTCAAAAGTACAAAGCATATTGAGAATTTACAGCACTAAAGCAAGATATAGTATGATGTTTTACTAAAAGTCATGTTTGTTTGTTGTAAGAAAGTGGTTTGTCAGAAAGCAGTGCTCCACGGCTCAAAAAATTAAGAAACCTTAATACCAAATTCTTGAAACATAAGGTGCATATGCATTTAAAGGTCCAATTATTTGTACATAATACGGTGTATATGTAATACACGCTGTTCTGTATAAGAGAAAAGTTTATAAGAAAATGAGGCTCAAATGGTTAAAATCTTAAGAAAATCTTGAGAAAATCACGAGGCTCAATTTCCAAAATTTAGTGTTTTTATTGACCAAAAATCGATATTTCGTCGTTATTGCATTCAAAATGTTAAAGATGGAATTCAAATTCAAGTATACAATGTTAATAATGAAAGTGTAAGCCATTTTAGCCAGTTTATTTCAGTAAAAGTTAAGAAAAATTTAAGAAAATCTGAGCCTCAATTTCGGGAAAAGTTAAGAAAATTGAGGCTCAGGCAAAATGGCGGCTTTCTTATAAAAAGAGCTTGTATTCGCTACTATTAACATGTTAACTTTTGCTATTGATTAATCACTGTTTCAAGTACAAACTCAGTTTGGCAACTCAGAACTCTTTACTAAGAAAATCTTTAGAATGTTTTTATACTGAAATTGTGAAAAAGCTAAGAAGGCTTCAATGTTGGGCAAAAACACTTTCTCAAAACAACACGTATATCAGCAGAGAATATAAAAGAATTAAGGAGGAAACTTTCGTGTATTTAACAGCATAAACATACTTTTCCAAGTGCTTACTGTCCAAGAAGGACCTATGATTTGGTCTAGAAAATATTCTGCAGTCCGAGAACTTGTTTGAAAAGTTCAAAGAAACAAAGCATAAAATACAGGAAAGTCTATAAAATTTGCTCAGGATACAAAATTATTTGCTAAGTCAGTTCAAAGTAATGCAATCATGTAGTATTAAAGTTGAAATTTATTTTCCACGTTTCACCAATGGGGCAAATTTGCATATCAGATTGAGGGAAGTGGTAAAAAATGTGGGCCTACTTCACAGCGTTTCAATTCTATTCTGGCTGCAATTCCTTAACATTTCCTTGATTTGAACAACACTTCCTTATCACTATACCTTTAAGTCTCTGATAATTCTATGGAGTATTGTTACAACTGCACGAAAAAGCGCCAACATTATTTTCACATAGTGACAACTTTTTTCGTCCGGTACTCAGCAGAGTATGACAACGTCGGATAGTGACCATTGGGACTCTTTAAGTAAACAATGGTTAATAGGTCCTAACTGGCCACTCTTGGGGCCAATAAGACGCATCCTATCACATGTAACTGCATCTGGATATACATTTCGGTTAACTTCAGGTTACTATCCGACGTTTTCATACTCTGATGAGTGTCGGACAAAGAAAGCTTTCAGTATGTGAAAGGAATGTTGCCGCTTTTTCGTGCTGAGGTAAAGTTCTGTAGTACCAACAGACTATTTAAGTATTGTTACACTTCAAGCTTTAAAACAGATACAGAATTCCCCGTCTTTCATTGAATATAACCAGTATAATGCGCTATGAAATCCCAAAGTTCCACTCAACAATAACATTTTACAGTTTGCAAATAAATTTTTTTGCCATTTTCAAAAACCACAATGGCATTGAGTAAAAGCAACAAAATAGCAATCAGAACTAGGATGAAAGTTTCCAGAAAAGTATTGAACTTCAACCCTTTGACATACATTTGACAGTACTTGATCTGAAGTACTGCGGAATGCACTACATTATGCTCAAAGAACTGCACTTAAAAGGCAAGATGTAAATTGTCTAAAAGAGAAAATTTCCTTGAAATGGACGCTACCTTATCTGACGTGAGGACGTCCTCACTTGACCATTTAAAGTGAAGCCAGTGAATTTCGGGGATAGCTTATACTCTACGAGGATTCGTCTCTAAATCAACTTTATAAAAACCAATTATTTTGACATTGAGCTGTTGGTACCTGTCTCTCTGCGTGCAAAAAGTACCCCGTAAATGCTTGTTAAGTACCCAAAAACCATCGCGAGACCTGAAATCTCACAAACCTCAATATATTTTTAAGAGCTACACATAGGTCAAATTGATTGAGCTAGTCAAGCATATGTAATGAACATACAGGCATCGAAGTCAACGTTAATGGATTCTTTTACAAAGTTATGATGCTAATTTCATGCCATATATTACGGTGCTTTATGTCATGGTCTCGTGGAAAGGATCCTGTTTCATGTTATTTTCTTACTACATTCCATGCTGCTCTATGTAATCCAATTGCTATAGTATCAATAAAGCCAGCTCAAACCATATTTCTTTACCAAGGGGGCTAAATCGTCTTAAAACTAAAACAGAACAAAACAGACCACAAATAAAATACGCAGATATTAGTACGGCTTCTCTTCATGGGTCAAATGTAACAAAAACACTACTTGAACACTACTTGAACCTACCACTTAGGAAAGTTTATGCTAATTTACATTCAGCTACTACTATAATACATACCAATTTAACAAACTTTGTGCCAAGCCGAAAATCTCATGTTTTTCTTATGCTATACTGTCTGGGAGACATGCATTTATCAATTGCTTCAAAATTGAACTGCTTAACGCAAACCTTGAATTAGCCCCCCTGGGGAATCATTTATTTTTTGGATTTTTGCATGGGGGTTTATTCGAGGGGCCTTTGAAAACATTAATTGCAGCTCATCATATTCCAGTTGAAATCCCTCTATCAGTAAACTATCTTTTGATGCTACATGCACAAGCCATGGGATGTGCTTAAGGTACATACGATTTTCTTTAATCAGAGGTATTAATAAACGAAAAATTGCATATGTGAGACGTAGTAATTTTGATGTAGTACTTCTGATGCACAAAAAAGTTTCGCAATTGTTTATTTAGCGGTATGCGTATAATATGAGCTCCCGCTCATACCCACGTCTGAGTAGAAAGGACGATCTTAATCGTTTTTTGTTGTTAAGAGTAGCGAAGAGTTAATGCTTGAGTTGAAGATAGACAGTACGCTTCCACTAAACCAAATATTTTCCATTTGTTTTTGTGCTCTTCAACGTTCCAAAGAACTTACAATGCTTGCCAAAAGTCCCTGGGACATTTTCAAAAAATTATGAAAACCATAGCTTTCTCAGCATTTCAACCATCACGCCTTGATGCAAGCCCCCTCCCCCCTAAAACAATGTTGGTCTGTTCCTGAGACACTTGGCATTATTGTGCACGAAAAATTTTTCCGTTACCGCATGTACTTCTCTCAGTAACCAACATTGTTTAAGGGGAGGAGGGGGGTGAATGCTCCGTCCAGATTAAAAATATACAAAGTGTCCCAGGACTTTTGGCGAGTATTGTAGGTCTGACACATGTCCTTTAAAAATGTTTTATTTCTTGTGTTTGTAGCATCAAAAATAGTTTTTGGTAGAAAGAATACAACTAGAATATGACTACCTACACAGATATTTCTTTCGCAACAGCACTAATAGAATCTCTAATAGCTGAAGTCACATGTATGGGTAGGGGCTTATACGAGGGGGCTAATCAAACATTTCTAGCTCTAGGATCGTGGCTCATTCAAGGGGTTCTTCTGAGGGGACGTCAACTTGACGATTTACTGCATATTTGCAATTCCAAATTCTAAGGGCCAGTTCATATGAACCCGCTTTGAGGACCAGCTCACTTAGCGGGCCAAATTTCATGTTCTGTTCATATGAGCCCGCCTACTGGGATAGAAAATGTCACGTTAGAGTTTGAGCATTATTCGGATGTCAGCTAACACCTTTGGGGTAGCATTCGACACTTTTTTAGCCCGCCTTACAGAGATCTTGGCAGTCCTCAAGTGAGATCTCACTTAGCGGGCTAGCCCGTTTTCTCATATTAACAGGAAACATATTTTGTATTGGATTTGAGGGTTAGGCAAGATCTCGCTAAGTGAGCTGCCTCAGTTAGCAAAAACATCTTAATGCATGCCTAGATACCTCTCCTTACCAAATAAGAAGAGAGAATCATCTCTCGTGTGATATCCCTGAAAAATTTGATACAAATAGCAAGAACTTACCTTCAAGAAAAAGCTCGTCCAATGGGTCGCAGAACTCAGCAATATCTCGCTGTTTCATGGTGCTGTATTGTCCTTGATGATTCCTACCAGGGCATTCTATGCTAATTAGATGAGAAAACCGCTTCTGATCGGTAAGTTCATCGATCAGCATTGAAGAAGCGTTCTCCATGGCTATCACCGGGACTTCATGCTTGAAGAACCCATTGGAATGACACCATAAGGCAATATCCTTAAAAAGAGCTTTTTCATTTTTTCCAACGATCAAAGTAGCTGCTTTCCCAAGGGCTTGCACTGCCCGTGCGATTGCAATTGCACCACTGATCCCATCATTCTCTATAGCTGGCTTTTGCTCAGGAAGGCAGGGAAAACCTGTAACTATGGCCACTGACTTTGCTGACTGAGATATGCTCAAAGCTGCGCAATGCAGATCACCCCTTTCCACCAAAAACTTAACTCCACGACTTCCTGGATCATCAAGTATTACATTTTCAATATCAGAGAGTTTGTTCCATGCTTCACATGAAAGTAGAGAATATATCTGCTGGGTTTCATCTAAACAGACAGTCTTTGCTTCCGGATATTTCTGCGTTTGGAAGTGACTTTCTGCTTCAATTGCTGTCATATCGGAGAGAAACATGCACCCTGGGGAGTGACTGAAGGCCAAAGGCATTCCTAGAAGGCAAACATTTGCAATACATATTAGTCACACTGCTACCTCCACGAATGGAGTGCTAATACCAAGAAGACGAGCACAAAAAATTAATGGAAAGTTCGTCACTGATCGAAAAAGCATAGTTCAAGCTCAAGTTCATAATAGTTTTTAATTCTAAATTTTACAAATTTTAGCAACATTAACTACAATTTACAAAATAACAACAAATGTATAATAGGAACAAAGAAAGGAGCGAACAAGAAGAAAATAACTATAACATAATCAAATTTCTAAGTTAAGAATTTTGTAAGGTGGAGCTTTCTCAGTAGAAAAACTAATCGAGCAGAGCCCCCCCGCCCGCCCCCATACGCATATAATTTTGCCCATTCCATTACAACTGTTTCATCTTGAGTTCTCAAACGTACGATAGTGTAAAGGCACATTATGTGAAACTTACAAGAGTGTACAAGCAAACGGTTGATAGTCCTAGATACGTGGCAAAGATGGTAGCTAATTCAAGATATGTGTTCATCTGGGTGTCCAGTCAAGCGTGCTAAGTTCATAGAATGATCAAATTCTGAGAGCTCAAAATGGATAGCTATTAAATGTAGTGCATGGATACAATATACTATATAGCTACATTACATGTCGCTCCCCATTGCTTGTTAATGCACAAAGAGAGTTTAAATCTATTTAGAGTAAATTATGTGAATGAGGATAAATATTGCAGTCTATATTATTTTACTTCAGGACGTTCCCAATGATGTTGTTCCCCTAGTATGGAGTACTCTCAAAGGTACTTCAATCCAATACACAATTGAATAAGCATGACACACTGGCTGATGCAAAATGCAAGCAAAACGAACTTTAGACTTGAAGGCTGCTAATGTTCTTAAATACAATGCCTGATTGTCGTCCAACATTTTGCAGTAAAATCAGTGGCAAATTTGAGGGAGAACTGGGAAAGATTACTAGTTATTGCCAACACTCTTCAATTGAGCATTTGCACTAAAATTGCACTTCAAAACTTTCCAATTATCCAACAAAAATTCAAAGAGTCCTATTTTCAAAGAGCTTCACGTAGTGTGCACAAATAACATAAGTGTAGCTAATACTCATGTATGGACAATTCCACCCAATATTTATTCTTACATTTTAAAAGTTTCATGGTTGTAAATTTTATAATTTAGCACAGAATACCTGTTCACTTACTACACAAAACAGTGAACATACAGTATACTCCGGATAGCTGAGACTCCCAAGGGGAATCTGAAATCAGTTGAAGAAAAGCAGAGCTCTCAATAACTAGGGCATATGGATAAAAGTTAGTTGTAGCCCCACTGGAATGGAGGAGAATGCAAGTTTTTTGAACACCACGTCTTTGTTTTCTGTATCAGTGTAACCAGCACCCTTGTTAGTGACACAGTAATTGGAAAAGGTGTGCAAAAGTATGGATTTGTATTTTTCAACTAATTGGAAGTTACTTTGTGCTTATACCTTTGATGAGTTAGCTAAACTAGAAACCAATCAGAAAACATTTTGGCTTGCAAGCAATAAGTACTATATTGAACGGAACTGATAGATTGAAACTGAATGCTCCTGTTTTCAGAAAATGTAGCCACCTTGGTTAAGCTGTTTAATCAATGCACATTTTAGCTACTTATCGAACACAATATGTTTCTATTTTTGCACAAAGTGGCTATCAATGCAATGAAGATCAAGTATGTTGGTGGTTTGAAGAGATTTACTGATGAGCTCAAAAACTTCTTGAAAAAACACAAAGTGTGCCAGTGAAACTGTGAGAAACTAATGATATTGGCAAGAGAATGCTACAAGCCTACTTTAGCAGATCAAGCAAGGGCACACAGGCTGCAATTTGTGTCTACACGTTGTACAAGTTCCCAAAAATGCACAATATGCTTATAAGAAGCAAGATTTGCTGACAAGAAGCAAGATTTGTCAACAGAGCTTTTCCAGAGGAGTTTGGGGTCCCTAGCATCAGCTATAACTTAAAGAAGTCAAATAGCAAAAAGGCAAAATTATGTGAATCAGAGAAATAAACAAAATACATCTATTGCCAGGGTTCATACATCCTTTTTAAAAAAATTTATTCTGAATTTTAGTTAAAAAGTACTAATTTTCCCTGCTTTCTATCAATGACCACCTTTTTTCCATGATCTTTCTGGAAAAACAACCTTGTTCACCAGACCTGAGGGATCTAGCTTCAGCCCTTGACTGCTGACAGCTACAATTTTTAGCACAGTGTTAACAAAACATCTGACTGGGGACTGTAAATAACAAAACTAATCAATATTTTTCTCGCATAGATCAAAGAACAAAGTTGACAATAAAACTGAGATAATGATAAACTTTATCTACAAACTAAAAACTTTGGATACTTCAGTGACTATCAAAAATCAAATCTTTTTCCTAACCTGCAGTACGAAAATAGTATTTTCTCCTGACAATGCAAGTTTCCCTGACTTTCCCTGACATGCCCTGACTTTCCTTGACCTAAGTGAAGAGGATTCTCCCCCCCCGATGTTTCCTGGCCATATAAACCCTAGCTGCACACATTATGGTCATTCTGAAACCCCTGTTTGAAACTTTGGAATGCTGAGAAACTCAAAGAACTAAATCCACTAAAGTGAAGAGAGTACTGTTCTACATACTTGCAGGGCAAAGAGCATGACTTGAAGTGACACCGCATGCCCAAAATACAGGAATATCACCATCATGGAGAGTCACTGTATCACCAATGGTTCCTGCACTATGTAAGTCCTCAATTCCTATGTGTCCTGGATTACCAATGTGAATAGGGGCACCATGTGAAAAGTCCATATGCAGGGTCTCATTAACTGCTTTATCAATAAAGCAGCTTGGCAATGGTCTCATTGTGACAACCATATTGCAAGTAAATAGGCCAGCCTCATTACATGGGATGCTTGTTGTATACATGGAGACATTCTTTCCCTCAGCTATGTTTCTAACAGGGACACCAGATGATAGTAATCTTTTTTCAAATGTGAAACTGCAGCCCAAGTAGAATGTGACCATATTTTGCCAGTCAAAAGCAGCCAAATCATTGGAGATGCCATCAAGTAAGCCATTTTTATAAACTCTATATGCAGACAGGTCAGTTCTAAAAAATAAATTTCAAACTCTGCAATTTCACACAATAACAAATGCATTCTACAAATATATAATCCTATCCATGAAGTGCGTTTTCCAAGTCATGCTAATAATAGAAGTATCAGGTTTTTACCCAACTCAAGGACAAAAATAGATAGGAAGCTCATAGTGGCTTCTTCATGAAAAACTTTGCTTAATTTACAGCACTGAATGATCAATCATTTTGAATAGTTTGAATATTGAATAGATATAATGACTTTTTGATACACTTGTAAAAATAAATTAAAAATAAACAAAACAAATAATAGTCTAAAGGACAAAATTTGAGCCAAGCCTAAATACATACAACAAATGAAGCAACAGTTACAGTAGACTTTCTTCAAGCAACATGCACATTCAAGTGCTCAAAGGTTGAAGATGGTTTGGAGGAGTGGTGCAGATAAAATTGTTAGGCAACTCAGACAGAGGGCCCAAGCCATTTAGTTGCTGCTATAGGCCTTCTCATTTAGTATGTGTGATTGATTGCACACACAAACAGGTATTTTTGGATGTTTAATATTAACCCCCTATTCTGATGTTGTCATTTTCAATGGTCATGGCTTTTATTATTCGTCCAAAATTTACACACTAGCATGTTGACCATACTCATAACACATGGCTTTATTCCAACTATTAGGGGCAGCACTTAGTCTGATGAGGATTAATGAGAAAGTAGTACTGCATGTTCATCCTTTAAACTAGTTTCTTTTAATACTTGAACAAGTTTGTTTGGTAGATGCTATCTTTATTGCATGCTAAACTTCTTTTGCATTTCTTCTTGACCTGACCCATGCATGTATATGCAAAAATTGCATTAGCAGCATGACTGCATGCACAAAATCTGCATGTGCTAAGTATCACGCCCTGTATTTTGTTTGTGACAAGGTCTGTTGTTGCTACTGGAAATGCTGTTATTTTTGTTGCAAATTGAATGTGTACAGCCAGAAGTGTAATAGCAGCCAGTTTTTTGAACATGCAACAGGCATCTCGTATATAGAAGCCTATATCACTACCCTGCTGTACAATTTTTGCAATGCTTCTCATGATAACTAGAGGAATACAGCTCCCAAAAGTATTGAAACAAAAATTTGGGGCTGCTCCCCAGCTCTACATCGCTGATGTGGAGTGCTAGCAGCATTCACCAGTATCAGGCATAATTCCATAGACATGAAACTGGAAAGGCATTTTCGGGCAGTGCATGCATAAGAGGCCTTGTAATATAGCATGTGCAATTGTAGACACACAAGTCCACACACATGCAAATTAAATTGTGTGTGCAATTGATCACATTCACAAATAGGTGTTCTTCAACATTTTCTAGTGACTCCAAATTCTGATTCTATCATTTGGAAAAGCAATGGCCTTTGGCTTATATGCACCACTATCATCATTTCCTTGTGACTTTCAGAAGCAGTGTTTAGTATGATGATGAGGAAGCACTTTTATGGTTATTATTTATACTATGGTAGTTTCTTTGTTTGAACTAAATGGTTTGTTAAATTTCATTTATGTTGCACCATAAAATTCTTCTCTTTTTTTCTTGATTTGACATGATCGTGCATATGTAAAGATTTTCGTAGTAGTGCAATCACATGCATAAAACAATTTGCACATGCTAATTACTGCAAGTGCAGTATTTTGCTCATGACATAGCCTAATGTATAACCCATATCAAATGGCTATAGCAGTTGTGTGCTGGGAGAGTACTTTCTAGGAGGCAACTTTCATAAAGGAAAAGAATGCCCTTTAGCACTGAGTCAGAGGTAACAATATCACCCCAGAATATGCTACAAAATCTTGTGCCATTTCTGCACCTTTAACAACTTTTCTCAAAAGAGGCATAGGCCCACTGGCCCCAGCCAGCATGCCAATCTATTCAAGATTCACAGCTCTGTCAGTAAATAGCAACAATTTTGTGCCATCTTGTAACATATGGTCCAATACAGATTTGGATTAAAGTGCCTGCAAAATATGAAGCATGGTATATTCTGCCTGCAAACATAGCTCACATGCTCACATAAGTTAATAACATCTGGTAGCTAGAGCATGATAAATTTTTAGCTGCACTACTAACATTAAAAAAGTCACCCACTCTTAAGCATCTGTAAAAAGAAAAAAGATAATTACTTTATATCAGAGTCTTCAGCCAGCAACGGTGCCCCAACTTCTCCAGGTTTACTTTGATAAAGCAATGGACAAGGGGCACTGTTTGAATCTACAAATTTTCTAAAATCATCAGCATAATCAGAATGGACAATTGCGATGTTTGCTTGAAGAAAGTCCTGACATATGCCAGATGTTTGCTGTTTCTTTAGCTTTCCATTCCGAAACAATTTCCTCAATGCCCTTGGTGTTGCATTCTTATAGTTTTCTTCATCCAAATCTGAAAGAATAGCAAGGAATATCATTGATACTGGCTCCAATAAACTTCTGTAAAACCACATAAACTAACATTTTTGTAAAAATGCAAAGAACTTGGGAATAAATTTGCTACTTTATGGCACTATTGACAATGGACATCTTGGTCACCATACATCTATGACATCCACACAAAAATGCTGAGAACTTGACCCCTCCTCCAGGGGTGTTGAGGCCTGGGAGGCAGGGAGCAATGGCCCTTCCAACTTTGTAAACTTGTTAGATTTTTGGAATTTTACTGTTTTGTTAGACAATGTTTGGGCTTTTGCTGTTGGTAAAGATAAAGGTTTCAAATTTCATCTGAAAATCTTTGAACTTGGACCCTACTGTACAGGTGCCATGACGCCTCTGCCCTCCTCCATTCACAAACACAGTACCTAATTTAAAGTGGTCTTGGTCACTAATATTGGTCTTGGAAATTCAAGCAGTGATCTTGGAGAGAAAAAATAGTGGGAAGAAATGGGACACTTTAAGAAGTTTCTTTTTCACAAGATTTCTTCTATAAGTTTTTTGTACAAAAAGCTAATGAAGTCTACCAAAGTCCATTTTCCCAAGAAATTTGAGCTAGATGAATATGGTAAGAAACCATTTCCTATGCTCTCCAACATTCTGAAGAGCGTGGCCAGAAATAATTTTGTGAGTGCTTCACACCCAGACCCCTTTTCTCCTTCCAGCAGAATCTTCAAATTGCGTAATTGCGTTTGAAGTGGCCATTAGAATTTTTTATTGGTCCTGTTGCTATATGGCACAACCATAGGATTCTGAGAAAAATGACCGGCATAAGATCAGCATGAGATACACCATGGAGTTTGCAGAAACAGGGGTGCTGGAAATTCATGTTAAATTAGGGACTGCACAAACGTATAACAATGTTGCATTGAAGAGCCCTCTCCCCTTTGTAAATGCCCAATGTGGTAACAGATCAATTTATGACAACTGATAAAAAGGCACCAAACAATTGACTCGTATGAGTGCGAGCCAAAACTATGCCAGAATGCAAAAAATTGTAAGGACAGTGTGCACAAGAGAAAACGTGTAAATAATCGGTAAAGTATGGGTGTCCATATATTTGTGTTGGGGTCACCCTCCCCTTTCACACACCACCCACAATTTTACGTCAGTATTATAGACATTCTCTAGTTTTCACTACATTTGTGGAATTTCTAACCACATTCTTCTGTCTTCCCATCAAAGTGATCTTTCACCTTTTCCATTCGCTCGATATTGTAAGGAGGGTTGACATCATTTTGATGATAAATGAGACAATACCTACTCTTCTAGAGACTCTACAAATTGCTTGGAACTCAATATATCTTACATAGTAAAGCAAATATGTAATTAAATAATATCCTCACCAGCCGTCATCTTTGTCCTTTGATCCAGAACTCTCCTAAACCCAACAAAAGATTTTCTCAATGCCCGTGAAGAATACCTGAAGGGCATCTCATTCATGCGACATCACGCACAACATTATCGTTGTTGCTGTTGTAGATAATGGAAAGGTAACAACAGAGAGGTCGCTGAACATGCATGAAAAAATTGTCGTGATCAATAGGGTGGCTCATTTATTTCCTACAGCACAACCCCCTTGTTACTATTTTAGGACGGCATAACAATTTGTATTGAGTTTGCAAAAGTCAACAACTTTATGTCTGTCTAAGCTCATTTCATGTGTTGAAATGAGTGTGTAGCAACCTTCCGGTAATATCAGTAGTTTCAGACAGATTGGCGTGCATTCACCAGTTTCATTGGAATACATTCGACAGTTTCATCTGGGATATGGAAATACATTCGACAGCTTCATCGGCATACATTCGACAGCGTCATCGGCATACACTCGACAGTTTCCTAGGAACATATTCGGTAGTTTCATCCAATTACGTTAGACAGGTTCATCGGCATACATTCGACAGCGTCATCGGCATACACTCGACAGTTTCCTAGGAACATATTCGGTAGTTTCATCCAATTACGTTAGACAGGTTCATCGGAATACATTCGAAAGTTTCATCGGATTTTTCAGCAAGTTTTGTAACTCGACGATAACTTACGCTCAGCTGCCACCATACCTAATAATTATTGCATTGGTAGCCACTTCGTGCAGCAATAGAACAGTTTTATGGCAACAGCACGGTTCTAGAACAGTTAAAATATACAATGATTTAAGCAGTTGAATCAGAGCCTAATTTAAGGCATTTTTCCAAGACCACTAATGTTATAAGAAAAACTTTTAAACCAGGCCCTTTACTTTGTGGGAGAATGATGCCACGCCTACTTTTTAAAGTTTTAATGAAATAAAATTCTTTGTTGAAAAGTTGAATGTAAATGTTCAAAACTTTACATTCCCCTTATCTTACTTGCTTCTCTAAGTGTTTTTGTTCTTTGACAAGGGAGGCTTCTTGATAAACGCCCAAAAACCATTCTTGTTGCTTTGCTTTTTCTGGCAACCTTTCTTCTGCCATGTTTTGTAACACATGCAAATAGTTTTTTATCATTCCGGGTGACAATGATGCTCTGTCATTTGATTTTAACGTGTTATAAACACTAATAAGGTGCTCAACATCGGCAGAATGGGGCTTTGCAGCTACAATTCTGGCAAGTGAAGTGATGAGGCAATGAAAGTGACCAGAATGTTTGTTCTTGAGAGCCAGCTCTTTAAGAAATTGTCTGGTGTTGAGTTTTCGTAACCTTTCTACCTCTGTGGCCTCTTTATACTCCATCATAAAATCCCTTTAACTCAGGTCTGGGCAAATAATTATATGACATTCATTTAAGTAAAATATTAAGAAGCTTCAATCTTAAAACTTAGTGTAGAACGTGTTTTCAAATTTAGAACCAAACTTTTAAGAAACTCTAAGTAGTGAAATGGGCCAAGAATTCAGGAACTTTCTGTACTGAAGTTTCAGATTTCTTATGAAGAGAAAAGAGTGTAATGCATCTCCTGCAAAAGCACCTTTATTAAGTAAACACAGATAAATTGCCCACTAACTCTTTTTCCACGACCACTTATAAAGTCTCCAAGACCACTATTAGTGGTCAGGACCACTCTAAATTAGGCCCTGAGTTGAATGGTGAACGCACTTCGTGAAAGCCTGAAAATTCAGCTCCATTTCATTACTTTTTCTCAGTATGATATTTACTGCCAACAAGCGGCAAACATGTTTTCTTGGCTTTTAAGACCTGCTACTTTCTAATACATATGATATGAGAAAGGGCGTTGAAGCTCTGATATGAAAAAGAGCATTGGTCACATTTCTACGCAGAACTCTACGTGCTTCTACGCTGAATTCAGCATTACAAACATTACTTCGCCATGAAACCTCTGTCCATTCTTGTTTTTTCAAGTGTTTCCATACTTAGGCCCATTAGGCCGGTTACAATAACTAACACTGCTCACAACAATGTTCGAGGAGAACTTTGAGGAAATGAGTGAAAATCATTGAGAAAACATGTTTTATGCGCACTTTTACACTGATTCTAGTAGCTTACTCAATGTTTCCTCATGAGAATAGGATTAGTTTACATTTTTACACTACATGCAGCTTTAAAAGCTTATATGCTGCAAAAGTGACACTAGAGTGCACACAATTATAATCATTGGAAATACGTGTACTCTATGGCCAAACCATGTTCTACACGTGTTTCTACGCTGAGTTTAGCATTATATACTCTATTTCGCCATGAATCCTCTGTCCATTCTTGTTTTCTAAGTGTTTGCATACTTAGGCCCATTAGGCCGGTTACAATGAACAAGACTGCACACAACATTGTTGAAGTAAAATTTCGAGGAAATGAGTGAAAGTCATTGAGAAAACATGCTTTATGCCTACTTTTGCACTGATTCTAGTAGTTTAGGCCCTGTTTCCCCATGAGAATAGCGTTAGTTTACATTTTTACACTACATCAGCGGTCGCGGCGACGGGGGGGCCGGGGGGGCCTTGGCCCCCCCACTTTTTGCTAAGATGAAATTTGCGCATGTGTATTTTAATGTTCTTCGTTAGTATGTATTTATAAATTTTTGTTCATAATTTGAGGTATAAAGGGCTGCTTTTGGGGGTATCAAAAGCTCTTTGGGACGCACAATTTTATCTGTCATCCAAGCATAGTGGGGCAGATTTCAAATTTTATCGAATTTCTGGCCCCCCCCACTCAAATCCTCGCGCCGCGACCCCTGTACATCCAGCTTTAAAAGCTTTATATGCTGCAAAAGTGACACTAGAGTGCACACAATTATAATCATTGGAAATACGTGTATTCTATAGCCAAACCATGTTCTAAACGTGTTTCTACGCTGAATTTAGCATGGTAAAGATTGCTGCGCTATGTATCCTGTGTCCATTCTTATTTTCTATGTTTCGCCATGAAACCTCTGGTCGAGGAAATGAGTGAAAATAGCTGAACAAGATTGCACACAACATTGTTGGAGGAAAATCTTATCTTCCATTTATGTCCTGTTACTAGTTTCTCTTATGGTTGCCCTTTGTAGCTTTTGTCTCTGTCAGTATTTAACAATCAATTTAGTTTTTCTTCTCCCTGTACTGAAGACGACACTAGTAGAGTGTTGAAACCTATACGTGGTGATGGATTTCTCGCAATTGATCTTGCTTGTATCGCATATGCTTTTAAAGTACTGGTGTTGTTGAAGAATTAAGGAAATAACATTAATCATGACTCCTATTGTAATCGTTGTTCCGTGGCTGAAATCCAATCTAGAATCTAGAAGCATTACAAAGCAGATATGTGGCATGCAAGCATACTGATTTTGTTGTGCAACAAACTTCAAGCCATTGTTCAGTGTGGGCTCGAATGCTGGAAGAATTTTTGTTTCTGTAGATGGCGACCTTTAAGGGAATAGTGCATTGTTCCTTCTGAGTGCATTCAATGTAGCCCATTCGAGAAATATGGGGTAAGAAATGCATTTTCATCGATGTACTGGTAGGTGATCGTTTTGCTTCTATTTTCGGTGTATATGTAAGTAGTTACAAAGAGAAAAATTCGGTTCAGCCTTTTTCGCTTTAAACCTTCAAATTTGATGAAAATAGGTAAAAGAGCCAGTTTCTCCATCTTAGCATGAAAATCAATTATGAAAACTGTTAGATTACATTCTGAAAAAAGGCGTTTTCTGTCGTTCTAGTGGCTGTTATCTAGAAAAAATTTTTTGGGAGCAAACACCCAGGCCCCCATTTTACTAGACTACCTATGGGCAAACTCTATTTTGGCATATACTTCTTTCCTCCTGGCACAGATGTTTTACCTTCAAACGCCCCCTACTTTTAATTTCACTTCTACATCTGTCCCCCCCAATCCAGTTTAGCTGTTTACGGGCCTGCTTAAACGGTGTGACTTAAACGGTGTAACTGAAACGGTGTAACTTTAACGTTTCGATTCATGCTTGTGTCATCTTCAGTATAAGAACAAGAAGCAATATCCATTAAGTGCATCACTGAACCTGCAACATTCAATTTGCTGCACAGTTACCAGAACTGAGTTGTTTTTGTTATTGGAAGGTTTTAGCGTTTGAGAAACAGCTAAGAAAAATTCAGGCTTGACAAAATATTAAGAAGCAACCTGGCTTAAAGTGAAGAGATAGTTTCTTATATGAATAAAGTATAAATCTACTACTTTGTTCATATTCATGTAATTTGTTATCGCTATACCCTCATTCACATTCATACACAGTTACAGCGAGGATGCAACGAGTTCTAAAAGCTATTTGCTTATCAGTCATAGATATTTAAACTTTGGGAGCAGAGTGTGTGGGCAAGAGAGCAGGCATACATTTTCGATTTCACGATGCTCAGGCTTTCCGGTTAAGCCAAAGAAGTAACGACGTCTTCTGCAGAAAGTGAGAGGGTGTGATACCTCACATTCCCTACTTCAGCATGCCTCTTGCCCCTGCTAACAGTTTTTCCACTTTCACTTTTTCATTTCATAGATTTATTTACTGTTTATATACTAAAATAGCTTTATAAACTAATTGAAAACCACATACGAGAATCCGAAAACAAATCAATGTCTTAATTAACATAGAAAAAAATTTTTCGTGCTTCGAAGCTGAATTCATTTGAAACAAAAATTCTTCCAGCATTCGAGCCCACACTGAACAATGGCTTGAAGTTTGTTGCACAACAAAATCAGGATGCTTGCATGCCACATATCTGCTTTGTGATGCTCCTAGATTCTAGATTGGATTTCAGCCACAGAACAACGATTACAATAGGAGCCATGATTAATGTTATTTCCTTAATTCTTCAACAACACCAGTACTTTAAAAGCACATGCAATACAAGGAAGATCATTTGCGAGAAATCCATCACCACGTATAGGTTTCAACACTCTACTAGTGTCGTCTTCAGTACAGGGAGAGGAAAAACTAAATTGATTGTTAAATACTGACAGAGACAAAAGCTACAAAGGGCACCATTAAGAGAAACTAGTAACAGGACATATATGAAAGATATACATGGGAAGGATGGCGAATATAACCAAATGGGAAAATAAGATGAGTACCAAATAGTTAAACATCAAGATTGGGTAGAATAACGATACAATTCTAGATTGCGTAGAAGTCAACTGTTAAATGATTTAAAGGTACAGTGTAGAGTACTTCTATATACAACCTCGGAGAAATATTGGGGGCAATGCCCCCTGCTCCCCAGCGTCTACGGACTAGTTAAGTCACACCGTTTAAGTCACACAGTTTAAGTCATACCGTTTAAGATATACCGTTTAGTTAGTTAAATTGGAGTGGCTACATATGTTATGGAATAGTTGAAACGACGGATCAGTCATCAATATCACTACATTCAATATGTGGACTCTTTTTGTTGTCATTCCTATTCTAAAATTGATCAAAAATCTGGAATTTCCACCTACAACATCAATAGAATTGATTAACAATTTTCTACAAAAAAATTGTCTCAAGGTAACATTGGCCACTGTTTTTCTTAAATGTTTCTAATTTTTGCTTAATTTCAGCCTCATGTTTCTAAAAAACGGCAAACAACCAGTGTTTTAAGAAAAATCATGGGGGCAAAGGTGTCAAATTTTTCGAGTACAAGTTACTTTTTTTGTAAGAAAATCATTATTTTGCTTGAGTTTCAATTTTCTTAACATTTCCCGAAATCGAGCCTGAGATCTTCTTAAATTTTTTTTAACTTTTACTGAAATAAACTCGATGAAATGGTTTACACTTTCGTTATTGATATTGTATACTTGAATTTGAATTCCATCTTTAACAGTTTGAATGCAACAACGATGAAATACCGATTTTTGGCCTATAAAAACACTTAATTTTGGAAATTGAGCCTTGTGATTTTCTTACGATTTTCTTAAGATTTTGACGACTTGAGCCTCATTTTCTTCTAAACTTTTTTCTTATAAAAAGAAACGTGTATTTTAACAGTAGCCAAGTATTTTTTGAGTACAAGTGTCTTTATAAGAAAAAGGCCTTTTGTAAGCTAAAGTTTACTTGTAAATTGAGACTCTGGCAAAAGATTTGCTTTCTTATGTAAAAATTTTTATCTTGTCTTTAGTCCACAACTTTTGCAGAGAAATCGCCAATCCAATGGCATATGGGGGGCATTGTGTTCTCTGGCCCCCCTGATAAACACTACTGATTGTTACAGGTACAAACAGTGTCCATGAAGCAATGAAAATACAAAAATAACAACATTTTAGTATATTTTACTCAATTCAAATCACATCCTATTTTGGATCTCTTGCAGTAAAAGCAAACGATTGTCTAATTACCAGCGGTGTGCTGAAAGATCTTTAATGGGGGGGTGTAGCAACAAAAATTTACCAACCAACAAAATTTACCAAAAATTTATCTACTAACTGTCCCAGAATTACAACTACGGATGATTGATTTCTGACAAATGATGATCACAAAGTAATTATTTACCAAGAAGCTATGTAAATACTGATGGCTTTGGCTAAAGTAATGAAAATTGCTAATGAAAATTGTTTTCAAAAATAGAGACAATCACATAAAGTTCTATTCAAGAAATAAACTAACAAATTGTATCAACCCATTTTATAACTCAAGGACACCTCTTTGCATATTAGATCTAATTTGCTGTCAATTTGCAGCTGGAACGTGCATTACCTGATCCAAAACAGATGCATGCCAATAGAGAAATTCATATACAACATTAAATCACTTTATCCCCTAATATACAGCTATTTCTTATACTTGCAAAAGTAGAGGTATAAAGTTGCCTTGGCGCAAGGAGTCAGTTCACCAAGCTCTTTCCTCAATTCTGCTAGTGACATCTTCAACAACTCCTGCAAGTAGATATGAACTATTAGAAAGCAGCATCTCATCAAACATAGGTGTCAACTCTACTATTTTCAATCTAATAAACTTCAATCTGTGTGACAATGTGTATCAATAAGATCAAATTTGCCACATTTCTGCAAGTACAAGACCATCGCAATTCAATCTCCCACCCTAGCCCCATTGAAAATCATATATTTCAAGAACTCTTCTAGTACATGGTACAATGGGGAAACGAAACAGCACAAGCTCCCCAAAGAGCTCTGCTTTAAAACAGTCCAAAGATGAGAAAAGTTCAAATATATACTATATTGGTGTGAAAATAAGAAGTAATCATTTAGACAAGGAAATGCACAGTGAATTTTTTTAGACTGTGTTTAAAAGTAGCTGTGACAATCTCATCTCCATTGTTATCATCATCATCATCATCATCATCATCATCATCATCATCATCATCATCATCATCATCATCATCATCATCATCATCATCATCATCATCATCATATTCAGTTTAGCATCCCTTTTACATGCTAGCATGTTTTGGACAGTTTCTTGAAATGGGCTTCCAAGTTGTCCTATCCTTCACCAGGTCTCTGCTGATGCCTTTTTGTTTGAGATCAATCCTTATCACTTCCTCCCATGTTTTCTTTGGTCTTCCTCTGCCAGTGGTTCCTGTCACCTTGATTGCTCTGCATCTACTTGCCCAAGCATTCTTGCCCATTCTCTCCACATGTCTATACCAACAAAGCCTCCTATTCTGCATACAGCTGCCAATACTGTCCAGATGCAATCTTTTTCTGAGTTCTTTAGAACTGAGCCTGTCCTTCACACTTACATCTTATCATTGTCATGTCATTCCGCTCCATGCGGCTGACATCTTCAGCTTTCACTGGCCAAGTTTCATTGCCATAAATCATTGTGTTATGTACACATGCCTGGTAGACTCTACCTGCTTCTACTTGCCTTTGGTAGGTAATGACAGAGCTCTGCTGATTAACAATAGTATCAGCTCCCTGAACTTACTCCATTCACTGTTAATCCTTGCTGCTATGCTTCCATCAGCTCCTCCCTCAGCTCCAATGGTGTCACCAAGATAGCAAAACTTCTGGACAACTTCAATTTCCTCACCCTTTAAATGCACTTTCCTTAGGCCCAAGTCACTGGTTGCCTCTCCTTCTGTGCACCTCTTGCAGCTAAAATGGTTACTTTCTGCCAGTTTGCCCTTTATCCCACTGCACCTTTTATGTACCCAGTGATTGCTAGTACCACAATAGATTGAGTTGCTCTCAACTCCCTTACCACAGACTGAACAAGGAAACTGTCCTTTCTCTGACGGCTTTCCTAAATTGTGACCATTGACCATCACTTTTGTCTTTCCCATGTTCACTCTCAAACCTTTACCTTCCAAACCCTTCTTCCAAGTCTCTAGCTAAGCAAGTAAACCACCCAATGTCTCACTGGAAACAACCAGGTCATCTGCATATAGCAATTCCTCTGGGCAACCCAAAACACAAATAAAAAGTAGTGGACTTAGTACGGATCCTTGATGAACTCCCACTCCCACACCAAAACTCTCGATATAGGAACTGTTGACCCCTACCCAACTTTTAGCATTTCTGTACATTGCCTAAACAACCTTAATCAGCCATTCACTTACTCCTAGTTTCTGTAATGACCACCAAACAACTTCTCTTGGCACTCTGTCAAAGGCTTTTTTCCAAATCCACAAAGGCAAAGTACAGTTTCTTGTTCTTTCTGAGGTACTTCTCTTGCATTTGTCTGAGGATGAAAATGGCATCAGTAGTTCCTCTTCCATGCATAAAACCAAATTGCATGTCATCAATGTATATTTCACTTCTAATTTGTTTTTCCAAAACTCTTTCAACAGCTTTCTGGACTTGGTTAATTAGCTTTAATCCTCTGTAATTACCTCTTTCTAGAGTGTCTCCTTTTCCTTTCTAACAATTGATTGTGTATTAAGCAAAATATGTTTTGCCCATTGAGACACATGGCAAGGTTGCCAAGTCTCGCAGTTTCACTGTGACTCACATATATTCGCCTCTTCTCACAGTCTCATGAATGGAGTTACTTTTCTCATGGATTTTGTCCGGGGTCTCACTCTTGCGTGATCTTCTGGTGGTCTTTTTACAAAGAGTGCATATCACTGTGGTCTTTTTAACAAGTACACATTACCATCAATTGACAACACACTATTATTCTTCATCACTTTAATTGTTTACTCTTAAATGTAACTGCCCATTCTTTGTGTTTTCTGGAATGTTTTACATGTGAAATAAACAGGTGTTTTGACATTCTGAATGGCTTAATTTTAAGCCATTTGAGTTGGCAACCTTGCATGAGTGAAGCAAATCAAGAAAGCAAGGAGGATTTTGCAAGGGTTGCACATTACAGTGTCTATTTAATTAATAGTGTGCCACTGTGCATAATATTAGCCTATAACTACCAATGATTCATATAACATTCATATGTAAATATATATCAACAAAAAAATATTGAACCCTTAGGGTATAGCTAGTATGGGGTGTAGGGGGCATCACCCCCAACCTGCAGTTATCACATTGGTAAATTTTGATTCAATGCCTATTTTCAATACATGACTACATGTTTAGCCATTGTGTAGTCAAAAGAGTGTTGATAATGTCCTTTGTATCACCAATGCTCCCCATAAAACTAAGGAGATCTTGCTAAGAAAACAATTCTGTGACTAAATCACATCCATGTCAGTTTCTGTTCAGTAAATCATTACTTTACACTCTCCCCTCCTCAGAAAAGAGGTCATGCAACATCACTGGTGACACCCATAGCATTGACATAGATTATAACATGACAATTGTATTATGATGAAGTAAATACAAAATGAGTATTCTACATAGGGCAAGGGTGTCAAGCTCAAATATAGAGTGGGCCAAATTTAAAACTGAACTGACGCCGCGGGCCAAGGTTGAATGAAGTATCCTTTTAATAGGTACCCAAATCAATTTTGCAATGAATACCAAACAAGCAAGACTTATATAACTTGAGAAAATCGAGGTAAAATTCTGAGATATCTTAATATAAACTCTTTCACAGGCTAATAATAAGTTTGAAAATAAAGTAACATTAACAAAATCAATCAAACGTTCAAGCTTTAAAGTAGCAAAAGAAAGTGCATGAATATGGAACAAGCAACGTTTACTAGTGCAAAAGTATTAGTAGATTATGGGACTTTTAGTATTAGCGGTGAATGTGGCGTTAAAGCAGCTCCACTGCTTTATAATACCGGCGGGCCAGCTCTAATGTTAATTTGATATTGCCTCAAGGGCCAAATGAAATTACACGGGCCAGAGTTTGACACCCATGACATAGGGTGATACCTTGAAATTATTTTGGAGGGCTTCCAGGAGGGAGTTAGACTGTGTCTAGCAGAGTACTAATAAATAACAAAATAACCAACTAACTACTCAAAAGCTGGCATCATCAACTTAGACTACATTACTGCAAAAACTTAAAGATACAGAAATTCTAATACAATAATGCTATTGATATTGAGACTGAGCTAAATTCACTATTGATAATACTATTCATGAAATTTAATGTAGAGAAAAATGATAAAACCAGCCATTCAACATATCCTGTATGAGATTGGAACATTTGGACAAAACAAAACTTTTACTCTAGTCTAACAATCTGGCTGCACTACAGTTAATCTGATAAAAAAAACTCTCACCTTTTCACTAAAAAACAGGATTCCTGTACTTTCATATGCTTCTGGTCCTCCTTCCTCAAAGTACTTTTTTATTTTATCTTTTTCTAAGTTACATCTGTAAAAAAATGAAAAACTGATTATATCAAGCCTAACTATATATTAAAATGCTGAATTCACAGGAGCCTTTTGGCAAAGGACCCAGGCCTTGTCACGAGCAAAACACTACTCTGCCAAGAAAAGCATTGCATATACATGCTCAGATCAAATGAAGAAACAGTGAAAAGAAATGGCAGATACAAAAAAGGTAACACTTCATCAAAGAAAATTGCTGAACAAGGAAACTATTTAAGTATAAATGTAAACACAATTCTTCATCATGAGACTAAACAATGCCCTAGAAAGTCGTAAATAAGTGATGATTGTATTCAGAATGCAGAGTGTACAGTATGAAGACAAGATAAAGGCTGTCACCTTTCAAATGGCAAAGGTCAAATTGAATTTACTAATAAATGTTCAAGAACACTTTTTGCAAGTGCCATGAGTTGTGCACACAATTTGATTTGTGCATGGGGACACACACAC
>OLMO02000275.1:16429421-16459615 GCA_900291935.2 Cassiopea xamachana
GACCACAGCAGCCGCCATTTTGACTTTCAGCGTCCGGATTTTTCTAAACTAGTGCCTAGTCCCTCGCGGCTTGAAATCCGGCAATGGATGACTCTTTTGGATGGCACACTCACGATTCAAATTTGTGCGTTTTGCACAAAACAAACGCAGGTGGGCTAGGGAGGTGAATGTGTATGATTCGTTCACATCATGAAAACATATACATTACGCTTTCATGCTCTGAAATAGCTGCTCTTCTTTTGCAGTAAATACTTCCTTTAACTATACGCTAACTGGGCCTTAACCAAGACAGACAGCAGGAAGATCACCTTTGATATCAGGAAGATCTACCTTTGATTGAAAGCCTGGAGTGATTAACTATAAAAGAAATGATTGTATTTGAAACTGCAACTATAATTTACAAATCCCTCTATGTATTTGCTCCTGAATGTATGCAGCTACTATCGAAAAATGGTAAAACACAGGGCCTGGAACTCTGCCCCCCTTAAAACCATCACTGATCCAGCCCCCATCCAGAAGCGGATCCAGACGGAGTTCCTTGCTGCCCAGAACTCAGTCAGGCTTCCCAAATACAAGATTTATTCGAGTAAAATCAACTGTAGTAAGCACTTTTTGGCGTAAAATTCAACATCACAACTGTTTTCTCGTACCTTCTTGTTTGGCCGCCTGCCCATCGACAAAACTTTATGAGCTTTGCGCAGCGCACTGATACTTTGTTTCTGCCGTGGACAACGCAGAAATGATCGAGTGAGAACTCGGATGGAACCCAGTCAGAGAACCTCGGATGGAACCTAGTCAGAGAACGCTAGTTGAACCTCGGAAATGAAGGCTATCAGAAACAATCGGTAGAAAATAACCGTTATTGATTGGTCTACTATTGTCTACAAGTGTCTTTGTTTGAGCACTCTACATGTTGTTTACAATGGCGACCTTTCATTTTCATTTTATTTAATATATTTAAGGAGGGACACCCTTCAGCAATGAAGCTGGTTTCCAAGGTGCCCTCCAATAAATCGAAAAATAACGGAAAAGTTAGAAATTAAAATACAAACATCCTAAAAGCTTAGTATAAATATAAGTAATTGTAGAATGAAAGAAAAAGATTAAATTCCTAATTCAAGATTCAAGCTGCCTGGACTTCATCAAGATTTAATACTGTTTTTAGATTAACATCTACAGCTGAGATTTGAATATATCCTTTTGATATTAAGCACAGTTACGCCTTTGATATTTAAGAAACTTTTGAAGAATACTCTAAAGTTCAAAGCCATCACGACTACCGCCTGCACATTGCTTCTGGCTTTAAGGTTGAACGGGCTTCATAACACCCAATGCTTCAAGGTCTGGGGGGCCCAATACAAACATGAAATAGTTTTCCAAAGTTAATTTCTAGAACCTGTAAATTTTCTGCTCACTTGGCTCGCAGGGGGCCTGGTCTCCTTTTCTTTTCACGGGGCCTCTGACGTCTCTCGGCGCCACTACTATCAAGGCTCAGTGAAAATTTAGTTATTATCAAAAAATATGTGTAATTGACAGGAATAATGAAAGAATTTGTATTTACAGGCCTTCTTTGATTTTGGTTTCCAAGTCTATGGAAATGCTTACTTCGAGGGTTCAAGTACTCGTAGAACAGTTGTGATTTTCTGGGATGACTTTGTGTGATTCTTGTGATTTTTCATTTTTTGTGATCTTCGTGATTTTATGTGGCATTTTTTATTTCATATATTAGGCTGGATTTCTCTCAGTGAAATACCCCTCGTTCTATACATTAATTTGTATTTAAACTTTTAGCAACTCAAACTCTTTCAGTGAACTACTTAAGGCAGTTGATTTTGACAGCAAAACGCAAAAAGCTATCCTGTCGAGGATCATGCATATCACCATAAGATGCACATAGTACATATTCTGTTGTCGCAATAAGCCATGGACAAGTCCAAAATTACACGGCACATGAATATGGACTTTCTCAGTAATTAACTAGACTTTTCTTTTCTAATACGCTTGATTTTTTTTTATTTTTGTATCACTGTGACAGCCAATTGTACATTGCCTTATATAGTGAGATGTATAATTGTAATTAGTTGATATATTGTTGAAATGAAAGTTTGAAAAAATAGTTAGAGGAGCCTGTACAGGGCTTGACCTCAAAAATTGATATCAACTCCGCTCGATCCCAGACCCCGTATTTTTTGGAACTCAGTCAGATTTTAGCATAGAGATAATAGAGATAATTCTATTAACTCTATGGATTTTAGGCTGCATCCGCCCCTAAACCATCGGACACTTGCTGGCGCCACCCTGCTGGGTCACAGTGGTCACAGTACCCTACATTCCAAACGTAGGAACGAGACACCCCCCTAGCGCATTGAGTTCTACGCAATGTTTGCATTAGCGCCTTCGCTGTTTCATAAGGACAATTATTGAAACACAGGCTGCACCACCGTAGTGATTATTTGATTTTTGCAAGTAGTGAAACAAGGACGTCAAGATTTACGTTATCACATATCATCCACAATTTAATCATGGCCTGGTATCAAAAGATTTTGCTGTCATCTATTCTTGCTGTCATTGTTTGTTGGTCTGCTCCCGTAAGTTCACTTGAAGCAACCCTTCAGCCTTGTAGAGACATTCAGCCTTACGCATTTGTCCGGTCAACTGTGCTCTACTTGTTCACATGCAATGGTGCATTTATTATAAACAGAACAAAGTTTTTTAATAAAGGAGTAGTTTTGTTATTTGAGGGCTCGTTCAGGTTTCAGGAGTCCAAAGGTTTAGGACGCCATCTTTTGATGTTTAAACAGCGATAGAGCTAGGACGAGCAAGGTTAGAAATCTTTTTTCGGCGAAGTATGACACTAAATTTACCTTCCTGTTTTAGGTTTATGGCTACGACTGCCCGTATGTTATGTAAGTAATAGATTTTTTTATGCTATGTACCTAACGAACAACTTCAGGTTCAACTCTGACAATTGCATGTCCTTACACACTGGCATATGTAGTTAGAGAAAGAGGAAGTGACGCAATTTCGTAAAAACTGGTAAGGCCGCCTGATCCACCCCCACCTTCAGGGATACCTGCTTGTACCTAAGGCTGGGGGCAAGGCTTCTTCTGAGGACACATCTATTTGTATGTATATGCCTCCACAGGGGGTAGATTTTGGTCTTCAAACTCTTCTTCTAGCATATTGGTCTCTACGGAGGCCCACAACTCGCACGGCAAAACACAGAAAACTCTCGGCATAACAGCCAATTTTTACGACACAGCACAGAATTTCACAATATCTTTCACAGTAATATGAGACACGGATCCCAAAGCAATGAATGGCTCTGGGGGACTCATTACCCCTGTGAATTAACATCTCCCCCTCTCATTGTAAAAAGAAATTTGTATTTTAGTTGGTCAGCAGCGACCTCATGAGAGCCATGGATTTCTACTTTCTACTGATTAAAACAAGGCATTTTGCTGTCCAGTTTGTGGAAAACTTAGTGGAAAAGAAGAAGGATTTTGCATAAGTTGCGGCAATGAGCCCGCAAGACTGCAAGATAATAAAAATCTAAATACAAATATTAACAAAATTACAGTCTTTGAAGTAAGAGGAAAATAGATATACTTGATCAAATGCTGTGCTCAACAAGCAGTTTATGACAAAAATGATCAGGAGAAGTCTCTTCAAAATCATTTCTATCTGATTTTCATTACTCATTAAGCACTGACAAAGACTGGTTGCCCCATGAAAAGTCAATGTGACCATTATATCATAGCTATAAACCAGAAATGCTTTTAATTACTTTACACAAAAATAGAACAGGATATCAGAAATTCAATGGAATAGCAGCTTGAAATCCATTGATATCTGCTAGCTAACATCTGTTGAAAGTTCTGCTTCTGGCTCAACATATCCATGACAACTTCTGGCATCACCATGACTTTATTGGCATCACGTTTTCACTTGAAGGTGCTTATACCTTTAATAATTTTCTAGCCTTATATTTGGGGATCTCTGCATCCAAACAAATTCACACCAGAAAATTGCAGCAGTGATCCTGCAGGGGAGGGGATGAACAAAATTCTTGTGTTGGTGGGGTGAGTGCCCCTCTGTGGCCCCTACACATATGTGCCTTCTCCAGCTTCATTTTGCAGCACTGCCTTGTCCCCATCCAGCCAAACTGTCTATATCCCAGTGCATTTGAACAAATCTGTAGTGGTTTATGAAATTGAATTGTCTCAGTTATATAAAGATGTGATTTTGCTGTAATATATCCTTGCTACATTTAGATGTACTGGTAATACATATTGTTGTGGATATGATGTTTGCTGTTTTGATTATACAAGCATTTGGTATGTTTGGTGAGTACACATTTTTTCCATTAAGAAAGTGGTTTTTTAGAATCAGAAGCTTAGGTCTCAAACCTAAGTTTATAAGTATATATTCTTTGGACCCAATATTAAGGGGCCCCAATTTCAAATCTTTGAGAATTTTACCACCCATTTCCATTTATTGACACCCCTTAAATTATGGATTTTTATTAACACCCCACCCCAGCTAAAGAGTTGAAAGTTCTAAAAAGGACTTTAAATGAAATACAGTGACTTTGTGAATGCAAATCAATGCTAAATAGGTAGCAAATCAGAGCAAAGCCATAAGAAATAGTAGTAAGTACAAGTACACATGTAAGGGGACATTCAAAAGGTAGCTGCTATTGACAATGAATTATCGTTTTGTAATTGCAGGTAGATTAACGACTGTTATTCTACTTTACCTTTTGGCATTAGCTACTTACAATAATATTGAATTGTTTGGGTCACCATACTGCTAATTGAAGTTTTATCCCCCCTATTTATTAAGAGACCCCTCCCATTCGCTACTATTATTGAAAAGGCATACCCACTTCCATTTATTAACACCCTCAAATTATGCCTCTTTAGCAACATGTCAGCCCCCTCACTCTTGGGTTCCCAAGACAGGCCTCCCATTCAGTCCTAAAATCCTAAAAGTCCTAAAATTTTAACTTTTTTCTTGAAATCCTAAATATTTCATAAAATTGAACAAGAAACTTTCCTAAGTTTTTAAGGAGTTCACATCTAGCATCAGTTGCTATTAGCAATATGAAAGGAAATGCAAAAAATGGAATAATGTGAAGATGATAGAGTTTTCTTAAAACATAGCAGCATCAATCTATCAGGATTCTTTAACATATAGAATGTGGGCTTCATCTATAGTATCAACACTTCTCAAAACGGGGAGTGCACCCCTTTTGAGAGGTGTGATGTGATGCAAGGGAGCACGTGTGACCCTGGTAGTAGGTATACTTAAACAATGTTTATATACATAATGATCTTACTTATTTAGAGTGGGGATACGAAGCATTTTCTCTTTACATTGGGGATTTGCCAAAAATTATTGAGAAGCACTGAATTATATAAAAGACATTTTAAATTTGCAAGTTCTGAATTGTGTAATAAAATTGACAACCAGACAAGCATTAAAGTAATACCAATGGTCCTAAAAAGGTCCTAAATTTTGGCAAAATGTGTCCTAAATTCCTATATAAAATGAAAATTGACACTGGGAGACCTGTATTTTAATTTTGAATCATGTATATAAAATGTTACTTGTTTTATGCTGGCTGCTCTCTAACTGTTTAGAGATATTTACTTGCTATGGTTTCACATTATCTCAAATGTACATGGAGCTCTTTCATTGTTGATTAATGTGCTGTGTTTAACCTTGGAACTGAAAATATTTTTGCTTTTAAATCTTCAACAAAATGTTGATACTGGAATTGTGAAAAGTTCTTGAACAAAAAATATTTCTTGTAAAATAATGTGGATTCTTCTTGAAAGCACAGGAGCTAGAGTTTAAGAGGAGTAGGATACTTGGTCATAGGATGCTAGGCCAATAGTATGTTGTTTTCTTATCAAGAGAATGCTGTTTTTGCCTGAAAAATGATAGCAGAAGGTTTTTTGCTTGATGTTCACCTAAAAAACAAACCTTACAAATTTCTTCAGCTAACATTTATAAATTCAACATCTGCCATGTTTTGGAGGTACATTGAGTCTAATGGCAAAAGTCACCTAATAGAATACAGTAGAAAATTTTGTGAGATTGCAGACATTGGTATTCTTCAAAAAAAACATTTTAAAATCATCTGCTAAAATTTTTTAAAACGAGAAAGGGCATTTCTCCTTCAGGATAATGACAATATACACCAAACTGGGGTGTTGCTGTGCTTCAATAGATTATCAGCAGTCTTAGCTTAATTGCTGTGAAAAATGTATGAATTTTTATTAACACAACTAGAATGATGTTATCCTTTGCTCTATAAAGACAGAATGAGTTTTTGCTTGCATTTTCAAAACATTGCAAAGTCTTCCTCTGAATTTTATGAACAATCTATTTTAAACAGTTCTAAGCCATATCAAAGAAGTTTTAACAGTGGGAGGTTACCAAATAAGATGTTAATATATTGTAGTTTTTTGTAGTCACTCGACTGCTTTGTTATATTACTTTTTTTAGCTTATTACTTCAGGTTTTGACAAATACTTATTTCAATCCCTAAAATTTGAAGTACTGCCAATACAACATGGTTTGATTTGTGTATCATATTTTGTTGATGCATATCCACCATGGTGAATTTGAACAACCTGTGCAATACTTTTGACCCACACATGTACTGCACAAAGCAAGAAGCAAAAGGGAATAGGAAGCACATTACCCTGAACATAATGTGTGAAAATGCGGGCATTGGAATTTGTTTTTGAATTTGTTAATAAATTCATTTTTCCTTTTAATTTTCACCTGCATTTGTTATGAAACATAACTTTAGAGCAGGGTGGCCAACCCCTTGGCTCTCAAGCTACATGCCGTTTTTTGCCTGGTTTCATGCAGCGCTTTTACTCATATTTAAGTTTGGGCTTCTTATATATATATATATATATATATATATATATATATATATATATATATATATATATATATATATACTTCATTTGAGTATAAGGAGGTACTACCATAAAAGAGAAAAGGGTGGGAGTAATGTTCACATGTCCCCACGAGTTTGATTTGGCTCTTTGCTGTATCACAGTAAAAATGTAGCTTGTAGCATCTCACTGGTTGGCCACCTCTGCTTTAGAATATCCCTAATTAAAATTAATTAAAGCATTCCCAATTATTAATACAATATGCATATGTCACTGTTGATTTAAAGTATGATAATGTCAGAACAGTGGACAAAAACAGGATATTTGCATTTATATGCAGAAGGTATGCTACGTCCAAGCTCTGCTGCTCTGTAGTCATAAGGCAGTGTGAAATTAGCTGATGAAATACAAACAGATCAAATGATCAATGAATTCTACCACTCAGGACATACCCTAACATAAAATTAACCTGAATAGGGACATAACTATGGATCATTCATCATGTTCTGATCAAGGGCAGAGCAAATGCAAGGGATGAGAGAGTTAATGCTGTTGTAGCTCACTCTCATATTTGAGAATTAACTGTTTTATGAATTAGAAACTGCTTACTGAAATCCTTGTTGGGGCACTTTCCCATTGGATGTAGCAGTACTGGATGCATGGTAGGAAGCAGAATAAATTTGAGACAGCAGATAGAAGACTTGCATACCCTGGGTGTTCTGCTTTGCAGAATTTGCATGTGGAGCAGCAAACATCAATAGAATGACTATATTAGTATTGTGCTTACAATCTACATGTATTACCCCCAATAACCTTTAGTACACCTCTATTATTCTTTCTTCCTTTGTCTTTCAACATGATTTTGCATTTTGTGCATCTTAGGTGTTTTTTATTATTTATTTTCATTATAGGTTGGTGTTCTTTTTACTATTTCTGTCTATTTGCTCATGCTGCCTTTATCGTTGGAAGAACAGATCTGCGAATCAGATAATTGTTGCAAATCCTACTGTATTTGAGGAAACCTCTGCAGTTATTGTAAATAGACATCCCCATCCAAGTCAGTATGGTGCCTTTGGAACAGCACAGCAACCATACTACTGGCAATATCAGCAACAGTACACAGACAACCCACCAATGTACCAACCTGCAGGGTATGCTCCAGTAGAAAAGACCCCAAGTGCACCTTAATTGATTTAGCAATGTACTAATCTACCTTGTGAAATTTCCTGTGATGCAAACGTCCTATGAAGAAAAATAAATTAGTTTAGAACTTTGCCTTTCATTATCATTGGTCATTGTATTTAATTGCAATATCAATTTCAGTACATTATTTAGGCTGTTTATTTCTAATGAAGAAACTCTGACATAACAGTGAGTGGCAAATCCTCACTTGGAATGCTTAGTTTCATCATTATCAAGGATCTTCCAATATCAGAATGATTCTTCACATTGCTGCAGGAGCATCAATAGTACTGTGCAAGAGAGGCATGTATTCCTAGTATGCAAGAGAGGAACTTTTCTCACCCTCCCCAAATTTCAGATAAGCAAGGAAATTTTTCCTTTATTGCTCATTAAGTGCACCTTTGTTTCTTTGTATAGGGCCATTGTCCAAGATTCTAATACTATTCAGTACTATTAGTTGAGTAGTTAAATAGATTGCAGTGTTTAAACCCTCTCAGTATGTACCAGTGATGTGGTGGCATAGGGGCCAAAGCAAGACTGCCAAGTCTCACAGTGTGGCCAAGAGACTCGCGGATATTCACCTCTGCTCACAGTCTCACTGGCGGTAATTACTTTTCTCACAGATTTCTTCCTGGGTCTCATTCTTGCTTGGTCTTTTGGTCTTATTGTGGTCTTTTTTCACAAACAAGTACACATTCTCATCAATTCATAACACATTATTATTGCTTATTACTATGCTTGCTTATACTTTCGTTCTTTGTGTTTTTCTGGAATGTTTTTTATGTGAAATAAACAGGTGTTAGGGCATTCTTAATGGTATAGCTTTCAGACATTTAAGCACTCCAGATCTACTGAAATTCCGAATTCATCTGCTCCCAACCCTAGAATGCAGCTCCATTGTTCACTAGCTGCACTTGTGAAATCTCACAGGTATTATTTTTTAAACTTGGCAACCTTGCCAGGGGGTTGGCATGACATTTTAGGGGGCACCAAAAGAGCACGACAAAGATTTTGATTGAAAGTTATGTTATCCATTATTTTCTTTTGTAAAATGTAATTTGTTCATAGCAAATGGACACCGAATTTCACCAGGCCCCCAAGATAGCTATTTTCATAGGCTGCTGGTGGGTAACCCCCTCCAACTTTGGCCCAGTTTCAATAGTCATTCTCTGTTATCATCATCAAAATTTTCTGGAACATAGTCACAGCTTGCAAACACAGTTTATGTTAGTAAGGAACCAGTAGCAAGTTCCGCGGGTATTTTGTGTTTTTGTACCATTTTCTAACATGATTCTCATTGGAATTTTCGATGCTCCCCTTGTAGTTTGCTAACAGGCCTTGAAATGATAGGCGCTTGATCGAGCGCGAGGGTCTCCACACTCGCCGCGAATGTCCTACTGGCTCGATTATTCAAGCTCCTAGAATCGATCAATTGTTTTCAATAAAGATATGCAATTCATAGAAAGATTTTGCCTGAACTTTTCTTGAATACCTATAAAACAATTATAAAATGCTCTATTCCTCTCTGCCTTGAAACTTGAAGTTTTCGTAAAATGAATTTCATGCCGTGGCACTAAAACAAACGCACTTCTTTAAATATTCACTTTTGCATAATTAATTCGTCAATGGAGTCCCTTTTTTCTCAAGGTACATGTTAAAATATCACTTTATGGCCCCTTAAAAAGTGTTCTCAATGGGGATACATGCCCACACAACACAACCAGCACACTACTGCGAACCAGGGTAGGAGTTCTTGATCAAGCGCCTTAATGAATTGAGGAGCTTGGTGAATGAAGTACCTAACATTTACTCATTTCAAGGCCTGTTTGCTATTGTTTCATCCCAAGTATATCTTTTTTAAAGCTTTGTTTAACATTCAGGTAGATTATCGTTAGCACAGGGAACGTAAATTGGTTATATTAGTGAAAAATGCATATCTAAATTATATGTTTTTTATTTGAGATTGTAAAGATGTCCATATATATCATCACTGTCAAGATTTTAGATTTAACTCCAACATTGAGAAATCGTTTTTTGCCCAGCCTGCCTACCTACCCACAATATAGTAATGAATGCAGGCCATTTAAAACTAGTATTGTAGCACATTTTAATTGTTTTTTTTGAATTAACAATTTGATTTCAGAGTTAGTATTCTTGATTAACTCTAATTATGGAAGTTTATTAGTTTTTAAAGTTGTGTTTATTCTGTTGACATGGATCTTGATTTTCCCGGCAACATGCAACACCCAGCAACATGCAACACCAGATAACATGCAACAGTCGATAACATGCAACACCAGATAACATGCAACAGTCGATAACATGCAACACCTTGAAATCGAATGTTACGGATTTAGGCTCTTACATCTTGAACATGTTGGAATAGGTAAGAAAGTAATACTTGACTTTTCAAACAGTTTTTAAAGTGCAATGCTGGATTTTTTGAGGCCTAAGAAAGTTGATAGGGGCCCATACATATACGAGGACTACCCAAGGGTTACGAGGAACAAGGCAACTTGCCGTTTTTATTACTTGGAACATCAACCATCAGCAACTTTTCTAGAGAACTATGAATCAAAGTAGACACTGGGGAGCAGATCGACATTTCCTTTTAGGGAACGTTCAAAAAACACTTGTGGGTCTAGGAAAAACATGGGAACACAGACACCCCATTGGGAGCCTCATATATAACGTCAGGAAAGAGGAGGAATGGCCACGATATATTTCCAAGGTAGGCTAGAGTCTACTCCAAAAGACGTGGTTCGTAACTTTGTGAGTTCGGGTGCGTTTTCATTTAGGTAAGATGCAAGGCACAACCGTGATGCATTACAATCTCAATGGAGAAGAACTTGAAGAATATACTTTGTTAGCAAAAACTTTTCAAGCAAGGGCCGGCAGACGATTTCTGCTCCGGGTCCCGCAGTTCCTAAAACCGCCATTGCCTATAGTAAAGACTGGATATGAGACAAAGTTTAATATATTGAAAGAATCGAATACAACGAGTGACAGCCATGCTTGCCCTCCTGTCCCTACAGTGATCGGTGACAAGAGTAGCTTTACTGACCAGGTAAATAAACTTAACCTTACACTCCTCAAACAAAAAGAACCCTTGCGATCTCCATGTATGCGTTGTTTCAATAGCCAAATGCAAGATATAACCTGGAGGGATAACAATTTCAACGGAGAAAAGCTTGAGGAATACTTTCCAATGACAAAACTTTTGGGCCCCGCAGCCTCTAAAACCGCCAGTGAGTATACTCCCAATAAATGGGACCCCCAAGGGTACTCCAAAATCGGCCATAGTTAGCGGGAGTCCCAAATGAAAGCTTAGCAATAGTTCTATAGAATTTTGGCCTCAGTCCCAGTTAAGTGGAGCAGTTGCTGGATGGACCCTAAAAATTAATCCCAATTAGGACTTTTGGCGTGGGTTTAATTTAGCGATGGACAAAAAATGTTTAATTTGGCATGGATTTAATATGGCGGAGCAGTATCACTACAAACGTTGACTGTTGTTAGACCATTTTTATTCAGGAACAGGAAAAAGAGAGACATCTCGTAACATAAGCAATGTAAACAATCGATGCTTTAATATTAAAAGAAAGATAAAAACTATGTAAAAACTTATTCAGGCGTAGAGCTTATTATTTTTATCAAATATTAATATCAAACGCGTTTCCGTTGAGAACGACATCGTTTTTATCTTCCCACTCTGAGATATATTCTTCTTTGTCGGCTTGATTAAGAGAGAAGAAGAAGAATGGATTGTTACAGCTATTGATTATTTTAGTTTTGCAATCATTATTTACAAGCAATTTTTGCATATTTCTTTTGTAAGGTTGTGTGTAGGCAAAAAGTTGAATTTCTGAGAAATTTTCTCATGGTTTTAATTTGGCGATTGACGAAATAATGTTAAATTTAGTGTGGATGTAATTTGGCGGTGGAAGGAAAAAATGAATTCGGCGTGCACTTAAGTTGGTGATTTCAGACAAAAATCGCCAATTTCGCCAACTGTTCTACGCGTCAAAGTTTACTGAAATCCCATGCTGCTTGTAGGGGTGACTGTTCCAAGCTCCGCAATCCACCATTCCGTAAATTTCATTGAGCCAATCAGAATCTCATTGTATCTCACAGCATTTGAACATTTGCGCTCTCCTTCCGCACTAAAAAGTGCTGGTTTTAATAATTCTTCAAGCCAGCCACACATAGCTAAGAACTGATCACTCAGCTTTTATCACCAAGATGTTCAAAAATCTTGCCGACCCACATTATGTGCTCAAATTTCAGAACCTGTGTGGCCTGAGACGTGAAAATTCAAGCGGCAAGTTGACAGAATGGACACCCACCCAAGAAGGAGGCGGAAAGGGCCTAAGCAGCAAGAGCCTTGAAAGTGAAAGTACTTGCTTTAAAAGGCCTAGGAAGGGAAGTGACAACAAAGATGACTTTTCTAAAACAGATTTTTTAAGGGAATCACCGAAGAATGAATCTGAAGGAGAAGTGCTTTACAATCGTTACATCCATTCTCTGTACTTTTTTGGATCAGGCCTTGGAGATGAAGTTTTTTACCTTACTGTTTTCCCATTCTTGTTCTGGAACTGGGATGAATATGTTATGAGGCGATTAGTATTGCTATGGGTGTTTTCGATGTACATAGGCCAAGGCTTAAAGGACGTACTCAGATGGCCTCGCCCACCTTCTCCTCCCGTCATTGTCATGGAGACCAAGTATGAAAGTGAGTATGGAATGCCATCAACACATGCAATTGTGGGATCCATCGTACCCTTTTCTTTGGTGTATTTTAGCTATGGCAGATATGAGGTGTGTAATCTATTTTTCGCATCATTTTATGTTTTTTATCAAAAATGTCAGAGCTTGGAAGATTGCATTATTTGGTCGATGATGATGACATCACCGTCATCATCATCATAACGATGACGAAAGCAGTATTTCTAATGAAGCTTATAATCTTTGGGGTTATGGTATATTATGGTGTATAGTTAAGTAATATGCTAATAATGCAGTTTTCGTTGATGTTTGCATAATATGATTCCATTATTAACATTTAACGTAGGTGGAGCTTTTGACTTTACCTTGTCATATTTACCTTTTTTCAGTTTCCATGGCAAGCTGGTTTTGCTTTCTTTGTGTTTTGGTGTGGACTAGTTTGCCTCAGTCGCATCTACATGGGAGTACATTCATTTCAAGTGAGTTCATAATGGAATAACTGCAATTTCTACACTACCACCTCTTTCAAATCCACTATCTACTCTGTCCTCAGGGAGCTTAATACAGAAATTACAGTATGTTTTAGATATTCTTGCCATTCATTTTGCTCACAGTTATAAGTAGAAATTGAAATAATTCTTTTTGGGGTCCTGTTTTTTAGTTTTTAGTAATGGTGTCATCATGGGCCCATAGGTTCATTTTCCCAGCTCTCCCACAAATGCTCTTTTCATGTCTATCCATCCACTTTTGCAAAGCTGGTTGGAAGTGAGACAGTGGTGTAGCATAGGCATACAATGCCCTTAGAAAGTCAGAAAAAGAATGGGCCTCCATATTATTTTCATCCCATATAATAGAAAAGACTTGTCTCAGGATAATCACTGAGGTGTCCCCTTAGTGCCTCAAAAGCTTAGGGACCTATAGAGTTATCCTACCCTAACCTACATTGGGTATGCCACTGAAGCTAGGTGTCAGCTAGAGATGGTATGTGCCTGCAAATATTCCAAATTTTAAATGAGAACAGGCCTGCATGGCTTCCAGAGCAGTGCTAGGGCAAGGCAAGAGGATTAGACTTTTTGAGGAAGCTGCTGGAACTGTTTATCATAGCAGCTTGAGATGCAAATTTCTACTTTGAAGAAAGTCTTGAAAAACACTTTCAAAATTACATTTTGAAATTCAAAATTTGCAAAATTGTTCTTTTTCATGGTATGAAACCACAAGAGTAATTGTTCCAAGACTATAAATGAGCTGAAAGAGAGATATGTTCCCCCTCTACCCATACTCTTCAAGGACAAGAGGGGCATTCAAATCTTGTCATGAGCAGAAGGGCAAGCAGGAATGGCATGATTAACTACAATTAAGAAACAAAGACAAGAATTAGGAAAAAAGTGGGGGGCTAAACCCACTAAATTTCACCCTAGAAATATTAAGAAAAGTGCACATATATTGAAGTTTTGTTGTAAAATATATGTGATCAAGTTTCGTACAAAAATAATTGGTATTAACTTTAATCTTATTATGTTTTCAATGTGGTACCAAGTTGATGTTAGTTTGGGACTTTGCTACCAAATCATTATATTATTGCATTCCAATGACTTAACTTTATTTTTAGCCATTATATCTTTCTTTCTGATTCACAACAGGATATTGTTGGTGGCCTATGTGTGTCATTTATGATCATTTCAATAAGTCTGCCATTCATCACAGAAGGTGCTGAGCAAATATTGGTTCATCCCTATGCTGGTCTTTATATAATCCTTGCATCTATTGCTATGATATTCATGTACCCTTCATGTGACAAATGGACCAGAGCAAGGGGTGATACAACAAGAATTTTATGTGGAGGTACTGGAGCCATGGTTTCTGCCTGGGTAACATTCTACATTGAACAAGCACCTATTCCTGATCCCTTTGATGGTGCACCATTTGCCCTTGGCTTGCCATCACTCAGTTCTGCCATCCCAATGATTGGAAACTTCTTTGCAACATTCCTTGTTGGTGTTCTGATCATCTTTCCAGTAAAGCTAGTTTTTGCATTCATTACAAAAAAAGCATTAGGCATCTTGGTACCAAACAGCCAGGAGTCATTAAACAAGAAATTGTTTGTTGAGTTGACTTACATATTCATCACATACACTGTGGTGGGTTTTGCTGCTATTTACATTGCACCCAAATCTTTTATTTATTTGGGACTCAAGTGAGAGTATGCTATCCACACCAAACAGTTTTTCATTTGTAAATCAAGAAGCTGGCAAATTGCAGGAGCTGATTGTCAACAAGATTCACTCTGTTTGTATTTATAGTGAAAATGAGTGAGCAGATGTTTTTTCAGCTACCATTGTGCCTACAGTTTTACACTGTCCTTGTGTTAATATATAGTTGTTCTTTTTGTTTCTATATAGTTTCTGATCATGTAATATTTATACTTGAAGGCAAGCCTAATCCAGATGGATTCAACTGTAGGCAATGCAGCAAATACAGCCACAGCTTTCTTCAACTAGATAGACATGGCCCATGAAGAGAGTATGCCTTAAATGCTACCAAGAATGCTACCAGCAAATTTCCAGAGCTGGTTAAGTAAACCAGGAATACTCATGCTTTTTGTGCACAAATAAGCCAACTATAGACTGTATTTATGGAGATTTCTAACACTAAGAGCCATAGGAGGAGCTCCATGTAAAATGGAACTTCAAGTAATGGTGTGTTACTCTCCAGCAGAAGTTATTAGAGATATCATTAGAGATATTGGTCTTGCTTTCAGCTATGGTTCAAACCACATGCTTAAAATGTGGACAAGTGAAATAAAAAGGACATAGATTATATCTTTTCAGTTCAATTCAGTTCTAATTTTGAGATTCAACTACATACAAACAATGTTATGATAAATGAAGTGCACATAGATTTAAATGCAATGATATCACTAATGCAAGAACAAACAGCGCCATGTATGTAGGGAATTTCTTAAGGAGGGCCCTTTCAGTAGATGCTCCAATCAATGAGAGGTCACCCCTAATCATACCATTTTCCTCCATCAAACAAATGCAACTTTCCTTGGTTGCAGTTTTTTAAGGAAGTACATGCCATTTAGGACAAATATGGACACTTCAAATCTTGTGAAAATTACCTCAGTTGCCTTGATTTACTTTTAGTTGTGATCAAACTAATGGCAGTTTTACACTTATTACATATATTATTGGCCACTAACATACCAATCTTTTGCTGTTTTTACAAATATAGGTAGATAATGAAGTTGTGTAGAATATTTCTCTATTGCAATCAGTTAGTGTCATTACAAATCAACTTGATTAGTATAATTTTATTAATTACATCGTAAAAAATCTAAACAGGTTCTATTTGTTTTGTATGCTTTCAGTTAATTTACAAATGCATCTATTGCATCTTTGATGTTCCTTACTTTTTGTAATGTCTCATCCAGCTGCTTTGCATCCATTTCAAACATAATCTTCTCAGTGGTCTAGAACAATGACAAGAGGACAATTATTGGTGGGCTAGGAATAAGTTCTTCATTTTGAACAAAAAGCTCAAATACCATTTAAATAATCTGGTAGGCCAGTCTATTTTGCTTATGAAATTTCCTGTTTTTTCTTGACTCTTCCCAGATTTTCCAGATTAAATTGATTGTTTCCCCCGGCCAACAAATATGCTATATCATAAGGCTAGAAATTTCAATGATTTTAGATATATGAATACCGGGTTTATTTTGGAATCTGACAAATTGCAAGTGAATAAGGATCCCAGCTTTCACGTGTTTGAGCAGGAGTGTCATGGCCAGGGGACAGGGGTCATGGCATCTCAATTTATAGGAAGTCATTGGATTTTAAGACATGTTAATGTCTTGCAGAAAGTTTTCAGACTTGATGTTGGTAAAGATAAAGGTTTTGAATTTTATTGGAAAATCTTTGAACCTGCTCCCCCCCCCCCTACTCCACAGATGCCACTATGCCTCTCTGAAAGATTACAGTTACTGAAATCTGATGAAATGGGATGAGTTAAGATACATGAAAAGTGCCATAGGCATCAAATCTGAAATGGAATGAAGAGTTATCTTGAACTAGATCCTTGTGAAGCTGATCTAAAATTTCGTCAACCATCAAGTGTTTTATGGAGTATCCAAGCAGGTTAAACATTTCACACAGCATTCCATAACACAAATTTGTTTTTGATTTGCATCAAACATCAAACAAGATGGTCAGACTGAACTAACATTATTCCTTACATTTGCTTTAACATGTTAGATCAGTTTGATCAGGGCCTTAGAAACAACTTGTTGCTGGAGCAAGCAATCTTTGGAAATTTAATTATAATTACTATTTTCTAGCCCTTTCAATGATTTTTGTTCTCTTGATTATTCGAAATTATTTTTCGTTACACCTTCTATTGATTTTGCAACATTTATTTGTGTTCTATTTAACAATTTAGTATAGCAACTGAAGATCGATAAAGAAATATCTGAAACATGTTTTGCAAACTAAAAATTATTGTCGTCTTTTTGTGTCTGATCTCTGATCTAATTGGCTGGAGAAATTTTGGGAGAATTACTATTTTGCAAATATGGCATGAAATCTTGCTACAACCCTTAAAACACAAATTTGAAGTATACTTAGAATCAAACAGATGATTAAAAATTGAATAATCTATTGAAAATTTCAGCGTACTGCCTGTGACAAGATCACTGCGGGCCAAGATAAATAGAGACAAACCAGTCATAAAATTACTTATTTTAATCCAAACCACTAATAAACTCAAAAGAGCATTAACATCTTGCCATAACACCCAGGCTCATCTGAACCTCACTAAATTACCTGCGTATACTTATGCCTTATACAAAAAAACTGCACAAAATTAGTCCAATTACTTCACTACTCAAAATAAACAACAAAAGAAAACGTAAACCCCTGAATTATGTTACCATGACAATATTAAATCTACCTACATGTACATACAATGACACTACTACAGTGATGACAACGTAACTGAGAACCTATGCTATATGTCACTGTGACCTAGGGAACCAAACATGCAACTTAAAAGGAACATCACGCAAACTCTAAACCTAAAATACATTACCTAATGCCCTAAGAATACTTATTACAGTTAACAAATAACAATATGGCATAAAATAAAATCTAATCACTATGCAGTTCATCACACTGCTCTACAACCAAAAAATAACATTGTTCAGTCCATGCTCAAAAGAAATTGGTGCAAGAGTGTCAACTTGCAAATACACCCTTGTTTGCATAAGTGAATGCTCCAAATTCTTTGGAACTGCATGTGTGATGCAAGATTTGTGTATCAAAAATACAGAGCTGATGTAGCTCAGGCATGTCAAATGTCTCATATAGGATAAAGCAGAGTTATGAAAGCAAAAGGAGACAATCAATAGCATTGCAGTTGTGACAACAACATTCCTATTCAGTGTCTGCAATTGTACAGTTAATAATGATGTTGATCAGGGTGATTTTTCACTTGTGCTGGGGATTTAGCATGGACTGATTGTTTGTCTCTCTCGAAGAAACTTATGTCTCTGTGGTATAATTCTGCTCACTAAGCCAGGAGCTGTCTAGTTCTTCATGTTGCACATACAGCAGAGAAGATGTAAAGCTCTACCGAGCATGGCAGTAAGGCACTGAACAAATAAATGCACCATTTCAACAAGCAGTGGTCAACATTCCTGCCCAGTGAAATGCTGCATTTCTTTAGCCACTTAGCCAGATGTGTTTGGTGCCTCACAGTATTGTTTGGTGGTGATAACAAATATGTTGGGAGAATCACCAAACAGTGTGCTGCTGAGTTTGCTAAAGTACAGTGTAGACCACGGGTGGCACCAGCTATCCCAGACTGGGGGAATTTGTGTGCCACACCCTGAAATTGGAGAGTGACTTGGTTTCCACACTCATTTTAAAGTCTTGCTGGAGGTCCCTCACCCCAATCCCTAACATTTTCTCATTGAATTTGGATAAATTAGAAAATGAATCTTGGTGAGAAGTGGGGGGGGGGTAAGTCCCATCAATGGTGCTACCACTTGTGCAGGCACCCAAAAAATTCTAGAAACGATGATAGTACTTAATGATGTTGAGTTTGCTAGACCACCCTGAACTGAGCAGCACTGAGTAAGGAAGATGAAATGCATGTAAATGTTTAGTGCTGAACTGTGAAATTTATGTATTCATGTTCAAATTCATTTCATTTTTTAAAATTCCAAACATACATATCTTAAATAACAACAGAATATCTAAATATATAATATATTTCACTCGGCCAATTGTATTGAGTGCACTGAACATACAGTTCTTCAAATTGTTAAATATATAATAAAAATAACATAGGATAAGAAAGAGAAGATTTAAAACAAACAAAAGACCAAGGAGATGTGTATGGAGGAATTTCTTAAAGGAGGAGCCCTCTCAATAGATAAACTAATCAAGGAGAGAGAGCACCCCCTGCAGTAAAGCCTATTATTTTAGTGATTGTACCACAACTTGATGGTTCTGAGAAGTCATTATGAAAAGTATTGGTGGTATCTGGTGGAGAACAGATACAATCTAAGCTTAGAACAAAAAATTTTAACTGTAGTGGACTGTTTGATGACACTGTGGGTGTTGTTCTAAGGCTTGTAACCCACATATCTAACAGATCCTAAACCATATTACAAGATATCATCTTGAGTAATAAAAATATCACCTTTAGAAGCCTGCCTCACATCATACCAATAACAGCTGGCAAATTATCCAAGAAATTGTGAAAAAAGACAGGAGAAATTATGTTAACAGATTCATAAACAAATGAAAGCAGCTGTAACTCAAACAAATCATACAACTTTGGAACTCTCAATTCTGAAAAATTGGTGTAGATTGAGACATAAGGCTCTTGAAGATAAATTTATTTAAGGAGGGCCTAACGATGAGACAATGACAAGAACTGCAAGACCTCTATATTGTACTATTTAGCTACCTTGCTTCTGCCCCCTTTTTGTAATTCAAGCTCATAAATTGCTACTGGTGTATTAATGTGCTCCAAATTTCTGCTGTGAGCTTTCAGATCAATCCTCCAGTTTGCTTCTTTCAATGTATTTCCAAAAATAGTCCTTTTGACAACAACATCATGAATCTTAGTCTTATGATTTTTCCAAAACTTCGATATAGCAGCTGCCTGTCAAGCAATCACACATATTTTTATACAAAATAAGACAAAACATTGTAGATACTGCAAACTACCTGATCTCAACTATTTACTTGTGTCCTCTTTTAATGTGGCCAGTTCATAAACAACCTAGGACTAAAACCTCTAAAATTTAAGGAACTTTTAGAACTACAAGGATGCAGCCAGGAAACTCTGGACAACAAACAAATTTGTTGTCTAAAGTTTCTTAGTTTGCACTGCCTTCAAGTTCAGCATTCGTATTTTAATCATAAACAAAACAAAGTGAGCTTGACATTGCTTTAGAATTTAACTCGCACTAGCACACTTTGTCTTTCTAACAATGAACAAGTCAAATACAAAGGATCCAAAACTGTACCTGCTCTTCATTCAAAGCGTCTTCCCTCCGTTTCATTTGGGATGTTAGAAAGGCTTCTAACTGTCTAAAGTCCATGTCTGAGTTCACCATCGTTTTAACCAGATTCTCAAACCTATTTAGAATGGTATTAAAGTTCGCTTGCTCCATTTCACTAAATAATTCCTGGTACAGAAACTCATCAGTAATACCTGTTTCATCATAGTAGTACCGTTTTGCAATGCCATTTAAAAGGCCTAGCAACTTTTTATCAACTGCTGCAGCCATGATGATTTTATATCGATAGTGCTGTTGTTGCTGTTCGCATTGATTTTTCCACTTGCAAAAATGAAATTTTAGGTGGGAGCTTATTCGAGGGGAGGGCTTCTTCTGGGGGGTTTATTCCAAAGTTTGGCATTGTAAAAGTTGACAGAAAAAACGACATAATTTGCTCAATCATTTAAACTAAAACATCACAAAAATTTTATTTCACAAAATAATTGTGAATATTGACGCTCAGCGAAAAATTATATATTCTTATGAAAGAGTGTGCATCGTCTGTAAGAGTATCATATCTTAAATTTGTTGGTACTCAAGAATCACCAGCACATCATAAAAGCCTCATAAAGTTACATGATCAAGCACAACGAGAACGGAAAAAGATTTAATAGAAAGAACTCAAATAAATAAAACATTAAGTCTTTTATGCTTGAATTACCCTTAAACATCGGCAAATATTGTTGATAGGTGAGATGGCTTAGTGGCTGGAGCGCATCACTCCCTTGTCGAAGGTCTGCGGTTCGAGTTTGACTCGATGCCCTGACTGCATACTCGCTCACTGTTCACCCAGCAGCAAATGGGTACCTGGTGGCAAAACTGGGGTGATAAAGGCGGTGAGAAAGGGAACTGGCCACCCTACCTAACATGCCTATGGCTCAGGATAAGTGTCCTCTCTAACAGGCTCCCCTCTACGTACGAAAGTATAAGGGACTACCTTTTATCGGCAAATTTACGCCTTGATATTCAAATTTTTCCTTCGATTTTTATGCAATTCTAAACCTTTTATTACACAAGAATTCAAGAAAGACCTTGGGTTCAAAATAAATTTTAAGAATAGTAATAATCGGCGAGAAATTCGGGGTTCATACTGGCCTTCCAACTTTCACGCACTTTGCATGGTTTTCATGAATATATTCTTAATCGCGCATCATACACGAATAAATTTGCGAAGTTTGTTCCCACGCATTTTCACGAAGACTCTAGATTAAACTGTATAAACGTACGCAAAAAGGTAATTTGATAATGAGATAATTCTCCTTCACAATGCAAAATTGGGTGTTCCTGCTAGCATTTAAATATTTTCACCTCAAACTGCACTTGAGTACAGGGTATTTTCTACCCAAATTTGACTGCTGGGCCAAGCCAACAAGAGGGCCGCAGTTTCATTCATAACAGCTTGGTCTTTGTGCCCATTGATACCCACGACTATCAAGAAGAATAGCAAGAAAGCCATTTTAGCTATCATCATCAATTTTCTTGGCATTTTTACAAGGGAAAATGAAACAGGGCCCCACTTTGACTTAGTCCACTGGGACAAAAGTATGAAATTTTCCTTCACTGCTGGGACAAGCAAAGGGTCTATTGGGATATTTGTCCCACTAGTCAGTACCTTAAAAATACCCTGCTTGAGCAAGCCATTTTTAGGGAATCTAATGATCCTGTTTCCCAAACTGTGTTCCTTTCACAAGTTTCCAGACTAGATTGTTTCGGTGACAAGAAGCAAATTTATGAAGGAATCTGCGCTATTAATCAAAGTGACAATGCATAAGAAGCGAAAAATTCTGCTTCTTTATGATTAAATAGTCAAAGTAGGGGGGTCAGGGGGCACTAGCCCCCAACTTTTTCATAAAGTAAAATGTTTCACTATTTTTACTTGAGCGTATCTCTGATCATAGTGACCAGACCCCTCCGCTTTGCAAGTCATTTCGACGCCGTGTTAAATTGTCTAAATAGTGAAGCTTCTGCACTGTTAAAGCAACATGATAAAAATTGCTAACAGTGGCAAAGATTTTAAGCCAACATTGAATATTTGCATAGCAATTCACGTCCATTTCAAAATCTTTGTCTTTCATTGTCTTGCAAAATTTGTCTTGCAAAATTTGCATAGGCTAAACTTATCTGTCTTTCTTGTTATCCAATAGCTTGCAAAAACCGCAAATAGATTTTTGCTGAGGTTGCATTTCAATAATTTACACGTATTTTATGAGAAGTAAATAGTTTTTACTGAGACTTAACGTTCCTAAAATTTATTGCCATATCAGACTAAAATGCACCTACACTATTCTATGAGTGATTTTTGCATTTATTCTATGAGTGATTTTTGCAACTGCTTGAAGAGCTACATGCCAAGTACAGCATCTGAAATTTTGGGTGGATTACTCTTCAAAGCAAAGGAGTCACTCCAGACCTCTTAGCTACTTAGAACCTTGCCAAAACTTGTTGTCAAGTACCAAGGTCTGGGACTTAATCATTTGTAGGGAATTGGACCCGAATATCTGCATATTGTGTTAGTGACTCAAAGTTTTAGTTAGTAGTCTTTACGATTCGAATTAATAACACGTTTTCTGCTTACTACAATTTGCGTTTCATTGTTATGTATGAAGTTGTCTGGATATAATCAAGTTCTGAATATATTTACCAACTTGCCTATTCTTGGGATTCCACATTTGTTAACCAAAAATTCTGAATAGTTGAATGGTTGCAACAATCTGTATCAAGAAAGTCACAATCTCATAAATCACAGATATTGATTTTATCAGAGACTGTTATTGATTTTTTTTAAATTTCTGATCAGAGGACGAGCATGCTGTAGCTGTACTCTCATTTGGTGCAGGTCGCAGGGATGTGCCGATGGGGGTTTGGGGGAAGCCGTCACGCCTCCCAGATATTTTCGAATTTGCAAGAAAGTTGATCAAGAGTTAGCCGTGCTGCAAGAGAATTGGCCACAGTATTTTCTATGACCTTTTTTCCCAACGGTAAGTGTCTCTGCACATCACTGGCAGGTCGAGTTTCCTTGATCTAGTAAAAAGTAGAGTGCACAAAACAATGGCAAGAATTAGTTTGGAATCCTTATGACTTTAAATGTATAATATTTATTGTTTGCATGCAAGTAACCGCCAGAACGGAGAGTGCTTGAAAGGCTGGATATAACTTTGTCTGAACTAAAGATATCCACTAAGATCAGATTGCATAGAATTCGTTGTTGCACACCTGCTAAATTCTGCATTGAAGTTACATTGATAAACACTTTGGCAGGTTTGCCAAAGAGTAAAAACCGGAACACTTTAGAAACATGGATTATACGTGCATTTCACTTTTGTCTTTATGTTTTTGCCTAATGGAAAAGAATCACTTTTAGCCTAAAGCACTAGAAGTTAAGAAACTCTAAAAGTATATTTTTCCTGTTAGAGTTCTATGATAAAAGTCGGACTTCATTGTAACCTGAATTGAGCTTGGGTTGAAGGAAGAATATACTGCAAAAGATTCAAGTAGGCTTTAGATCAGTTCAAAAGTTGAAACAAAGAATCACTTTTTATCTAAAGTATTAGAAGCTAAAAAACTCTAAAAGTATATGTTTTCTATGGGAGTTCTATGATAAACGTGGGATGTCATTTTAACCTGAAATGAGCCTGGATTGAAACTAGGATGCACAGCATAAGATCATTTCATGAAGGCTCTTGATCAGTCCAAAAGTTGATACATTTCCCTCTCTTGTCTAAAGAAGTTGTCCATATGATCATTTCATGCAGCATCATATGCTTCTGCGCTCTTACTTCCAAATTTCTAGAATCAATCGCTGTTTGCCTTTTTCTTATAAGGTGCCTAACATATGTATTTCTTTCTTTGCTATTAGTGTTGGTGTTGCTTTAGTCAATTGTAATACTTCATTGCTAATCTTTATTGTATCCATGAAGTTCGAAAAGGGAAATTTCTTACTCTATTCTGTGGCTGAAGGGTGTGGTCAGACAAATTTTTTCCTATCCTCATTTCTGGCCACCCTAGTTTAATTAAGCTGGCGACACTCCCGCATTATGTTGTTGACTGATCAGAATCTTCTTCGCATTCAACTGCAATGCTGTCTGTGAGGCTCCTTTGTTTTTTCTCTGCAAATGCATCAAATACGGGCATTTATGTAATTACAAATAGACAACCAAGCAGTCGTTACCAACGCTCTCTTAGAGGTGGATTCTAAAGGCCTGATTAGCCAAATGCAAAAGCAATTGCTGACTTTTTCTATTCATTCTGTTTTGTTATCTTTGTTGTTCCTTGTTGAATATGCTAAGAAGATTCTATTGGGTCGTTGATGGCAAAATGACATTCTACTTCTACCAAAGCAGCTGTCTTCTAATGAAATAATTATCCCACACGAGGACAGCCTAAGGTTTTGCAATTAGCTAAATGTTAATACAAATCCTTCATTCCTTTGTTGTTATTCGATCATCTTTTTGAAATGATCTGGTGTAGTTTATTCAAGGTGTGAAGCTGCTTACCACAAGAACGATAAGGCCTTTGAAGTTTACTGTGGGAATTCTTATGGAAGCTAGAATTTCCACCAGACATTGTCCACCAAATAAAGTGCTGACGTTATACAATCTTTTTTTATAAGAATAAAGTCTATCAGAATATTGAGGCTCAAAATTGCTAAAATTTAAGAATAATTTAAGAATATTGCCAGGCTCAACCTTCATCAAAACTTAAATATTTTGTTAATCGAATCAAAGCTTTATACGAGAATGGATGGTTCATGGGACAAATCGAGTACTTCAATACAACTCTTGCTAAATATAGAGTTACGTATTCAGATGATAGCGAGGACTACATTGGCATTGATGATATTGATGGAGTTGAAATAATGCTTTTGGACTAAAACTGTATTTTGACTTGTTCTGTTTGTTCTCGTTGAAATTTATGATGAATTAACACATCAAAAATGATTTAATATGTTTCTTTGATCTTAAGGCAAATTTACACCTTGTGTTGAGCAAGAAAAATTTAAGAATAATTTAAGAATAATCTGAGGCTCAAAACCGAAAATTTTTAAGAATATTGAGGCTCAGAAAAAAATTCGGTATTCTTATAAAAAAAAGAGTGTACTATCCTATGCATGATTATTGCTGCAATTAGCCGCTTGTATACTGCATAAACTTTTTGCACCTTAAGAGACAAGTTTTTTCCATACATGTCTTTATTTTAAGCTTCGTGATTGGGTGTCCACGCAAGCTCACGTTACAAGTGACCCAAGATAACAGAGTTCATTAGTGATGACGTCATAAAATATGTTTGTCGAATGTTCATATTTTGACAACATGGAGTACACTTTAAATGTTTTCAAACATCAAGTGCACCTCAAGATAGGCATGTGTTGAAAACTTTAGATGAATATTGTCAAAATGGACTGAAATACAAGCATTTGAAAACAGACAACTTGCCATACAAACCTCTGCATTTTTCTCCTTATTTGAAACGTTTGGAACCAGAGAGGAAATGCAGTGATTTGATGGGAACCTTATGAGCATTCAATTGCCTATATCTTGATCATTCTTTGTCAGAACGAGCTGAAGTTTACCAATAGCAGCTATTTCAAAGTGCTTTTTCAGAATTTAGAGCCAGCACCAAAATAGTCTGAAAACAGAATTTTTGTGACGTCACACTAATTAACTCTATTATCTTTCTACTAAATAACGCTTTTCAACAGCACCGTGAATCCCACCCCCTATACATAAACTTTGCACACGATTGACCTTCGTCGTTTAGGAGAAACTTAACTTCAAAGTCTCACTATTATACTTATTCATTACTTATTGGCACTGATATCAATAAATGTGTGTGCATTATTTATCAATGTGTTCAATCTTCCATCAAGATTCCGATAAGTTATGTCAATTTGCTGTCGTTAGTGGCAACGATTGTCAGTTAAATTGAGCCTCATAGAGCTTGGACTTTCAGACAGGATGAATCACCTTTGCAACGTATGAATAATAGAGCCAATTCAATTTTAAACTAGTTGAACATAAATACCATCCATTTGCAATGCTTCAATCATTATAGAAGGTGTACTATAGCCACGTAGCAGGGACTAATATTGCTCTGGACGGGCCACTTCTGTCTTTCCTTCACCTTGCGGGGCAAGAATTTCGTAGTGGAAAAAGTACCTAGCAGATTGATAGTCTTTAGGGGAAGTCATGTACGATTTTTATTTCAGGGGCATTTCTCCACTGTGACTAACAGCTGCGTCTCTGGTGTAGTAGCTCTCTAAATTTGTTCTTTTTTATCAATCAAGGATTTGTGGCTGGGTGGATAATCATATTTGCTTATTAGGTTACAAATTATTTAACCTAGGATCAGATCCTTTCAAATCTAGTCGGCCTCCGGCAAATCCAACTGGGAGAATCAATGAAAACATATTATATTGAGAACGAAATCTTTTGTAGAGTATCCTATAGGGCATCTCTTGTTTCAATCGTGGATTCAAGCTTGCTTCGTATTCTTAATCACATGTTCTGCTTGTTGCGCAATTCCGCATTTTATGCTTTTCAATTGCTCTGTTCTGTACGTACTCTTCATAGCTTCAAAGAAGTGAAATAACATCCAGGCGATTTATGAAGCAGGTGATTTTTTCTTATCTTAATTACGTTATTAGCTGTTGCAAGAAGTCAGTAGCAACGGCATTTGTCAAACTAAAGAAGCAAGAATTCCAAAGGCCGCAAATTTTTAACTTGCCTTGATCAAGCAAGATGGCTCTGGGCGACGTAAAACCAACACTGGTGTCGATTGCCGTTTACATCGTTGTTGCTATAGCCGGGGCGGTGATTCTCATGTTCATGGAACGCGAGGGAATGAAGAAAATCGCATTGGATGAACGGCAACGCCTGGGAAATGGTACCGTAAGATCAAACCAAGAGAATTTAACTCAGTACACAAAGCTTTACATAGAAAATCATGGTACCAAAGAGTGGACACTCGAAGATGCTTCAAAGCTGATTGAGGCTATGAAAAGGGTTGAAACCAAAAACAAGAAGCCTGTTCCACGAGAGGGCGACGAAGATAATTGGAGAAGGGAAATAAGCTTCAAGACATTTGCAACCTGGGAGTATTTCGTCATTGTTACTCTTTCAACCGTTGGTAGGTGGTCATTTTTACAGAATCCAACCTCTTTTGAAGAAAAGTGATTTTTTTAGGAACTAAAACTGTTTACATTTTGTTTACTGCGTAATTTACATTGGAAGGTGTATCATGGAGAAAAACATGCATGCATGTAAATACAGAACTGAATAGTTATCATTTTGTTGTTAAAGTTGGAAAACGCTCTACTCATTTGCAAAAGCTTTCAACTTTCTCACAAGCCAAAACGCTGGCGATCCTATGCAAACGAACAGTGGATGAAATCCACGAGCAGTTCCTCTTTAGTAACGGGGGGAATGAGGAGAAGGAATACCCTAGCTAGGGTCCTTAGATTTGTCCAACATCCAACCTCAACACCTCCATTTCATAACATTGATTGAATATATTTGTCTGCAATGGAAGAAAATCAACTTGAGAGAATTTAATTCTTAGACATTGCTGAAAGGGAGTATCGCTAGGGGTTAGCTATAAACCTGCCGACCTTCTTATATACCTAGCAAATAAATCGAATTGGCAAGATACAACGAGTAGTAATTGTTTATATCATGTTTAGCAAAGTGTTCTTTGATCGACCGTTGCTCTGACTTGCTGAGCTGACAGCCAAATGTGCTAAGGGCACGCCATTTCCAGAAAAGTAGGTCCCTCTCGCATCTTTAACGGACCTGCCTTCCTCACCATCAACAAAGGGCCATAGTCAATTGTAGAATTTCATTGATTTAGATACGAAGAAAGAGGGACCACGTTATTAATAGTTGGGTGTATAGAACTGCTGCAGCTTTACAAAACGAGGATTAACTTGATTGGAATGTTCTTTATTTACAGATTTAGACTGAATTAGGCATTTTTTATAAGTGAATATACAAGATTTGATAAAGATAATAAACATCATAGATTCCCTGCTTAGAAAGCACAAACGACACTTTGAAGTCAGATACAATGCCATTAAAAAGGATGATAAGAAAATCGTTTCTGCTGCTTTGTTCTCTGAGAATTCAGTATAAGATTCGTTCATAAACTAGAAGATTACGGAGAGGATTCACAAAAGCCATCCTAGATCTAAGGCTTAGATTCCATGTTTACCCCATATATGAACGTTGAAAACTGCATGCCAGCAAGAGCAAAGCGAATTGTTCTAATCAACTGCACTAAAAAAGAACAAATAAACTTTGTTAAATTTCAGTTGAGATTAGGTGTTCTGCACTAAAGTTCAACTTTATCTTGTGCTAGCATTCGACAAGCTCCATACAAGGCAGATCCGTATCAATCATCTAAAGGGCAATTTCATGGGCCTGCCTTATAGATAAACTTGATAGTAATAATAATTATGATAATAATTATGATGATGATGGTGATGATGATGATGATGATGATGATGATGATGATTGATGGCAAAGATGATGATGGCTAGCCCATGGTTGGAGACCTCCACTCGGTGGCAAGCGGGCACAGAAAGAGGACTGCCCTTAAGTTGATAATAATTTATGTCGCAAAGATTCAGAATTAAGGCAGATGTTGAAGACCTGTAGCAAACTGTCCAAACAGGAACTTTTAGTGAAAAGCAGGCTCAATGGCTCACGCTACGGCTCTGCCTAGTATCTGTTGGGGTAACAGAGTGCATTGAGTGTAGTAGACTCAATCACTTCTTCTAAACAACTGACAAGCGATAAACTGATCCTAGGATCAGTCCTAGGCCCCCGTCGGGGGAGAAATGGGTACAAGATAATGATGACGATAATGATGATGATAGCCAGCTTTCAACTACAATGTTCCACTGTACCACTCCCATGCGGCATTTTTTCACGGTTGTGATGAACACTCGAAGAGCTATTAATGCAAATTTCGGCTTTCAAAAGTTAGTAGTTCTCTATTCAAATAGCTTGGTTTTCCTACGTTACTTAATTATGTCGGCTTTGCCAAGGTTCTATTTTCATAGAAATGTCCCCCACTATGCACACATTTTTCACAGTTGCTTTGATTATATTCAAGATGTTTGAAAACATTTAAAGTGTTAAAAATGAACTTAACAGAGCATCTTAATTTTCGCAGTTAAGGAGAAGCATTCACCATTGACGCAGGTGTGGCTTAACCTAATCCTTAAGACACAGCAATACAGAAAATCTAGCAGTTTGTGTAGAACAACCCGTAGTAAAATTATAGCACTTATTGTTGCCAGCACAATATCCTTTGTGTGCAACTCGAATACCCGGAGACATTTAACATTGCTTTTCATTGCAAACGCTCGCTGTATTATATAAATAACTGTTTCTAATAAGCCATTATATAGCTTACTTGGCAATGAGCTAGCACTCAAAAGTCTGGAAAAATTAAACGCCTCTAGTTAAATTAAATGGCAGATACCATGAAGTACTCTGAAAGATGGAATTTTGAACAAATATGTTAGTTTATGGACTCATTAGAACGAGAACATACTCATATTTAGTTATCCAAGTCCAGTCAGAAGTTTTGGGTTTAAAATATCCACATAGCTTAGGAATACAACCAACAAAGAAATTTGATAGCAGAGATACCCATGGACAGACGGACTGAAGGACGGACCGATGGGTGGGTGAGTGGGTTGATGGATAGATCGATGGACAGACGGATGAATGAGTTGATGGATGGATGGGTGGCTGGATTGATTGATGGATGGGTGGGAGGGTGAGTGAGTGAGTGAG
>OLMO02000275.1:16459715-16483277 GCA_900291935.2 Cassiopea xamachana
TGGATGGACAGACGGATGAATGAGTTGATGGATGGATGGGTGGCTGGATTGATTGATGGATGGGTGGGAGGGTGAGTGAGTGAGTGGATTGATGTATGGATAGGTCGGTGGGTGAGTGGTGAATTGATGAATGGATGGACAGACGGATGAATGAGTTGATGGATGGATGGATGGATGGATGGATGGATGGATGGATGGATGGATGGATGGATGGATGGATGGATGGATGGATGGATGGATGGATGGATGGATGGATGGATGGATTGATGGATGGATGGATGGATGGATGGATGGATGGATGGATGGATGGGTGGGTGGATGGATTGATGGCCAGTCAGACAAGACAGTGTCTCACAGGGACAGACTGGCTAAACTCTTTAGCCCGGGTATTGAAAAGGGCTGCAGATTTCTGATAGAACCACAGTTTCACTTTTAGTTCTTTGATATATGCATTGTGAAGTTCTCCATATTCAGAATTGAACATTTTCTCCACTTGATGCAGCTTGTCCTTCGGACATTCCCCCAAATGGTCCCACCGGCCAGTCAACCCCTGGTGTGCTATAATAATACAATTTATTTATAGTTGGCTTGAAGAATAGCTGAAGCAAATAAAGGCCAACTGCCACTTTGTGTGTGTGTTTGTATTAATGCACTTAGTAAAAATGCACTTACTACCCTAGTTTTCAATTCGTCAGGTTATGGTGACGTCACTCCAATCTCGGGAGGAACAAAGATCGTAACTGTCCTATTGCAAGTCATTGGTATACCTATCAATCTGTACATGTTCCTCACGATTGCTGCATTCCTAACAAAGTGTATCACGTGCGTGAAGAGTTCGATAGCATCCAGATGCAAAAGCAGACGAGCAAGCAAGCCGAACATGGTTTCCTTCTTCTTGTGTATTGTCCTTGCCGCACTTTATGTAGGTGGTGGTGGAATTGCTGTCGGTTACGCAATAGGTTTGTTGACATATTCTTAACAACTCAAGTCCAGTTCTGTTATTCTACACACAACAGAAAGAAAGTGCCAGTTGTGGCAATCTATTCAAGATAAATTTTTCTCGCGTGCTCCTAGCGTTAATACAGAGGTGTCTCGTGGGCAATGATAACCAGGCGCAAAACTAGGAATTTTCTAGGGCAGGAGTTCAATCCATGGAATAGGGCACACTAAAGCTTTTCAAAGAAGATATTGCCTTCGAGAACTATTGTGTAGATTCATAATTGGAGATAACACTGTGCTAAGGTTTTATGATATCGTTGCTCTGAAAGCCAATGATTATCATTGTTATTTCTTGTCACGTTAGGGAGGGAAAGACATAAGGACGGGGGTAAAACCTTGGAAAATTTCTAAAACCACGCCTTTTCCATGTTAGAGAAACGCCCTTTTTGAAAAGAGAGGAGACTACAAAAAGGGCACTTTCGTTCTTTTGCTGTAAAGGGCAAGGAATGAGACACCCAGGAACCCTCTCCTAATTGCACGGCTGATAACAGTTGTTGCCATGGAATACATAGTGTGAATTTGAGTATTTGGTTTCAAGCATCTCAAGTATTGATAAACGGTAGCTCTTACCAACAATGCACTATTGCAATTCCATGACTTAATTTGCAATTTCTGAACGCTAGTTCATAAGATATTTCCAATAAAAGATCTTTTGAACTGAGAAGTATGCTAATCACTCCCCTACGAGGGCTGGACTACTGTAACTACTCGAACAAGTGTTTATTTTTATCTTGTACTTCAAAATGCGGCGATTGTTCAAGGGCGGTGCTTATTTCCAAGGAAAAGAAATAAAAATATTTTTTAACTGCGCAATATATACCTTCTTAACATTAAAGATATCTTCAAGATCCACTAAATATATCTTTAACTTAATATGTCAATCACTTTGAGCTGTAACACAAAATAAATGATTGTAGGTCGCTTCTGAAGCTTATGAAATAATAAAGTAGACAATTATTCATTTTCCATGCATTGCACATTATGCCAAGAATAACCATTACCATTGAAACATCTTTAGTCAGCCTTAGTCTGAGATTATATGCAGCGCTTATTCGAGGGACTGCGCTTATTTAAAAATCCAATCAAAAGTGCGGCGCTTATTCAAGGACGGCTATTGTTTGAAGGCGGTGCTTTTTCGACACAGAGTCAATGGAGACAAGGGACGCTTTGCCCGCCTAACATAGGCGTCAAATCTTGATTGGCTAACAAAGGAATCACCATCTGAGGATTCCTCCCAATAATGTTGTGAGAATTCTTTCGAAAAGCATCGATAAGCGTGTTTTGGTGGTGAAAAGTGTACTTTCTTTGCAAAAAAACTGATAGCACATAGTTTCGAATAATTGAAAAATGTTTTGCAAGCATGCTCAGAAGGCTTCAATTAACATTTCCAGAAGGAGCTTTCTTGCAGTTGAAAAAATACATTGGTTCAATATCATGAAGGAGAATATAAGGTGCCCTCTTTATTGACTATCCATTAAATGAGCACCCTCTTATTTTCAATAATATTGGCTATGTCTCAGGTTGAAATGATGGTTGTAAATGCCGGCAAGTTTATGGTCACCTTTTACATATGAGTGTTTGATCTGAACCTCCCTGAAGATAGGAAACTTATAGATGGTCTCCTTATATCTCTCACATCACCCCTACTATTGAAATAGTAGAGTCAAACCAAAAGTTAATATAGGAATGAAGATTCCTTGCCAGCAACGAGTTTACTCAAATCCTTCCGCCAGGAACGTATGAAATAGTTTTTAAATGGGGGAGGGGCACATGTGTTCAAGAGCACCATCACAAGCAGAAAAGGCCAACTAATTAGGAGACACTTGCTCCTATGCCCCTCGGCTGTAACGTCTATGTTTTCCGCAATGAAATCAGTTCGGACTGACATTTCAATTCTTAGTTGAGCTCCTCATCAATTCATAATGACTGGCTGCGTAATAAATAATTTTGACCTGCAATTCCATTGATTGTGAATTTCAATGCCACATTTCTGTCATATCTTCTTCCCATGCTGTCGAAAGTTACGAAGAAATCTTCGGAAGATTCCTGTCAAGGAAATTTGGTAATTTGATTTTCGCGCCAAAACAAAATCTGACGTGACTTCCACTTTGTAATCAAAGGCGGACTGACTTGTGAGGCGATCGGGCAATGCACGAGGGGTCCTTCTAGTTCTCTTTTTCAAGGTCCCTTTTCCACAAATTCCTACTTTAACAAATATTATTCTTTGAAGTGGCTTAAAAGTTAGTGAAGGTAGTGTATTATTGATAAAATACCATACGTAGAACTGCTTTATCAACATACTTTTGGCTTAATTTCAATCTTGCCAACAAAGTGGTGTTTCTCACGATCTCAAAAGACTTTAGGAGCGTGGTAAGAGAAATTTTCTCTGGAACTTTGGTTTCCGCCCCAAACAGCATTATTTTTCGGAGCCCTAAACTGCAAGCCAGTCCGTCTCTGCTTGTAATGTCGATAACTTTTGATCTATCCAAGATGAGAAAATTGCTCCTTCTGGAAATGTGAATAGAATCCTTCTGAACATGCTTGCAAAACATTTTTCAATTATTCCAAACTATGTGTCATCAGTTTTTTCGTAAAGAGAGTACACTTTTTACTACCAAATTCGAATGAACGAATTCTCGCAACATCATTGGCCAATTACGAAGAGGATTCATTGGATGATGATTCCTTAGTTAGCCAATCAAAATTTGACGCCTACGCCTGCCCGCCTACTGAAAGGTATTGCCCCTCTTTGACACCAGTCCAAAAGATATTAACCCGGAAGTACGTATTTGTCTAAAAAGAAGAAAAAGTAAATAATTTCCATTAGTTTCAATACTTGCCCCACGTGCTTTGCAGCAAAAGAACAAGCTCTTTCACTCTGCTCAGACAACGAGCTCACTTTTGCTATATTTTGCCGTTGTCCATACTTTTTGAACATTGGCTTTACACCTAATTCTTACCAAAAGTAAACTATGCCAATTCAGTCTTACATGGCTGCTTTGCAATTGTCTTGAAGGTTGGAAGTGGTATGATAGCCTTTATTGGGCATTTACAGTATCGATGACTGTTGGGTATGGAGATCTCATTCCAAAAAGCAAGTTTTCCTTCGCTTTTGCTTTCTTTGGTGTGATTTTTCTGTTGATGCCTGTCTACGCGTTGAGTAAAGCATTGGAAGATGATGAAGAAGAATGCAAGGAAGATCGTCTTATGGCTAAACCAGAAGAACTCTAACTGTGTTTATGAAAAAGCAATACTTTCATATGAGTGTTGTCGCTAGAGCTTTAGTCATTGAGCGTATATAAACTTTGAAGCACAGTTTGATGAAAGCTTTCTAACTGATTGGTTAAAGCAGATTGACTAGCAGTATCAATTGTAAGTGTCTTGGACTCGTTAACTGTTAAATTGTAGTTTATTTAATGAGGGCGTCAAAAAGATACCTCATCTGCATGCTAGCCTTTCTAGAGGCTATGAATTAGGGCCTTTTTTAAAAATACAAACTCAGAGGGGCAAATGCTCCCCTAGTTCTCAAGCTTCCCCTAGTAAATAGAGTTTTGCCCCCAGAAATTATCCCTTTTCACCACAAGCTTTACATTTTAACCAAATAAATCTCTTTTACGCCAAAATAGAAAACTCTGAATCAAAAATTTTCCTGGGGGTGTTGCCCCAGACCCCCCTTTCTTCTGCCCGTTACAGCTACTAGAGACATTACACTGCTTGCTACTAGAGCTGATAAATGGTCTTTGCTACGACTCTGATTCATTAGCTTTTATGGTACATTTACTTTCCAATGAGAAAATAAAGTAGATTCTTTTAAGAGTATCTTTGAAAGGTTTTGCACCAGAAGGTGCTCCCAATCCTCATACTTTTCTTTGATTTTTGAACTAGCATATCTTCTTTTCTAGAGCTTGCCCCCTAGTAAATGTTTCTTATAGAAGGCTATGCTATGAATCATCTTGTTTTTGCAAGGAAATATCTATCCTCATGAACCTCCTTGTTGCATAAAGAACTTTGTGCATGGCATCAGACTAGCTTGCTCAAACTGTACCATAAACATCGATCTTTGCATATAGCTGATTACATAGTTATTCATTGGTCAACAACTATGTTTTTAAAGAAAGTCGATATCACTTAGGCCCACTTGCGCTCATTTGTTTTAACGGCCCATACAGGCCGACCCCCATCGCAATCGCTTTGTTCGGCGTTCAAAACGATTAGTAGCTATCGCTCTCACTCTCTCGGTTGAACATCATCGGTGTGGTTGTTTTGAGAGTTGAATTCAATTCTGCTTTTGAGCAATTACCTAAAACCGGTCGCATGGTCACAAGTCAATGGAACGCTAACAAACAAAGCGATTGCAATGGAGGTCGGCCTTAAAGCACACTATGTTTCTTGAGGCAGGGGCGTCGCAACTGAGTCCGGGGGCACTGGCCCCCCAATTTTTGCATGAAGTAGTATGCTTCACTTTTTCTGGCACAAGGAGGTGTCACAAAGGACCCATTTTCCATTTGTTCATATTCCAAAGACTTGGAAAATAATGCTGCAGACAACACAGTTAAGCAACTCAGAGCCAATCTCCGACCTTGACTACCAGGCCCCTCCACTTTTAAAGTCCTTTCGATGCCAATGTTGAGGGCTGGTAATAGGATTGCAGTATCTATTGTGAAATTTTTTAGTTCTTTGCCATCCTCTCCATTTAAAAAGCTGCCAGCAACTGAAGTCATATAGATCTTTATGGGACGCATAGCTAATCTGTAGTCTTGCTGACATGTTTCAATAACCGGTCATTCGCCCGTTACCTAGCAACAATGTACCGTTTTTGAGACCCTCCTTCCTTACCTTTTAAGCTCCGTAGTATAATCCTTAACAGGAACCAAACAATACTGTAGCACAAGAGCCTTCAAACTACGGTCCTTGAGGGCATCTTATGACTAGCTATAATTATTCGCAGAGGCTTTATTTTCGTCTTCCGAAAAGTAGTTCATTAAAAGCAACATCCCTATTTTGATTCTATTTTGCTTCGACATAGAGTGTGTACTAGACCCTTAGCTGCTGTATATTGTTGATGCAGCCCTCGAGGTGAGAAAGTTGAGACACCTGTTGTAGCAAATAACCGTACTCCCCCTCCCTGCTAGAGTTGCTACGTAACGGGTGAATAATTCCTAAAGTAATATAGAATTAATGAGTTGATATTAACAAGTTGGCACCAAGAAATCTGGTTTCCATATTCTTTCAGTGTTCACGCTTCATTCGTAATTCAAGGCATATTTCTAGGGTTGGGAAAGCAAGTCATGGAGGGGAGACCGGAAAACGAGATTCAGAGATTCACATTGGTGATTCATTTCAAACAAGATAGCTGCAGTTAAATGGGCCATGAGATGAATTCAACTATTTGGGTCATGGCAAAATTATGTGTTCTCACTGTCTCTTGGCTCAATTACATCAAGGTGCCGTAACTTCCTCTATGCTGTACCTAAATTCTATCGAAATAACAGATTTATGAGAGCATGAGAGCATTTGAAACATCAAACACATTTCTTCTCTGAGTAGCATAGAAGCCATTCACGTATTACGCCACACAAGAGGGGTGGGGAGGGAGTCTTTTGGTTTTGTGATAAAGTGTGACAAAGGGTGGGTGGGTAGTTTTTGGAGTGTGATATCACATTGTCTAAACAACTCGATATTTTGCACATTTGGCCTCAAAATTGCAATTCTGGCCCTTCTTTAGAATAAAATTGGCTCCACGTATAGAAATAATCTGGCACTCTTAATTTGATGCCATTTTAATCATCTTTAATTTCTCATTTTCACCATTTTTGACAAAAAAGACACAATGCACACTTTATTGCAAAGGCAGAGATATATCCCATTGAATTTCATAATGTGACGTCACACATAGGGGTGGGTTGGTAGTTTTGAATTTGTGACAAAGTTTGAAAGGGAGTTCATTGGTGTCTAAAAATGCCAAAATTAGTGAGACGTAGTATGTGAATGGCTCCATAGCAGTTAGAGCGCTTGTAAATTGTGTGAAAGGTTGATCATTCAAGCTACACTCTAGCCTCAGTTCAATTTTCCCTCTCTGTCCACCCAGAAGCGAGTGATTACATGACGGAAACTCTTGGGCGCTAACAGCGGAAAGGAAATGAATTTGCACCCTACCTTGTATGCCGATGGCCCAGGATACGTGCCGTCTCAAACCGGCACTCCCTTCCGTACAGAAAGTAAATGGGGCACTGCCTTTACCTTTGCAAAGTCTTCAAATTTGGTTTGCTCGCTCTATATCGGACTCGTGCGGAGCTTTGAGTGAGTGTTCATTGTACCAAAGTGTCCGTCTTATAGAATACGAATATGAGGTGTCCGCTTTATAGAATTGTCCAGTTAAAGTTGAGTGGTAACCTTTTCCAGCTCTGACATGTAATTTTCAGGGAGCTTTAGTCCTATCTACGCTAAAAAAATGAACCAAGGTGGTGATGCTAAAATCTTTAGCAGAGGGATCGACTCGGGCATCTGCAGAAGTGTCTCTGTTGGTAACGATATCTGTAGATCAAAGGAAACAGGCACCTACTCGACAGTTGCTCATGACAAAAGTGAATTTTCGAAGAAATTTGGAAACAAAAAGAAGTTGGGGGTAGATTTAACCACTCATGACAGTTGCGCCACCTGAGAAATGTGGCGAGCAAAGCCTGTTTTCCACTAAGCGAATTTATTCGCTAGAAGCGACTTTTTCGAGTATGAGCATGCGTCTTTCTATTCGAATATATGACTTCATTCGCGGTGTGGACGCCTATCACAAGACATCCGTAAACCAAATGCGTACAGAAAATCTTCCACTAGGACTAGTTGCCCTCTCACGTCGCATCATCAGTGATGGCGCCAGAAAAAATTGCTATGGGGCTAGAGCTGTCAAAGTGCCGACGGTGAGCGGTGTCCAAGAATCTTTGCAGACAATGCCTATCGTTCTGCCTCCTAAAAAGAGTAAAAAACGAAAGTCCCAGAATATATGAGGTGCCGACGATGCATGGAAGTTTAGGTGCCCGACGGGGGCTAGCAAATATTTTGGGGGCTACAGCCCCCAAGCCCCTGCTGGCGTCAGCCTGCATATTATTGGTTTGAGAATAAAACCCAGCCAATTCGCGAGTTTTTCAAATATTGTAGGAGTAATTCTAAAGCACTTTTAAAATACTATATTCGTGCATTCTGAGCTCCTTGACCAATGGGTGATAATCCCCCTATCATTTTGCTCTTTGTAGAGCTTCATTATCCAGAATCTGTTCCTATATTTTTGACAACAAAATTTTTATTAGCAATCGAGAATTGAGGAGCAATAGACCCTAAGATATACACCAGTCATCTTATAAGCCTGTTTATGAACATGCCAAAAGACAACCGAACAAAGAGACCTAGAGCTTCTGTCGAAAACAAAAACCCGTTCGATCGAATTTTTATAAAAATCATGTGCAACCCGGACAGCGTTCTGTATGTAAGGCCTGTCCAAACGCTCTCGATTTTTCACTCGACTATGCGCTATTTTGATGTTGAGTGAAAGTGGAGAGCGTTTGGACACCCAGTCGAGAGTAGTCGAGAGAATTCGAGAGTAGTCGAGTGAAGTTTGAACATGTTCAAAACTTTTACTCGAAAAGTCGAGAAGGTTTGGACAGGTTTTAAGTCTTCAATATTTTTTGTGATTTTCAAGATTTATAACAGAAAGCGGTTTGATTTTCAACCAAGACCTTGAGTAATGGGAATCCGTTATGGTTGATGAGAGCCAGTCTCTTCATTGTGCTGATAAATAGATGCGCTAAGAAAGCATCTATCGCTTTCATGTCAACAAAAGTAAATATCAAACCTGGGTAGTGAATATAATTAAGTTCTTAATTTCTGTAGTTAAGTTGCAAATTAATATTATTAAGTAATAGATTACTATCATTAGAATACAAATTTTGGCATCTAGAAAAGTAATTTAATTGCTTTTTCGGAAAGTAATTTGTAGTAAAGCTACTTTTTGAAACTACTTACTTCTATATTAAGGAAATAACAGGAAGCCGCTCTCTTTCTTTAGTAATTCTTTACTTGATGTAAGAACTAAAATGGTATTTGTGCAGCATGTTTGAAATTTCACACGACTCGACGCAACTCATTGTTTCATCAAAAGGCGATGGTACGCTGTTTCTCTTCTCAATAAAGTAAGTATTGATATTAACTTTGTTGAAAAGTTTGAGAGAATGGACAAAAACACACGTTTATTTGGAAAATTCTTTGATATTATTGAAAAGAAAGAGAATGGATTGGTAAAAGCTAAATGTCGCATTTGTCCGGTTTCAAAATCTCCTTTGAGTGGCAGAGTTGACGTGAATTCAAACTTTCTGCAACATTTGAAACGAAAACATCCGAAAGAAGAAAATGAATACAGAGCTGCGAAGAAAACGAAATGCCGAACAAATGAGGAATCTAGACCAACAGAAACTCAAAGTTCTCTCTGTTCCTTAACTGGCAAATGTACTCAAGCTGAAGCTGATAGGCTAATTACTTCACTGTTTGTCAAAAATTTTCTTCCGCTTACTATTGTGGAAAAGCCAGAATTTCAAAGTTTAATTCAGCGCTTGTCTGGTGGAGCCTGCCAATCAATGAGTAGCAAAACACTTGCTTTAAAAATTGATGATGAACACCAAGTCCTTTGTCGAAGGATCAAATCGTCTTTGGATGATGTTGACTATGTCTGTACAACAGCTGATGTTTGGCCTGATAAGTATCGCAACATTCTATGCATGACAGCACACATTATTGACAAGGATACCTTGACCAGAAAATCATTTGTAATCGCACTTGAAAGTCTTGCAGGTAATATTTTAATTTGTTACTCACTGGGCATAGCTACTCTTCAAACTTAACTGTTAAATCTATTTATTCTTGTTCTTTTGAAACTTTCATCATGCATACTTCAATAAAATTGATCATTTTGAGTCTTTCCTCTTTGAAACAAAGCTTTTTAAGGTACTAATTTTGTCACCAGGGACGAAAATTAGAGGCTCAATTTGGGGGTCGTAGAAAGATAAAACTCCAAATATGACTGAATTTTCGCAACTCCTCTACCTACAAAAGGGTTTGTTTATTTACAGGGTTGATTGTGCATGCCTGACATACATTTCGGAAATCCTTACAGCGGACCCCAATTATATACGCAAATTAGTCATCTACGATGAGACTTATGCTTTGTATGTAAAGCATGAAATGTTATAGGAAATAATCAAGTCTGTTAAAACGGAGAAAGAATGGGGATCTGGGAGCGGAGCTTCAAGACAACTTTTTGCTACTCACGCCCTTCAGACTGGTGGAAAAATTGGAAAACACTTCAGCTTCGTCATCTATTATGAACCTTTAAGAAATAGAACTACAATGTGTAAATACAGTGTATACTTGAAAGCCATTTGCGGTTGCTTTAAATCTAAGAAGGCCCCTACAAGAATATTGAAGACAACACGAAGGCTAGGCCCACCAAACCAAAAATATTGAGTTCAGCCAGAAAAAAGCACCCCATAAGTCAAGAAATTGCAAGTGCAGTGTTTGACTTTCAAACTGAAAGTTAGTTTTTCCAATATTGTGAGTTCACATACAAAGGTGCACTTATCAAGTCGACGAATTTCAAGTGTTTTGTTTGGCTTTCCAGTTACAGATTAGCTGATCCAACAATGTAATTACACTTGCAAGAGCGCACTCATCAAAGCAAAAACTTCCAAGTGTATTGTTTTGCTTTCCAGTTAAAGGTTAGCCTGTCCAACCTTGCGAGTTCACATAAAAAAGCACACTTATCAAGTTAACATATCCAAAGTTTAGTGTTTGACTTTCCAGCCAAAGTTAGCTGACCCATCATTGTAATTCCATCTAGAAAAGAGCACTCATGAAGTCAACAAATTCGAAGCGTAATATTTGGCTTTCCAGTTAAAGTTAGCTGGCCCATCATTGTAATTTCACCTAGAAAAGTAATCTCATCAAGTCAACAAATTCCAAGTACAGTAAGTGATCTTTCAACTGCAATCACATTTGCCAAACATTGGAAAGGCGTGACCCCACGTCCCTCCCCCGCTATTTACGTGCCTATTTGTCACCATGAAGCAAGACTAATAGGGCTTTCCCTCCATGTATAAATGATGCAAAGTAGAATTAAAAAGGACATCCACTTTTTGTAGGTAATATGATGTAAGAACAAAATTGTATCAATTTTACATCAACAGTATAAGGCAGGATGTAAAAGGCATCAACTTTGAATGAGATGGAAAAAGGTAGGAACAGTTTAACTCTTGCCATACCATTGTAGGTACTCACTCTTATGGTGCGATTATTGAAAAAGTCCAGCATGTGCATGAAAGATTCGGGTTGACTCCAACCAAAGTGATGAGAGTGGTGACTGATAATTGCAGTAACTTTTCTAAAGCATTTGGTGGAATTGGATTTAAGGTAGACGAGTCTCGAGATGGCGAATTTCTTTCAATTACAAAAGACATCAGAATGGAAGCAAAGCCTTACACGTTTGAGTCTGAGACTGAACCTGAAATTTGTAAGGAAGCTATGAAAGATAATCAAAGGGAGAGTCAAAATGATGTTGCCCTAAAGTCGATACCTGAAGAGCAAGATCCAGGGCTACAGAAGCAGGAAAAATGCAAATCACATGTTCTGAGTTTGGTTTGCACACAAGATATGAAATCAGTCATTTATCCAGATCATCACAAGCGACTTCATGATTCAGCGTTTGCAAAAGCAACAGCATTGTGGAATGAATGCAACAGACCCAAATCTTTAGAATTAACTACTGAAGTGCTTGGGAAACGTTTGGTTACTCCTTGCATCACACGTTGGAATTCCTTGTATGATAGCTTGAAATCTCTTCTGGAGTTCAGCTTAAACCTTATAAATGATTCTTTGAAGAAATTAAAGCTAGCAGTTTTCAATGATGATGAACTAGCTTTTCTTAATGAATATTGCAAAGTATTGGCTCCCATTGCAGCTGCAATTGATAAATGGCAAGAGGAAGCTAATTGCTATTACGGATTTGCCATCCCTGTCATCAGACAGGTCAGAGGAGATCTTCAAAAGATAGCAGCCATGGATTTGAAATACAATTTTCCACTTGTTGAGGCAGCCATTGCAGGAATTGAAAAGAGACTTAAGTCACTCCTTGAACAGAGTGATGACGTCACTGATGCATTGATTGCCACTGCGTCACATCCGTTCTTTAAGCTCAAGCCAATTGTGAAGAAAAGAAGAGGCGAAATCAAACAGAAATTGATTGAGGAAGCTCAAAAACATGCCCTTGCTTCCGGACACAATTTCACAAAGCAAGAAGTCAGAGATGGCTACTTTGATTTTGAATCTGATGATGAAACTGACATGAAAAGTCAAAGTGACAATGCTGACAAACAAAGCAAAGCATCAATTCAAGTTTTAAAATTTCTGGATGATCCTGATAAGTCAATCGGTTTATTGCAACGATATCCTATCGTAAAAGAAGTTTTTCTGAAGTTCAACACTCCTCTTGTTTCATCGGCACCTGTGGAAAAGCTGTTTTCCTTTGGATCCATCAGTCTAGGTGGAAGAAGAGAGTCTTTGTCTGATCAGGACTTTGGAAAGTTAGCTTTGATTGAAGCAAATATGAAAGATTAAACGGCTCAAAATAAACGGCTACCCTTTTTTGCATACATCTTGCAAATTTGACCGTTGCCTTTTTCTTGCTTACATCATTCACAAAATGGTTTCATAATGAAATCCTTCCTTTGACTGTATCATTTACAAAATGAAACTAAACTTAAAACGTTATTGAGCTTACTTATTTCAGAAAAGTAACTCCTTTGGTTACCGTTTATTTAATATGGTCGTATATTTCAAAGCCACTGTTAAACTTAATGATACTAGAGGCTTCCACCCTTAAAATCACAGCCTGGAACTTCTTGCATAGGCCAAAGTCTTCTAAGCATTTTGTCTAAAATTCCTTCTACTTTAAGCTGCCTGATTCACTAGGAGAGCAGTGGAGAAAACTAATTAATCAACTGCGTTTTCTTCATATCACAATCTGCAATAGATTTAGTGCCAAAGAGGTGGCTTTGCATTCCAATCGATTCAATGGATCTAATGAACTTACATAATAGTATTCTACACCAAGAGTTGTAAATATATTGCTAATTCATATGCTGTCATGCTTACTCTCACAAATCAAACTTCTCGACTGTGCAGCTTTCGAGCACCGATAGGACCGTTAATGAGGGAATAGGCAAAGGAGAATCAATCTCTAGTTGATAAAGACTCTTCATAGGCCTCTTTGAGTCCCATCTGTCTTCTTAAGTCTAGAGCAATATTTGAAAAGTTTTTTCATCTGCAGGAGATCACACCTAGCTATATTCATATATCCAAATTCACTAAATGTTCAAAGCGTACAGGTTTTGGCATTTAGAAATTGCAGTAATACTCAGAATTTTAGATCTACCATATGTCTCTGAAATTAATCTCATAAGAAGGTTGCCGAAGGAAATGATAGTTTTGAAAATGGTATAAAGAAAGTGTAGGCGTGTTTTTAATACGGTCTTATAATCTCAATATAGGTACAAAACTATACAATTTATACAATACAATACAATTTATGTTATAATGCATGGAATCTTAATTAATCATTATTAATCATTGGCTGAAAACGCCACTGGCTGTGATCAAAGCTTAATTGTTGCAACCAAATTCGTGTAATCAACTAATCAACATTTTACGTATTTATACTGCATATACAGAATCACGTGTTTAATCAAAAATACACATACGTATGCTAGTGATGTAATTTTAGTATCCAGTCCTTCCAAATATCCATTGTTGGTCATTATTTTAATATTCTATTTGATTGGTTCTTTCTGTTGCTGTCCATTGTAATGTTTCTATAGTCTTTCACAGTATTGTTTCTATTTCCATTCCGTCTTCGTTTCATCTGTTTTTAACAGTAATCATTAAATCGTAAACAAAATGTGAAAAATAGATTTCAATATAAAGATACGTGTCAATAAGTGTCTACTAAAATTAATGGTTTTACCAGAAGGATTAGAGATAAACCAGTAATATCTGAACTATAAATGAGAAGTGGAAATCCTGAAAAACTGTATTTGACAGAAATGATACTTCGCTGTTCATAGTTGAAAGTGCTGATGCATAACTGAGTGAGCAAACAAAACGCGACGCAACTTACGCTATATAAAGATCTGCTCACTTGCAAGGACATCTGCATATGGTTTGATCAATTTCTTCGTTGCAAAATTGAATGCTACTCCCAAGACAAGCGATATTGGCAGCGCAGGTAGAGGTTTTCTATAGATGGCTGATAGAAATAAAGCGAGGCACAAGCCCTGAAAGAGAGTGTGACAATATCTACAAGAAATAAAAAGGGTCTTTACAGATAAAAGTTCACAAAATCTTTAATGCCGAGGCTGAAGCATGCATCTTTGTTCTTTCCATTCTTTAAAACAGAGTGGCATCAATGTATGAATGTATGATCCCTAAGCAGTAGCATTCTTATTGAATTTAAATCAATGTTTCTATCTTCCTCTCTATAACTTTTCCAACACTGCACAACATTAACATTCCTAATGGCGGTGGCTAGTAGCAGAAGGGCAATCATGTTTGAAATTGTTTTGGAAGCAGACGGTGCAGATCAATGCACAGGGGTGAGTCAGTCTTTTCCCAAAGTTATACGGTAAGCATTTAGTTATCAATGCAACTTAACACACTGTGATAGCTGAACTAGCCACAAATAGAACTGAAATGTCTCCTTTGAAGTCTATAGCGTTGAGTTTCAACTACCTCATTTGCAAAGACGTCCGGTTAGGCAATCTACATTAAATGTAGAAGAAGAAGGAGCTTATCTACAATATGTACCGTTCTCAAGAGAAAGCAGACCTGCGTGACAGAAACTGAAATGATATACTTTAAAGTTGCAAGGCACTTTCATTAGCAGCTTCAGCGCAAGGCTTCAATGGCACTTGAGTTACACCTCAGATGTTGCCACTTGTTAATTCCATTTCAAAATTAGCAATAAAGGTCCCTTATTAATCTTATTATTATTCTTAGTACTCTGTACATTATTTGCAACAAATAATCCCAAATTGTATTCTCCAACCAACTGGGGGCCCTGATGTGAAAAATTCCCCTCAGGTCCAAGAATTGCGGGTCCTTTAATTAGAGACTTGGTACGAGAGAGTGTCCAACGCACTTAAAGTTTCTGGTAACCATGCTTGCATGAAGGGATGCAAATGAGGGGTTTGTGGGGGTTTCACATCTCTCAAATAATTTCACAACCCTATCCCAGTCGCAATTTTATAGGGATGAGTTTTCCCTGCACTGGCCCTGAACATTGACTCCCTGTTTCTCACGCCCAAAACCGGTCGTAGTTCTGCTGGTATTGTGCAGAAAGGCATATAGAGGAAATATTTCCTAGGAAGGTAGGTTCAAACTCGATCTGGTCCAGCCCCAAACAGCCCTGCTGCATTTCAACCACAATCACTTATGCATGAAATATACATGCTTACAGAATGGGGTCCAGAGCTAGACTTTGAAGGGCATCTCATTAATCTCATCGTCTTTTTCATGCAGAAAATTTCTTAAAATTATTGTATGCTATAGGAAACATTACTATTTAGGGGGGCTATGGCTCCCAGAGTCCCCCGGGACCCGTCCCTTCATGCTTGAACTCGTTTCCATGCAGTGCGTGGCACGCGAGCTGCCCGGCACTTGTGTTGCAGAATCAGTCCATTACGGTGAAAGCTCGTACCTTGAACGCGCACTCTCCTACAAAAACTGCATTAGCGCCCCTACTTGCATGAAAGCTCTTTATACTCTATGCGTCTCATAATAAGCCCTCCAGATTCTGATCCCTTACAAATAGCCAGAGAACTCTGTAGAAAAGGTTGGAAAGGATAGCTATCATTGACAACAGAAGCAATCTACTAGTCTCTAACAATGGTATTGCGGAAGGACAAGTGTCCTTTTGGGGAGCCTGTTACACCTATTCAGAATTGCTTAATAAGCAATTAGTTGTCACTATCGAAATTAAAGAATGATATGATGACATCAAAATCAAATATTCTGTGCCCTGTGCATAAATATTGCCCTCTTGTTCCTTTCTTGTGCAGGCATCCCTAAAAGTGTCTACGGGTTGAATCATGTGGCTATAGGAAAGCCAACTAAATCCTGCAGAAGACATTCACACATGGAAATAAAACTTATCACATTGTAAGCCGAATAGTTCAATTTAGCAGCGCAGAAACTTAAAACATAATGAGATAACTGGTCGTATCATAGACTTAATAATTAAGGCAAAAAGTAGAAGACAGATGGCATAAAAAGTAACCTGTCTATTGTCTATGTGTTTTAAGTGCAGGCAATATTTTGGCTCATTTCCACCCTTTTAGGCAGAAGACTGAAGAAAAGGGAGCACATCCAACACCAATGATTGCCAAAAAAGCACCAACTCAGATATCTGTCTTAAAAGTTTGTGAAAGGCCTGGAGATTATGTCCCATAGATTGATTCGTTTTAGCATTGAAAGCTTTCTTATCAATTTACAACATATCTACTTCAATCTTTTTATGGCTTAATCTAAGGAGTTTTAATGCATCGCCAGTGAGAGTGAAAAAACTTACTTCTCCAAACCTTTGCTTCTACAATGAACTGTAAAATTTGAGTAAATATTTATACATCAGCCAATACTACTGCACCTTTTTTCCATACAAACAACATTTCTTCAGCTCGGAATCTTTTCGAGCTGGAAGTTTCTCAATATTTTGTCAAATCTAGCCCCAGGTGTGTCTCAGCTGTTTCTCAAATTCTTAAAACTTCCAATATCAATAGAAACCCTGATCAGGAAACTGTGATGCAAGAAATAGATTTTGCAGGTTTTTTGAAGGATGTAGTGGATGCTGTTTCTAATTTGCCACTGGTTTGATCAAAATTTTCTTGTAGAAACAATTTTTTAAGGTATGATATGAAACTCAGCCCATCTGAGCCCGTTCCTTATATGTTTCTTAATTTTTTAATTCAATTCAACATCACATTTCTTATATCCATGCTTTCTATAAAGCAATGTGCATTGACACCATCGAAGTGCGATTCTACAAGCAGGACTTGACAATACGGCCTTGGCGAAAAAGGTTCACACAAATGGACGGTACAAGAATAATTGCAAAGCAAAATACCACAGTTGGTTAGGAAGATAAAGTGTGCAATGACTTACAATGAGAATTGCAACGAAACATGCAACTGTTATATTCCAGTCTCCATTTGATGACACTCTGCCAGCAAGCAAACCGTAAACTATAAAATCTCCCAATCTGAGCTTTGCACCACCTTAGAAAAGAAAACAAAGAGATAGACTTATGCAGATCAAATGCAAATGGGATTCTAGGAGTAAGAGTATGTAAAAATCTGCCACTATTCAAAGTCGAAAACACTCAGGAAGGTACTTGAAGCTAGCAATCAAGATTTACAGACAATGCCTAAATGTTCCAATCACACGTGCAAAGTAAAGCGATACAAATAGGTAATAGTGGAGTTTAGTCAACTTAAAGGGCTCTGCATCTACAAGACGGCTTTTAAATCTTTGCGAGATCTTGAAGCAATGACCAATCAAATTAAACATAAATTCATTTCACATATATAATACACATGAAGTAAAATATAGAAGAAAAGAAAGACAGTAAACTAACTAGCAATCATACAAATGAACAGTGTCCGACAAAATATTTTGCTGCCTGCGGACGCAGCTTTTTCTGCCCACACCTGCCAGCACATATCCTCTGCAGGGAAATACAGTAAAAGTGGCGTAAGAACCTCATCATGGCTGGTTTGAGCTGCCTGCAAAGATTGAAGCTCCTTGCAGGCTGCGTTTGCGGTGTCCTTATCTTTTTCGGACACTGCTAGTGAACTTGTTTATAAGCAAAAAAAGTCAAAGTCCTTCCCGCGCCCAATGGCGCATAGGGCGGCGCCTATCTCCCTTTCTTAGCCCTAGGCCACGCGTCTGCGAATGCAGTGAAGGCTACAGCGGGGGGCTGGTCCACTGTTAGCTCCGCGTGTTTATGAGCAAAGCTCAACGTAAAAGCCTAATACTACATAAAAACAGTCAATGGAAGTATTCCTTATTATGCTAAAAGATTCCATTTGAGGCAAAAGATACTTCAAACAGCAAAAAAATTTTTTTAGAGCATATTAACGCAAGCAAAAAGTCACACACGTTCATTTGGAGCCTGTGGTTGGTGCAGACCTCTTGCTCTGTCGCCATTCTCGACACCGTCAACGCTCAATTCTACAGCTGCATCAGCTTGGCTATTTCCATGTCCATCTGATATGCGTTGGGGAAGTTGAATCTCTGCAGCAGTAGTGTCATTGTTCTTATCACAGAGCGCCATACGAACTGCCCAGGTCATTGTTGCTAAAAGAAAGTTATGAGGATGTCAAGAGGTGTGCAGAACTGCATGAAAGGAGACTTCAATTGCAATAAATATCATGAAATACATTCTATTGCTGCATGACACTTCTCCGTTATCAAAGTTTTCTATTTTGTACATATCCACAACCCCTTTACATTGCTCCATTTTTGAGCAAAATAGAGAGACAATGTCAGATCTTGCAACTTAAATCCTTTTACAGTACTAGATTTCTGTGAAAACGTCGTCAACATACATAACATCTAAATAACCTCAATTTTTGTGCGTTCACTTTGTTTCTCAGATATTTCGAAAATCTCTGCTTTTTGTAAACATCAAATTTTGAAGAAGTTTTTTAAAAACCTCCATTTTTATGCGTTCATATTTCCCAACAGGTGGGCGGCCAAGCCGCTGTTCTTTGCCTGGTGTCATGCGACTCTTTTACTCATATTAAAGTGTGGGTTTCTTATATATGTCTACTTTATTTGAGTTTTAAAAGATATTACCGTATCAGAGAAAAGGATGGGGATAATGCTCATGTGTCCCCATGAGTCTGGTGTTGCTCTTCGCTGTATCACAGTATTGCGGCTCTTAGCTTCTCCCTGATTAGCTCAACAGCGTTAAAAAAACCTTTTTTGTGGCCCTTTGTTTGGTGCAGCGTGAGCAGCTTCACATAAACTGATACCATTGTATAAAGGCAGAGCAATGTGCACAGGGTATTAGTCAATTTAACAGGAATAGCCCTAAAAATTTCTCTAGAAAGCACAATCTGACCATCATCTTCTACCAGTCTTGCGCGTAAGTGGGCCTCAGCTTTAAATCGCTACATGATATTGCCATAGCAGGTAATCCGTCAGAATAGAAGATTCAATGTCCTCAGCAGATAAAGGCAAAGATAGTTTACCATATACTGTCGTACGTAAGTGAGTGCCTGGTAAAAGAGGATCAATGGCTACAGTGGCGTAGCTTGGCATCCTTTTCTGGGATGGGGGGTGTAACGCAATATTTTACCTACAGAAACTGATAAGGCTGTGAAAATATCGGGAGAGGTGTGAATACACGTAGCAAAAGTTCCTTATTTTCACGGGGTGAGTTGATGCAAGAATAGACATTTTCAACACACTTTTGGCTACGATATGGCAAAGCTCGCAGTCATACACCGATGAAAGTCATTGAATCTAACTTTACCGACGAGATAACCGAAGGCTGGGAGTACTACATCCCGAACACTCCCCGCTAGCTACACCTCTGCATGGTTGGTGGCATAAGAACTTCCTTGCACGTTCCTGAGAAACATCTCGAGACAGTGATTACAAAAACACCTCTCAAAATTGAGTTCTTAATATTTGGCTGTTTAACGATCTTTTTTATCCTATCCTCTACATCTAAATGAAGCATTATATCCATAAGGAACTCACGAAAGTATGTAAATTTCTTTAGTAAGTTTTCTGGGCATGCAACAGCAAATATATCTGAAAATGAAAGTCGGATGATAAAACATGTTTTATCGACAACATTTGCTAATGCGACTACGACCAAGAAAGATATGCTCAAAATATGTTAACATTAAGGAACTGATCATTATCTAGAGAGGGGCTGAGACAAAATCGAACTGATCTTTTGACTCAAATATCATCTTCACCAACTCAAATGGCTATGGAAAAATAATCTAACCAAGAATTTTTAGGTTGAATAAAATTACCCAACACCTACCATATAGATAAGTCTAATACGGTGATTCTCAAAGGGGGCGATTTGAGAATTTAGGGGGTGTTTTGAGAAGGTATGATATAATATATTTACTTATGAAACTGATGAAAGAAAGTATATTTCGAGAGGAGGGAGGCGTTTTAAAAAAAATTCGTTGAATTGGGGGGCGGTTAGATCAAAAAGGTTGAGAAGCACTGGTCTAATATCAAGCGAAGAATTATTAAAAGCAAATAAACAAAGATTCAGTTGCATGTTTTTTGAAGCTAACAGCAAAAACAAAAGGCAAAAGAGCAAGAACAGAAGCAAAGCAAACGTTTATTACTCCAGAGTTCCAGGCTGTTTTTATCAGAAGAAACCATAGACACTGGAAACCAAGTAGACTGCTTTTGATAAAATTGGGCTTTCTAGAAATTACACTCGAATTGGTGGAAATTTTGCTTACCCCACTTTGAAATTACATAAAAACCCACTTTGAAATTGCATAACAAAATATTCAATCAAGATCATGCAAGATGCATTTCGTGCACATAGACCAGCAATTATCCAGCATGGAGATAGCTTTCCTGTCGGCGTTGCAGCTTGGATGTAGCCTAAACTATACTATTTGGTACCAACATGCAAATCTTGACGCACGCTATTTTTACCTTTGCACCTCAGATGTACGCCTACGTTGAAGAATAGAGTACGTATCGTGACAACGTTGATGTAGTACCTCCGGCGCGATTTTTACACAAGGTGTACCTTGGAAAATTAATCAATTAGGCAATTGCTTTCACCCAATCAATTTCTCTTTGGCACCAATCACTCTGTAAATTTATAAACAGTCCCTATATTCATCGAAATTTTATCAAACATTGTGAAGCAGAAGTCTAATGAAACAATGAATGGACTTGGACATTTCCTTTATACCTTGCTTGAAAGATGGTAATCAATGGAATGCCCATTCTCCGATGAGAAGAAGACGAGTGACATGGTGGGTGCTTACCAATGCCTCTACTGCTAGTTCAAGAATACATTAGAATTTTAGAGAATTAAGTCAATTGCAAACATCATGCCTCAGCTGGAATGAAGGAAAAGAGCTAACATCAAGTTCGTTTTTTCACTGGCAGTACTTGTCTTCAAACAGGGACGGCAAAAAAGTAAATGCTAGGTACTAGGACAAAAAGAAAAGCTCAACTTACCAAATAGAGATATTGCGGAAAGTGTAGCCCACAAAGGCGATTCTTGAAAATAGTTGAGAAGATTAAAGGCCTGGGAAAAAAGTAATAAATGTTGCTACAGTCCCCGGGGGATGGAGGAATGAAAGCATTTGTTATATATAGTATTATCTAACTGATTAAAGTGACGTTAGCATGGTGCAGCACAAAATACAAACTCGCTCTATTTTCTAGGCTACTAGAGGAACATGACAATAAAGTTTCTAACTAGTTCATTGGTTTCTTTAGTAAAATAGTAACCATCGTGCAGGGTCGCCGAGAGGGGGGCAAATTGCCCCAGGGCCACAAGCTCCAAGGGGCCTCATAACACCTAATGCTTCAAGATCTGAGGGGCCTCACAAAGTCAACCAGCAGTAATTTTCATTGCAAGGCTGCGGGCAATCACAACAGAAAAATGTATCGCCGGGGACGAAAATAAATATCTAGCATGCTAGATGTTTCTTTGAGTTGCCAACGACAAAAACACAAAAACAGAAAGCACAAGTGTGCGGTGACTGAAAACATGTTTTTGATCGATTGCCCAATGATCGACAGCATTCAAACGTGAGCTGTTGTTCCCAAGATTACTCATATTTCATCAACAAGTATTTAGTTCGAAAAGTCGGAGGGTTATTTCATGGAAGCAATGGCGGACCCAGACATTCGCAACATTCGCCAGTGCGAATGTCAAATTGCAAAACCCTGAAAAGCCTATTGACATCACTGATAGACAGTAGATGCTCCAGGTTTGGGCATCAACGTAGTTGTAAATATTAGTTCATCTGGGGGGATGGGAATATTATTCGTTGCCCTTGTCATCTTTCAGATGATATTCCTATTGCAACAGCAGTGAGACCAGTGACTAACCCATTTAAACATATTTCTGCTCATATCACTTCGTTCTCATTTGAAGCTTTGGTGTGTTCCCCCTACGGTAACCTCCCAATTTTACTACTTTTAAGAGCCAATGAAATGGTGCGATTTTCAAGCTGTCAAAATGTCAACTTAAGCTTGCGTGCGCTTATGAGATCAAAGGTAAAAATACCCACAGGAATGTGTGTGAACGTCTGACGTCAAAGGAGATTTCCAGGGCCTGGAGTTGTATAGGATAAGTGAATGGGAGAAAGTGTGCGCGGAAGTGTGCGAAAGGAAGTGATATCACGATGCCGATCTGGATAGTGGTGATAACCCCAGGAATTAGCAGAAGGAAATCTCGTTTTTGTGCGTACCACTATAGCAACCACTGTGCACTGTTGACATATCGATCCTAACTACAAGTCCATCCTACCTACAAGTCAGAATTCATTTTGTCCTACAAAATATTCTTTTACATTACTCTTCAAAGTATCTATACTGTTAAAAGGCCACAATGAATTAGATCTTTCAGTTACACTATGCAGACTCATATTAAGTGGGTGTGGTCAATGGGTGTGGCACTATTTTCCATAATGTGCGAATATCACGATTCTGTCTGAATACGCCCCTGCATGGAAGTACTATTTCAGAAGAGAGCCTGTTGCGATGTCGAGTGAACAGCTGTTGTGTTTTCTTGGAGCGTTGATTGTTATGGATTGTATTGAAATCCTATCCGAGAACACGAGGCATTTACTGAGAGAAGAACATTGTTATTGAACATTACGCTTCGAGGAAGCATTATAGTAAACAATGCTAAGCACTATTCACTCGAGAGTATTACCACCAATGAAAGACCCTATGTTTACTTCTTATCAATATGCAAAATCAATAATTTTCATGAATAAACCAAATCAATAATTCTCATCAATAAGCCAAAAAACATTCTCATAACACTGTAACATCAAAAAACCTCGTGCTCCTTACTCCTCCGCAGTCTCAGTGTTCACTACACTCCCCTAAAATTTTTAGTACAACAGAACGAAATAATTTTACGATTAATGTCTGAATAGTTTCTCACTAACAGTTAGTCACTTTCAAGTATCTTCTTAGTCCTTGCCATGCCTCGCTGCTTTGCTATCCTTGTTTGTCTTTCTGAAGCGTCAGTAACTTCTTCCTTCTTTCTTGTACTTTGAATCCTTCTGTTCAATTCCTCAGGAGTCAATGTTGATTTTATTTCCAAAGGACATATCAACTGAACTGGGCGCTCCCATACATGATCATTCACGATCATTTTCACTCCTCTCACCACCTTATCCTTTCCTTTCAGTAACTCAACTATCAATCCATGCTTCCACTCATGCTTGT
>OLMO02000275.1:16487683-16516552 GCA_900291935.2 Cassiopea xamachana
AAAGCTCTCTCTGGTTTCTGAGTTCCAATCTTTAACTTCTTGAATACTGTTGTCACTATCAATCATTAACTCCTGTACTTTTTCAAGAATATTCTCAATCAAATCTAACTTACTTGGTATCGTGCTCTCAGTGAGCCTTTGCAACTTTTGATATTCTTTCTCCAAAATGGCGTCCTTTAAGATTTCTCCGTGAAATTGCAATTTCTTTATCTCCTTTCCAAGAGTTGTTTTTGTACATTCCAAATCCGTGCCGTATGCTAATCCGAATCCATATCCATGCAATCCTTGGTGATGCCCTCACTCAACATTTTCCTCTTCGGTAGCCATGGTCATGTAAACAGTAGGGCCATGCACGTGTGGGCCTAAAGTAAGTTTCTTCGCTGGTCGCCACGCTATAGTAAACAGTGCTAAGCACTATTCACTCGAGAGTATTACCACCAATGAAAGACCCTATGTTTACTTCTTATCAATATGCAAAATCAATAATTTTCATGAATAAACCAAATCAATAATTCTCATCAATAAGCCAAAAAACATTCTCATAACACTGTAACATCAAAAAACCTCGTGCTCCTTACTCCTCCGCAGTCTCAGTGTTCACTACAGCATTTGAGTTGAGAACTCTTGGACTTATTGTATGTTGTTGCTGTAATTTGCTTTTCTTTATCGATATATGTATATATATATATATATATATACTTCAAAACTTCAACGCGCGGAGTTATTCAGTGAACTCTCGATTCCTCAAGACACCCAAATTAAATCGATAATCTTGGGGAAATATGAGCAATGTTTTTCGAACAGCGTTGATGAAGATGAAAGACATTGAATGTCAGGGGCGTTGTGGTCGGAGGGACAGGGGACTATGGCTCTCCAATTTTTTCGAAATCGTCAGATATTCGGAAATTTTAATGCTTCCTCGGAAAACTTCTGGACTCTTACTGTTAGTAAAGACAAAGATTTCCAATGTATTAGAAAATCATTTAACTTGGCCCCCCTAATCTACAGGTGGCACGCAAGTTTTTTCTTGTATTTCTTCTGGGTTTCTTTGGATTAGATCTTGAACAGCCGCCTGCGTGAAGCTCGGGGCCTAATCAACGTTGATTTGTTTACTTCTCAACTTAATGAGGTCAAGGGAACTAATATTTTTCTGTTTCAAATGCATCCGAGCCATTTTTGACAAAAAAGAAAGCCACAAAAGGCATACTTTAGGCTGAAGCTTGCTATCAGAAAGACCATTTGTAAGCAAAACATTGCAAATGTGTGGGAGCTCAATGTCAGTCGCCGGCGACAAAAGTCACTAGTGTGCGCTGGGCTTTAATTTCTGGACCCTGAATATTTTCTGCTCGCTTCGCTGGTAGGGAACTGTCGGGAATTGCGCGGCTGCATTTACGTTTGCCAGATTTTATGTATCCATACATTTGATTTTGCTGACATTGCGATATTTATATATTGAGGTAGTACAATATTGAGATTTTCCTTCACATGTCAATCAAGCCTGTCATTTCGTAACAATTAAATAATCATGTTAGTGTTTTAATAAGGGGAGTTGCTTGACGCTGTCATGGAGTGGGGAGTGATTTTAGAATGTAAATGATTAAAACGTACTTTTGAGAGATTTCTTTGAGTTACCTCAGATCCTTAAAAAGAGTTGGTGAGATAGGGGAAACTTCTCCTAAAAGGAGCCTCCTCTTGCTCTTTTTCCCCGGAGGCTCAAAGTTATCTCGGCGGCCCTGCCGTCGTGCTACGATTTCCCACTCATATTTTCTTGTTTGCTTTGTCATCTCCTAACACAAACCTTTATTTCTGCACTGGGGAGCATATCAAGTGATCAGACCTTCCTCAATATCTCACACATTTTACGATCTTTGACACAGATGTTCTTGGGGGAGGGCTGTTGAGTAAGAAGCGGACAAGAATGGACAAGGGAAGGGAGTCCCAGCAGATACAAAGAAACAGCTTTCTTGAGAGCTTGCATATAAGCACGTGTACCTGCAAGTAGCTCGTATTCACTTAACACTATTTGAGTTAGAAAACGATAAAAGAACTGCACAAAATACGAAGAAAAGAAAGTCTTTGCAAAAGAAACATGTAATGTATTTATCTCTCTTCATCTCTTTACTTTTCAATCTTCAGCGAAAGAAAATGATAATAAAACAGCGCCCAGTTTTGGCCGCTAATAGCTTATTTGTCCTCTACATTTCACCTTTAAAGGAATGCCATCATAAATGAATGCAAAAACGAAGTCTATTTCAAACAATGAACCTCTGCGATTGAAGTTAGCTGAGCAATAAAAAAACTTTCTTATTTAGTCCCAAAAATCTTCTCCCTAAATGAGCAACGAAGGAAAGCTTCAGCGTATGACTAGGCCATATAATTTTAAAGCTAGCCCTGCTACTGTCTAGCGTAACAACAGAATACTAAGAAAGATCTCCGGCGTAGGATCATCATAGAATGCACTCTGGTGTTTGCAGAAACAGTGGTGTTGGAAAATCATGCTAAATTAGGCACTGTAGAAAATGATTTGCAAATCCCGCTCCTCTCTCAAAAACTTTTGAAAAGGAGATCCACTCACAGCTAAACATTTCCTCCCTTGTCCACTTTGGTCCGCATCGTTGCTAGTCCTCTCCCTCCCCTGAAACGCGAGTGTCTCTTGTGGATGATCCATGAGGAGGGTTCAGCTAAAGGAGCTTGCAGCCGAGGAAAGTTTGATCTTTTTCTGGACTCCGTTACTATCTGTAGTTAAAGGGGAAGAAGCTGACATCTACAACATGTGAAGCATCATACGTAGAACTTCCCCTGTTACAGTAACGACAGGCTTTAATATAAAATACAAACCATCAAAGTACTGATCCAAATCAAGTACATCAATTGTAGTCTTAACGGTCCTTTCCAAAGTAAACATACCAATCCAACAGTGCAAATATTCCAATTGAGCAGAACCACGGTAAAATAATCTATCGCCATGTTGTAGAATGCAAATAACTCCCTAGATGAAGAACGAATTCACAACATTGATAAGATGTTATTGTGCAATTTGTCTAGTGCCATGTGTAAGTGCTTCTACGTGACAAAGCCTATACGTCCCCTTCTTTTTACCCTCTTCATTTCATTTCATTTCATTTCATATTTTTAAGGCAAGTGGCCCTTCAGTAATAAATAATTTACAAGGGGCCCTCCATCTACGCTATATTTAAATATCTAACAAAAAATAATTACAAAATATGAATCCTAATTACAATGTTTAGAAAGTCTAATTAAAAATCTAAAAATAACATAATATACAATTTAGAACGGTTGTGATAATCTGTAAATACACTGACACAGGCTAAATTTGGCACTTAAAAGGCTTTAATTGAAGTAATTTGGTTAGCATCAGTTGAAAGGCCATTCCAACATTTTGCACCTCTGAATGAAAAACATTTTTGTCCGTTAGCAGCCTTAAATCAGTATTTGTATTTCGAAGACTGCATGTGGCATTAACGGTGTTTTTAGTATAAATATTGCAAAGGCATTTGGGAGCAATGTTGTTTAAGCATTTAATGACTGTTAGATTTGCTTGTCTATTAATCAACTCTTAAATTGTTTTCCAACCTAAACTTTGGATCAGAGGTTTGCTTGGAGCATCAAAATGACTGTTGGTCACGATACGTGCTGCTCTGTTTTGGAGCCTCTGCAATTGTAAGATGTCAATGGAATTGCAACAGCCACAGACAGAGCAGCAGTATTGGAAGTGAGGCTCAACGATTCTAGTATAAAGAGTTTTTACAATTGGCTTAGGGAGAAAATGCTTGGCATACTTTAGAAAGCCAATTGCACGAGAAGCTTCCTCAGTGACTGATTTTATCTGATTCTTCCATGTCAGATCTTCGTTTATTTGAACAACTAGATACTGAGAATTACATGTAACTTCCATATGTTCCTCAAGAATAGAAGGTTGTAAGGCTTGGTTTGAAGCCTTGAGATAGTTCTTCTTTTGTTTCGTGGTTATTAACATAGAGCGAGTTTTAGCTACATTCAGAGATAGCTTATTCCCCTGCAACCACCTATCGAGCCTCCGAAGTTCTTCATTTAAAGCCGTATTTAACTGCATGATGTCCTTGGAAGAATGATAAATACTTGTATTCTCAGCGTACATAGAAACTTTGGAGATTTTTACAATGCAAGGAAGGTCAGTTATATAGACAAGAAATAGGAGTGGAACTAGGCAAGACTCTTGTGGAACACCTACATTGATGTCATTTATACTTGAATCCACACAATTAATTCAACAATATTGTTTTCTGTTGCAAAGCTAAGATTTAAACCACGATAGTTTCTTACCGACAATTCCATAAAGCTCGACTTTTTGACAAAGAATTTCATGATCAACAGTATAAAAAGCTTTTTTGAGATCTAAAGAAATTAAACCAGTTAAATGTCCTTCATCCATGCCACTGTTCCAATCATCAGTGCATTTCAGTAAACAAGTGGCTGGTGAATTCAAAGCCCTGAATTCAGATTGTTCTGATGCCAAGAAGTCACCCCGTTCTAGGTATTGGTACAACTGGTCATAGATAACTTTCTTGAACAGCCTAGATAAAACAAGTAGTACCGATATTGGTCTATAATTTGACTTTTCACCTTCTTTATAAATCGGGGTAACTCGCGTAATATTCCAGCTAACAGGAAAAGTACTTGTTTCAATAGAAGTATTGAATATTAGCATTAGTATTCTAGAAATATATGGCAAAGCAATCTTCAGAAAATAACCAGAAATGTTAGCATTCCCAAAGCTTTTCTTCACTTTCATTCTAAACATTGCTCCATGGATATCTCTTTCATTGATTTCCCTGAAATGAAAGATCCTCCCGCCGCCATTGATACTAATCTCTCTAGATAGAAGGGGGTTTGACGTATGAACAATTTCTGCAGCCAACTTTTCTCCAATCGAACAAAAGTACCCATTTATTTTATTCGAAACACTTTGTTTGTCAAAAATGGCTTGGTTAGATTCTTTCAAGCTGACAATATTCGTAGATTGGGATCGTTTTTACAGCAACTGATTAATGGTCTGCCAAGAGTCCTTCATATTTCCCTTATTGGTATTGATTTTATCTGAGACATAATTGCTTTTTTAACAGTTTATTCAAGGCACTTACTCGATTTTTATACTGCCTATAGGAATTCATCAGGTGTTGTGATTTATGTTTCGCAGCAGACCTTTTGGGTCGATCTCTAGTCCTATCAGGTTTTTTAAATCAGAGTTTATCCAAGGACAGTACTTTTCTGAAACACGAATTTGGCGAAGTGGTGCTTGTTTTTCAATCACCTGGGAGAATATATTTGAAAATTGTTGAACAAACACATTTGCATCGCCAGAGAACCCTAAGGCTTGCTCCCAATCAATAGAAGCAACATCTCTTAAAAATGCCTCTTCAGAAAACTTTTTCATGTTCCGTGTTTTTATGGACTTATGGTTCTTGCTAATGGACCCATTTTACTTCCTAATGCAATACACCATGAAATTGTCACTCAGTGCAAGCCTTAGGATTCCCGGTTTAGAGATATTAATGGGGCACGTCGTGGCAATATGGTCTATTAGCGTTGCTGTTTCACAAGTAACCCAAGTTGGCTCCTCTATAAGTTGAGTAAAGCTCAGCAGGTTACAAATTCTGCGGAGATGCATTGCATTCATGTCATTGGATCGATTATCAGCATTTTTAGCAAAATCACAGTTTGTGTCGCCAAGTAAAATAATTTCCTTGCCCTCTTGATCTTAGTATGAAAGGATTGTCTCAAGCTTGTTAAAAGAGTCAACAGGGCCACTTGGAGGACGATAGCAAGCAATTACAATGTATGATTTGCTTTTAGGGGGTTCTATTTCTACACTAATGAGCTCTAGATCCTGAGAGGGCAGATCAGTGTGGGTGGCGAGTGTATTTAATTGGCTCCCTTATGTACAACGCAACTCCACCCCATCAGCAGTTCTATCTTTACATTCCTGTTGTACCCTAAAATATTCGTCAGCTGCTTTGATTATGAATTTTCCACCTTTGTTTCATTTAAGGCAAGTACATGAATGCCTTTTTCACCTAAAAAGGATGAGATTTAATCAAGATGGTGATTAAGACCATTGATATTCAGGGATGCAATGAAAAGCCCTTTCTCATGTTCAGTATGTTGATGAATGTTAAACCTACTCGAAACAGTAAATTCTTTAGAACAAGTATAGTATGGATCAGCCTCACTTACATTTTCTTTAATTTGTAAGCATCAAGTTTGGTCGTCAGTTTTATCTACAGTGTTACAGACGATTAAACTTAGATATAAACCTGTGCATAAGCTTGTTTGTGCCTCTAGCGTTTAAATGCAGCTCTTTCCTTCCAATATCACCTCTGGATATATTGTTGTTATTAATAGTCTCGATTCCGAGATTAGATATCTTGTTGCTCAAAGATTCTATGATCTTTCCTAACTTCTCATTGTCGAATCTTTTAGATGGCATTGAGAGTACTACAATATATCCTGGAATCTGGTCTTCTATGTCTTTTTTAAAATCTAGCAAAGCATTTAAAATTTGATCAGGATTAGCATTTTTTAGATTTGCGTTATTCGTGCCCACATGCAGCATTAACTTACTTGGTTGCTTTCGCAGTAGTGGCTTGATGTTATAGTTCTTTAGATCTTCAATTGTTGAACCTGGAAAAATTCTAACCTTTACTGAGCCATTCTGACATATCTTTTTCTAATCGACGCCATAAAGGATACTATCCCCAGTGTTAAAGTCGTACCTCTCCTCCAGAGAGGTACATCACTAGCATTATCAATAATTTTACTCGGTGGCTGGTTTTTTCTTTACTATCTGACTTTCTAACATCAAGATTTGTGGATTTAACCTGTTTTTGGATAATACCAGATTCTTCATTTCTATATACGGTGTTTTCAGCTTTCTTTTCAGTCTTAGGCATCCACTCTGTGTTGTTTTTGTAGATTTTCTCCTGCCTCCTATTAGTGCCTCTGAGAGTTTTCGACTTTAATTCCTCGAATTTCTTTGAAATTAGGTACTGTTCGTATCGTTGGCTCTTTGCCTTCACGTATGAATTCAATTGGGAGCTGAAGTTAAGTTTAGTCGGTGCTGTTAATATATCGTCGTTGTCCTTGTTATCCATGAGGGTTTTTTCCGTAGACTTATATCTTGATTTGGCCTGAAGTTTCAAGATCTCCTCTTTATTCAAATTTAACTTCGATGTTAGCTTTTCGTTTCGTTCCCTTTATGTGCAAAGCTGTTTATTCAATTAATTTACTGTATCAGCCAACTTTCCCATAACATCAAGAAACCCAAGGGTGTGTCCAACGACTCACAGGAGTGCTTTTCTGAGGTATGTAACTCTGGAGAAACTGACTGGTGGGGGCTTCACTCCCACCAGTCTTCAATTAGCATACGTTCTCTTCGTTCTCTATTTACTCTATATAAATTCATTATACTATGTGATTTTACTGATACGTAGTAGTTCCCAGTTTGGTTATGGAACGTCTATTGATGGTGCCACAATGAAAATTTGCAATTCATATCGTTGTATCATAATATACAGGACAACACTTTTTGATTAGTGGAATGAGCATTTTTTAAACTCATTAATCTCTTTCTTGTTGTTTTGACTCTGCAGTTCATAATAAAGTTGCGCTTTCCGTCGAGTTAGCACACTAAACACTCTTAAAATATAAATGAATAAAAAGACAAAAAAGACGCACCCAAAGTATCATCAAAAATGCCAAAACTTTTTCATATAGGTTTTATATTTCTTTTTCATATCTTTTACGGACCAGATAATCGAAGCCCAGATAAACGAGTTTCGGATAATGGCATAAGTGCTGTGCACGAAATTAAACCGATACATCAATAAGCGAGATATTGTCTGGATCAATGATAATTTATTTCGCACTAATTTTTGCACCGCGTTAATTGTTAAAACGTTAATTTGACTGCATAAATATGCTTTAATTAATGTTCTTCGTTCACATCATCTCCATCACTCACACCCAATTCTTGCAAGATTTCTTGATTGCTCATTGGAAAAAAGTTGGTTATTGCAGATTTGTTTGGTTTCCTTTCTGATACAGGGAGACATCCATGAGGAACACTTGGTATGACACAGTGTCGGGGAATCCGCGCACCCAGGTAGTTGTATGTTTAATCATGTGTGTTTTGTGTGTTGTAATAAATCAACACTACAGCGAAATCACCATAGGACTTGTTAGATTAACTACTTTTAATTTAGAAAAAATGTTTTGACATCATGTAACTTCATTCTGATTGGTCAAATTTTGAAAGTAAACAGGTTACCAACTGTGTGAATTAGAGATTAAAACTTGTAGTGAAATAACTTAAGGGTTTTTTGAGATCATGAGATTGTTAGTAGAATCGTAGAGTCGTTAACATGTACAGTAGAGTGTGATCGCATGATGTCGTTAAAACCAAGAAGTCGTCTTTTCTGAGTAAATCTTCGGTTCAGCTATTATCCTTTTCGAACTAGCTAGATTGGGGAGAAATCTCCAACACACAGTTCCATCCGCGTTAAGTAATTTTCAAGAAACGTTGCGAATGTTCATGAAACGTTGCGACTGTTCATGAAACGTTGCGAATGTTCATGAAACGTTGCGACTGTTCATGAAACGTTGCGAATGTTCATGAAACGTTGCGACTGTTCATGAAACGTTGCAAATGTTCATGAAACGTTGCGACTGTTCATGAAACGTTGCGAATGTTCATGAAACGTTGCGACTGTTCATGAAACGTTGCAAATGTTCATGAAACGTTGCAAATGTTCATGAAACGTTGCGAATGTTCATGAAACGTTGCGAATGTTCATGAAACGTTGCGAATGTTCATGAAACATTTCTTTCTAGCCAATTCACATTAATTTGGTCCTCGTAATGCCATGAGTATTGTTTATTCATGTCACTTTCATTTTCATTTTTGGGAGAGTGGCCCTTCAGCAAATGCTGCTTTCCAAGTGGCCCTCCATTAATGTTGCAGTTTGTTTAATAAAAATATAAACAAAACATATAAATACAATAATAAAAAAGATAAGAGAAAATTTATTAATGAAAAGTATAAAGTCAAATATAAAATCGAGGAACTGAGAATCACTCCAGCAATCTAGGTACCACTGCTGTCCTAAAAGTGGCAATCATGTTAATATGGAATCAGGCACATTGTCTGCTGTATCGCTTTAATTTCGTGTAATACAAAATATATATGTAATACGATATGCCGACCTAAAAACTCCTTGGGCTTCAATTAAAGACCGTTCATTTTATCACCAAGAGTATGAACTGTATAAATGTGTCTCGGTCTATAGCATATCAGAGGAACTGCATAATTTTTCTAATTGGAGATAGGGCTATCTTTTGAAACACCCATTTGATAGATAAGACTCGCAGCTCATTTATAATGAAAATGCATTAAAATCATCAGGATCACAAGATGGCATTGAAGAGTAAGTAGATATAAAGTTAGTTCCACTCTCTAGATCGAGCTTAATACAAATTTTGACTCACGCTCAATTTTCTCAGAACGTAGAAGAAGTTCTTCTATAACGTCAGCTAGTTTTTCTGGTTTAAGGAGAGTTTTGGATTTTAAGAGCGTTCTTGCAAATTACACATGATAAAAGGGGTTTTTGATTTATAGTAAGATAGGACAGTAGAGTTTAGAAAACAAATTTTCTTTAGCAACACCTTCAGCACACTTTAGTGGGAAAAATGAACTGAACGGTCTCATAGGACTCTTAATAAACCATACAGAATAAATGTAGGAGATTAAATGATTCATTCAGTAAATTTGTGAGTGTGAAGGGATAGGCTATGCACCAGTTTTGTGACAACTTGTTACAAACTTATTGTTGGGGGAGTGTCAGGTCGTTTCAACTAAGTAACGCCAGAAAGCTTTTCTACTTGAGAGATTGCAGTGCTTTCTAGCAATGCCGCTAAGTGGATTGGAAGTCATTTACAAAAGTAAGACTCTCTATTTTACTTTAGAAAATGCTAATTTGCCGAAGTTTATTCTCGTATCTTTTCTAGATCCAAAATTATCCAAACATGTAAGCTAGATTTGTACCTTTCTGCCATTACTAAGATTTTTGTGCCAAAGCCTGTACTCTCAGGTTCCAAACAAACGTAACCCCTCTCGCTTATTACTTTTGCGATTTTTTTCCAACCCCCCGAAACTTATTAGGACCTCTTGTTTATTAATTTTAAGGAAATTGACTTTTTTACGAAACCCTCTGTTCATTTCCTTTCTTTCTTAGTGCTATTTACGCCCAATAATCAAGGCAACATAGAGTGGTTCTGTACATAATTTAGCTCAATGCTTTATGACAACCTGTTTTTGTTCTTTCCATCATTTTCTAATCATTCAAAACCATTTCTCGAGTTCCGACCCCCCTCTGTGTATTAAATTTTAGAATTTTTCCGAGCCCCTGTTTATTAGGAACCCCGTTTATTTTGCACTTGACTCGGAGTAGTGGAATTGTCTCGTGCACTAGCAAGATTTTTAGGAAATGACGAGGTGGTATCATCTCGATTGTGATTAAACCTGGTTTCCATATAACTTTCTAGTGACGGCGACCCACCGGCGGCGACCCACCCGCGAAATTGCTACTGAAGTATGTTTCCATATACTTGTCACTCAACGGTGATGAACTCTCCTCCGTAGATAGTTTCAACATAAAACTGAAATGAAAGTCATTTTTAGTAGTATTGAAGCCAATCAAACTTCTGAAACTGCCGGCGACCCACCGGCGACCTACTGCAGTCATGTTTCCATATAAATTTCTCGAGATTGCTGGCAACGCAATAGAAAAAGGTTGCACAAGTTTCAACTTATTTTCGAGGTCTGCAGTGGGTCGCCGGTGGGTCGCCGGCGGTTGAAATGAAGTGTTTCCATGAAAGACTTCAATGTCGCCGGTGAGTCACCGGTGAGTCGCCAGTGAGTCGCCGGTGGATCGCCGGCACTAGAAAGTTATATCGAAACCAGGCTTTAAATGGGGAGAGGGGATGGGGTGGTAGAATAACAATGTTTTATTCTCCTTGCTTTTGATTTATCTAAGGTAAGAATTTAGAATCATATTCTCAAACATGCATGAATTTTACAAAGATATTCAAGGTGCAAGTGAAATATAACACGTAGCAGTATACACATACTTAGCTTCACTTACTTGAAGAAGACATAATTAGTGTAAAGCAGGTACAGAGAGTACCCCAAACCAAGAATGATCTAGAAAACAGAAATTATGATCAAAACTAGACACTTTTGACGAACTAGACTTCATTCAGGAGCATTATAGATCCAAGCATAAGATGGGAAAACATAATGATGGCGGATCCATTAATTTTCGATCACGATTTTATTGGCCTGGCAAGTATCACAGAAAGATAAAGCAAGCAGTGAACACATAAAAAACGGAAATAAATTGATTTTTTTTTCTGCAAAGTGCATCCAAGAGAGACAAAGTGCAATTTCATCACCACCTTCAAGACCCCAGGAGAAAATTTCCCAGATTCCCCATCTGGCTACTTTGCTCAGGCTAACTCGCTTGTTTTCTCTGGTCTTCTCTTGCCTAATCTCTTATATTATATTCAATTTGAGCATTCGTGTTCATACCATGAAGCATCTGTACTTGCAAAGTAAAACCATAAGTATTGTCAGCAGCAAATACCAGCCAATACCCACGACAACATACAATGCGAAAGGTGTTACCGGCTCAGCAGGAAAATTCTCTCTAAATGAAGAGATGACTCTAAAGGGATATAAAGAAAATAACGCAGTAGGTGTAATGACGCAAAGCTGCGTTTTTAGTTTAGAGTTAGAGAAATTTTAGCATACTAATTGTTACGGATAAGTTCAAGAGCTATGCATCATTCTCCAAAAGAGAATTCATGAACTTGTGTAGAAGAGCATAAAGCTCAAGTCTTGATTGGTTAACAAAACGACTATTCCACCAATAGGGGACTACGATTTTGTAAACAAATGGCTCTTACAGTAAACTTTAGGCCAATTTCACGTTTTTTGCCATCCGTACTAAAAAAGCTCTGCACACTCGGCTTTATCTACTTTGGTGGGAATTTTGCCAGAGTCATCAAGCTTACGCATTGGATTCCTCGTGTCCATGGAACCCGTATCGGATCTCATGGTTTTGATAATTTTTCATGCAAAACAAAAGTGCATGTACAAAAACAAAACTCGTGAAATTGGCCCAGATTTTGCTGTAAGAGCCATTTGTTTAGGAAATCGTTATTTCCTATTGGTGGAAATGGCGCGGGGACTTGCTATGTTACCCAATCAGGATTTGAGCGCTATGCTGTGTAGAAGGCATACGAGCGCATCACTCGCATGGCAATGTTTTCCCAGCCAATAAATGGCTTAGAATTTTGCTTGCTTATCAAGAGGGCTTAGCAATGTATTTCTAACCCCTGCTCAAAGAATACAAGCAGTGGCAGCTCGTGAAACAAAATTTAGGCAATGACGTCGCAACTGGGTTGAGAATTCTTTTTGCTCAGTGTTACTAATGCATAAAAGGTCTTTGGCAGACAGCTGTACAGCATTTTCCCATCAGAAAATACTTGCTATTGGATGCTAAAACAGCCTCCTAACCGGAGAAGAGCATAACTGGAAGCAGATGCCTTTTTGCTAAACGCTATGTATTCACACTTCTATTTACTATGGTATGTGCAACTATCTTGAAACTAGTCAAAGATAGTGCTACCGGGGGGCTTAGGGGGGCTTAAGATTTTACTATGCCCAGGAATTTACTAAGTCTCAGGTCGGTACTTTTGACACTTTCATAACCTCTACAGCCTTTCTTTTTGGTCAATACGATAGGCTTTCTCTGCTCTCACTTTCGGCACATTGGCAATACCCATTCCCAGCTTTTCTTCCCTGGTGCCACCACTGCAGTGAGTATTAATAGCTTGGAGACATCACTTATAACAAGAGTCCATCCTTCGTTGCTTTACTTTTGCAAAAGTTTTCAGTATTCTTATCGTTCAATCCTTGCATACTAGGTAGACACGAGACTAGGTTTGACCTTTTCAATTCTTAGTATTCTACTGAGGAGGCAAAAAGGCTCCCACCGTCATGATCTTTCTGATCCAGCTAAAAGTTTGCCAACCAATGGCTAATGTCAAGAATCTTGTGGAATAGAGTGAACGCCCTGATTACTAACATCCGTCACTTTATATAGTTTGATTGAAACTTGCAATAAACGATTTATATATACTCTTGTTATGTTTTGTTGAGCAGATTTTGAGCCTAGGAGATTTGGAGTCTTAGTGCCTGTAGAATATCGAGTGAAATAGCCTATCTTATATTTCCACACATTTATCAGTCTTAGACATTCTGTTTCTTATGTATTTATGTATATATTCACATCGTTGATTTAACTTGAGATACATCCTTTGGAACTTGGATTGGGGTCTACTCGCGTACCCTGCCCTAAGAAGAATACTTGTGAAAATATAGTACAGCTAGCAGAGTCACAACGTGTGAAGTCACAAAATATTTGATTTAGAACATTGCAATTTCGGTCTAAAGTTCCGAAGACACATTCTGCAATATAGCAACAATTGTAAATTACCAGCTGTTTCTAGCAAATGATAAATATATAAAGTCAACTTAAATGCCAACATTCAGCCGTATCCAAGACCAGTAGTTTTCAATCTTCTAGGTGGAGTGGAACCCCAACGTAGCATTTGAGTGGCTCGAGGAACCCATGCTCATATATCTGTACAGGAGAGTTAAAATATACAGTCGGTTGTAGCATCTGTATAACTTCTGGCCGAGCCCCTGGACTGTGCTGGCGGAACCCTAGGGTTCCGGGGAATCCCAGTTGAAAATCACTGTTCTAGACGTTTGGAACTAGGTCACGAGTACACCCGTTTCTATGGAAAATTTCCTGGTACCAAATGACCCATACTTCACTACATCTTCAAATTTGTCAACAAGAATCAAAATTACATGCCGATCTTTTAGTGATGTCATCACAATATTCAAAATGTTTTTGCAAGATTCAAAGCCAAATACGAGAGAAACACTTTATTACGTCATACATGTTTCCCTTCTGTATTACAGAAGTTGAAGGTCAACTTGCGTACCCGTCCGAAAACTGAGGCTGTTTTAACCTTTTAACTGTCTAATCCCGGGGTCATAAAACCTCCAGCTGTTGGGCCCACATCCGGCTCCAGTGCTATAAGAAAAAATTCATTTACCGTAAATTATCGATCAAGCGCCCAGGACTCAAATAAGCGCTCAGGACTCAAATAAGCGTCCATGCTCAAATAAGCGCCAAGCTTGGAAAAAATATTTCCCACAAGCGCCCAGCCCGGATAAGGACACAGATCTAAATAAGCTCTTAGTATGTATTGGATGAATGAAAAAGAAACAACGCCTTTTCAGTTTTTCTTTGACTTTCGACGTCACACATGTTTACAATCTCTCAAAATTAAATACTATATGTAGACTTCACTGACTATTCTACACATTCTGTACTTTCTATTTTAATCTTTGATGAACGGAGGACGATGAAGATCAATCAGATCCATTGATTGGAACGTTATATTTCAATCTATTCCATAGAAAGATGCATCATAGATTCAAGATACATGTACGCTTAGGTGTCTGTTCTTCTTTTTCTTAATAACCGCCCAGGTCTGAATAAGCACCAAGTCCGAATTAGCGCCCTCCCAAAAATTCTTGCTTTTACAAAAGTGCCCAGAACGCTTAATCGGTAATTTACGGTATTTGAAAACCAATTGTTTCAACAAAGGTATTAATGTTTAATTAACGATTTATATATTTTGTGATCTGCCACCAAATTCTCTTTTTCCACAGCAGAATTATCCACAATAGGTTTTAATCAACATTGCTTGCATCTGGCCCCGGTATGGGAATTTCTAGTGACGTTGGCCCCAAAGTCCAGAAATGTTGGTGACCCCTGGTCAAAGCGCAGTATATTGCGCTTAAAAGTCGCGTGCTACACAAAGTTAAGAAGTACTCACATTTAGTGGCAGCTTTTGAAGAACACTTAGGGCGATGTAAAGATGCTGGATTTGCCGAGAATTTTAGAGGCAGCGGATCATTTGTTGAGTACACGTGTTTTATATATGTAAGATATAATAACTTATTCATAACATGCAAGACGTTATATTTTTTCATCAAAGGTATCTCTCATTTAACTCACAATCGCAAGCGCAGGAGAGGGAGGGATAAGGAGCTACAGCCCCCCTCAGTTGGACAGAAATCCGTTTCATTCGGGCAACTTTCTCAAAAGAACAATAGGAAATTCGGGCAGCTCTTCTGACTTTTCTCCAGACTTCTATGATCTTTCAAGCAGAAAGTTTACAGCCCCCTAAATTTGAAGCCCTCCTACATCAATGCGCGCGATATGATCTTAGGGAAGTTCCTTTGCACCTGTTGCAAATATTTAAGGGAAAATGCATTTTTAGTATGTCTTTAAAGACCAACTTACAAGTACGTTGTTTCATGATTTGATGTGTAGTTTGTAACAAATGAAAGTGTTGCCACAGCTACCAAAAAGCACACAGATGCAGGGAATATCTGCAGAAAAGAACTTTTTGCATCATAACGTAGTCCGCTCCTATCTTCATTGACCCCTTCTGGTTCATTGGCGTTTCCTTGTGCAAGGTCCTGCCTCTCATCTTGGTCGCTATCTAATCTGTCATTTCCTTCAGATCCTTGTATTCTGCTGGAGGAGTTCTCCGCAGTTTCAGGATTCTTGCTCTGATCTTCCTACGGAAATATGGAGGTATTTTTTAATAGAAGTTGAAGCTGTATTAAGCTGCATTTATACGAAAGAAATGAAACACCTAAAATGAAATCAGTTAAAATTGATACAGAGTTCTATATTGCAATGACTGCTCATGTAGAGATGCGATCCTGTCGGCAAAAAGTGAACCACAGCAGATGGTTTTATACAGAATGGTACTACAGCAGAACCTCAACAGCGTGAAACCCCGATGTAGCGCGCCTTGATTTTTAAAGCCGGAATATAGTTACTTTTGTTTTACTCTAACAAAATCCTAATAAATTTTTCTCCATACAACGAAACTTCGGTGTAGTAAAACTCCCGGCTTTACGAATCAAAGTTTCTCTCCCGCCAACCCAAAATACGTTGGTACAAGGAATTCAAAGCACTATAAGTTAAATTTTTCTACAAAGCATTTTTGGAGACATATTTACTGACTTTGTTACTGAATGAATTAATACTGACTAATGCTGTAAGTGAGCCGGAGTGATGGCCCAGTGTTAGAGCGTCTGACTCACAACCGGTAGGTCGTGAGTTCGAGTCCCGGTCGAGTCATACCAAAGACTTTAAAAATGGTACTCACTGCCTTCTCATCTGGCGCTCGACATATGAGAATGGAATGGGAAAGTTAAGCTGGCGGAGCTACCAGTGGACCAGCCCCCCGCAGACGCATGACCCAGGGCCATAGAAACGGGGATAAGCGCCAACCTATGCACCATTGGGCGCGGGAAAGGACTTTGACTTTGACTTTTGAATACTGTAAGTCTGTCCATTACACAAGCCCTATTAGACGACTTCAAAACGGAAATTTTGTTTGTCTTAGTATCCAGAAAATTCACGATAATGTGAGAAACTTTTTGCTATCAAGCTAAAAGGCCTTGCATTTGCTAGAAAATAAAGAGGGTATCTTGCACCTTTTTGGTTAGATCCCGAGTTTTGTCGATTTTGATTCTACAAACTCTCAGCATAAAGAACGATTTTTCATTTCCATTCAAAGTTCGTTATATCTAGAGCCAACCGTAATTGGCAATATGTAACTAGAAATAAACCAGTTGTAAAAAAGTTTGAATAGTTATATAAGGCGAGATTTAAAAAAGAGAAAAGTTGACGACAGGGACCGAACAGTCGGTTCAGTTCATTCCTACAACCCATCAATCAGTGGTTTGAATGTAGTCTCCTGTTCGGTAATATTTAGTACACAATTGGATAATGTTGAGTGAGATAGTCATACAATCCAACATTCTACTGAACTTTGAAAACAGTGGAACTGTTAGATGACATGTCGGCTTGATCCTACATTTCACTGAACTTCATTGTTGAATGTTGACTTGTTTGATCAGGCCCAAATGTAGGATTTTCAACTGACCTTTGTTTTATTCTAGCTGAACTCTCTGAAAATCAACTATCGCCATAGCAGGGGAATCTTTCTAAGGAACTATAATATAATTGGTTGATCCTTTGTCTCTATACTTATGGAGACAAAGGATTAACCAATCATGTTATGGTCGTTCCCTTTTGATTCTAGAACATGAACCAGGATGGAGAATGTGCTCGAAAACAAATATGGCTGACTGTTTTCAAGAACTTTCCGTATGTACATCTATAAATAGTAGGGTATTTAGGCTCAGCCACAGTGCTCAACGCGAAAAGGGCCAAGAGACAAGCAAGAAGGAGGTATTTTAACTTACACTACAGATTCAAAAGGACGTGGGAAATATTTCGTAAGTGCATCTGCAGTTCTCTTATATTTTGATCTAAGGCCTAGCATCATTTGAGACTAGCATAAAGAAAGTTAACGTTTGTACCATATAGGTGAAAGTGAGCAAATTATGAGAACATAAATACGCTATTGATTGCCACGATTCTATTGATAAATCTATTGCATTCGATTTATCACTCCGGAATTTAGTCTTGAATCGCCAGTTTTGAGAAAGCAAAGTCAGAGACGTTCGTGTTACGTAAAAGTTTTGTTCTTTTTAGATGTTCTGTCGATATGGCTTTGTGGCATATTCCTCTTTTTCACGAAAGAAATCAATTAGATAGCATATTCGATGACATCTTTGACTGGCCTCTTTCACCACGATACTACCGACTGCTGAATTTACCATACCATAAATCACGCAAAACAACAAATCAAGACAAAAAAGACACATTCAAGGTTACGCTGGATGTGAGAAATTATGAGCCAGATGAAATCTCACTTAAAGTGGAAGGGGATAAACTGTTGGTAAAGGGAAAGAGCTATAAAGAGAATGAATTTGGTTTTGAGACTTCCGAATTCGAGAGGGCATACCCAATACCCTCTGGTGTGGATGTAAAAGGCTTCCAATCAAAGATCAACAACGAAGGTCAGCTTGAAATAGAAGCACCTAAGATCAAACAGGAAAAGCTTCAAAAGACCGATCAATTCATTGAGCAAGATGACAATAAATTCAAGGCTGTTTTCGATGTGACGAAATATAAGCCAGAAGAAGTGTCAGTGAAGGTCCAAGGCAACCAGGTAATTGTACATGGTGAGCAGAAGACAGAAAGCACAGACTATGATAAAGACATATTCGTTCAGCACAGGCAGTTTACACGCAGATTAGTGTTGCCAGAAACAGTGAAACTCGATTCGTTGCAATCAAGATGGACAAAAGATGGCACTCTCGTGATTGAGGGTAACAAATGTCCTTCAACTGAGGCTGAAACGAGACAGTTGAAGATAGAGCACGAAGCTGATGAAACAAAAATGGATGAATGAAAATGTAAATGAACAATAAAGTACAATAAACGAAGCAGTAATAATAAGAATGTATGTATTATACTAGGAAAGTAGGATTTATTTTACTTGGAACTTGCAGTGGTAAATAATTTATTATGTAATTTTATAGTTACTTTTATTTTGAATTGCTATTTTTCATAGGAAGGAAGTCGTTAAGAAATCATTTCCCCAAAAAGGGAAAGGAGAAATTAGCGTCAATGGAGATTAAGGAAAAAAGTACTTGGCCAAAAATTTCCTTTTTCTATTTATTTCATTATGAAGAAAGATATTGTTTATACAACAGAATGGTTTGAAAATAGTTGTTTGCTAGCTGAACAACAGGAAAAATATTGTTTGCTAGTTTTAAAAAGTGATGCCTTCTCCCAATAATTTGCCAGTGGAAGAATTTCTCAATTTTCTTGACCTGCTTTCATTTGAATATACAGTCACCAGCAATGTTTAAGACTTTATTTTGGTGTGTTCTGCAGAGTTGTTTGTACATTTTATTGAGTGCGACAATGCAGTTGTTAAAAGTAAATATTTTGTGATTAATATAGAGTTTTATTCTAACAGCATTGCATAATCAAACCATTATGCTGTTGCATCTTTGCTTGTTCTACTTTTAACCAGTAGCGGTTTTTCAAGAAAAATCAGGGGGGTCGTGGTGCTGAATTTGCGAAGTAACATTAGAAGTAGCCAAGTATTTCCAAGTACACTATCCCCCCATAAGAAAATGGTTTATTAGAGAATTGAAGCTCAAGCAAAAAGGAGGTATTTTAAGCATTTGGTCAAATAATTCGGCCGGGAAACTCGATGGTACCTGGGAAGCTTTACCCTATTGCCTCCCCCCCCCCCGATTAAACTGCTACTGTTTTCAGCATTCTGATCAATCCATGTTCCATTTAAGTACCGAATGTTTTAAAAGACTGCTGAGAGGACATACCCTAAATAAAATGTAAAAAAATTATTCACTTTTCGATCATACAGGGGCTTAGCAGGTTGGTGTTCCCAAGGTCTTCCTTTTTTCAACACTGGCAGCTTCTTATAAAGGACGTGTACTACTACTACGGCAAGTAATTGAAGCATTTTGTGGAATGTGCTTTTCAAATACCGTAAGTCCTCGAATACAACATGCTTGAAGTTGCAGTGCTGGTTGCAAGATAACCAGCACTGCAAATTTCAATATTAATGTTATGCCACAAACCATAAATACGAAAAAATAAATAGCAATGACACTGGAGGCCTCCTCCCAAAACAGTTTGTTTGCTCTTCTCTAAGGTTGAGAATTCCAACCAATTGGTTGGTACTCCTATCTAACACAAGATCATCTTGCACAGATAGCTCATCAAACATAAGGGTGTCATATTTTCCAACTCCATGTACTTTAGAAGCCTTTGCTTCAATTCAGCAGACTTCAAGCTAGAAGCTAGCATTTGGGTTGAAAATACTGGAATAGTCTGTTAATGTCTTTTCTGATGGAAGTTTGATAATAGAACTTCCATTCAATGCCTCGTGTGCTGTTAGGATCTTAGGTGAAAATGTAAAGCAAACCTTGTCATAATAGGGTGTCATGCTGGAATTACAAAATACTCTCTTCTGTTCCTTCCTAAGCAAATCATGAAAGGAATTCTCAGGGAAATGTCTTGCAGATGCTAACATTCCCTAGCCCATCAAGAGTTACATCACTGTGTACTGCATAAACATTGTCTCTAGGGACATATAACTCATGGACTTCTCGTATTCTCCTATGTAAGGCACGGTATCCAAACAGCCTTCCGGGGTTCTCCATCTCCTTGGTGATTGAAGTTTCGATCTCCTTGACATCCATAGTTACGTCTATATAGCGAATGTTAAAACACTGCATCTTTGGCAGAACGTTAGTAAACTCCAATTACATATTGGGCACTTCTCCTCAAGAGCATCTGAAGCTTCCTACGCTGGTAATTCCGTTCTACATATGTCTCTATATCATTTTTAAGGCTGTGATCATCCTTCCATTTCGCCATTTTTGGTCACTTTCAAAGATTAAATCAGTAAAAAGGATTCTGGGAAATGTAGCACGAGTCGTCCGATGGCATGCCTCGCCAAAGGCAGTATTTTGCTTTCTGTTAGTTTGAAAAAAATTGATTTCAAATTATTTCATTCTTTTCATTTGAAAAAATCTAGCTTCATTTTATTTTCTTTTTTGTTTGGAGAAATTTGATTTCATTTAATTTCACTTTCTTTCGTTCAAAACGATTAAAAGTTGAATAAAAAAAGATTTCAAAATGCAATTGAAATGGAAATAAAAGTAGAAAAGATAGACAAAGATAAATAAAAGTGAGAATAAAAGCAAGGAAACTAATGAAAAGCAACAAGCATTTGCAAGGAATATTTTATGTTTTATCGTACTAAACTTTGTATGGCATACCCGGACATTCTTCGGCCACCATAGTAGTGTAAGCTTGAAGTAAATTAGAATCAAATTATTTTGAGTTGGCTTCATCAAAAAATATAAAAAGTTTTGGAATGAGATTCCATTTCGTTCCAATACTTTTGACGAGGAAGTGTATATCCAAATAACATCTTTCAAAGATGGTGTATTTAAACTCTAGCTGTGTGCCACTCACCAGTCTTAAAGCATTGTGGATCAAAATGCCTTGAAAACATGTGGGCTCTTTCCAAGTTGCAACTCCTATCACGTCTATTTACAATTTAAGATGATCAGCGCTGTGTTTAGGCCGGAAATAATACATCCCTACTAGTTCAAAAAACCAGTCAACCTTTGCATGATCTATTGTTCTTCTCATGCTATCCTATCCAGCCATTTCCCACGATATTTGGTGTAACTTGTTTAATATAATCAAATCTTAGTTGATGTTTTACTACATCACAAGACTAAGCTAGAGTTTATATTCTGTATCGATAGTGCAAAAGTAAATCCGAAAGCAGTATTTTAAATAGGATACAAAACAATTCTTACTTCTTGGTGAAGCTTGAGCCTCGCTTTATTCTTAAATTATTCTTGACTTTTAGCGATTTAGAGCCTTAATATTCTTATGAACTTTATTTCTATAAAAAGAGAGTGTATTTCAAAGTACCAAAAAGGCAACAATGGAAAATACCATTTTGCTTTAAGAATATATTCAGAACATAATAAGATGTCTTGAGTCTATTTTGTGGCGCAGAATAGCCTTTCCATGATTTAGGCCAAATATCTACGTTTTTAAAGCCAAACAATGTCACTGTTCAAATTTCACAATGCGCGTGTTCTCTTACAGTACCATTTTATAAAAAACTGAATAAATATAGGCTTGTGTTCGAGTTGCGTATTATATCTAGACTGGTTAGTGGTAGTTAAATCTTAACGGATGATATTTCTGTTCAAAAGTCGTAATTACAAGGAAGTTAATTTTCAATGATAGATGTCGCTGGTTTTAGTCACTTTCATACAAACATTTAGCTTGAATTGCTAGTGCGTTTGTCATGTATCCATGCACTGGTATATAATTAATGACACACTGTGTTCACTGGTTGTTATTGCTATCAGTTATCGTTCAAGTTTCCTTCCCAAAAATAAGTTTGTTAGTGATTACGGCGACAAACTTACCCTATCATATTCTACCATTAGGTCGCTACTGTCACCTCTTTCACCAGTCCAAGCATTATCTTGATAGGCACCGCCTGTTCCCACAACGCGATTATCATCTGTATCGGTACCATCTTCTGAGGACAATAGCACCAACGGTTCCTCCATCTTTCACCTTCTTCACCTTCCTCGGTTCCTTCACTTTAATGTCCTAACAAGCTTCATAGCCCATGACAATAAACGGGCGACACAATGCATTATAACAATGACAAGTACCACAAAGCATGGACTCAGGAGGACGTCAAATTTAGGGGGACTGTAAATTTTCTGCCCGAAATATCAAATGCAGCTAGAGAGCAGGCAGAAAACTTGCCCGAATTTCCTACTGTTCTTTCAGAAAATTTGCCCGAGTGAAACGGATTTCTGCCCAAGTTGGGAGGGCTGCAGCCCCCTGTCCTCCCGCCTGCCACGCTTGTCACGAAGTCATATAAAGTGGCTTTTCGTCATACAATAGTATGTGAGTAGTAGAAAATCACAGGAAGGCCGGAAAGACAATAGGGGAAATGGGAACAACAGGACCAAAAAGGTACCCATTTCCATAGGTGATCATAGCGAGCCAAGAAACTGAGGCCTGCCAGGGAATACCATTGGGACATATTCGTCCGATACCTTCGCAGGGGATATATTTTCTCGCAATCACAAAGCAGTTCTGTTCTGAAATCAAATATTGGTTTCTGAACTAGTTTATTTGATTTCCACTGCATCATATTAATTCTAAGAAGGGCACCTTTGCTCCCCCTGTTCCCCCAAATGAAAGAAAGGAGGATGATAGAAGTCTGGTAATTACTAAATCGCCTTTTATGTAAATTTTAGTGTATTTAACAAGCAGGCGCGTAGACTGCTAAACTGGATTGGAGGGAGGGGGTAAAGTTGTAGAAGCACAATTAAGCTGTTGCAGCTCTTTCCATTTTCTACCGCTATTTTCACGGACATTGCTCTCAGGAAATCAAGAATATTATTCCTGATCCAGTGAGGCGTGTTCGAACTACCAGAAGCTCTACCTATTCACTCCCTTCCCAAGTTACACTACCTAATCCACGAACTCTATCTCACAAATCATCTTTCATTCCCAGAACTTCTCAACTGTGGAACTCATTGCCACCCACTACTTTCCCCGAATCCTACAATTTATCATCTTTTAAATATAACACCAACAAACTTGATCTTGTCTCCCTTTCTACTTAAACTTCCCCTCATTTTCTCAGTTTTTCCTTTGCCGGGGCTTTGTTATAGGCCCTACGGCCTTTTCCCGGCATTACTTACTAAAAAAAAGCTCTTGCATCTCTAAAACTCTATGCCAGCATACTATGGTAACACATTTATGCTAAAAGAGTCATTGCATAGTTAAGCATGGTTAAAAATGGGGTCCTGGAGACTTCTCCCAATAAATTTGTTTGAGGGAACGCCCTTTAAAACGTGGGAAAACGCTCTTTCACAGATTACAATGTATTTTCTTTTATCATCGAAATTAAGAACATTTAAAGAAAACTAGAAAATGAAAAGAAGGAAGCAATTCTAAATAGAGATACCAATAGTGACATAAAGTGAAACTTTTAGTGAGGGCTGTTAGGTCGAAAAATACATGAAATGCGCAAAATTGGGAAAACTTGGCACACAGGCAAATCATCGGCTCTACGTTCTACATTTTAAGGGAGACACGCCCAGAAAGTTACGTGACTGTTGATATCAGCATCTTTTGTTTCGGAAAATGTTTTAAAGGAAATCGAAAATGTTCTATATCATTCGAATGTCAATGGGAGGTCTTAATGACTGGGAAGGGCGCTTGCAAAACATCTCAGGGAGGGTTCGGAAAATGTTGAACTACCAAGCAGATACGCAATAGAGGGGATGACGAGTATTCATCATGCATGCTTACTCTGAACAGCTTTAACAATCCACAAAACACCATTTGCAAATGAGAATGAATAAACAACACAAGCTAGAAATTCGCATCCAAATACATTCTTTATCAAATTTCATCAAAGTTGCATGTTACAATTATAACTAGAGAAATATATACACTTAATTAAGCTCAAAATAATTTTAAATGCACTTAAAATACGCTTTCCTGATTGCACTTGAGCATATTTTACAAATTTATCTGCCCCCCTCTAAAGTAACCCATAGCTTATATACTATATCAGATAAACTAACACTCTCAGAAACGTCACAAGGGCACAGGGGACAATTATCTATCTTAACGGCGCAGTGAAGTCAAAATTATGAAAATTGAAGAAAAAACATTTTTATGTTGTCTAGGGTCAGACACAATGAATAGGCTGTAGTATTTTGATTTTAAATATTTTATTGTGTTTGTTGACCTTTGTTCCGGGTAGTATTTTCCTACTGTCTATATGTAAATATCTATATGTACGGGAGTGATGGCCCAGTGGTAGAGCGTCTGCCTCACAACCGGTAGGTCGTGGGTTCGAACCCCTGCCGAGTCATACCAAAGACTAAAAATGGTACTCGCTGCCTTCTCGTCTGGCGCTCGACATATGAGAATAGAGTGGGAAAGTTAAACTGGCGGAGCTACGAGTGGACCAGCCCCCCGCTGAGCGACGGAGATAGGCGCCGCCCTATGCGCCATGGGGCACAGGAAAGGACTTTTTGACTATATGTAAATAATCATTGATATGCGACAAGTTCACGAGTAACCTAGCTGCAGAGAAGTCGTATGAACTCCCTCTCATTTCAAAAACATTACATAGGCCAACTTTTGCATTCAAATTTAAAGAAAGTTTTCCACAGTAGCAGCCATTCAAAGCATAACCTTGACAAAAATCTTGTGCGAAGGACTTGTGACGTAAGGCGGGGAGTAGTTCTTCATTCAGCCCTGTTTTGATATATTCCTCATATAAATCAGGGTCAATACATGGCTCATCATCAAGTTCAGCGCTTTCCAGAGAGGAAACCAGAGAATACGGTATTGTTGTCCACTAATTTCATCTTGCAATAGCCTGCCTTACGTCACACGGGTATAAGTTGTTGTTCTTTCAGGGATGAAGCTTTTCTACTTCCCGTAGCAATAAAACCCCCCACTTTTTGCAATAAAACGTTCGCAAATGAGAAAAAGACCAATGAGGGCATGATTTGGAGCAGGGTTGAAAAATTTTATCGAAATAAACATATTTCACTTCACTGCGCTTTAAATGTCTAGACAATAAATGTAAAGGATAAAAACCGGAAAGTGTCTCTAGATCTAATCTGGAACTTTTGGTAAAAACAAATAAATAGTAGTTTGCCAAAATGAGAGCTAGAGCAAGGAATGCAATATAAAACCCGGGGGCGCACATGAGATGTTGGTAGGGGGGCATAATCACGCAATATACGAGTTTCTGGTTTTCAAACGTCAAGTGACATGCTATGGGATTGTTCACAAAACAATTCATGAACCAACTTCCTATCTAATTATCACTATACTATCTTTTTGCATTTTTTCATTTATTTTCACGTTCCTAACGCCATAAAACTTTCACACTGTTCTCTCATGAATCACACTTTCTTGTTTGCTAGGCTTATTCTCGCTTCCATGTTCATTTACGTTATCGCCTCTCTTTCGTTTCTTTTTTATCTACTTTTAGGCCAGGACTATGTTCTGACTAATGATTTTCCCTATGTTTTTTTCACACACACCTTTCTTGTTTTTCGTATTTCTCATTGGTTAATTTTCCCATCTAATCCGTGTAGCTTTTTGTTTAAACGACAGAATCGTACATAACGTTTAAATTTCACATGAGCTAAGCTCCATGTCTGACTGGAGTCATGCTATTCTGTTATTTATCATAGAACGCTAAGAAAATGAATCTTCGTCGTTTTATTGTGTTAACCGCTAGAGTCCAACTGCCGCCACATATTTATAATTTTTTGGGGAGGGGGATGTCGCATACTCATACATGCTTTTATGTGTGTCCCTAAAATTGGCAAAATACTACAATTGCTATAAATGATGCATGCATATACCAAATAGACTATAGTTTGTACGTAGCTAGGACTTTTACAGGAGTGGAGCCATGAGTTGTAAACACAATTTCTAGAATAAAATTTCATAAAGGGCAAATAGCCAAAGACAGTGAAAAACTTTAAACTATTAATTGCTAGCTGTCTAGTAAGCAAAATCGAGACATCGCTTGGTAAAGCCTTCCAATTCAGACTATGTCAAACCTTCGTACCAAACATAGGTTTTAGTTTATGTCAATATGTACCTTCTCTAACTAGTGCTTTAAGCAAAAGATTGTTTTACCATGTAATCTATATTACTAATGATAAATGGCTCAAATTAACTCAATTTACATTATTATTTCTTTTTTCTCAATACTCCACCTTCACTATACCCAGGTCTTTCAATGAGACGCGCGCGGTAGCTCGCGAGCGCGCAGACTCGCGCCTAACACATCTCACGCGCTCGATTTCTCGATACTCCTCCCTTTCTCCCATGATCCGTACCAGCCTAACAGTGCCAATAAAATCTTTGATACGGCGATTCCAACCAGGCTGGTAACTGTAAGGGAACGGAGGGGCAATGTCCCCAAATGCAAAATTTTCCACGACTTTGCTCCTAAGCAGAATTATTGACCCGGATTTCAAATAATCAACTAACGTTTTTAACTCCTCCCCTCATTGTGTTGGAACAGAATTTGCTCTTTCAGGAAACAGCCTCCAGCGATGTGCTTGCCACAACTAATAGTGGTTTCGTATCTGCTGAAGAGAAGCTAATGCCCGTGCAATCACTTCAGAAGGAACAGCAGATTTTCGTCAAAGTGGGGGTGAACAACCCAACAAAATATTAAATGAACTCATGTCGAACTGATTACAGAATTCCCAGCACCAGTGGCGGTTTTAGGGACTATGGGGCCTGGGACTGAAATCATTTTCGGGGCCCTTGTCTGAAAATTGTTGTTAACTAAGATCATTCTTGAGGTTCTTTTTCGTAAATCACAGGAAATCATTTGAATACATCTTGTAATCTTTGTTAGTGCGTGGCTTCTATAGGAAAATGCAAGACAATCTTGAGACATGACACTGACATCACATGATTTCCTGTGATTTCCTTTTTAGTTTTTCTTAGATGCGGGGCCCCTTATGGGTAACCAAAAGTGCGGGCTTGGGACCGTGGCCCCTTTGCACACCCTAAAACCGCCACTGCCCAGCAGCGTAAAACAGGAAAATGTTACACTACATACGAGGTTCATATTGAGTTCATGCTTATCTATTTGAGGCGGCCCATAGGAGTGACATCCAGGGATGTGCCAATGGGGGGCGTAGTGGGGCGTCACGCCCCTCAATATTTTCAAATTTGCAATAAAGTTGGTCAAAAGTCAGCCATGCTGCAAGAGATTTGGCCACAGTATTTCTGTGACCTTATTTTTAGTAACAATAGTTGGTCAATTGGTCAAAATACCCCCCCCCCAACAGAAGGTGTCTTGACACATCACTGGTGACACCAACGACAGAAATACTATACAAAAACTTGTTCACTTGCAAGGGTATCTGTAAATGGCTTTATGACCTTGCTTGTGGCAAAATTGAATACCAGTCCAAAAGCAATTGATATTGGCAATGCCGGAAGAGCTTTTCTATAGATGGCCAACAAAAGGAGAGTCAAGCACAAGCCCTAGAAAAGAAGATACAATTGTATTGAAGGAATCAAGGCCTATCTTATACATGTAAAAGATACCAACTCTTGAATGCTAAGATATGACCGTAATACTTCGAATAAAAGCCTGGGACCTATATTACATTGTTCAACTTACTAGGGGAGCCTAAATTAGAGGAGACTTTTACGAGAGTGGATCTTTATTATATATTTTAAAGCTATTCTTTCTCAAAAGTTATGAAAAAGATAAAATTTAACAAAGTACCTACAATGCTGAACAAAACTAGGAAACTTAAAGTTTTTGCAAAAACTGAAATTGTCTTTACATTCTCCCCTCCCCGGGGAGGAGGAATGTAAAAGCAATTTCACTCAATTTGGACAAAACGGCATGGAATTGTTTCCCTATCAATCAAAAGTGATCAAAGAGAGAAGAAGGAAGCTCAAACAATATTCTGCCAAGCTAAAGTTACGGAGTTTTTAGCTATATCTGTAGCTTTTTGGTTGTCTCAGAACATCTTGCCCAAGATTGTAGTTCATCATCCATTCCATCTTCATCAATTACATTAAAGTCAGGGCTTTTAATTACACACTCATAGAATGTGGGGCGTATCTTTGAGGGCAGCCTTTAACAGAAGGGGCTTCTATTCGATGCGTTACGATATATATCTATTTTTCTCTCATTCATATACTAAATGGATAAAGAGTTATGCTATCAATAGGAAAATGAACTAAACAGTGAATTATCTTACTACAATTCAATAGAAAGAATCAAAATTAATGAAGGGTGGGGTACTTGATTGGATTGACCACGCCTATATTGAACGTATTTTATGTAAATTTATCTTCCTTGAAAATGCTATATTATTGAAAGCGTCTCTTTCATAGCAAGGACACGATGACTTCGAGTCTTTTCCTGCTGTGAGAGGCACAGTTAAATGTATCTGTATATTATCTGCTAGTTGTGTTTTTCTTTTTAAATTTATAAAAAAAAGGAATCAAAAGGGGACTATGAAATCTACAATCTCTGCCAAAAGTACTTGGAACACCAATTAATTAATGCATAATTTCTGATAAAAATGATTTTCTTATCCATGTCGAG
>OLMO02000275.1:16516652-16532955 GCA_900291935.2 Cassiopea xamachana
TTTTGAGGGGGAGAGGGGGAGACTACTAAATGAGCAGCAGAAATAACGCAAGTGTTCCAAGACTTTTGGCAGAGATTGTACCTACATTCTACTGAAAGTGGTCTAACGTGAAAACAAAACTGGTCGGATAGAGTCGAATCAATAACCTACGGAGTCCAAGGCTGATGATGATGCCTTGATTGTTTGATACCACAATACTTGCGACAAACTTCACACCTTCTTTCTATTTTTTGACTCTATTGAAAAGCAAGAAATAGCACTTTTAATGAAATATACAATTACCAATAACTTACTATGAGAATTGCAACGAAACATGCAATGGTTGTATTCCAGTCTCCATACGATGACGCCTTACCAACAAGTACACTGTAAAATATGAAATCTCCCAGTCCGAGCTTTACACCACCTTAAAAGTAAAAGTAAAGAGATATAGCCATGCACTGTGAGTACAGAATGATTTGTAGGGGCATAGATAGGAATAATTGTACAGGTCCACTATATTTCAAAATGAAAAACACTGACTGAAATGCTTGAAACCAGCGTGTACACAATGGCTTATTTTCATATTCCAACAACATGAGGAAGAAATAAAATAACAATCTGTTTGAATAGACTTTAGCCGATTTTGTCAATAGAATTAAGTCTAGTAAAAAACATTAATTTCTATAAATAGCCTTCTGGGCTTTTACGCAAATTTGATGTGACGACAATCTTAGATAAAAATTCATTAGAAAACGCAAATTTATGCTAGAAAAACACAAATTGACCGCCAGTCGTATCAACGAAATTCTTTAGCGAAATCTATATCACTAAGAAAGCCAACGGTGCAACCCAAGGCTCTATGTATTGAGCACTGCACTACAGGAATCAACTTTGAACCTATTTATATATACATATCCTCTTGTCCTTTAGGACCTAAAGCAAACAATTCACACACGTTCATCCTCCTCTTGAGGTGGTGCTTGTTGTTGTTGGCGTTGTCGTCTTTCTCCATGGCCACCCTCGTTCCCGTCACCATTCAATGCTCTGGCGGCACTGGCGTGACTAGTTTCATCCCTGTCTGAATTCTGTTGAGCCAGAGGAACTTTTCTGGTTCTTCTGTTACTTTCCGGATCACGGTCCGCCATGCCTACAGACCACATCATGGTTGCTAAAACGACAATAGAAGCAAGACTATCTATCTGAGATCGGTTACTGCATAAATAAAAACTAAGATTGCAAGACGTATCCTGAAATATATTTTAAGCCATTCAAAATACATCAACCGTATATTGTAAGTCAATGTCAAGGGTCTGACTCCAACGCGAGTGGCTACCTATGAGGCTCTTTCTGCTGCTGACTTCCTTCATAGGACTCTCTTGCTTCAGAAACTGTAATTTAAAAATCTACATACCACATCAAGATTCAATTTTCACAGCTTTAAAAACTTAAAAATTAAATCTTTTTATAGACAATTGCAGTGGTTAAGTTCCACACAAGCTTTCAAAGAGTATCATATCATTAGGCCTGTGATTTGCTTTAAGTTTAGGACGCTAGCATTGCGATGTTAATTGAGACATAATTATTACTACTATTATAAGCACATTCTTTGCAAGTGGTAAAATTAGTATTGGTGTCAAATCTTGATTGGCTCAAAAAGGAATCACCATCGAAGGATTCCTGCCAATAATGTTACGAGAATTCGTTAGAGAAGCGTATTTTGGTGGTAAATAGTGTACTTTCTTTGCGAAAAAGCTGATAATACATAGTTTCGAATAATTGAAAAATATTTTGCAAGTATGTTCAGAAGGCTTCAATTCACATTTCCAGAAGGAGCAATTTTTATATCTTGCAAAAATTAAAAGTTATCGATATTACAAACAAAGATGGATGGCTTTTAGAGTCGATAACTTTTGATCTGCGCAAAAAATAAAAATTGCTCCTTCTGGAAATGTGAATCGAAGCCTTCTGAACATGCTTGCAAGATATTTTTCAATTATTCGAAACTATGTGCTATCAGTTTTTTCGCAAAGAAAGTACACTATTTACTACCAAAACACGCATCTCGAACGAATTCTCAAACATTATTGGTAGAAATCCTTCGATGGTGATTCCTTTGTTAGCCAATCAAGATCTGATGCCTACGCTGGTATAACATACACTTACAATACTAGTTACAAAGGCATCAGCCAACGGCAACAAATTAAATTCAACTTAAACAATTAAAATACAAATGCGATAAAAAAGAAAGAAAGGATAAAAAACAACACTTCATCTACATAATTTACAGTTGAAACTTCCCCCTTCCAGCCTATTATTTTTGAATACTGCCACATTACAACAAACTTTTCTGTCATCGCAAAGTGCATTCCAAAGGATGCTAAATATGATCGATACGTTGGCGTCTTTATTTCGGGTAACATCACTAGATTTTTGGTTCTCAGATTGTTCCCAAGAGCAAACTCGATTGCAGAAAGCTAAAAGTATGTGAAATCTATGGTTGTAGTCGAAGTTTAAATCATTCTGGAAAGTACACCAATCCATAATTTCTAGCATCCATAAACAGTATGAGGCCCTACCTGAAAATATATTAAGTAGAAACAAATAAACGAGCATGGATGTTATGCTTACTTAGCTCCTACCTTTCTGCCGACGCCATACATGCCAAGGTTCCCAATTCTTTTTCATCAATTTTGTTTAGGAGAGTTAGGAGAATCTAGGATATTTCTTTGCTTATTGTGTAGGAGGTTTTGCAGATTCCAGAGAAACTCGGTAAGCATTGAAGTCATTATGGTATAGTGGAAAAAGTCATTACAGCAGAAAATTTTGGTATAGCAGAGTAAGTCATTATGCCTATTCACAAAATAATATATTCATGATAGCATTTGAGAGAATTGATGATTTAACCATTTTTATTATAATAAACTAACACAAAATAATTTATTAAGCAACATAGCTGCTAAAAAGAATTTCAACTTATGAAAAATTTAGGAGACATTTAGGACAACAGCAAAATTTTCCTAGAAATTTTAGGGTTTCAAGATATTTTAGGATGGTTCTCTTTTTCTAGGATATTTTAGGAGGCGTTGTTTCTAATTCTCCATCATAGAACTATAATGATCTACTACCAAAAAAGCTTTATGTGTATCGGGTGTGGACATAACAAGAAACAGAAGAATCAGATCCATAAATAACTTACAAGAGTAGATAAGAGCAGGGAATAAACTTTCATCTCTTTCTTGCGACATGGTAACAAGAATGTTTAGTGGTCCTTGTGGGCATATCACAGCAAAGAAATCTGCAAAAGTCAATTCACATGATGAAAATGATTGTCAACAACATAAGCCGACGAAATTGGATGGCTTGGGCTGTGTACACACTGGAACGAAATAGCAAAGCGATCAGATATATGGAAAGTAATATTTTCCTTCCCTTTGCTGTTACTCATTGTTCGCTATGCTTTTTTCACTCAGTGCACGCGCAGCTTTAGTCCTAACACAAATAGGTTAAATGCTTTACTTTTCTATTAAGCACTACAAAACATATACAGGTCTCGCCAATTAAGACCAGTTACCCAGTTCCTTATGTTTTGTTGCTATTTATTTATGCAATGTCTTAAGGAAGGTTGCAATTTTGTTTTTTTTTGAAACTTCAATATAATATCACGTTAAAAATAATTACAATTATACGTCTCACTATACCAGGCAACGTACAATTGGCTGTCAATATCATCTATACAAGGAAAATTACACAGCTGTAAAAGTTACTAACAGATTTCAATATGGTAAAGAAAAATAACAAAAACAAAAGAGTAAATATAAAAGAAAAAGTTGAAAAGGTAAGTAATGTCGGGTCAGTCCAAGGTTTATTTCGGCGATAAAATATAAAATATGTGAACATGAAATATTTGTTTTTCCAAATTGCAAGGGTGTTTGACAAATATGTTAATGTAAAGTTGAAGATATTTTGGGCATATTTTTTGCACATTTGACCAAAGGTTGGTAGTGCTGAGCGAGGCATAGTTTAGAATAGGTGTTATGATCAATCCTTGGGAAGTTAGTTCCTTTTTGATGCGATAATGACTATAATTATGATAATAATAATGCATTTTATTTACAGTTGGATGACGTGATAGTTTATACAGAAGAGTAAAACTAATGAATACCAACTAACAGAAAATTATGTTACAATTTTACAATACTACAATTTCATATGCAAACAATACAACTGCAAACTTCACCAGAAAATTTTTTTAATGTTTTGAGGAAGGTAAAGATTGCATTGCTGCCAGACTTGTCAACTCTCCCTGTTTTGCCTGGAGACTGCTTTCTCCCTGTCTCCTGGTAGATTATATATATATATATATATATATATATATATATATATATATATATATATATATTGTTTCTACCGATTTTAAAGGAGTCATCTAGAAGAAATAAAGGATCTCCCACTGCTACTTCATTGGTTTTCTGACATCTCCTTTGATTTTTGTGCCAGTTATTAAAACATTTGTCCGAATTATAGTTGCGATATAATGACTACATTGACTTTTCACATGGCACAAGGGTTTTGTTGATGCTTTCTAAGTAACAAAAACCGATAGAAATCATTTTGAAGAGACTTCTCATTATCATTTTTGTCATAAACTACTTGCCGAGCTCAGCAATTTATCAGGTACATTTATTCTCTTTGCAAATTTCTGTGAGCTCACAGTTTTTGACCAAATCTCCCTGCCTAAAATACAGAATCTCCGGGTTTTGAAAAGGTTAAGGCTGACCGGTCAGATCTTCAAAGAAAAGACTGGGACTGGGTGTCGCTCAACAGAGCAAGAGCCAAAGTAGGAAGGACGGCCAGTACCCTGCACAAGTGGAAGCTCGCACCTTCTAGCGAATGCACGTGTGGCCACCCCAACCAAACAGTCAACCACATTCTCTCAGAATGCCCACAGAGTCCCCACTGCACCGATCAAGATCTTCGAGAATGCAACGAGACAGCCCGAGTTTGGATAACCCATTGGCGCGATAAGATATGATGATGATGATGAGGCTGACCGGTCTGATTGCTGCTCCTAATCACATCAGGTGTACTGTTCCAAGGCATGCTACCCTTGAATGAAACTCTTTCCAACAAAATAACATTTTCAGATTGCCGCTTTTTATTATAACCTTCAAATCTTCATTGGCAACTATTTGGTTGCGAGCTACATGAGCTTGTAGCATTATGTACCATTTACTCGTTTCGTTTACATCACGGCCTCTGCGTTGAGAAGTACACTGCTCTCGGGGGTATCGTGTCTGTGGTAGAGTAATCCTAAGTGTATGTATAGTTAACTATGTTTTGCATACATTTGATCGAACAGCTCATGCTTGGAAGAAATCAGTGCACGATCTTCAATTTGTACGTGAACCTTCGTCTGCACGAGCGATTGCTCTCAACTATGTGGAATTGCACGTGCGATACGAGATTTGTCTATCTGCAATACAGAGGTTCTAGTTGCTGAAGCATGTCATATGTCTCATTCAGGATAAAACAGGATAAAGCAGAGTTATGAAAGCAAAAAGTGACAATCACTAATGTTGCAGTTGCGATAACGAAGTTCCTATATAGAATGTGCGATTGCACTGTGGATAGTGATGTCGATATGTGGATTCTTCGCTTGTGCTTGGGATTTTGCACGCGCGTGGACATATACACGTTCGATCCCACGGGTCTCTGTACACGGACTGATGGTGTATAAAAAAAGAAATGAAAAGCAGTATAGTATGGGTCATTCCGGGCCAAGTTGACTAAAGGTGACAAGTGTACTACCTTGGATCTTCAAGAAACTCTGTGAACATTTGGAAAAGTTCAGATTGATATCTTACTCTATTCCAAGGAGAAAGTTTTTCAAAGATGTTAAGTAATTATGTCACCAGAGGAAAGTGCAAATAGCAGCTATTGAGTCTCATTCACTTGTATTCACTGGCTTTTCAGTATACTGTGACAAGGAAACTATTGCTAGATTTTGTTTTTAACTTTAAATCATTACCAACGACTAATTGTTTGTGAATCCTGGCAAAATGTCCCATGCAAAGTTAAAAATGGAGGTAAAAATCCATGGCTTATACTCTACTGTCCTATACATCTCATATTCTGACAGCAAGAAATCCCTTAGTAAAGAGCACCTCCTTGTCGACAGGGGCACTGAAATGACATTGAAAGTAGAGGGGCCTGGTCACAAAGGTTCAGGATAAACTAGGAATTCTGCTAATCTAGGTTGGCTACAGCATCATTTTTAAAGCTCTTGGAATATAAACAAATACAAAATGGTCTTTAATGGTACCTTCTTCTGCAACAAAGTATAAAAGAAAATAAAACATTATTTTGTGCACAAAAATGGGGAGCCAGTGCCCCCCTGGCCCCCTTGTTTTGATGCCCTGGTCAAAGTAGTACAGTAACACATTTCTCAATGTCATCTTACCGTAGAGAGAAATTGCACCAAGTATAAACCACAAAGTCCATTCTGGTAAATATTTGATGAAGACAAGGGCCTAGAAATGAATTAACAGATGCTTGCTGCATGATCAGAAATGGCAAAGTGAAAGCAATGACTATGCACTATATCTGGTGGATTAGAATGAAAACAACACTACACAGCCAACTAGTTATATCTATTGTGGGACTTGAATAACAAACTTCAAAATAAAATTATCAAGTGCTACTGTATTAAATATGGTAGCTGACAAGTACTTGTGCTACACAAATGATAAGATTCCTCACTCATTCTTTGCTATTTTCACATAAATTCTTTCTGTATTAGGAGAAATCCTCTTCCCCAAATTCTTTCGTATGCTCCAACTGTTTTTCTATCCTATTTTTTTCATATTACATTTGATATGTATTACAGAGTCAATTTCTTCTTAATACCTTCTACATTTCCTGATCATGCAGAAATAAGGTTAGAATTAAAGAAGAGTGTATATTTGGGTAACTTGTCATTATCCAACCTTGTGCATTATAAAAATAACAACTATGTAACCAATATACAGCTACTAAAAATATGCTACACAACCTTGACACATAAGAAAATTATATATCAAAATGTAAGGCTGCTAAAAAAAGCATTTACCCAGCCTATTTCTTTTCAGTCCTAACCTGAGGCATAAATAATGAGCAATCACTTAATCAAAATCAACTTGTATCATATTTGACTGGCACCAATCAAATGAACTCATGATCATTTATTTATTTTAATAAGTTGAAGTGGCAAAGGCCAGTGTCAAATATGTCATAACATAGTCTTGTCTTGTACGTTCAAAAAGATACCATGCCATTGCATTCATATTTGAATGTTCTTATTAGTCAATCTAATAATTTTCATGGCTATTTTCTCAGGATGGGGCTGTAGAATATTTTTGACAATAAAACATGGTGTTTCATTGCCAAACGCATGAGAGGCCTGCTATCTGGGAAATCCCCCCAACTAAAAAGATCCCCCTGTTTATTAGTTTCTAAAGAAATTTCCCAACCCCCCTAACTATTAAGACCATCTTCTATTAAGCAACTGAAAGTATGGAAGAAGGCTTTCGAAATACATACCATCAATGCACTGACCAAAATCAGGTACATCTGCTGTAGTCTTAATGGTCCTTTCCAGTGTATACATATCATCCCAACAATACCAAAATTCCAGATAAATAGAGCCATGGTAAGGTAATCCATTGCTATATTGTACAATTTGAACAGCTCCCTATATGACAAGTTAACTTAAAACATTGGCCAACCTGTGCTACACAATATATGAAAACTATAATAATAGACACAATAATATTGTCTTACTTTCAACCACAGGTAACTTTCATATTTGTACAATGTCAGGGATGCCCTTTAGCTTTGGGTTAGTTTGATATCACAGTAACAAATTACCTCACACATATGCTTAAAAATACCTCATGACAACTAGAGAATTATGCCTACATGAGAAATGTCATAAGATGAAAAATAATCAGATCTACAGAGGGATTCACTCAGACTCAACTCACACTCTTGCAGAGAAATCTATATCTATGTATGCTCATAAGCAGAAAATTGACATCAGATCATGTTTCCAAACCTACTTAGAAATGGACTGCATAGTACAATAGTCAAGACAATAAATAGATATTTTTCTCAGTCTGTTGAACTCATGCAGAAAGCATCAGAGAAATATGGTGCTCTTTTCATTTGGAAGGAATGTGCACATCAATAATCTACTGCCACAGCTGTGAATTGATCAACAGACCTTTGAATTTGCCAATACTGCAATACCTAACCAAAACCTAATGAATTTCATGAGAACCATGAATAATTCATAATCACATCTATCTAGCATTAGATGCAAATGGACTATTAGAAAATGTATTTATGCATTGCCTAGTAGTGTATTTACATCTAACAATAGCCAATCCTTAATGATTAAGGTATAACTTACAATCAGATCCCTTGCAAGCAATGTCCCTTAATAGCATAACTGCAGCATCAAGGTAATCATATCAATAACAACTAAGAAATCCAGTCTTAAAAATCTTTTCGATTACACTTACACAAAATAGACATAATTGAAAAAGAACAGCAACATCAAGGATGAGAAGATCAACCAACCAGAAATGATCTACAAAATAGTAAATCTCTATATATCATACACTAGAAACATCAAATAAATGAATAAAAACTTTAAGACTAATAGAAAAAATCATGACAAACTTGACTAAAAGCAATATAAGCAGTATGTATGCTATTGCTCTATCAAAAGATGACATCAAGCTATATAATAACTTGCATTCATACCTTGTAGCACCGGTACTTGTACAGAAAAACCAAGAGTATGGTCATTACTAACACCACACCAATAACAATGAGAGCATTCAACAAAGCAAATCCTGCACGCTCACCAGATGAATTTGTACTTTCTTCACGAAATGGAGTGTATACTCTAAAATTCAGTAAATACAAAGATTGAAAATGATATATGGAGCAGATGAATTCATAAATACAAGGTCAATAAAAGTAGTAACTAATATTCATAGATGTTCTAGCCGCAGCAGTTACCAAAGCAAAACAATGAATAATAAATACATTTTGCACTGTAATGTAAATTTCTAAATGTAATCAAAAGATATGAATATAAATAAGTCTTTTGATAGGTAATAAACTTATCATAAAGCTGCACCTAGTATTTCAATGTAGAAATCATACTGAACATCATGCAAATCAATGCAGTAGATCAAAAACTCAACAAAGAAAATAATCAACCAGTAATATATGGTGGCATAAGCACAATTGCTACACCCAGTGCCATTATTCATATGCCTTAAATAATATAGTATTTGTATTTCCCACTAAACCATGTGCTATTTAAAAATAATAGATGCAAATTTGCATGGAAATAATTCCAAACATTCTCATAAACTATTCTTGCATAGCAAAAATGATAGTTTATTTTCTCTCCTCCAATAGCAAATCTATTGGGAGGGCTCTATGCAAAGAAACTTCCTGCATAGGTTCTTTACTATTTTTCATACTGAATTTATAGCAAATTGTTTGAATGTTGGAATTTCAAAAAGGTGAAATGAACTGTACTGAAATACAACAAATTACTCCATTCACCAAAGGTCAAGCATTGATGATGATCATTGTATACATCTACTACACAAAAAGATATTACTATGAGCAAAAACTCTTGAGCTGCTGTGCAAAAATGTTGATGTATGTGTTTCAAAATGCACTCAATGCTGTCAAAAATGTAGCTAAGGCCATAAACTTGGATCCCTTCTATCTAAAGAAGATAGAATTTTTCAGTCCACTGCTAAATTCCTTTTTTACAGACTTAGTCCATAGCAGTAGCCATTTATGCATTGACAGTAGTTACTCTTAGGGCATAGATAGCTACTCCTATAAAATTCAAAATCAATTCATAGTTAACTTGTAACATTTATCAGTATCTGAGAATTCATAGCCTTCTCACACATGATTACAAAAGGAATTATGACACAAAATACATACAAAAATGACCACCCAAATGATAACACAAACAATTTATAAGAACAAAATACTGCACTGGCAATTCTACATTGATTTTAGAGTTCACCACAGGAAACCAAGTAATAAGGTTCCATATTCTTAGGGTTTTTACAAACTAAGTTAAAAATATTTCCAAGACTTTCCAAAACTATTCCACCACGAAATTGGCAAATTTCGAAAACCATAAAAACACATTTTTGTCCACATATTGAAGCCCCATGAAAATAGAAAGGCACTATTTTCAATGCAATATTTAAAGACTTTTTTGGAGGATTATGCTTTATATTATAAATAGTAAACTGAAAAAATATAACATATATGACACTAAGGTATATTCATTTTAGGATATTCTAGAATTTTCCTGAACAAAAATAAAACTTTTCCATAGTCAATTTGAAAAAAACACTCTTTTCTAAAACTTTCCAGGTACTGGAAAAAGGTATTGTCAATTTCCATAACTTCCCAATACTTTCCACAACCTGTACAAGCCTTCTGCACATGTTTTCTGCACATGTTTTGTCATACAATTGAGAACAAGGGGTATACAATTTATATAAAAATGTGAAATTCTTTAGGCTTTTGCAACAGTTTATGTGAATTCTGTAATTTTTGCAATTTTTGGAAAAGGTTTTTTGGCTTTAGTGAGTGCTTTTTGAAACTTTAAAAATTTTTGTGATTCTCTCACAAAGGGTTTAAGACTTTTCTACGTGATATGCCAAATTTTGCTGTTCTACTAGTATTTCTCTATTAAAATAAGTAATTTTCTCTCCCCAAATATCCAATTCAAGTCTTTCCCCGTGCCCAATGGTGCATAGGGCGGCACATAGGGTGGCACCTATCTCCGTTTCTATAGCCCTAGGCCATGCGCCTGCGAATGCAGTGAAGGCTACAGCAGGGGGCTGGTCCACTGGTAGCGCAAGTTTAACCTTCCCACTCCATTCTCATATGTCGAGCACCAGATGAGAAGGCAGTGAGTACCATTTTTAAAGTCTTTGGCATGACTTGGCCGGGGCTTGAACCCAGGACCTACCAGTTGTGAGGCAGATGCTCTACCATTGAGCCATCACTCCAGTCAAATATCTAATTACAAAACAAGAAGCAAAAATGCAGAGATTTAAGGACCAGCTTACAAGTAGGTTCTCTCAGGATTTGATGTGTAGTATGTGACAGATGAAACTGTTGCCACAACAACCAACAGACAAACTGACACTGGGGTTATCAGCATAAGAACACTCTTTGCACCATAATGCAATTCTTCCTCCTCCTCATTGGCACCTGCTTGGCCATTCCCATTCCTCTGGTCATTGGCATGACCCTGACCGGGAGCCACATCATAACCTTGCATTCTTGGCATTCCTCTTTCATTTCTATCAGCTGGCTGCTGATTATCAGCAGCTTCAGGATTTCTTCCTGGTTTTTTGAACAGTTTCATAAACCGCTGTACTCTGCTCTGATTTCCCTAAAAAATAATGCAATACATAGAGAGTTGCCAACATAAAATCTGGCCAATTAACAAACAAATGAGCTCTTCTATCACTACCTATTTATTGTAAATCCAGGTAAATCATAGCTACAGCCATATAGTCAACAAATTTGCTCAATTTGTCTGATATTTATGCATCCAAAATGTGAAGTACATGCTCAAGCAGTATGAGATGCTTCTATTTCTCATAGACATTTTATAACTCTTTACTAAAAAATAGATAAAAAAACCATAAATTGCCATTCTTGTCTAAACATGCACACTCCTCTACCAAAAGCCTGGAAATGAGTCAACCAATAGGCTCAAACTTGAAATGGTTTTGGCAACAAAGCACATAAGTAAATCTTGTTTCTACACATTACACCTTTCAAATGTACACTTATTCATTTACCATTGTGCTTTGTACTATGTCAAGAAACATTTGTAGCATTTTCATGTGAAAAATGCATAGAGAAAGGGAATTGTTGATAATTGCCAATTTCATTTTGGTAACATATTGATGGTGCATTGGCAGTAACAAAAACAGCCGGCTTATGTTATGCCCCTGAAATGCTAATGCCTCTTGTCCACATAAAATTCTTCAAAATAAAGTGAACCAAAGCAAATAATCAATTTTGAGATGCTCAAAAGCTCCATTAAATTTCCATTATGACATCAAATCATGTCATAATGTGTGGAAACAGGGATATTTGTGCCCTACATGGTCTGAAACTTGTTTCAAGGCCTAGTTAATCTCCAACATTAAAGTCATAAAAAAATGTATGGCTTTTTCTTGAAAAAAAACCAAATCTCAACTCTCAAAGGAATAAAGAAGAATAGATAACAAGAGGATTTGAAGAATGGCTTCTATTCTGCTGTATTAATTATTATTTTGTGTTTGTGGGAAATTTAACAATGGTTTGAAAGCAAAGTAAAAAACTTGTTGTTGTACTTTTGGCAAAATTTTTTTTTACACTTGCTCCACTATCTTGGCCTCCCATCCATTTCCAAACTTTTGGTAGGGGAGTGTACTCCTATGAGAAATTACCTGTAGAAAGATTCAGCACATTTCTTGCTACATAGCTACTCTGCCTTCAATGTAACTCAGCTTTTGCTTCTCACAACCAGTGTTCTCAATTTTTTCACATATAAGTCCTTAGATGTGCAAAAAATTTCCTTAGACTGCTAACAAATTCCTTAAATTTCATAAATCTTGTCTATTTTCTTCACAAGAAGCATTCTGAAAGCAGGAAAGAGTGGAAGTGGGTTCTGAACTTTGTTGAAGCTAGTCAGTAGTGACATAAGAAGCACTCAAAAAGTGGGAGGTTCACACATCACCAAAGGTCACTTTTACAAGCAAAAATGTCAACTCTATAATCTACAATACAAATTTGTAAAAATGTAGGGGTAAGTGCCTACCTACAATTCCTAGGTTCATGGTACATAGTGTTCTACAATAATATACAAATGCAAACTATATTGTCCACATGTGCTTCTGAGCTTCAGAGAATAAGTTACTCTCTGTTAAGCATATAGCCACCTTACAACATATTTGGACTGCTTGTGGAATAAGATAAAACTTGAAATACTCCAAGCTCTATTTCAAAGGTTGTAAGATTGTCATTTTGCCCCCATGAGTTTGGTAATGGTAGATAATACTCTGCCTTCTTTGACAATATAAAAAAGTTTAGACCAAAAAGTCCATACTGAATTATGAATAACATACTTTCTAACAATTCTACACAATTCCTTAAAATTTTCTTGGATTTTAAAATTCCTTAGAAAAATCCCTAGAAAGGCAAAAAACCTTTATCTGAAGGAACTTTCCTTAAAAGTGGGAACACTGCTCACAGCAAATAGACAAGAACAAACTCCAACTAGAAGCTACATAAGCCAACCATTTTCCATATACACAGTTTCTTTATAAGAAACATGGCTATATGATACATGAGGCCGGCATTAGGCAAAAATTAAGAAACATTTACGAAATACAGGCTGGTCGAATTTCAAATAATAACTTGAAGAAACCGTTTTTACAATAAACAGACAAATAATAAATAAAGCATCAATTAAATGCATCATAAAGCCTAGGCATCCTTTTTCTTGCATCACAGTTGCCTAGTCTGGGTTATTGCTGTTTATTGGAAATCTTACAAAGTTAAGAAACATTTAAGAAACATGGTTTATTAGTTGAAAATTATATAGAAAGCTGTTTACATTAACATTATATACAGACAGTAACTAAGGTGAAGCAGAGAATACATAGAATTATAAATAAGCCAAAGCTTGCAATGTTAGTGAATTGAGTGCTGCGCTGCATCAAAACTGTTTAATGAAAGTGGAAGCTTAACGATCACTGACTACAAATAGTGGATCAATCGTAACGGAATGCATTTTCTCTTCTACATTTGCTCGAAAAGAATTTCCTCTTCTGCATTTAGATTCAATCATGAACGCTTTCTATAAAATTTAGTTTTTCATGCTTCCACGCAGCTATTTGTTATCCATGACATACGTTCGTTGAGAAACGACTTTCTTTGATATATCTAAACGCTCAAGGACCCTTCCAAAAATAAATTGCTCTGGGAATATGGCCTAATACTTACACTGTCATCTTCTGCCATTCGCTGGTTAGCATGAGCTCTTTCACTAGTCCAAGCATCGTTCTGATGGTCTCGAGACATTGCTGAACTATCAAGTAAGCCAGTTGTTTCCCCAACTAGACAATCATCTGTATCATCACCTTCTTTGAATGACATTGGCAGCAAAGTGCCTTGCAGATCTTGTTTCCTCTTGTAATAAATGGTAGATGACTGAATCTCTCCTGCGCAGGGCCACTAAAACGTACCACTGATCAGTGAGACTCTAAGAGTGAGATGTACAGATAGAGCAGGCACCCAAGAGGCAAGCAAAAACTGGGGGCCAACACATCCTCTTTATCAGAAAACCAACATTTTGCCTGAGCCTCAAGTTTCTTAACATTTTCCGAAATTGAGCCTCGGATGTTCTTAAACTTTTCCTAACTTCTACTTAATGGCTAAAATGGTTTTACATTACTTTGTTAGGGGCTATTCAATAATTACGTCACGCTAAAATTGCCATCTTTGAACCACCCAACCCCCATAATCACGCTCTGTCCCGTTAGCTCACAAGGCCCCTTGCGTTGTTTTATGCTTAGAACAGACACCCAACCCCCGATTCACATCATCCCGATGCAAAAGGACGTGTTAAAATGGCAAACGGATAGGAAGGACGTAAGGAAATCTCATGCCTCTTCTATGTTTTCTTTTAACTTACAGTAAAACCAGTAATTGCCAACAAAGAATGCTTAAAACAACAGTCAAGAAGGAATAGCAAATATATGATTTTCAGTCGCTTGTCCAAACTGCTCCCATATCAAGGTACCCACTTCTACTATCGATTTCTGGAATATTACCCTCCCATTACAAGAAATTCTGGCTTAAAATGATCATTTCTAGTATTGCGTAATGCCAGTAAGAATTTGGCAAGCGATTGGTTCATTCAATGTAGCCTCTTGTACAATCTTGCAAAATGGTAATCTATGTTTACAAAATGGCGGACCAGAAAAAAAGACGTGCTGTGGCCGCCATAGATTTTAAATCGTTAGAATTAGCGTACACATTGCAGTTTGGAAATAAAGAAAAGAAGGAAGAAAAGATGGATGGGCATTCCAAGTTCTATGACGTAGAAGCCGTTTCTGAACCTGTGGTCATTGACGGGGTTTTGAAAAGAAAAGTGAAGTATATCGGATATGGTAGAGAACATGACGAATGGCTACCAGCATCAGACATTAGATCCAAGACGGAAGGAGATAGAGCAAGCTTCTCTCCTCTTGTTTTATCAGATCTGGGTAGGTTAAAAGTGAGGATTAAAGAGAATTTGAGCCTCAGAAGAAAGACATCTACCAAAGTAGACATAGCTGAGCCAATCTCCCATGAAACATGGTGTGTGTTATCTGCTTGTTTGACTCCACTTCGACTGTTTAAGAAACGCCCAACAATTTATAGTTGCAGTCATGAAAAGCTCTCCAATCTATTCAAAGATCCTACATGGTCGCGCAGAGTCATTAATGAAGCTGGGGATGTTGCACGTGTTAATATGAGCACCCTACAAATTGTTGCATATGTTAAAAAGCCTATTACAGATTTTTTAGAAGAGGGTGGCATGCTTGCTTTATCTCCGATCTCAAGAGGGCTTTATCTCAAAATCTCCTTTGCCATAGATCATGCTAAGTACTTTGAATAAGTGCTTAGATTTAATAGTTAATTATTCATAGAAGACTGGGAAAAATAGGACTCTTGATATGACACCCCCACTTCTTGGCAAAATGTCTTTAAGGCACTTAAAACTATACTACTCAATGCTAGTGAATCTATTGATTGCATGATTATTGAAAAATAAAGCATTCGTTCTTCACACTGCAGCTTATAATTACGATCATTTGGAAGACCCATAGAAAATTTGTTGCATTATCCATTGTTGTGATATTGTTTCCCATAGTTTTTGTTCAATTGTGCACACCTGGGTTGATAACCAGGGTGCTCAGCTAGAGATCGCCAGCCCTCGTTATTGTTGTTATTTTTGTTGTAGATTGAATATATATGTATACAAACAGAAGTCATATGATAGCCTGTGCTGTAAATATATTACAATTACCTTGTCTTTAGAAGCTTATTTAATCATCCTGCACAGAGCTTTTTGCAAAACACTTTACAAAAACTAGGGGGTGTAATTGCCCCAAAAAGTAGTGAAAAATAGCTAGGCCACTGAGCCCTCCTTAGCTCTACACCACTGGCCATT
>OLMO02000275.1:16537591-16551471 GCA_900291935.2 Cassiopea xamachana
AAGTATTCTTCAAGTGCGGTCTGAGTGAGAGAACCGAATCCGCAACACATGGGACAGCCTTGGCCCATGTAGAAACACAAGTTACACTAGCTTGTGGGGATATTTGATTGTCTGGCTGGGCATTCCCCTCTATTCTGCATACACGCTTTTTTTTATAAGGAACCGGTTTATAAGGAACCTACGTGTAGAAGGCCGAAATATTTAAAGAACTTATACTACTAAAAACGAAATCTCTAAGGAACTTTTCGATTTGAAAGATTTGTATAACTACAAGCATCAAGAACTAAAAAAGCCAATTCCTTTCAAGTGTTTCATTGAGTAGTTTCCGCATACGTATGCTTGCTCCCGCCTCTCTTAAGTGTCAAGGCTTATTGTAGTCAAAACACCAAAAGGTGAGATTTTCACTATACATAGCAACAAATTATACATAACCGGAAACTTAAGAATAAGACACTTGATGAATAGATGTCAAAGGATTCCTGATTGCACAAATCTCGTGATTTTAGAATCACTTTATATTAAATTTTGTTGGGGAGTAGAGTAATTTGAGATATGGGAGACAAAAAAAGGCAGTCCACGTTGTTCAAGTTTGGTTTTACAAAGAACATACCACATCTAAATGATTTACATCAAGTTGCTGGCGGTTCATTTGTTGAGGATGATGAAGTTAGTTTATACAATTGCAAGATATGTCATAAGCACTTCAAAAGTAAAGCTGGCCTTACAATGCACGTATCTTGGTGCACTTTGAAATTTATAAAACTTTGTTTCTGATTTCTTTGTGTTTTTACTCCTCAGTTCTAGTCACCAGTAATGGCAAAATTCAAACTGTTATGTTTTTCCTGTTTCTGTATTATTTTTATGGCATTTGAAAATTAAGGAACTATTAAGGAACTTTTGGTACTACAATTTGCTGATTTGAGGTCTACAAATAAAGAACTTTTAGAACTAGGCCTTGAGGTAGGTTCCTTATAAAAAAGCGTGTATTGCTTTTTTTATAAGGAAGTGGTTTATAAGAAGGCAGTACTCAGCGTCTCCAATGTTAAGAAAGTTCAGAACTGGATTTTTGGGAAAATATGATTGGAGGAGAGCGCTATTTGTATAGTTGTGTGAAATATAGGCCATGCTAAAGGATACAACGAGAATGCCTCAAAGAGGTGTCTTAGGTCCCAAAGAGGTGAATATTCTAGTCGGTGTCCCAAAGAAGTGCCCATGCAAATCGGTGCTGTTTTGCTCCTGTTGGCCCCGCTTGCCCCAATATTGTTCGTGGTTTCTGCACAAGTAACGCTTCTATTGTCAGTACCCCCTTCCCCCACTCATCGCCATTATGATGCATAGCACGAAGGAGTTATAGCAACAAGAAACTGATGACCACAACAACATGACGAAGCAATACTCATTGAACTACTGTATATAAACATGGCTGCCAATGATTTCATCAACGAAGTCCTGCCAAAGCAAGGTCACTTATATTCAGAACAGACGCCAATGCCAGTGATTTGCAAGCCAAAGATACTGCCATTAAAGTCTGTAACTCTTGAGAAATTGGAACAGATGCAGAAAGAAGCACAAGAGATTGTTAGAAGACAAGAACAGGAGGAGAAGATGAAGGAAAGACTTCTTGAACAACAAGAAGCGCAGTCGGTGGATGAATAGACAGGCGTTAAAAAGTGTAAATACTGGTGAAGAATCTTCAAATTGCCATTCGTGACATTTTAGTGATGAATAAATATCAAAAGTGGTGGAAACTTAATACCAGTTTCAAACTCACCTCGGATAGGATGACTTATTTTGACAATATTTTCAAGAAGACTTGCTGCTCTGCCATAGTTTCGTTTTGTGTAATGGAGAAGTCATAGCATGTGTTAATATATGACTTTGTGGTTACAACTGCATGCCAAATCTGGACAAATTATTAAAGAAATAGGTGTCTGTATCTCATTTGGCCTAGTGTCAGGCCTTGAAGTCCATTAATAAACATTGCTAATCGTCAAAATGAAAGACAAGGCATTGTCCCTCTTTCTGATAAGTTATAGTAAAGTATCTGATGATCTTCAAAAATTGATTGACATGGTCATAGTGAATTGTGAATTTACTAAGCATAGGTATCATTTTGATCATTATCATCACCATCATCATAATTACAGTCATCATCTTGCCTTGCCGTGGCATTATAAATCCACATTTCTGCCCTGCTGTTTTGCTCCCCAGTTACGAAATTGAGGTAGGATTTCTTTTTGTTGCTGTGAAATATTATGGCTTCATTCTTCTTCATTCCTGCAATTTTTTCCATGTGCATACTATTGGTTGGTTTACTTACTTCTGCCCACATGGCACACACTAAGGTGTCAAATTCACCCCCAAGTTTTTCCACTTTCTCATGTCTTATTTCATTTATACTGTATTTGCTTTCTTGACTTCCCCTCACTTCACAGCTATTGAGTTCTTCTCCACACTTTTTGCATTCAACATTCCTGGCAATCATTCTGTGCTTTTTTGTATGAAAAGGAAGGGCTATTCTGATAGTAGTTATACATTTTTTACAAGAAACCACTTTATAAACAGCCTAGTACTATACAGCCTAAAATTTAAGAAACTTTTAGAACTAAAAGGAAAGAGCTAAGACACTTTAGGCAAATAGCACATGGAAATCAGTGATGTGCCAAGATACTTTCCATTGGGGCAGCCTTTTGACCAACTGACCAACTATTGTTGTTATAAAAGTCACAGAAAATACTGTGCCCAACTCTCTTGCAGCATGGCTGACTTTGACCAACTTTCTTGCTTATTTGAAAATATTGGAGAGCATGAAGCCCCCATACCGTCTTATTGGCATGTCCCTAATTGAAATTGTTACCTGGTTCAATATAAAGCTGCACTAAAACAATGTAAATATGATACTGCTTTAGACTTTAAATCATGCTGATGCATTTTGTTTGTTACAAGACATAGTTTGCTACAGTGACATTCTGTATATGCTGTCTCACAGCAGTTTAGTGGGCCAAATTATGAAACTTTCAAGAAACTTTTAGAACTAAGATGTGGCCAAAAGTTAAGAACTTTTGGTACTAGGTCTTGAGTTAGGTTTCTTATATAAAAAAACATATAATAGCAAACTTATATTACAACAAGCTCAATCAACACAACTGAAAACATGGTAAGTGATAAAAATGATGTAAGATTGAAGTGGCAACAGAACAATAAAAACAACAAAATGTATTTAGTTGACAATAGCTATGTCTATAGAGTAGAATAGCTGAGTGCTGAACAGTGGTGTTCCAAAGGACCTTAGAGTGGGGAGTTGGGCAAAAGGTGTTTATTGACAAGCCATGGTTGCTTTGCCAGCTTCTACCAACATGCCAAAATAACTACAACTTTCACAATATGTAGGTGTGTGACACCATACTTTGATACTCCTCCGGTAATGATATTATGCAATGCAGGACTGCTTTTATATTTTCTCAGAGCTTCTCCAAACTTAGCTATGAATTGCAAGGGAGTCCTTACTCCTGACCAATGCCAAGTTGTGTTGTAGTGCTGGTATAGTTCAGATAGCCAAAGGTCTTTTTATACCTTATGTTCCAACTGAGGTTTCATTATTCAGAAGTTTCTTAAGGCTTTATCTGGTGCAAGCGGAATGGAACCTTTTGCAATTTCTCATATTACCCTAGAATTGCTAATGTCTACTTAACAGTCAAAGGATAACATGATCCTATTCTTGCTTAGATTTTTAAATGCTCTTGGATAATGATGCTCTTGATTTCATAGTGATGTGCCTAGGCACTTTCTGTACCTGGGGGAGGGGGTGTTTTGATCATTTGAATGATTTCCATGACCAAGCAAAGGTCAAAGAAAGAACTTTCTTGCAACTTCATACATCTTAGGGGTTTGATACCCCCTGTACTACCCAATAGATACATGACTGGCTTTCATAATCAAGTCATATAGGTGGGACATGGAAAGATATGTCAGGGGCACATACTGCCAAAAGGTGAAACATAAAATCAAGCAAGAACTTTTTGCAAACTGCACCCTTAAAATTGACTTATCAATGAAGAGCAAGTTATGAAAGTGCTGACAGTACACAAAAACCAAAAAGAAGTTAGAAGCTGATGGGAAGCTCAGTGAAGGAATAGGAGGCTTCAGCCACCCAAGCACCCACGATAGCGCCATCGTTGTTGATGACAAGATTGGTTCTTAGAATTTTTTCTGTAAATTTAGTGATTTTAATGCAAGTAAAATGAGTCAGATTGCTATTTTTTTATTTTTCTGAGTAGGAGGATGTACAAAGAACTCAATTGTTGCCCCTTGGTCTGGCTCTGCATACTCTTCAGTGACAAAAAGGCAGAGGGGTCTCAATAAATGAGAGTTAGCTTGACTGTTACGACGTAATTAAGACACAGGGGGTCCTAGTAAGCTCCAGTGTACTGTAGCCACAACAAAACAAGTGTTACGTCGGTGTCATCTTTTCTATGTTCTCACAATTGCCATGTCATCATTTCCACGTCATGCGTAATGATGATACCTACATAGACAGGGCAAAATTAAATGAACTGAACGGTGCTGGTCATGTGATAACTGAAATTGGCCCTTGAGGTTATAGACTGGGGGAATGTTGTGGTGGGGCAAGACCTATCCCTGCCATCTTTCTGGGGATAAAATGCCTATTTGATTGTTTACATGTCCAGATCAATAAGTCTGTCGGGAGAGCTTTACAAATTCTTTCATTTGGGGATTGCCCCTCCGTGCCCCCTGCAGCTATGTGCCTGCTCTGTAGCTCTCTCTGTTCACAAATCAGACGCCAATGGGCATGGGAGCAGTAGAAACAGAAACCTTGCTGATAGCCAAGATTTGTTCAAACAGTCGTTTGTAGAGAGGGAAGGTTTGAAACAAATCAAAACTTAATAAGCACGGGGGGCGTTTATTAGGCACCTTAGAGCATCTTGCGAGCGTGACGTTTTTTATTTACAAGAAAGTATTACTTCCTGGACTGCTCAAAAAGTGAAGATAGTCCGGTACTGGCGTTTTGAGCCCTTATTAGTGCAAATATATGTAACATTTGATTTATCTGTGTATAAAATGTCAGGTACGTAATGTTGGCTGTCCTCTAGCAGTTTAACTGCTGCCAATTACTAAGATTGCATGCACAAAACATTGCAACTCAAGATTAAGAGTTTTGACACAGGAATCGTTAAACAACTAAGATCGCTGCAGTTCTGGGCTGAAAAAGCTTTCCTAGAAAATAAAACACAATTATTTGTTGCAGCAGGTTGACTAAGGTCGGCAACATAAATTTGCATATGGGCCATTCACCCTTTACGTATCGCCATGTTTACTGATTTTTAAATCCCCACTCCTTCTCATACCTCTCCAATTCTGTAGCCCTTCAATCAACAATTGTGCAATAAGCCAAAGGACTCTCCCTTACCCATACAGTCGTTACGTAAAAGGAGGCTGATCCCTCACTGCACGACGGGCTCATAACACATATTTGTTTACGTCCTTTTGTGTAATCCCCACTACAACCCAGCCCCTTTCAGTCTGCCTCCAGCGACTCCTAGCTAAAGAGTTTGAGATCCCTGCTCCATTTGCTATTACGTTATTGTGTACGCAGGCCAATTTGATCACATGTTTTACATGTGTGTTGATATACCTGTACATGTGAATACAAGTAAACTTGCATGCCTGCTAGTGTGCAGGTACGCCATTTTGAAGATGAGAATGAAATTCAAACAAGGGTTAAAGAAAATTAAACGAACCATAATAAGTAGTAATATTGCATAAATGCGTAAATATATAAATGAACTGCTAATTCATAATATTCCACAATTCTTAATCTGCAAACCTCCATCCTCTTAACCAAACAATTCATTCCACAATAACATCATATCACCCTTCTTGTTTCATTTGATGAGTCATTTAGGAAAAATATTTAATGGTAAGGTTTGGGTCTCAGCAGAATTCAGTTCGCAGTCTATTAAAATTCCTTGTGGAGCGTGTTTTTGCTGTCCACAAAACAAAATATTTCTTGATTCTAGATCCTGGTTGCTCAAATGCAATTCGATGAGAAGGGTTTGGCTACTAACCAAATTTGCTACGAGTACTGGGGAATCAACAAAAGTGTGCTTTTCTGTCCGCAATAGCAAGAAAGTGAGACGAAAATGATGTTTAACACTCATGCAAAATCAGGAATCATTACACTTAAGAATTACAACCACTTTTATGAAATTAAACTAACAACTATAGTGCATTGGAATATAAAAGAACTTTCATCCATGGGTTAATTTTTCTAACTGACAATGAAAACAGAGCATCAATTTGTTGAAGTAACAATGTCTCTTATGATAGCTTATTTATGTTCTTTTCCTTGTAGGAATGAACCTTTGTTGCAATTGTGAATTACACCAATCTTGAGCAGAGATATAGTTAAACTTAAGAATAGCACGACAAAACTGTAACAAAATAATTCTACAACCCACATATATTGTCTTTTGATTTGGTTAATTAAGCCGCTTGACAACCATTTGGCTTCAATAACATGACAACTTACAAATTTCAAAGTAAATGTGATCAACTTCTATCTACTGTCAAGTATCCTAAAATTATGAAAATAAATGAAATATGGAAGCTATGAGAGAAATGGGTTCATAGTTGACAAAAACTCATTAAAAATCATCACCTCCCATTGGTGTCAAGAGGCATAGATAAAAGGTATGACATTCAATGTACTACTTTTGACACCAAACAAGCATGTTTCCCAAGATGAAAAAAATTTCATGGAACTTTAGCTGAAATATTTCAAGATGTAATCACATCCAAGTTGCTAAACATGGTTTGAAGTGGAAGCTCACAACTAGTTGGGCAAGAAGAGTCTCAAAATGCTTAACTATATGAATGTATTTTTGACTTCTTTTATCATAAATTTATCAGCTATGAAAATTAGGGAAAGCTCCTCTAACCAAACATTAGAAATCTAAGAGCATCTAATTTAACAACAACCACCACTTGGTTTATTCACAGGGCTACTAGGGTTTATGTGGACTTTCTTTTGAGGGTCAGCAGCTGTCTGTGGTGGTCCCATCCTGCTCTTAATTTCAGCAGCCATTGTCATGAAGGCTTGCTCGACATTTGTTGCATTTTTTGCACTTGTCTCTAAGAATGGTATTCCCAAAGAGTCAGCAAATTCCTGGCAAACAAGACAAAAAAAAACTTTCAGCAAAATAATGTTCATATATATTTTCAACTTCAAACTAGGCATGGTTGATGTCATCAAAACTATGTCAATACTCGTCTTAGAAAATGAAAAACTAAGGGAAATATACCCTATCATCAGGGTTCATGCTCTGTTGAGTAGATAACATTAGGGACTCTTAAGGAGCTGTTCAGGACCAAAAATGATCTGTAAGGAGTACTTTTTGCATGCTTCCTTGACAAAAAACAAAACATTTCCTAAATAAAGCTACCACTTAAAATCATCTATTCACCTTCCCCCATAGAACTGATTAGAAAAAGAGTTAAGGATTTTTCTTCCAAAATGCACAAATTTAAGGAGTTTTAAGCACCCTTAAAAACTGAAATTAAATCAAATGAGCTTTTAGGGAATTTAAAGGGTAGCACAAACCCTGTGACACACTTTACCATACTTTGAGGAGAAACAGATTCATTATAACTAGATTTATATGTATAAATTTTGACCCAACAAAGTAAAGTATGGCAATATGCATAAGGTACTTCACAACTAGAAATGGTGATGATAGGACAGCTGTGAAACTGAAGCAAAATCTGGCACTTACTGCTGAATCTGCATCTCCTAATCAAAGCAATAGTCTACCTAATTTCTTTACCCATTCATTACAATGCAAATACAAGAAGAACCAATGAAGTAAATACATACTTTGGCAGTGGTATAGTCAACAACTTTCTTTGTGGTAAGGTCACATTTATTTCCAACTAGCAGCTTGTTCACACTTTCACATGCATATCGGTCAATTTCTTGAAGCCACTGCTTGACATTTTGGAAAGATTCCTAAAAATTGCAAGAAAATGACAGGTTGCCAATTGATTCAGTTTGATAGGAACGCAGTATCTACGTAGGGAGCATTTTAATACTACATATGGAATGTTTTCAAAATCAGCCATCAGCTGTTACATCCAAAAGCAACTTTTTGACTTCTGGTGCCTATTCTCCCTTAGGTAAATTATATGATAAATAAACTGTTAATGGTGTTAAGGCCTTGCAACTCCTAATCAAATAAACACAACTCCTACTTCAAAAACTACTAGAAACACTGATGTGGCACATAAGCTAGCATGAATACTGGAGAAGGCATCTTATAATTTGGCAAAATTACTTCAGTAATTACTATACGCAGGATTTATAATTGGACAAGAAAACCAAACAAGCATATCAGAGTATATTCTATCTTCAACTTTTTCATTCACTTGACATAAAATTGGCAGTTTCAACTGCTCTTCAATGTGTCAAATAACAGGCCACCCTAATATTTCAAACATTAGAATTGAAAGGTGAATGAGAGTCCTGCATACAATTCAAATTATGTGTGAATGCCTAATTAAGGAAGCACTTATCCTGGGTCATTAACAATACAAGGAACAGTGGATAGTCCCCTTTTACACCACTGATACTTCCTCTGTGCTCCATCAGGACCCTCAGGGGTGGAAAAGTTTCGTTTCTCAAAAATCAACTTCAATATTCAGTTACTCTTTCTATTGTTTTTACAACTTTTCCAGCGTGTTGATTCCACCCAATTTCCTTTTTCTCTCCTTTGTTCTTCCTATCTTTTCATTCACCTTCCTACTCCCTTTCTCCCTCTTTTCTGTTTCTTCCTTTCTCTCAGAGCTCATTACTCTGCACGAGTGCAGAGCACCACTCACAGGCACAAATTTCATTAAGGTGGGCAACAGTGAAATGAAATTTTTTTCCAGGGGATTTTCTGCCAAATTTCAGGGGCTATCCAGGGCATTTGACTATATTTTCAAAAAATATAATTATCACATATAGATCTGCTTGTACCTATCCACCTTTCATTCTGCGCTTTACTTGAAATTTTGTGTCCGTTGTTGCCACACAACACAAGGTATATTGTTTTCCCCCAAAAACCTTATAGGTCCTCCTCCATTGCATTATGGGAGTGAAAAATATAGCAGCATTGCAAGGCCAATAATTGATGCGTGGAAAATCTGCTCCAGGACATTACTTTTCAGGGGTTGAATGTAATTTCAGGGTTTTCCAGGGAATTTTTCCAGGGGAAAGAAAATCCAGGGTTTTTCAGAGTCTTCCAGGGATTCCAGGGTGTGTTCGCCACCCTGTTCACACTTCACATTTCTACCGATGCTCTTCATCCAAATCTGCAACTGGCTATCTATTACATTCTGTTTTCTCTGCAGGCAGGTTTGTCTCAGATCTGCACTTGCAGGCACAAAATAATTTTAATGAGGCCTGCTTCCTCCCCTTATCTTCTTTTTTCCTCCCCTTTTTCTTCCTTCTAGACAAATGAGCTTCCTGTGAAACCACTTTTTCATGCATCTATTTGACCTCCGAGGTCCTTGTTCACTAGTGAGTGGATATTGGAAGAGAACTCATACACCACCTAGTTGTGAATTGAACAGAAAAGATTCCACGCCAAATAGTTGAGCTTTAAGCAATAGAAAAAAGTTCATTCAGTCACAACTATCAGAATACATCAATGAAATGATTTCAATATAAATTAAGCTCTTACCTGGTCTGTGACATCATAAACAATTATAATACCATGTGCCCCTCGATAGTAACTTGAAGTGATTGTTCTAAATCTCTCTTGTCCTGCAGTATCCCACTAAAAGGAAGATGTTCAGTAATTCATTAACTCCTCCACATAACTTTGCATTTTATGGGCAAGTATGGTCTGAACAATGAACTTCAGAACAAGAAACTTCTAGATGTGGCCAAAGGAAACAACAGAACTGAAAACAAGGAATTTAATTTACAGCAAACAGACAGAAATGACAGGCGCTGTATTGGACTGCACAAAAAATTTGAAAAGTGCAACCAATGAATGTAAATTTGAACACAGAAAAGAAATATGGCAACAAAATGCCTGCCAGAACTTCACTATTCACAGTCAGAAGTAGTGACCACATTGATAAGTGGAGTTAAACCACTATATAAACAGCTGACAGTGGTATGCTGTTGCTATAAATAGAGTCTGGATAAACAATACTGTAATGGAAAATCAGAACTCTTTCTTTTACTATAGATGCTCACAGTTCCAGGTTTGAGCTAACTGTTTGAAACATGTGGAACTAATTCTCACTTTAGTGCTGTCTGAACTTATGAAAGTCAATTATATTGGAAGAAGGCTCTACAACTTTCTCAAGACAGGCACATCTAGGTGAGTCTAAGGGGGGTAATTCCATGTCAAATCATCCAGACCATGACACCCTTAATCTCAGAATTTCTTGAAATTTAAACCAGTTGTAGATGTTGTTGAGATATGACAACCATGCAAACTCGAAGGTCCCATTCATTACCTTTCTTGAGTTCTGGCATCTTTAATTGTCACCCAAATAACCACTCCAAGCCAAAAATCTGCCATTTTGAATTTACATTTTTGTCGATAGTTTTCTACCCAGATGATATTTTCATTTAAAAAGTTGCACAGACATATATTTAATGTTGATGAATATAGAAATTAACTTTATAACTCCTCAAAGCAAATCAATTTTATGATATTTAATGTTTTTTGTCAGCTGCACCCAGAGTCAAATGTGGGGCTTGAAATCCATATGGCTGGATAGATATGGCAAACATTCCTTCTTCCCCATGTTTCATACATGTAACGACACAATTGAACAAAAAATGGTGTTGGCCACTCTTCTCGATTGCTCATAGTATCATCACAAAGTTAGAAAGATTTCTCGTGCAATACTTGAGCTTGTTCATGCTCTCATTGACTTGTTAAAAACAATGACATAATTTTTGTCCAAAATGACATCAGTGCTATTCACAAGCCAGTGTAATGAGCCAATGAGATTTTGAGAAGTCTTCCTAACTTTGGTATGATATTATGAGCAATCAAGAAGAGTGGCCAACACCATTTTTTGTTCAATTGTGTCGTTACATGTATGAAACATGGGGAAGAAGGAATGTTTGCCATATCTATCCAGCCATATGGATTTCAAGCCCCACATTTGACTCTGGGTGCAGCTGACAAAAAACATTAAATATCATAAAATTGATTTGCTTTGAGGAGTTATAAAGTTAATTTCTATATTCATCAACATTAAATATATGTCTGTGCAACTTTTTAAATGAAAATATCATCTGGGTAGAAAACTATCGACAAAAATGTAAATTAAAGATGGCAGATTTTTGGCTTGGAGTGGTTATTTGGGTGAAACTTAAAGATGCCAGAACTCAAGAAAGGTATGAATGAGACCTTTAACTTTTCATGTTTATCATATCTCAAAAACATCTACAACTGGTATAAATTTCAAGAAATTCTGAGATTAAGGGTGTCATGGTCTGGATGATTTGACATGGAATGACCTAGGGCAGAGTTCCCTAGAAAATATTTTTTGATTCATTTCAACCTGTGTAGAATTTTTCAGACTTTACAATCAGTGTATAGGCTCTTCAACTACGAGAATTTCTGCAAATACTCACGATTTGAAGTTTTATTGTTTTCCCATCTAAATCGATAGTTCTGATTTTCTGAAATGAGACACACAGATAAATTTATATTTGCAAAATGAAAAAGTAGAGTTGCATAACAGAATGAGTTGTGTAATTCTCAAATATCACTTGCGCGGAAAAATAGTTGATTAACTTCAAAATCGAAATTCCAATGTTCCTATTCGAGATTTGCAACCACCACCAATTGCGAGTCGAACTTTGCGTACTATAGTGCTCACTCATGCACTAGCTATTTGCAAATGGGATAAGGAGTCATTTCTGGTTGAAAAGCAGGCCATTTTTTTCCAGATGCGGTTTTCCAGCCCCTCCAATGAACCGAATACCACAAATAGGCTTTGTTTCTAAGTATGCCACTGTGTCACATGATACAGTCATATCGAACATGACCAAATCCAAGGAGATAAAGCAATACTTACGAAATCGACGCCAATTGTGCTTATGTAGCTTTCCGTATAAGTGTCATCCTAAAAATGACAACTTTAGATAAATACAATGCAAAAAAAGCAATAACAGTAGAAAAAATTGGCGTCCATAACTGAACTGCATCGCAAAAACGCCTTCCTTGTTGCCAACAAAGGGAAAAGGAAGGGAAACGTACAGGTCATAAGAGCAAATAAAACATGAACTTACCGCAAACCGTAAAAGAAGACATGATTTTCCCACTCCTGAATCTCCAATCAACAGTAGTTTGAATAAATAATCGCTGTAACATAAAATAAACTGGTCAGTGAACAACCTGATGATACCATAGAATAGTTTAACACAGAACATAAATGTCATACACCTTGAGGTGTAAGATTGATTTTCTAATCGTCAGTCATGCACCTCAAATTTATCCATCATTTACCACAAGCTACGTGATGGCAGTAAATGAAGCCCAGCTTCTACGATAGGCAACAACCGTACGTACTGGAATCTCAACGTCTTCGGTTTGGCACCACAAACAAAAACGAAACTGTTGGAATACCACGGCGGCGGTCGTCCGCTTACAAGTAGAAGGTTCAATAGCGAGTGATACACCAGTACTTTGTCCTCTACTAATGTCAATTGCTTGATCTCGCAAACGGCTACCACATATCATGCCAAGAACCTATCCAAAAAACTGGCATCAGCCTTAGATTCATGACATGTAGCCCAACCCAACCCAAAGGCCCTTGATATACACGACGAATACTCTCAGCCTATTTTCCAAAACAAAATACTTACTATTCTGGATTCATGCTTCTTACAGTGGCGGACTTTGTAAAGCAACTTTTCCTAAGGACTTATGCTTATAATTCTTTAGTGTAATTGGTCCCTTGGTTTACAAGAACAAAATAAACTGTATCGTGTAGTCCAACAATTTCCCGAATTTCATCCTACGTCGACTTACTGGTTTGAACGATTTTTACAATGTCGAGACCACGCAGTGGATGATGGGAATTCGGCTTCGCTGTAACAAAAGTACCCGGATGTTTACGTGGCATGCCAATTGCGTAAAACGTCGTTAAACTCAAACTCTGTGCGGTTGTATCACAGACAGGGGCGTAGCAAGAGGAAGGGCGTGGCGGTGCAGGGGCGACTGGCTAAATGTTTCGGCCGGTGCTAAGTTTGGCTAAACCGGCTCATGAAGTCTAGAAAATGTATATTGGTGGGCAGAAATATGGAAAAAGACTGCAAACTTAATGCAGCCCGACAGGCCAGCCAGCCTCTTTGGTGGTGTCACATCCACCAGCTATCTCCGACCTCATCGGTAAATTTAGGTCTGAGGATACTCTTCAGTACATTTCCACCGACATGCTTAGCCATGGCGTAATCAAAAAAATGCCCTTACTCCTCTGTCATAAAATTACACCTCGATCGGTAAAATCACATTTCTATCGGTTTCTGCCGCTAACTCATTACTTTGCATGTAACCCCCCCCGCCCCCTAGCACTACTGCTTGTAGAAATTACTTTTTTGGCTTTTTATCGCTTATCATTTTGGAAATATTCAGAGACGTATAGGTTGTGATGGGAGCAATACACCCTCCTTTTACAAGAATAAAGTTTATAACAATACTAAAGGCTGAAAAATCACAGAAATTTAAGAATAATTTAAGAATAATGCGAGTCTCAAGCTGTCGGGAAACTCCGCGGGCGCACGCTTATTGTAGCAATGCATGCTGTATATTGTTACATCAGCACTATAACCACAATTATGCATT
>OLMO02000275.1:16554854-16582185 GCA_900291935.2 Cassiopea xamachana
TAGGAACAAAGAAGTACTTGATATACAGATACTGATTGGATCAGACTACCAATGGGAGTTTTTGGAGGGAGAACAGATACGAGGGGTGCCTCATGAGCCCGTTGCAATCAAGACATCACTAGGTTGGGTCCTATCAGGACAGTTGAAAGGTGAGTCATTTTCCTATCAAGATTCAGTAGTGAATTTTGTGCAATCTGATGAAAGATATGATAATAATATTCTCCAACAGGTCAACAAATTGTGGGACCTAGATTCACTAGGAATAAGGCCAGAGAATGATGCAGCTAAAGAGTCCTTTGATAATGAAATTGAGTTTACAGGTAATAGGTACTCAGTGAAGTTGCCATGGAAGGCTGGTCATGGGCCCATACCTCAGAACTACTCCACTTGCGTATCCAGGCTGAAAAATCAGCTCAGAAAGCTCAAAGAAGACCCAGATGTTCTGACAGAATATGACAAGGTAATCAATGAGCAAATTCAAGAGGGCATTGTGTCCAAAGTAACAGGGATGGAAGATGCACAAAAGATCTCATACTTACCTCATTCTGCAGTGATAAGGCATGGGGCAGAAACTACGAAGGTAAGGATTGTGTATGACGCATCTTGCAAGGATAAAGTAACTAAAACCTCTTTGAATGATTGCTTGCATATTGGACCACCATTGACACCTCATATTGTTAATATCCTTTTGAGATTTCGTATGTGGAAGGTTGCTATGGTTGGAGATATAGCTAAGGCTTTCTTGATGATAGAAGTAGACCCTGTAGATAGAGATGTCCTTAGGTTCTTATGGGTCAAAGATGTTAATGCTGAAACACCTGAAATCATTGTTCTTAGTTTCAACAGGGTAGTGTTTGGGGTGAATAGTTCACCATATTTGCTTAACATGGTTATTCGACACCACCTTGAGTCATTTCGTGAGGTAGATCCCCAGTATGTATCTAAGTTGTCACAGTCATTCTATGTAGATGACCTAGTGACTGGTACAAATACTGAAAGTGAAGCTTTAAGCCTATATGAAAAATCTAGAGAAAGAATGAGAAATGCTGGGTTTTATTTGAGAAAGTGGAAGACAAACAGTGAAATATTAGCAAAAATGATGTACCTTAATGAGGAAGGACAAAAATGTGAAAAGGAAAGCCCAGTTAGAGAGGAGCAAACATATGCAAAGGAAACTTTAGGCTCCCATAAAGATACAGAAAAGGGTAGTAAAGCTTTGGGAATACCATGGGATAATAAGAATGATACCCTGACATTTGACCTTACTAAGATAGGGAAGGGTATAAAGGTTAACAAGCCCACTAAAAGAGTAATTTTGAGTTCTCTTGCCACTTTATTTGACCCCCTAGGACTAATATCACCCATTGGAGTCCAAGCTAGAGTTTTGTTTCAGAATCTGTGCATTACAAAAATTGATTGGGATGACCCAATTCCTATAGAAAAGGAGGAAGAGTGGAATGAATGGATCAGTAGCTTAAATGAAGTAAAATCAATTTCCATTCTAAGGAATGTTTTCAGTGAAGCTGAAAGTGAAATTTCCCATTATGAATTACATGGCTTTGGGGATGCGAGCTTAAAAGCATATAGTGCACTCATCTATCTTGTGTATATAACTGAAAAGGGTATTTTTACTAAGTTGCTTTGTGCAAAAACACGGGTAGCCCCATTGAAGAGCCTCTCTATCCCTAGGCTGGAATTTATGTCCGCTAGAGTGTTAGCTGTCCTAATGAGCAATGTGATTGAAGCATTATCCTCCATTATCAAGATTGAGAGAGTGAGATACTGGCTAGACAGCAAGACGGCATTGTATTGGGTGTACAACAATGGAGAATGGAAACAATGGGTTCAGTTTAGAGTAGCGGAAATATTGAAGTTGACTGAGAAGGAACAATGGGGGCATGTAGCTGGCAAAGATAACCCTGCTGATATAGGCTCAAGAGGGGTAACAGCATCCTATCTTAAGACATGTAATTTGTGGTGGGAAGGACCGGAATGGTTACGAAGAGGTGAGAGTGAATGGCCTATAAGTTTGGGATTACATGACTCATCAGAAGTAGAAAGTGAGAGAAAGAAAATATGTGCATTTACAGTAGTTGAAGAAGGAGTTGGAAAGGTGGGGAATGTTATAGAATTAGATCGATTCAGTTCATTAGGAAGACTACTTAGAGTTACTGCCTGGGTAACGAGGTTCATTTCAAACCTGAAAAGAGCAAAAGAGAAGAGAGATATCAGGTTAGGAGAGCTGGAAGTTGGAGAGTTGGAAGGGGCAGAGAGAGATTGGATATATGATGCTCAAATGGATTTGAAGAATAGTGCAAGTTTCGAGAAAATAAAAGTTAATCTAGGCTTAATCAATCAAAAGGGAATCTATTTTTGTCATGGAAGATTAAGTAATGCAGAGCTCGAAGTACAATCCAAATTTCCCATTATCTTGCCCAGAGACCACAGGTTTACACATCTTGTGATATTGAATTGCCATGAAAGAGTGCATCATTTGAAGGTGTGTGCAACCTTAGCTGAGCTGCGTTCTAGATTTTGGGTGCCTAAGGGAAGACAGTGCGTTAAAAAGATTATAAAACCATGTCTTCGATGTAAATTTTTGGATTCCAAGGCTTTTAACGCACCAGTTCCAGCCCCTCTTCCGGAATTTCGGGTCACAGAAGCCCCAGCTTTCGCCCAGGTGGGAATTGATTATGCAGGTCCTTTGTTTGTCAAAAATAATTGTGAAATGTGCAAAGTATATTTTTGCATATTTTCATGTACTGTGGTAAGAGCTGTACATTTAGAATTAGTGTCAGATCAGACTACTTCTAAGTTTCTTAACTGTTTCCGTCGGTTCTGTGCACGGAGAGGGACCCCCAAACTGGTCATTTCTGATAATGCCAAGACGTTCAAGGCAGCTGACAAAATATTGCACAACCTGCTAAGTAAGAATGAAGTAAAAAGTTTTTTGACAAAGAAACGGATTGTTTGGAGATATAACTTACAAAGATCACCATGGTGGGGAGGGCATTTTGAAAGGTTGATAGGTACGGTTAAGCGATGCCTTAGGAAAGTCTTAGGTAACGCTAGGCTATCTCACGATGAGTTATCCACTGTTTTGACTGAGGTGGAAGGCACACTTAACTCGAGACCGCTTACATATTACGGAGATGATATGGAGGAGCAAGCATTAACACCATCACATTTGATTATAGGTAGAAGAATCTCTCCTCTTTCTGAAAATGTTAATATTCCTCATAATCCTGATGATATCGTAGGTGAGAGTAACTTGTCTAGAAGATTTGTTTATTTGACCACAATACTGAACCATTTTTGGACGAGATGGCAAAAAGAATATCTTTTAGGCCTTCGAGAGACTCACAGGCTACAGAGGCTCCTACCTAATGACATTGCTAAAGGTGACACGGTATTGATTCAGGAAGAAAAAACTAAACGTAACACATGGAAACTTGGAATTATAGAAGAGCTAATCAGAGGAAGAGATCAAGTTGTTCGAGGTGCAAAGGTAAGAAGGTTGGTAAAAGGTAAGCCAGAAATATTAAATAGATCTCTGCAAAAGCTTTTCCCTATAGAGAGTTGCCAAAGAAAAAATGGCGAGGAAAGCAAGATTGGGAAGGAGGTTCTGAAAGTAAAGAAGGATGTGAACGAAGAAAAGAATGCAGAAGTGGGAATGAAGAATGAGCGACCGCGCAGAGCAGCGGCACAAAACGTGCGCCTTAAGTCCAGATTAATGCTTGAGGCTTAAATAGCTCAAGGAGGGGGGAATGTCGGGAAACTCCGCGGGCGCACGCTTATTGTAGCAATGCATGCTGTATATTGTTACATCAGCACTATAACCACAATTATGCATTTATTTAGCGTAGCTTAAAAGTACAATATCGTAGCATCCCGTGAGGGCAAAAGTGCATCGATTTAAATAGTACGAGTTAGTATTCTATGATAGTGATTGAGAAAGGCAGAAATTCGGAAGTTCTTTCTTCGTTGTGTTTTCTGACCGATTCGATCCTGAGAACTAGCGAAATCTAATGTCACTGTGGTGATATTCCCGAAACAAGCCTCAGCAAGACATAAAACTTTGTACCTCCTAGTTGTAAAACTTCTTTCAGACATACTTTTTCATTATTGATACAAAGCATACACACTTGCTTAGTTTTATGATGTAGTAAAACATCAACAACGATTGGACTATATTCCTTAAAATTATTAGGTGAAACTAAACCGTTGGTACACGTTTTTTTTATAAGAAAAAGTTTATAAGAAAATGAGGCTCAAATCGTCAAAATCTTAAGAAAATCGTAAGAAAATCACGAGGCTCAATTTCCAAAATTAAGTGTTTTTATAGGCCAAAAGTCGGTATTTCGTCGTTTTTGCATTCAACATGTTAAAAATGGAATTCACATTCAAGTATACAATATTATTAACGAAAGTGTACACCACTCTAGCCAGTTTATTTCAGTAAAAGTTAAGAAAATTTAAGAAAATCTCAGGCTCAATTTCAGGAAATGTTAAGAAAATTGAGGCTCAGGCAAAATAATGATTTTCTTATAAAAAAAAAGTGTAATTGAGAATAATTTAAGAATAATTCTAAGCTCACAAACCGGAAAAATTTAAGAATATTGAAACTCGGAGAAAATGTTTGTATTCTTGTAAAAAAAGAGTGTAATAGATGTGACTTACACAAACAATGTAAGTTATGCCGATGACACTGAACTATTAGTATTTAATGAAAAAACCATGTGATTTGTCGAGGTGGTATAGTGGTTAGAGCGCATGCCTCCCATGTGGAAGGCCTACGGTTCGAGTCCGACTCGATGCCTTGACTGAATGTTCGCTCACTGTTCACCCAACAGCAAATGGGTGCCTGGTGGCAAAACTGGGGAGATAAAGGCGGCGAGAAAAGGAACTGACCAGCCTACATCACATGCCGATGACTCAGGATAAGTGTCCTCCATAACAGGCACTCCCCATATGTATGAAAGTTTACGGGACTACCATCGCTACAATTTACCTCTTTAACTTGTGACTGCAGCAAATGATAAAGGAAAACCTTATGAAATGGCAATAAATGTTATAAAAACAAAAGCTACGTTTCTTTAGTAGCTCAGAGCAGGTGCCAAAAAGCAACACTGCAATATAAGGAATGCTGGAAGAGAAAGTTGGAAAGATTAGAAAGGTATAACGTAAATCCTCCAATTGGCCTCTCCTCAAATAAGCCCCCTTCGCATAAGCTCTACCCTAGAACTACAAATTGTTAATAAGCCCCACCCAAGCATGTGACTTTTGTTAGTAATTCATAGATCTAGGACAGAAAAAGCAGCCATTAATTAACGAACATTTGCCTTTCCTTCAAAGAGCATCCTATTGTTTGCAAGTGTAGTACCGAAGAAATAGTTTTATTGGTAGAAATATTTCAACTGGAATGTAACCAATTACCAGGAAAATTCTTTACGCCCGCACAAAATAAAAAATTAATAAGCTCCCAGGGGGGTTAATTCGAGGATTTATGTTACTGTATTTGGGTCATATAGTAAAAGAAAAATGGAAAAGTGACCCAGAAATCAAACAGAGAATACTAAGGTCTGCATTTGCATCTATGCACAAAGTGCTTAAACCCAGAAGCTAGTTTAGACGCAAAATAGCGATTGTCAAAAATATTGCGTTTGGTCACCTCTACTTTACGCATGTATAGCATGGGCTTTATCAAAGTAGAACCAAGACAATTGAACTGGGAAAATTTAGACGAATTTCAAAGATATTTTGGACATAGAATAAAGCAAATGAGAAGGTATTAATCATGACCAAGTGTAAAAGTTATTGAATGCAATCATGAAGAGAAAGATGCAAGGAGAATGTAGATGGATGATAATGTGGAGATTTTACTCTCTTATGGTTCTTATTTTATATTACAACACAGAAATAAGTCAATAAAAAGAAAGGCTCATAGTAATCGTGTATCACTCTTCAAAATCCAACGAAAAAACTGCTGAGTCACAATCACGTGGTTTTACATAGCAAAATGCCTTACACGGGTTTTTCCCAAATATAGTGTACTAAGTAATTATACTAGAAATTGTCCAATGGGAATTAAGTTATACTACGCAAGTGAATATTCTAGAAATTTCCACAACTGACTAACACATTCTTGCTAGCTAAGTATTAGGCATTGAACTATAGATATAGTTCAATGGCATTAGGTGACTCACAATGGTTGGTCGCTGCGCTGCGTCTTCAAGGTGCAACCAGCACAGATATTAAAGGATGGACCAAAAGATCATACCAAGAATGTGTGAGAAGTGAACAAGACCAGACCTTATAGTGAGCCATGACTGCTGAACTGCTGCATATAGCTTTTAGGAATGAATAAATTAATCAATGAATGAATTAGTTGTCATTATCTAGTAAATCTGTATCTCTCCTAATCAGGCCCTACAAATTCATGGGCAGTCTTTGTCCCTTGACGTTGCAGTAAGGTAAGTCATTTTAAAGGAAATTTTACTACTGTACCAAGCCCATTTAAAGCCCCTGCTCTTTTCGTAACCTACTTCAAGAATCTACCAAAAATTACAGACACTTTAAAAACAGAATTATATCTATGAACTAGAACAGTTTGACAGAGAGCTCTAGGTTAAAGGATGGGTGGAGATGTAGTTGGTTGTCAGTCTCAATGATAAGGCAATTTTGCAGAACAGTAATCAGGAAGAAAACTTAAGGAGGGTGTGGGGTGAGCCACCCCCCCCCCAACATTGAAAAATTGGCATTTCGCAGGGTAGAAACGGCAGTACAATGTATCTCTTTAGGGCAGCTTACTGGATCCAGGACCATTGGTCAACTACTGTTACTAAAAATGAGAAAGGTCACAGTAAAAAAGATTTACTGACGTTACGTTCCTGGCAGTAGTGCTCTATGGCAGTAGTTCCTAAATTTTTGAAAGTATTTTATAATGTGGTCTGTGGTATTACTTGCATTTTCTACTCGCAGTCCTCTGGAGCAGGGGATGGCTTCAAAATAAACATAGCTGGTAGAACGTTTTTTATGCCACGCCCCTAAATTTTTAGGAAATTCAGCAATGGGTGTCCATTTATTACAGGGCTTTGCAAGCGAAAGCATATGCCTCTATTACAGACCTTGGCATGAAGATAATAGGAGGAGTTTGGAGGCTAAGCCTTTAGAGAAACTTCCTAAACCACGCCCTTTACTATGGCCTAGAACATATGCCCAAATATTAAGCATACTATGGGAGACAAGGAAATTTGATAGCTCGTCGCAGCTTCAACAAGACAGCGCATGGAAGCAGGCATCTTGGCCAGATATCCTTGAATCTAACTCAAACTGTTTCCAAATTAATTGTCTTTCACATTCTCTCTTATCTGCAGATAGGTATGACATCGACAATTTAAGGTCATCTCCCTTTAGATGCAAAATGCAAATCCTGATTATTCAGTATTAAAAAATATACTTTCACAGAAAATAACAACAGAGTTTGAAAGCATAAGCTTGCCACGTTGCTGAGGTTTATAGTTTTGCACAAATAATGACTGAAAAGCCTGACTATGGCTCTACAGATAGTAAGCTTTAACAGCTTCTTACGGTCCTCCAAAAGCCCTTCGCTTCCCTAGGAGACCAAGGACCCCAGTTTGGGAACCATTGCTCTACAGGATAGTGATTGATCTCTGTTTAGGTAGTCTAAAAGGGAGACTTGTTCCCAGATCTCATTAATCGAGCTACTCATCAGCAAATCAGTTAGATCTGGACACCCTAAATTTAAACTTAAAGTTCTCTAAAATTAGCTACATTTATTCTAGAGTAGTAAACACAAGGAATGACATTCTATTGCAAATTCAAAAAATATCCCATTAAAGTCAAAGGTGTAGCTGAATTTTTCTTTAGGAGGTGTATAAGATTTCGCCAGATATTTTGGCCACTGCCAAATGAATATTTCATCGAGGGTAATATTGATAGGGACGCTGTTCGATTACAATTTGTCGTGTGGGTGGGATGGAGCATTTTGCCCCGTCTCATACTGGGACTAACCAGGATATGTAGCTAAGCCATTGGAGATGGGATGGACAAATAGGGGGGTCTGGGGGCATGCCCCCAGAAAAAATTTTCATGACCACGCCCTTTAGAGCGTCGAAAACGCCCCTTTTCAAAACAGAATATAATTTTCTTTCAGCATTGAAATTATAAGAAGCAGAAATAGTTGATCCCTCAATCTGTCTTCATTGAATAACTAGAAAGGCAAATGCTCCATTAATCTCTCCTTATCTCGTCTCATTACGCGAAGAAGAAGGCACATCTTACGTCGGATATAGCCGGCGTGAACGATGTGGAACCCTAAGGCATTTCATGTAAAGCTCTACGCCGCAACTTTTGGAAAAGATAAATGAAAGGAAGCTCCTTTTGTACGATGGAAATCAGTCCTGCACCCATCACGATTGGTGTAAATAGAACACGGGATTGCAGGGGCTTGCCCCAAGAACAAAGTTTCAAGGTAACGCCCCCTAGAAGGCTGGAAAGTGTGCTTTTACAAAATGCAGGACTCAAACCTGCTGCGAAACATTGATTGCATATAAGGAGGTGCAATTCCCTTCAAAACTTTATAAACTGTACAAGCTGCTTCAAATTCAATCATTTCCTTGATTGTTAATCATCCTAGTTGTAATAGCAATGGCATTGATGATTGCCACTGATAAGATGAATGCTCACACAGAAGATGTAAAATACTAAAGCAGAGCATTGAGGTTGCATGGAATGAAAAACGGAAATGAATAACTGACAGAGTAAAATGAGGTAATATTTACAAATCTATTACTCGTACAAGTAAACAAAGAACTAAAATTAATTAAGAAAAATATCAAGCTAAATTGCTTATTAACAGTTTGTTGCACATCGTCAGTCAATTTGTGGGTTGTTTTCGAAAAGAAATTCAGCCTGAAAAACACAATTTAATACAATAGTTAAAATATGATATAAATTTATAAAATATATTATTGACAAAAACATACATCATTAAGTCGAAAATTACTACGTTCATTTAATTAAGGATCAAAAGTTACAAACCTACATAGTTTGAGCAGCAATATATCTAAAAATTAGATAATTTTGCGCTGAATACAATCCACGAAATTATGTCAAACAAACTGATAAATAGTTTGACAACAAATTGACTCTTTTTGCGAGTGAGCATAAACATGATTGGCCCTCAGATGATCCATGGTACTACCATAATTCTGTATTTTCTGTTTGGTATAAAAACCTTGCACTTTTGGACACTTTAAGAAATATACTATAGGATGCTTATTAGATGAGTGGGGATCCTTATTAAAACTTAGACATTTTTTCATCTCAGTGCTTACTAAGACGTCCCTGCATATTAATTTCTCGTCTTGTCCAAAATTCACCAATACATTGTATAACGTGATATATACATACATGCATGCACGTGCATATACCTACGTTCACACATTCTGTGTTTACATGCATGAACATACGTTACCCTCTCTACTGTGTATCCACTTTGCATTTCAAAACTACCCAGCCCCCTTTCCTAATTAAATATTGAACAGCTTTCCAACCCCAGCTATAGAGCGCATCTTTCAACTAAACAACTAACAATATTTGCTTTATTTGGAGTTAGGCTTTAAAATATTTGTTAAACGCAGGGCATCCAGAAGTACAAGAATGCTTTACATTTCTGGGACATTGACTTCGCCTCAAACGAATTAAAAGAGCTTTGACTGATAGCCATATCTATTGAATCAGCCTTCAAGAGAAAAGTAAGGATATAAGCATACCAAAAAGTCTACAGGATCATCCGGCCTCTGTTTACAGCATTCAATTAGGCCCATCGTCAAAGTTGGCATAACGTGCTTCATAAGGTAGTTCCTCAAAGGTATTGATTGGGTTTCAAGAAGTTCCTCTTCCTGTTTCTTTACTTCGTTTAGTTTAGCTCTCTGTGTAATAAAAAAATCATTTGGAAAGCTTCACTCACAGAAATCCATCTACAAAGCATGATGCAATATCATAAGCCATATACTTGAGAAAAGTACACCAAACTGCTGCCAATGTTTAGCAATAAGAAACACACATTTTAAATTCAGGTATGGCTAGCAAGCAACAACTAGGGCTAGTTTTGTTGCTTTGTCAGATATAATACATAGAAAGGCTGTAACTTAGAGCCTCCCAGTAGAGTGCTTCAATTAATACACGCTTTTCTATAAGGCAGCTTTACTTCGACCCAGTACTAAAACTTTCCTAGCTTGTTGACGATTCCAGGTTCAGAACATTCTAAAGACTCCCTTAGAATAAATTCTAAAGTTCGAATGTTTTGCGTATGCACATCAAGGGAAAGTCAAAAGGCATCTTCAGTGCTCGAGACTAACAGTAGTTCATTCCTCTAAATCGAAACAATTAGCCAAAGCACGAGTAAAATCTTGAGTTGCTCGTTCTCCTGGACGAGTGAAAATCTTAGCCAGGGAATGTTTGGTTTCACTTCTGTTAAATCCGCTCATAATATTATGGAATTGTTTTTCTTCTACTTGTTTTACGGATAATATCCACTGTGCAATCGCCATTTTGAAAACAAAGAAGGAATGAACCGGGCTAATTTAAAAGTCCACTCCACTGCAAAATGTTAAGATGTCATACGAATGAATTGTAGAATTTCTTTCCGGACTAGTACACTTTCTTTCCGGACTAGTAGAATTTATTTCTGGACTAGTAGACATTCTTTCCGGGCTAGTAGAAATTCTTTTCGGACTAGTAGAATTTCTTTCCGGACTAATAGGATTTCTTTCCGAACTAGCAGATGTCACCCATTACTAATGCCAGGACAACTGACTAAAAAAGTTATTTTCGAGTACTGGTTATGTAACACTTGAGATAATGACGATATTTGTATAACATTTTATACATAACTTAACAAGAGCACGAAAAAGTGGCAAAATCTTTAGACACACTGACACTCGTCCGAGTATGAAACGTCGGATAGTGACCGAAAGGTTAAAATATATAGCCAGATGCGATCACACTTGATAGGATGCGTCTAATTGGTATACATAGATAAATCACACTTCAAACACATGTACACTTATACGCTTTCATAGGTCTTAAAAATCCAATACTAAACTTTTTGAGCAGTCGAGTATTACTTTCTGTATATGATAACTATCTTAACAGCGGTCGCGGCGACGGGGGGGCCTTGGCCCCCCACTTTTTGCTAAGATGAAATTTGCGCATTTGTATTTTACTGTTCTTCGTTGGTATGTATTTATAAATTTTGTTCATAGTTTGAGGTATAAAGGGCTGTTTTTGGGGGTATCAAAAGCTCTTTGGGACGCACAATTTCATCTGTCATCTAAGCATAGTGGGACAGATTTAAAATTTTATCGAATTTCTGGCCCCCCCCACTCAAATACTCGCGCTGCGACCCCTGTCTTAATCAGTAATCCTTGTTGAATACGCGTTATTTTATGAGAAAGCTTTTCGCTCCATTACTGAGACTGTCTTGAATTTTCACGATTGAAGTATCAAAACTTTCTTGAGACTTTTTTGGAAGAAATATGTTTTCTTACAAAAAGACGTCTAATTTGTATGTTTCTTCCTCTTTGCGTTTGTCTCTGCATATGACTACTACTTTCATCAGCAATTTATTTCCTTTAGCTGTTAAAGTGCATGAGGAAGTTTGAAATTAGTAGAAACCGAAACCAAAACTGTATTTTAGAAGCTACGCAATCGCTCGGAATTTTCCGGGATTTAATGAGTTTGCAAAAGGGCACGCGGACATGACCTATGTATGTGTGTATTCAATATTTAAAGTGAATAACAGAGTTAAGCTAAAGCTTGTTTACAATCTGGTTCACTGAAAATAAAAAGTGAAAATAAATATAAATAGATAAATGAAAAGGTAATAAATAAATAAATAAAAAAGTATATAAATAAATTAATTTGAGTTTTATTTATCAATAAAAAATCCAACTAAAATGTCCATTTATATTGAGTGTAATTCACACTCTTGATAATACCCATAAAGTAGTTGAAACTGTGTTTCTTAAACTTTTCCATTGAGGACGCTTGCCTTATTTCGGTTGGCAAAGAGTTCCATAATTTGCTTCCAAAGAATTGAAAGGTTTTGGTGTACTCAGTGCCATTTCCTCTTGCAATGAATAGGTTCTTTTTTCCAGAATGCCGAGTGTTGTAGGTATGAATTGTTTTTGACTCCTTAAAGATATCTATCAAATATGATGGTGCAGTTTTATTCATGATGTTAAACATTAAGCAACTTGTAAGATATTCAATTCGTTGATAAACCGGCAACCAGTTTAGTTCAATGAATAAGGGCTTGCTAGGAGTTAGTCTGTTGCAACCATAGATCAACCGTGCACAATACTTTTGCAATTTAAGAAGTTTGTCCACCTGAGCAGCAGAGAGATTGTGAAGAAGAGGTGCACAATAGTCAAGGTGACATAAAACACCTATTATGGACATTAACAACAGTAATTCACCTAGAAAATCATGGACATACAGTGATGGCACCAAATGAGGGCTAGAGGGGGATATAATCCCCCATCAGAATATGCTCGCCCCCTGTCGGAAGGTGAAAAGCGATTTTTTCGGAGAGTTTTTTTATAGTACCCTTTCTACCGTCAATTAGCCCCCTCATCGTTAGAGTCAACTTACCATTGGAAAATTTCTGGGGCCACCCCTGAGGAGACATAATGTAAATGACTGAATAACCGCCAAGTGTAGACTAGCCACCCCGGTTTGCGATCGAAATTTAAAATAAGCGTTTTTGGGGCTATTTGGCCATTTGTGGTAATTCCACATAGTTATTAGAACTAGCTCCCCTTTCATTGCAATCCCCGGCTATTTAGCTTTAGACTTTTCCAAGCCCCCCTAGCTACTACCTCCCCTTCCTTTTCCAGACTTGAGAGTACTACGTTAAAGCGTTGGCCTAGAGACTAGAAGTAAGGCCCTAGCCAAACGACTACATCTTTCACTCGATTTTCTCCTCAACATTTAATCTCAAAGTTCAGCGTAGTCGAGCAAGTGTGGCCAAACGACTCGATTTTTCACTCGACTTTTAATGAGACGCTATTGCGCATGCTTTCACTTGAATTCCTCGACAAGGTGGCCAAACGAATCGATTTTTCACTCAACAACAATTCCTTTGGTGGATTTTTTGACAAAGATCAAACTTCAACCAATAGCATTCGACTCCACTCGACGCACTCAACACGTTGGCCAAACGGCTCGATTTTTCTCTCCAGTTTTTGTCAAGCAAAAAATCGAGTGAAAAATCGAGTCGTTTTGCCAGGGCCTGAGACAGAGAAATTAAGAATACGTTGAGCGTTATGGACTACGCCACAACATTGATCTGCTGCAAAAAATTAAAAACAACTATACAATCTTACCCATTCTTCCAGATTCTTGGCTCTTTCTTCGGCTTCTTGCTTTTCTCTCTCTTCCTTTTCTTCGCGAGCTTTCCTTTCTTGTTCAAGCTAAAAATTGAAATAGCAATAAATGTACAATTATAGCCAATAAGTCTGCTAGAAATGCAGAAGATAAATTGTCTGTTGGTACTACAGAACTTTACAACAGCGCGAAAAGTGGCAACATTCTTTTGACAAACTAAAAAGCTTTTTTCGTCCGACACTCGTCAGAGTATAAAACGTCGGGTAGTGACCTAAAGGTTAACCGAAATATTTAGCCACGTGTAACCGCATCTGGCTATATATTTCGGCTAACCTTTCTGTCATTATCCGACGTTTCATACTCTGACGAGTATAGGACGAAAAAAGCTTTTAAGTATGTCAAAACAATGTCGCCGCTTTTTCGTTCTGTAGTAAAATGTAGAAGATGTAGCACAATACCACGGACAAACTTCTTTGCAATTCTGCAATCATATAAATAGTGAAATATATTCTCTTATGGACTGCATGGCTTAAAACTGGAACAGATTTTGCTCTATGATTCATTTGGAAAGCAAAAGGTTTCTGTACATATACTAATGCCTATTGGAAGTGATGGAATAACGGAGTATGGGAATGAGGGAGTGAGGGAGTGAGTCAATGAGATAACGATTGAGTGAGTGAGTGAGTGAGTGAGTGAGTGAGTGAGTGAGTGAGTGAGTGAGCGAGTGAGTGAGTGAGTGAGGGGTGAGTCACTGAATGAGTGAGTGATTGGGTAAGTGAGAGAACGAGTGAATAAGATAACAAGTGAGTGAGTGAGTGAATGAGTGAGTAGATGAATGAGTGACTAAATGAATGAATGAGTGAGTGAACGAACGAGTGAACAAATGGCTAACAGAGACGCTAAAATACTGATGATGATAAAGCAAGAAGTATAACATTTATTCGCTTACTCGCTTCTCTGTTTCTTTCCGTTCAATCTCTGCAAGTTCTTCCGGCGTTGGACCTGCATTAAAACAATATGAAAGATATATGCTTCAAATGTTTTGGCTTTTGTCCAGATTGGCATACGTTTATAGAAATATAAGTAAGCATCTAGGAAAAAATAAACTATTCTCCTCTTCAAAGCATGCTATGTTTAGGCGAAAGCAACAATACAAAACAGCGTTTGGCCCTAGAAGAGCTTGAACAAACGAACAGAATTCTGGCTCACCTGAAAGATAAAGATAGAAAATACAAATGTTTTTCTCACCATAATTTCTAGGATTCCCCATGATCTCGATAATTTTCTCCACAGTTTGTTTCATATTTTCATCAGTATCTGGACAAATATCTAGAGAAATAGAAAAAGATTTATTGCAACATTGGGATATAGTGTAGGCCCTCACTTCAATTATGCTGAGTAGTGAGAAAAAAGTAGCATTCGTTCATTCAGTCAACTGCCCATTTAGAATCAATGAATGATCTATCTATTTGCTTGGACGTATTAACTTTGTCAGGTATGTACCTCTATATCAAATGTCTGAATTTAAGTGTCTAAATCAAATAACTAAATTAAAATTCTTTTTAAAAGAATGCATATAATTGCATACTTATAAAAGCAATGCAAAACTATAATCCACAGAAAAAATAACTAAGACTAGCATAAAATAATGTTGTTGTAAAACTGAAAAGCTACATTAGCAAGTAAGCATTTTTCTCGGTTCATCTAGATTTTTGATGTGAAATAGTGAATCATTATACTATATACCAAATAAACTTTGCATTACACAACGATCAATAAAAACATTAGAATTTAGAGAATTATTCAGGCTGAGTACTAACAAATTGGCATATAAGTCGTCGTTGATTTCTGCTCATTAAACAGGCTTATCAAAAATAAATTACCAATCATAAGATTTCTCTACAATGATAACGCCATTATTATGACAGTGCTCAAGACTAACAGTCGTTCACTCGTCTAAAATGAGTAAAACTAGCCAAAAAAACGAGTAAAATTTTGAGGGCTAATAAAATAATCAAGCCACCAGTTATGAGAATGATTTTTCATGCAAATAGTTACGACATTTTATGACATTTGGCCACTTTTTAGAGCATTTTATGGCAAAATTTTACAAATTGAATCTTTTATGACGTTTTATGATTTAATGATAGAGTAAGGGCCTGCTAGTAGATGCCATCCACTACTTGTTCCTGGAAAACTGACTAAAAAGGTTAGTTTTGAGTGTTGTATGATGTTGAGCATACGATGAGGCGCTTAATTATATGTAATATCTTCTTCAGTAACACATAAGAGCCACATATATGAACTTAGCAGGAGGTGTTACGGGCTACATCCCTAATATCTTAATATCAGTCAGTAAATTCAGTAATATTTTTGCCCCGTTTGGCAAATTCTACAATAAAATTTGGTAAACTTCAAACGAAAAAACTTGTTTTTCTAATACTAGGGCAGCATACTAATAGTCAAGGCTTGAGGTTTTCTACAAAAAAGATTAAAGATAGGACAACAAGGACATTGAAAAATAAGTGGGTATCTAAAAATTTTGGGGGGCCAATACCCATCATAATCCTACACCCCCAACAATCATCTTTCAAGCCCATCCCGGAAGAGCCACCATAGCCTCTACAATAATTGAAATTCCTCTTTACAGACACATTGTAGACACGTTAAATATGCTGGATACTACATAAAAGCGCCAAAAACAACCTCCCTTACCTATATGATCTGGGTGAACTTCGAGCTCATCAAAGTAATTTAGCACAGTCTCGTCTTCTGTATTCACAGCCCTAAACTCAGCTAGCCGTCGTAGAAGCCCTTCTTCAGTGTTATGTGTTCCAGCGACAACACTTTCAGGAAGATTCATCACTCTATTTTTTAAAAAGTCATCCGGTGCGTCAAGGCTTATAACTACCTCTGCAAGAAAAATTTTAACAAGTTATGCTTTGAATATACTATTGAAGAGCAGCAAATATGCAGATATCATCTGGGGAGGCAATATTCTTGGTTCGAAGCCCACCTCAATATAGTAATATTTGGTGTAGTAAGAAAGTATGTTTCCAACAACAAATTTTATTGTTTTTTGAGCGATCAACAATTTTGGCGGGAAAATACACGCTTTTTATAAGAAACTTGTTTATAAGAAACGAGTACTAGGCCAATCAAAAAATTAAGAAACTCTACTACTTTGTTTAAGTAAAATTAAGAGAAACTGTACGATATCAGTTTGTCTAAGAAAGAGTACATTGACTTGCTTACACTCGTTAATTTGTACGATTTTTGTTTGAAAAAGATTGTAACTTGCTATTTTGATCTGCTTGGACATTGTTCGTGTTGTTGAGCGGTTATATCAACCCAAAAGTGTTCGAATTTCAAACAATAAAGTGTTCTTCAGTCTCAAAATTAAATAACAAATTAAGAAACTTTTGGCATAAGAATGCCAAAATTTTAGGTCAAATTAATGGACTTTTAGTAATAGGTGTCGATCCAAGTTTCTAATAAATATTCTTGCAGACGATCCTTTTCATGTGTGTGGTAGAAAACAAATTGGCTCTTATCTTTCCTTTCGTAAACATGTCTTTTCATATATAAGAAACTATTTTATAAAGAAATTAGGCTCAAAAGGGCTGAAATAATAAGAAAATCTGTAGAAAATCACAAGACTCAAGTTTAAAAGTTCAGTGATTTTGTTTGTCAAACATTGATATTACCATTGAACTATATATAGGTCTTTATATCAGCACGACAAAGCGGTAACATTCTTTTGACATACAAAAGCTCTTTTCATCCAACACTCATCAGAGTATGAAAACGTCGGATAGTGACCTAAAGGTTAACCGAAATAGATATCCAGATGCGGTTAATGTGATAGGATGCTTCTAATAGGCCCCAAGTGTGACCAATTAGGACCTATTACCATTGTTTACTTGAAGATGTTTATGCCGCAAGAGAGCAGCCACCTCGTATGTGTAAAAACAACAAGTCTAAAAGTAATTGTGAGTAGGCCATAGGAAAACACCTTATTGCAAATCCAGAATGCGCCAAAGCATGTACAGACGACAATTTTCGGATCATTGGGCAAGCAAGATCATCTTTTCATTTACGTGTTTTGGAATCTGCTTACATCAAGACTCAAAACCCAGTCTTGTGTAGACAAAAGAGTTCGTTTTTCATTGGGACTCTTCAAGTAAACAATGGCAATAGGTCCTAATTGGTCACACTGGGGGCCAATTAGACGCATCCTATCACATTAACCGTATCTGGATATATATTTCTGTTAACCTTTTTCCGACGTTTTCATACTCTGATGAGTGTCGGACGAAAAAAGCTTTTAGTATGTGAAAAGAATGTTGCCGCTTTTTCGTGCTGTGGCAAAGTTTTGTAGTACCAGCAGACTATTTAAGCTTTTATATATAGTTCACTTGATATTACCTCATTCTTACATTAGAAATGCTAAAGAACAAACTTAGATTCGAGCTTAAAAGACCAACAAAGACAGGGTGGCCTGTTCTGATCAGCTTTTCCAGAAAAAGGTGAGAAAATATCAGATTAAATTTCGGAAAAATTTAAGAAAACTGAAGCTCGGGCAAAAGGAAGCTTTCTCATAAAAAAGAAACGCTTATCATATTGCTATTTAGCAATATGATATACAAAAGATGACAAGAGTAGTTCTATTACTCGAAGATCTAAAAAAAATTGCTTCCACTGTCTTTTTGTGTTGCTTCTAGCTTTTGTGTATCATTGATCAAGGTAGCCTACTTTTACATATCAATCTAAAAACAATGCTTTCTTCAGTTGGTTTTTGCAAGCAAACAATGACATGAAAACACATTCTCAAGACACCAAACCTGGCATGGTATTTTGGTCAAACTTCGGGCTGTTTTCGTTGTCATCGTTATCATCGTCGTCTTTATCGGCTAAAACAAATAAGAAGGTTTACTGTACTAATGCGGTCTATTGTACTTGCACAGCTTACTTGGTAACATAACTTGTGCATTACGTCGATACGGAAACCAGGCTTATAGTGAAGTCCTCGACTTCCCCGTCATGCCCCTGTCCTCCCCGTCGAGATAAATAAAGTTTAAATGTGTTCAACTTTTGTGAACTTTCCCGATGCATCGCCATCGTATCCCCGTCGATGTTGGGACAGTTTTCCTAATGGAAACCACATACTTGTGATCGGCGATATGAATGGGACACGTCCCTGTCACTAATGACGATATGGAAACCAGGCTCTTCCGTATCATCGTAAGCGTCCCAGCAGCAACGCCAGGCCTCTACTGGGACAAGTCTCCGTCACCTACGACGATATGGAAACCAGGCTTAAAGAGCCGAGGAAAAATAAAACAATGAAATTGAAGGGGTTAAATTTTACACATCCACAGCGCCTTCATAAAAGCTTTACGCATAAAACAAAGTCTTACGAGAATACAATTCTCAGCTTGATACAAACAAAGCCTAAAGAAATTTTGCTCCATCACCTTTGGAGCCGGACTAAAACAAGTAGTTTAGATACTGTGAACGTCAGCAATAGCATTCATTGGACTAATAGCTAACAATAGCAGGTAAGTGCTGATAACAGTTGAAAATAGTTTATGACATTTTATAATGTTTGATGATAGTTAGTAATAGTTGATAATAGTTTACAACTGTAAACAACACAGGGTATTGTTAAAGGATTTTTCGCTGGTGAGGTAAATCATTCGTCATTCAAGAAAAGGACACTTTAGATAAACGCAGAATCTACAGGTTAACAGGCTTTCAAAGTGCACAAAATTTAGTTAAGCATACAAAGATTTCAAATAAGGCAAAAACAAAAAAGTCACTGAAGCAAAGGGGTACTTAAGTGGTGAGACAAACTTGTTCCACTGGTGGGGCAATGAAGGGGACTTGTGGGGAATTCCCCACCACTTTGTATGTTCAAAATTGCCCTGAAACAACAACTGACTATGGTTAATAATGGTTGATAATAGTTTACAATAGTAAACAACAACTGACTATGGTTAACAATTGTTGATAACAGTTTATAGTAGTTTACAATAGCTTAAAACTGTTGACAGCAGTCGATTCGATAGGAATTAACTATAGTAAAGAATTAGCCAGCTATTGAACGAGGGGGCACTTTAATGTAGCAACACCGTTTATAAACTCTTTCAAATGGCTATATCAATATTGACCACCCATTGTGCCAATAGATACTGAAGTGTCCGTTACTGGACTTCAATGATATTAGAGTGATAGCCTGAAAATCCAAAGACTCTATCCATCCTTTGCTTTTTACCAGACCAATCAATTGAAAAGGAAGCACGTGGGAAGCAGGATACAGTTATTGTTATAGGACTAGATATTCAAAAAGCAAAAAAGTATTGAATATGAAGTGTCGAGAGACTGCGATATTTGCTGTTCAGCTTAAAATCGAGTTATCAAAGACTCAATTCAGCAGACTTATTTATTCAATTCCACATAAATTACCTGCAAATAGCTCTTTTGCTTGTTCATATGTTTTTGGAAATCCGTCCAATATGAAACCCTGGAAAGATGAGGGTTTTCTTAAGACAAATTACTATGTATGAGAGACAGCAAGAAGTGAAAAACTTTGTTTTCATGCAATTACCTGATGGTGTGAATGAGATTGAATTTAGTGAAGAAAGATGAAGGTGCTACCAGTCAAAGAAGATGAGCTTTCATCCATGATGCTACCAAAATAATTTACCTTATTTAACACATATTTGTTGTGCACGCACATATTGGTGGAACCGGTAGAAGCCAGTTCGTTTGTTGCAGGTAATCGGGCAGGAGAAACTCTTTATATTATGGTACCACGGAATACAACTATAGTGTACAATAATATGTAAATAACTTGTTTATTGGGTAGTAGTTTTCAAATTAAAGTTTCCTATTGTGCAATAACTTCATGAATACAACGATATTTTATAAACATATCCGTTACCTGATTTTGACATGGCATAGAGTGCAATTTGTCTTTGTAAAACTTCAAGATGTACTGGTCCTCGTATCGACCTGTAATTAAACAAAAGAACACTTCCAAAGTAGACTTACACTTTATAAACAATCGCAGAAAGGCTCAAAGAATGAGTAGATATCTAATATGTGAAATAGATACAAAGCTGGATACTTCAAGTTAGACAGTTCAAAACTAGATGACTCAGCCTTCTACCACATACATTAGATCTCTCTAAACACTTTTGTCTACGGATGCAGCAACAATCTTATATACTAGTCAATTACAACAGAAACTTCGATTTCCCTGTACCTTACTCTAATTAAAAGCCAAGGGAGGAAACGGTTCATAACTTTATAGATTACTCCACGAAATGCTGTAGCCTTTACCAAAATTTTGATAACGAAGCTTTGCACTCTGGTACTCCTTTAATATGCTTTGCAGAATAGGAAATTGGCTATTGTTGTATTTGCACATAAGAGAATTCATATAACCGTAGATACATCTTGCTATGTTACATTTCCAAACTCATTCTTCAGCTCAACCAAGTTGTTACATTGTTAAGTGATTATTGAAATAAGTCATTTCCGGAAGCTAGTTCAAATCAATCAGATACATGCTCTAATTCACTACAGACAAAATTACCATTATTCTTTTCCTTGCTTTGAATAAGGTCTTCCAGCATGTCTTGAGCCTCCTGTGCTTTTATATCATCTTCCTCGTTGTCCTCTTGATCAACTCTAGCTGCCAACTTCTCCTGCAAACCCACCACATTAAATAAGAATATACACTGCGTCTTTTAACGTTCAAAACCAGCAGTAAAAACTATAGCTAGTTTGAAGGGCTAGCATTATTTGCTGAGAAACAGAGCGTACATTTTCCAAACCTTCATCAAAAGTGAATCAATACTTCAGAACAAAATAAGACTGAAATCCTAAATGCCAGATAGATACAACTAAGGTTTTGCAGACATGGAAAATTGAAATAATAGAGCTAGAAGCTGACTGTAGACTGTCAGACTGAAGAAATGCGTAGTCCTCCTCAAATGAACCTGTATTGTCATTAAACCTGATGATATTGTTCAATAATGCAAATTAACTGAAAGATGAAGAGCGATTCCATCTAGCGGACATTACATCTTAACGAAACTTGCTATGTTTTGCTTCAAACTCATATTTACTGTCAAGTTACTTTTCAAGAAGACTAATATCCCTTTTTCAATTCCATATGATCAAGTTTTATTTCCACAACAACTAAAAAGTTTTGCTTATATGCTATCTGACTTAGTGATACTTTCATAACTGCAACGGACACTACATGAGATTATCGTCAAGTGCTTGTACACTCTTACAAGCTGCTAACTCAACTGAATCTCTAACTCCATCGAACCACTTTAGCTGAATGTGGATTACAGATGTGTAAAATTTGTGAAAGATAACGGTCATTTGCTTCTGATCCACTCCATTTTTGTGCAGACTTAAAAGTTTTCTGTAACAGACAATACAGATGGGGCGTAACGGACATTACAAGTTTTTGCAATGTAATAAAGCTTCAGTATTGCAAAGTATTGTTCTCCAGGCTGTGTCAACAAATTTCAAAGTCCCTTCTGTCATTAGCCTACTGGCTGGAGGAATTATAGGGTGCATGGGCTTCCATGAGAACTCTTAATAGGGTTGCAAAGTGACTCACTATAAGCAAAGGAGTTGAAAACTCCACAACGTTGATGTTTAAGTGTGGAATCGCCCTGAAGTACAATTAACAATAAGGGATACAAATGAGTTGATTACCAAATCATCAATTGCTTCCTTTATGACGTCCTGAATTTTGATGTGATGCAATTTAAAATGCTCGCATAACTGGCGAACAACTGTAGATTTTCCACTGGCTGGTGGGCCAAGGACACAAGTACGCATTGGCTGCAAAAGAATAAAATAATTCTTCAACATTTAATATTCATCAAAATATTGGTAGAAGCAAAGTACAATGTCTAAACACTCCCCTCTAAGTCATGGTCTTCAAATAGCATAAAGGCATCAACCCACGATAGGAGCTTATCATGTGCGCCCTCCTGTTCCATTGTGGAACAAAATTCCATTGCAAATATCACTTTCCCCAAACTAGCCTAATCAAATTGGCTTGGAGCGCAAAAAACTAGGGAAATTCAAAACATAGGATAGGAAATTATGGAAATCCAATATTTCACTGAATTATTCTCAGCTTTTGCATGAATACGTTAAACATGCTGTCTATTTGTTAGTTAAGCTTTTTCAGTCATTCATTCGTGAAATGAAACCTTATATAAGCTGTTTCTCTGAACTATAGTTGTCGATAACAATGAGTGCTTGTGGTAGCATTTAATAGCATGCTCCCTTGGGACTGAGGATTTCTTGCTTTGCAAGTCTAATGACACAAACTCAGCAAAAAATCTTTGATAAAATCATGCAGAGCACAATGATATGAATTTTGCTTATTCTCTAATGGAATAAATTCATTAAGACTATTCAGGCTTAGAATCGCTAAAATTTAAAAATAATTTAAGAACAACGCAAGGCTCAAGTTTCATCAAGACTTTGAATTTTTATGTACTTGAGCTGCAGTACTGCTTGTAGATTAGCTTTTTCGCTGTCGATACAATATTTCCTTATTCTGCTCCACTTCTACTTTGCTTTATGACAAAGTAAGACGTCAATAAAAACCTTAATGTATTCCTATAATTTTCAGATGTAGGTACACCTTCGATATTTAAGAATAAGTTAAGAATAATGTAAGCCTCAAAACCTAAAAAAGTTAAGAATATTGTGACTCAGAGAAAAATTACATATTCTTACAATAAAGAGTGTGTATCAACTGGATTGGTACCATGTGAAACATATTCCAAAGATAATTTATCAAAATGAAATGTGAAAAACTCACTAAAAGCCCACGCGTTTGCTTGTATTCTTTGATAACTGTGTCAATTGTAGCACACAATCCACCCTATGGAAGTAATTAAATATGAATAAAAAGAAATAATGGATACTTTGAAGCTGAACGTAATGAAATAAGAGAAAACTCTTCTTTGCTGAGCTATATTTCATATCTTTATAGAAATGACATCAAAGTTACATCTGACTAGACTAGACTACAAATAAAGTGAAATTAGACAATTCTTAATGATCGTGAGCTACCAAGAGGCCAGATAGTCAAGTGCAGAAAAATAAAAGGCTGTTTTCAGGTCTTGTCAAAAGCAAAACACCGCACGTGTGGTAATAAGCAAGTGCAAATGATTGTGCGCGTGCGATCGCACTGCTAAGACATATTTTGCACATGCACAAGCAGATGAGAAAAGGAAGCAATACGAAGGAAGTGCTACATGTATTAAAGATAGTATTTAATAAGCTTACTTCTTTAAAGGAGAAATGGAACTACTGCAGTTTAAATGAGAAACGTAAGGTACTTTATGATTAGACTAAACGCTGTCCCTGCAAGTCAGAAGTAAATGATCATTGTGGTCAACATGCTAGTGCGTGAATTAAGGTGAAAAGACAATGGCCAATGCTTTTCCAGATTGCGGCATCAGAAGTTGAAGTTATCAGCAAATTTGCGAGAGAAACTGCTTGCTTGTGCAATGAATCGCGTGCGTGTGTAGGCGTGTGCGCACACGATCGGGCTTGCTGAATGACAAGGCCTACTGCTTTAGAACTCAGGGTATTCCTATGGAACTTACTTCGGCAATCCATTTGATATTCATATTCTCCTTGATATAAGTTGAGTCCATTCTTAAATTCACCAGAAGCATATCAAAATCAGCTTGCTAAAGGAACAATACTGGAGCTTAAAATGCTGTATTTCAATTCAATTCAAATTCTACTACTTACAACATACTACTTAAAAACATACAACATAATAACATAAAATATAACAATAAGCATAAATTAATAACGAAGAATATTTTAAACAATGTAGTGGAATTCTTTCAGGAGGAGCTCTTAAGGTAGGTAAACTAACAAGATAAGAGCCCCCCTCCTAGTTCCTATGCATGGACACTTCATGTGTTTGTTACTTGTGAAAGTCTCTGCTGCTTTCTTACTAAATAATGTTTAATAAGGGCACTTTTAGTTTTTTGTAAATAAAAACTTGGAAGTGGAGTTTTGAGACAAAATGAAAGTAGAAATCACCATATATATCCCATAGCTTGCCAGTTTAACTCAGCTTGCCAGTCTGAGTTAAACTGGCAAGCTATTCTATAATGACACATATTGAATACATATTACACCATACTGCACCATATTTTTCCTAATCAAGTAGAAATCACCATATATATCCCATGACAAGTTGGTTATTGCTATGCATCTCTACTTATGTATTTGCATTGAAGTACATAGCATCAAGCATTTAGTGAATTGGATAAAATACGAGGATATATCAGGGAATGTAATGCAGTTTTGAGACAAAATGAAATTTCAACAAGTTTGCAATATGTAAAATCTGACAATGGACTGTAATTTCTACAGCATTGCTTTAAAAAGATGGTGAAATTAGGCCAATTTCAGATAGTCAAATCTCTATTTCAAATGGAAGTGCAAAATCTTTGCCTTGAATTTGTACTTCAAATTATAAATAAGTTCCCCTCTCTAACACACCCATCTCTCTTAAGCCCCCCTCTAGGACTGCAAAATATGAACAAGCTCCCTCAAGGCCTATTAGAGCACCTAAGGTATGTGCTGCTCTACTAGCTGTCTTTGCAAGACAAATTACAATTCAGTGCAGCTTTTTTATGCTTACTCTAGAGATATGAAATAGATAGGTAGGGGCAAATTAACATCAAGGTTGGAAATTCAGAGGAAAGCTTGTGATAGGATAGGGTCAATTAAAACACCCAGACCAGATCTGATCCCCAAGAAAAATAAAATGGTAGGTTGGAATAAATGGGTAGGCTGTAAATCCAAATGTTTTTACATGGTTAAAGCATTAAAATACTAATATGGCAGAAACTAAAAAGTACAACAGAAAATATTTTTTAATTTTTCACTTCCTGTTCATGAAAGAGATGACACTTTTTACATCAAAGGTTCTGATGAATTGTAATTCAGGGTGAGATGAAGGAGCAATATGATTTTTTGAAACAATATTATCTGCATATGAATCATTTCAGGGGGTCAATTTCCAGCTCTGGATTTTAGTAACAAGGTATGATGAAAAAAGTAGGTAGGTTGAAAAAAGTAGAAATTAATAGAAAGTGTAGTCTGTAATAAGCAGAGGTAGGGTGGAAAAAATCAAAACTAAATAAACTAGCATGGACAACTATTCTGGACTCTAGAGTAAATACAAATTGTAATAAACTATTTGAGGAGAGATTTGATGAAAATCTTACCTCAATTGATTTCTCAAGAAGTGCATTTTCTTCATGAATGTGTTTGACCTTGTCATTTCCAAGGCATCTGCTGACTGTCTAGAATATAATATAATAACTATTGTAAATACTCTTAGGCATAATAAACTTTCATGCATGGCAACTCATTAATGGAAAGTATATGCTATTGGCAGAGCTCCTGTCCAAAGTTTTGCATAATTAAGTTCTCAGGATGTGGCTAAACATACTCTAGGTAAGCCCTGGGGAAAATCCCACCTATAACCCACATTTTTTTCATTTCTGGGTATATTATGGATTTTGGATGAAGAGACAATGAGATGATTCCATACTTGCACAATTTCATCCAAGGTAGAGTTTGCATCATCAACAGCAAGGAGATATCTCACTCTTGGTCTTTGGTCAGCAATATTGAGGAGAACACAAGAAAGATCTTTGATGTGAATTGTTGGGACTACATTTGACCCACTTCCAAAACATTGCAGGTCTTTGCCAAGCCAAGCACTCTTGAACAAATAATGAAACAGCTCTTCACCATTGCCATATGTTAGTCCAGCTGCTACAACATAGGTTATTAACTTTGACTTATTTGTCTTCCCAAGTTTAATAACAAGCTTTTCTGCACTTATATGTGTCTTGAAATTTGGGTGTGGCTTTCTGCGCCTATAGTCTTCTTCCGTAAAAGGAACCTCTGGGTCATCCTACAAAGACAATTCATTCATCAACTACTTCCAAACATTGAATCTCAGGAGGAACAATAAATGATAATCAGCATACATTTACTAACTTCCTGAGGCTTCAATCCTTATATTTGCAACTTGATAGTTGACTATCACAATGTATAGACCATATTAATGCAGAATAGTGGGCAGTATTATTTACTGTAAACTGATTGTTTGATTGTCTCTCATCAGTGTGTAAAAAGAAACCACCCAATTCTAAATTGGAATACAAAAACATTTGAAGCCATAAACAGTAACTATAGACTAGATGATGAACTCAGATATCACAAAAGATGTAAAATGAAATAAAAAATATGCAAGATAAATAAACCTAAAATGCTTTAAAGCTATTAAGAAATTCATACATCTTTTTGTCTTAGAGAGTATTGCCTAAAGTGACATACAAATTATTGAATAGCAGCATTGCTATTTAGCATCTTCACCTAAGAAATCATTGAATGTTGGCTGTGTGCTGGCTTGATGGTTGGAAGTGGTACATGCACTCTTTTTGAACACTTTTGCAGGGCAAAGTTCTTCCAGTTCTAACTCAATATTTAAAAGGTACTATTTTACTGTTGGATGCAACTTATAAAGCATTGAAAAGTTTCAATGAAATTACAAATGAATGTTAAAATTTCTATAATTTCATATATTTCATAATAATATAGGCAGTATTAATGGTATCTCCTTCTCCATTCATTGTTACTCATTCATAGCAAAATAACAGAGTTTTTATCATCATCCTCATCAACTTCCTCAAGACTTGCTATAGAAAAGACAATATATATATATATATATATATATATATATATGTATGTATATATATTATATATATATATATTATACATATTATGTATGTATATATATATATATATATATATATTT
>OLMO02000275.1:16582285-16642688 GCA_900291935.2 Cassiopea xamachana
TATATATATATATATATATATATATATATATATGTTTATATGTATATGTATATATGTGTATTTATATTTATATTTCTATTTTTATATTTATATATACATATGTATATACCTCATCTACTGGCTTGCTCTTTGCCCATGTCAGAACAGTGCTAAGGCAAATGAAAATCTTTTGACTTGCAAAGGTATCCAGCTGAGCATGTAATGCTGAAAGAATATGGAGAAATATTTTTTCATGCAAGAAAGTAATATCACATACCAAGAATGGATTTGAAGAGCAGGACAGATACAAATGACCAAAGAGTACCTGATTCAAATAAGCCTAGCATTAATCTAGGTTTCATGCAAATAAGTAAAATATCATGATCAAATATCTATGTGGATATTTCAACTTCTAAGCAAAAGATATGATTAAGTATACGTTACAAAAAAAGACAAAGCTAATAGCATTGCAAGTAGAAAAGTTAAATCCATTTCAAAACCCTCTAGTAAAGCAAAAAAATGTATCAACATGGAAAATTAAAAACAGACAACATAGATGCATTATATTATGCTTTAAAAAGAGAGCAACTCAAACAGCTTTCAAGATTCCTCAGACTAAAAAAAGCAGAACAATATCAGAAATAGGAAGTTTGAGTTCCAATACTACAGAATATAAAAGAAATCCAAGGAATGAAATTGAAGTTATACCAGATACAACCCATGATGCTTCATCAACTTGAGAAGGTTGAGAAATAATATCATATATTATAATGTCACATGTTTTTACTTTGTTCAAAAATTCTTCTTTGTCTGAAGCCTAAATAAAAATGAAATCAATATAAATATGCAAATGGATATGAGTCTTTGTTTGACTTAATCATGGAATCATGGACAAAAATACAACATGATGATTTGGTATTAACAAGTTTACTGATACAGAGGGAAGTTGCTTCCTTATGGTAACACAGATTACTCCAATTTAGTATATAGCTAACTGCTCAGTGCTTAGTGCAGCACAAGAAGTTATCACTATACAAATATAGATAAATTATACTCCACAGTAAGTAAAAACCAAATAATTAAAATGTCTAAGGCCACACACAGAAAGAACCTCACCTCGTACAGCTCCTCAACCCAGTCTGGTTTTTGCTTAGATTTGTCAGATATAGTTCCAAACACCTGAAAACAATTCTCTATTGGAGGTGCCTCATTAGTTTCACTATGGACAGACCCAGTATCATCATCCTCATCAACTTCCTCAAGAGTTGCCCCAACTGCAGATGTAGAAAATACCTATAGAGAAGACAAAAAAATTATATAAACAAGAATTCTATATATTGTCTGTTACACACTTAATGGAATTTCGGAAAAAAATATATTTTTACTAAATTGTCTTCGAAATTCCATTATGAGTATAATAGACTATTAGAATGAAGGTAGACGCGGTGCAAAATAGTTGGTAAAATATTTGTAATACAATGTACGTGTTAAGATTTTGCCGATCAAATCAACAGTCCTTAGATGTACTCCTCAATTTTGTAAGCCCTCCAATTACGACTTGAGATAGTCTAGCTCCGTATGAAGTCTGCAAAACAGCCAATACTGGATAAAATACAAATATGTCATTTGCACAAAACACTTTACATAGTATTGTAGCAACTATACTTTATTGCTCCATCGAAAATATGCATTCCAATGCCAAAAAAGCTATACTCTGAGTTGGCCCTAGTATTAGCAATGGTCCTAGCGACAGGAGAATGGCCTGGTTCCAGCACCATAGTCAGACGATCAGTTAAAGTACTTAACATGAAGAATGTGGCTACATACTTTACTGATTATTCCACCAGTGTATGAATCCACATTGTTAATGAAGACGCGCTTCCTTTCACCTTCGTTCGTAGCCATTTCTGCAAATGATCAATTCAAATTGTAGGTGCCTTGTCACTATAGCAACGTCAATGAAAATATCGATATTGTCGTTGCTGTTGTCGTTGCTTTGGAATGGTGATTTCTAGAGGTGTTCAGGGGGTAGCGCTCACCTTGTTAGAATTATTTAGTATTTGGGGCTGGTGCAGCCCTCCAGGATTTTTGCATCTGCCTGGCCCTTTAAAATGCTTAGTATAGTATTGCTATGATGAATTTTGCACTTTCTAATGGGATTTTCAGGTGTACAACCCGCACGGAAGATATCTCGCAGAGCCTAAAAATGACGTCTACTGTTTGTTTACTGTTTCATCCGATTATCTATATCACCCTATAACCAGTGGCTATTTTCAAGTACACGTTTTTTGTTTTATAAGAAATTTTTTGGCCCATAATCGAAACTTTCATTACTTATTCACGATTCCATTATCAAAACTTTCTTGGCAAAAATTTATGAGTTTCAATGTAATGTACATGCACATTAGAGGAAAGTGAAAAGCTCCATGTACACCTAAAAGTATGATAAATGTTAGTAAATAGCAGAAGTTGAGCCGTTGGAGGAAAGCCAACTTAACTCATAGGCCGCATTTTTTAGTAGGAAATGTCAGGGAAAGGCCTTAGGGTCTATAACAAAGTCCTGGCAAAGGACAAACTAAGAAAAGGGAGAAAAGTAAAGTAGATAGGGAGAGAAGATCAAGTTTGTTGGTGTTAGATTTGAAAGAAGACAAGTTTTAGGACTCGGAGAAAGTAGTGGATGGAAAGAGTTAAATAGTTGAGAAGTTCTTGGAATGAAAGATGATCTGTGAGCTAGAGTTCATGGATTTGTTAGTGTAACTTGGAAAGGGTATGAATGGTTAGAGCTTCTGGTGGCTTAAACACACCTCACTGGATCAGGACTAATATTCTTGACTTCCAGAGGGCAATGTCCGTAAAAAAAAGCAGTAGAAACTTGAAAGATCTGCAAAAAGACGACGATTGGAGAGAGACTGTAGGGAAATGGTGAGGTTTGGATTGTTGATGAGACGGATAGCTTTAGACTGGACTTTTTTGAGAAGATGGAGAAAAGATTTCATAGCCTTTCTTAGGTCTAAAACACACAGCAATGAACTTTTCTGAACATTTTGAGTAGTAGAGTACTACTTTCTTACAATCCACTCTCTTATACATACTTGTTTATATGAATACCTACATTTTTGCTGAGTTGGATGTTCTTAAATTTTTCAGCTTTCAACTTTAGACTATTCTTAAATTATTCTTAACTATATAAGGTGTATCTATGTCTGAAAATCAAAGGATTACAGTCAAATCTTTATTGATGTCTTACTTAAACAAATATTGTATAGGTAGTGAAAGGTTTATCTACCAGCAGTACTGTAGCTCAAATATACAAAAATTCTAAGTCTTGATGAAATTTGAACCTTTCTGTGTTCGTCAATTGTTCTTAAATGTTAATGATTCTGAGCCTGAATATTCATGTAAACTCTATTCCTATAAAATTGAATTTCCGAATGCTATGATAATATCGGAATGCAGTGGCGTAATCGACGAAAGTTGAGGATAAAACAGCTCCAAGGGGGTAGTGGCGTGGCCTGGGATATAAGAGTAGGGGGCATAGATTAACATTTTTGGCCACGCCCTCTATTTCTCTGAAGATTTTGCTACTACCGCCTCAATTATTTCCTTGTTGATTTTAAAGAAATCCTGATTGCCATCTCGACAAAAGTGGGGCCTTTGCCCCCCATAACTACCTTGGCCACGCCACTACCCAGGGGTTCTCAATGGTATTTAAGGGTGAATCCCCCTCAAGTTTAGCTAAAAAATTAAATTTTTGGCTACTTTTTGTTTGGATTTGTATCTTGTAGGGGATTTTTTAGGCTTTTACATGATATAAATGTTATGACACTTTTCAGTTGCCAAATAACAAATAACAATTATTTTTCCAATGAAGGTGAGAAAATCAGAGTAAAACTTTCATGGCAACGCCCATAGCAACGGTCATTGAGTACTAAACTTGTAACAAAGTACTTCTAACAGTCCCTATTTTTTTCTCTCCTCATGAATTCCTAGTGAAATCTGCAACAAAGGCACTTAGCCTCATTTCCACATTGCCTGACGCAATTCTAATGGTGGTTGTTTCCCTAGTGATAAGTATAGTTTGTCTCAATTATTTTTCTCGTGATGGGCAAGCCAGTAAAACGTTCAAAGCGCAAGTTTATGGGTAACCAGTTTGTTTCAAGGAGTACAGATGTTAATGAAGCTACGAAGGTGCACAGAAAGAGAAGAGGGAGACCACTTAAAGCTAGTTTCTCTGCTCGACCAAGAGAAATCTCTCAAGATGGCCCTAGGCCAGGAACTTCAAGAACAAGGATGGATGAGGTTAGTGATCATGAAAATATACCACAAGCACAATCAACACCAAAGCCTACAAATCAAAAATCAATGTCTTCCAGGAAAATACAACGCACAAGGGAACTTTTCTCTACTGTTGAGCAATATTCCAATGCTGCAATGGATGACATTTGTGATGAAGGGTATAGATTCATAGATATTAATATGTTATCAAAAGTTTTCAGCATGCTTCCATGTCCTGATTGCCTCTCCCATTCGTTAGTATTTGGTGACATATTAAAGAAAAAGATTGGCTTTGCTAGTTTCCTGCTTCTTTCCTGCAAAAGTTGTGCTTGGTCACATGAATTTTGTACTTCAGATATAAAACAAGGAGGATTTGAAGTCAACAAACGTGTTGTTTATGCCATGCGCAATATAGGCCAGGGCTACTCAGGAGCAAAGAAGTTCTGTTCAGTCATGAATATGCCAAACTTGCCAACAAAAAATAACTATTTAAAACTGAGCAAGGTTCTCAAGTCTGCAGCTTCCAATGCTGCTACTGAAAGTATGGACAGAGCCAGTGAAGAAGTCAAGTCGTGCTTCAATACCGGAATTACAGATTGTGCTGTGTCTGTAGATGGTTGCTGGCAAAAAAGGGGCTATGTGTCAATGAATGGCTGTGTAGCAGTAATATCTATTGATACAGGATGTGTTTTGGATGTGGAACCAATGTCAAGGTTTTGTAAGGAGTGCCAGGTACACGACAAGCTCAACATAGCCTCAGTAGAATACCAAAAATGGAAGGCAGAGCACTCAAACTGCAAAGCAGATTTTAAAGGGTCTGCACCAGCTATGGAACCAGAAAGTGCCGACAGAATCTTCAAAAGATCAGTTGAAAAGCATGGCCTCCACTACACAAAGTATTTTGGTGATGGAGATAGTAAGAGCTTCCAGCGTGTACAGGATACATACAAAGATATAGGGAAAAAAGTTGAAAAGTATGAATGTATTGGTCATGTTCAAAAAAGGGTTGGTGCAGCTCTAAGAAAATTAAGAAAAAATAAGAAAGAAGTCAGAGGTAAAGGAAGGTTGGCAGATAAAATCATTGACAGGCTGCAGAATTATTATGGAATTGCAATAAGAAGCAATGTAAACAACTTAGAGGCCATGAAAGAGGCTATTCTAGCTGCATTGTTTCACTGTGCTTCTTCATCAGAGAATGAGTATCATAATTACTGCCCTGATGGAAGAGACTCATGGTGTGGGTTCAAGGCAGACAAAGCAAAGGGCACATCCAAATTTAAGCCAGGGGCAGGATTGCCATTGAAGGTAATTGCTGAAGTGAAGCCAATTTTTGCCAGACTCAGTGATGAACATTTGCTGCAAAATGCCTACATGGCCTGACACAAAATCAAAATGAGTCATTCAATCACATGATTTGGGGCAGGGTGCCAAAATCTACATTTGTTGGCAAAGATATATTTGAATTTGGTGTATATGATGCAGTTGCCAACTTCAATATGGGTGCAGAAGCAGTGAAAGAAATTTTGAAGAAGCTTGGCATAGAACCAGGATGTTTTACCTCAGGTCATTGTTGTGATCTAGATAACAGCAGGATATTTTATGTAGAATACAAATGCAAAGATTCTTCAAAAACAGCAAGAAAGAATTTAAGAAGTAAGAGAAAAGCAAAAGATGATAAAAACAAGGAAACAGAGGGAGAAAATTATGCTCCTGGGCAGTTCTAAGGGCTCCAGAATTAACTGTGACTTCAAAGTTAATTTTCCGAAAGTGGACTTTTCATCAACTTGTTAGTATGGATTTATTTTTAATTTCAAAATAGAACATAGTATGAGGATGAAACTTGGCACAAATAATCACCAAAAGCAGGGCTTCAAAATGAACCTTTATTTTTGCAATGTGCTAAATATTAGCTGTGCAATACCAAAATACATGACAAAAATTTTTGTATCCAAATTCAACATTGAAAACTTAATTTTTAGAAGTCTGATTGGGTTCATCTTGGATCAAATTGTTCATCTATGCCTAAGTAATGTTTCCTGCAAATTTCATTGTGATAGCTACTTGCAGTAAAGAATGAAAAATACATTTGCGTGCGCAATTTTTTGACATTTTTGGGTGTTTTTGGTTGCTATGGCAACAAAATTGATACAATAATTAATTTTTTCTCAGAAAATTGTTTCCTTTATGCCTATGCACATTAGCAACCATCATACACCATTATAACTAAAGTAGTTCTGAAACTGGGGGGATGCTACCTTAAACATTCCAAATGATTAGGGCGGTCAAAAAGTCAAATTTGGTTAACACAAAGACAAAAATTTCAATTTTCTGGAGTAAATTAAAAAATATTAGATATGTCCAAGAAGACAAAAGCAGAGTGTAATGCACAAATGTATATTTTACTACTTAGTATTGGACCAGGCAAGCTTGCGTTTACATGGTGGCAATTGCCCGTATTTTGTGATCCCAATGTTACCTACCGATGCTACTGTGATTCGGAGCAAGTAGTGGGGAAAATATTATCTAGCAAATATGCACAAGTGCAGGAATTAGTGTTGGCGTAAACCTGTCCGCTATTTAAAAGCTGTTAGAAAACTACAGAATCAGAGGAACATAGTTTTTTCGCTTCTTAACACAGTTACACACCGGTCAAGTTTTAATGCAAAAAATACGCGAGAAGTTTACTAATTGGGATGGGGCAATCTACATTTTTGAAGAAGGTTTCTAGGCAAGTGGGAATTCTGCCTTTTTCTAGGGGAGAGTTTAGACAAATGACTATAACTGATTTTGCTCAACTCAATACTTCGATTCGTCTGTAATCCAAACTTAGCGCGAGCAAATCTAGTATGTGTGCAAAATTCGTAAGAAGTTCTCTTCATTCGTGTGAGTGTGAGAATGCCCTAAATTGTGTGTGTCTCACGTAAAATGCATGAGACTTGACAGGTCTGAAATTGTTCTAAATGACGCATTAGGACTCCTGATGCGACTTTTAGAACGATTTCACTAATTTAGGAGAGCTTTTCGGAAAGTGTGTTGTATATTTCTATATTGAAATTAAGAAAGTTTTGACTCGGGCATAATATGTAAAGTCAACATTAGGTCAAAAACTCAAACTTTTTGTCAAAAACGTTGAAAAATAACGTCAAAATCTAACCGCCAATCTAATGATGGATTGTGTGTGGCCGTGACTGCTGTTGCGTAGGAGGTAGCTGCGCCCAAAAGGATGATGGGAAGTGCCTGAATGTAGCACCTCAAAGCCCTGTGGTCGGACACTCGTGTTCCTTTTCTATGCAAGAGTTCAGAATTTGTTGGTGAGGCCTCACTGCTCCTATAAACTATGTTGATGATCTTTCCTTCACCTTTATACTAACCGATAGTAACATACGAGAACGGTGATGCCACATATTTTCTTCCAGTGGTTGTAAAATATGTGCAATATTACTTGCTCATTGTTCCTAAGAAACTGAGCAGTTTGTCTGCCATTTTCGCCATTTTAAAACGCATGTCATCCAGTCGGTTAGGCCCGTAGTGTTTTTAATTATCAGGACTGATAGAGTACTGAAGTAATAGTAAATGTGCATTTTACTATTGACATTTGGTAACACAGATGTGTATAAGTTATATGTAGCGTTTGCATGATATCACAGTACTCAAGTGCTGCTACTTGTATATCTTTCGGGGAAGGTACGATGTGATTACGTGGATATATTGATGTAAATATAGCCAAACATTTTGTGATGTGTATATGTTCCACCTGCCTTTCTGCAACAAAAAACTAGCTAAGAATCAGAGATGATTGGAATTTGATTTGAGTTAAATTATTCGATGTTTACGATAGCTCAAACTACATAGGCAATTTCAAAATGGCGGACAAAGAACCTAACGCTAACGCTAACCCTTTTCACACCCTAACCCGTCAAAACCCTAACCCTTTTAGTGAGAGGTACGTTTCTGCATTAGTGCCCTTCACACAATCGGTGTGATAGATCAATTTTGGAATGCTTCAATATCATGCTCTATTGGGATCCCTTGTACTTGATTAGCAAGCCCCTCTATTGGTAAATTAAATTGAAGTTTTCAATCCTTTTTGTGCAATGTAGAGCACCATATACATATCCACAGAATTAATTTCCCAAAATCACAGATTATTTTACTTTACACCATGGAAAATATTTGCTCCATCACAGAGCACATTACCTGATATTACATATTATATTATATTACCCTATAACCACAGATTATACTTCATTATCCTATGTCACAAATTATCATGAATCCAGGTGATAAATTTTGATATTTAACTTTATCATTTCTGAAGACCAAGTTTATATCTTGGCATCCTGCCTTGCACATGCTATTGTTGTACATATTAAGAGCCCTGCAATTTAAAAGGTGTAGCTATTGCACTGATACCATTGTGTGTTTAGTTACTATTATGTATGAAATTAATCACATCATCCATTGTCATATAGTTTTAAATTTATTGTGGGTATTTTAATTTCTCCCTTTAGTCTAAAGAACTCAACATGCAGATCTTTGTGAAGACACTAACTGGCAAGACCATCACTCTTGAGGTAAACTTCTCCTAACCATTAGGGGTGTACCGGATATCCGGCAGGCCGGATAATCCGGCGCTGAATCTTAGATTTGCTGTATATCCGGATCCGGCCGGATCATGAAAAAAATCCGGCTGGTCAACCGGATTTTCTCAATTTTTAAGTTTCAAAAATCAATGAGGCATTAAACTGTCAAAGAAAGATAAAGATGAACAAAACGATGAATACAAGTCTTATTCAGTGTCTATTTTGCACTTTTAAGTATGCAAGTGAAGGTTACATTGAAGTTAAAGTCAAATTCTGTTTAAATTGTGATGAAGAAAAAGCAACATTTCGCCATTTCGAGGCAAAAGTCGAGAGCGTTTTTCCTCAAAAATGTTCCCAGCTTCTGAAAAGAGCCGTTCTAAGCACACACTAGAGGCAGGCATCGATAAATATTGTTTAGCCAGTTGCGATATGCGCGGGAATGAAGACTCGTGCTGCTTCCACCAAATAAACGGATTTTCGTTTCTTTCGATGTTTGGCATATTCATGTAGCCTTCCAGCTCAGCTGCCAAAACTGAGAAAGGAACAGTATTCCTTTGTGCTCTTGCTTCACCTTCTTCAATGACGGGGCTCTCTTCTTGTTCATCAAATAGCTCATCATAGCAAGATGAAAAGTCAATGTGTATGTCCTCTTGCAAGGAGTCTCCTTTCTTTTTCTTTGCTGGAGGCTCATTTTCTAGGCTTACTCTTCCATCTCCTTCACTTTCTTGCTCTATTTGTTCTTCAGCGACTCTTTTTACTTATTCCAAGAGCATCGTTTTCCCTTCAGCAAACGATTCATGTTCCATGTATCTTCCCTTGAATCTGGGGTCTAAAAAGGTGCTTAGTACAAAGGGTTTATCAAACATAATATTTAACTTATCTTCATGCTGTGGTGCTAAAAATCGATTCTTCAGTGCATTTTGTAGCTCATCCTTTAGTGTGGAGACCCCGTAGCCTTGACGTTACATTTGTTAAGATATCTGTTCAATGCTGCAATGTCTGGAATGACTGATGAAAGCAGGGACTGTTTACCACTAACTTTTTTTGTGATTTCAAAAAATGGCTGCAACAGGCGAAGTACTTTATCCATCAACTGCCATTCATTGGGTGTAGGAACTGGAATTTCATGATCGGCTGCATACAACTGAACGGCAGTTTTGAGAACACTAAGGTGCTGCAACATCAGAAATGTACTGTTCCAACGTGTTTTGACATCCTGAACAAGAAGCAAAGGATTTTTGGAACCATTTTCCAACTGAACATTTTTTAATGATGTGCAGGCTTGACTGGAATGCTGAAAATGTGTAACAATTCTCCTGGCTTTTGCACACATGTCATTGACAGTTCGCTGGCTAAAAATCGAGTCCTCTATGCAAAGTTGCAGCCTGTGAATAAAGCAGTGAACGCTGTCGAATTCAGCAAGGCGTGACGCAAGTGCAATGTTGGAAGCTCCATCACGTACAAGCATCTGGATTCTACAGGGTTCAATCGACCATTCTTCAAGCATCAAATGAAATGCTGCTTCAATTAAAGCACCAGTGTGTTTGCCTGGAAAGTGTCTTGCATTGAGCATCGCACTCTTACTGTGAAAGCTACCGTCTCACCAGTGTCCTGTTAACGAAATGAAAGACTTGTTCGAATGTGAGCATGTCCAGAGGTCTGATGTAATTGAAATGAACTTCGCTTTACCCAACTCATTGGCTATGGAAGATCTAACATTGTCATACAGCTTTGGAAGTGCCTCTTGTGTGAAGTACTTTCTGCTGGGAATCAAGTAGCGGTGTTCCAAGTGGGCCAGAAGTTCAATGAAACCTTGATCCTCAACAATAGAAAAAGGTTGGTTGTCAGATGCCATCATTTTCACAATCTTGTTGCTTATTGCTTGCGAGCGAGAGTCATTGATGTCCCAAATTTTTGCTGCTTTGAAACTTCCTTCAAGCGTTGTTTGTGAACTGTTCATTTCCTTCTATTTCCTTTCTTTGGGAGTGAGTTGGAGGGAATCGACTTCTACTTTCTTTTTGGAAAATTCAGAATAGGCAGAATCATATTCACTTTTTGTGCCAGCGTTGCAAATGGTTATGAAGAGGAGCGGTACTGTAACTTTTCGGGCCTTTGCTCTTCTGTCCCCTTTTCACATCTCTTTTACACACGTTACAGACAGCATTTTCATCATCAGCATGTTTAACAGAAAAAAAATTCCACACCAAAGATTGAGATTTTGAAACTGATTTTGTTGCCATGTTGAAAGATCAAACTGAATAGCAGGACTGGCAAATCACTTTGAGCGCTGAATATACATGGACTAGATAGAAATATTCACAAAGTGAGGAGAGGTTGGAAGTTTAATTGCTTCTTTGCGTGAGAAAAACACATGGCAATACTATGGCAGCCTTCAAGCCTGTTCACAAATTAGGTGTCAATTTTAAGGCATTCAATTTTAAGGCAAATTAGGTGTCAATTTTAAGTATAATATCAGCAGAGGCCCACAAGGGATCTTTATAACCCTAGTGAAGGAAACAGGTCATACTGATGAAAAATCCGGTAAGGCCGGATTATCCGGCCGAATTTCAATGTAAAAAATCCGGTTCCGGCCGGATTTTAAAAAACGCGATCCGGTACACCCCTACTAACCATATGCAAGTATTTCTTTGCAGGAAACCTAACTACTTGACATATGTTAGTCTCCTTTAGTTGGCACTGGATTTCTGTGTTTTTAGGCCATTTCATGCCATATTCAGAGCTTGTACTGGAGAGTAGTCACTAGCAATTTATTTCCAGCTGCTCTTACCTAAGTAGCCATCTACTTTGACTTAAAATGGTGTATAAAGTACACAAAATAGTTGTGGCCCTCCATGGGACACAGCTCCCTACTATTTATGATCAGCTTCGTAATCTAGATCAGGGGTGTCAAACATATGGCCCACAGGCAAGATCTGGCCCACCAAAGTTTTCATTGTGGCTCCCAAAGCAATTTTGAATAAACTGAAACCAAGAGATATTTGCTTCACCTGTACTAGCTGACATTTAAAAGCTTGTTTCCTCCAGTTTTCACCATTGCCTAGTGTGCCAGACAGAAAATATCTGATAATATATATTATGGAGTCCCTGTTACCTAGCCGTGGCGCCATGGAGCCAGTCAACCTCTCTGAACCAAATGACATACTATGCTTTATGTGGCTTTTGGGCCAATTTGAGTTCGGCACCTTGTTCTAGGTATTATTCAGTGTTCCCAGATCATATTCCACATTCCCGCAAAAATCCTACTTTGAAAACAGCCCAAAACACACCCAAATCTAAGGAAAAACAACCCAAAACATGCCTACATTGCAATTTATTTGTGTGCTTTAAATCAACATAGATATAGGGTTTAGGATCGCATTTATACCTACAACATGCATACAGTATGAAATTGCAACAATATCAGTACCCAGTTTTCAAAGTAAAAGTAATCAACATCAGACTTGTCATGAATCCTCTCTTATTGTACCTTGGTTTTCTCACATTTCATGGGTTTCTGTGATTCAGTTTCTTGCAAGTCAGTTCCCTATAAGAGTTACATATGTGTTTCTAATAAATTTGTTTCATATAAAACATTATGTAAGTGTTCCTTGTACATTGGTTTCTTACACGGTATTGCACACATGCTTCTCACAAATGTACTTCATCATTTTTGGATTAAAAATTATGCAGAAAAGTCAGAATTTTAAAACCAGCCCAAAAACTGCACACCAACCCAACAGAAAAAGCCTGCAAAGCAACAAAAAAACAGGCCCAATTGGGTGTGAAAGCTGCCCATCTGGCAACAATGGTATTATTGAAAACTCTGCATGTTTCATTGTTCGTTTGGAACTTTATTTTGCAACAACTAGCTACACAGTTCATATTGTAATATAAGGATAACAACAAAAATGTCTAATTTAGTGTGTTATTCCATAGAATACAGTGCTATTTTATTGAGTCAACCAAAGCCAGATTACAGAGATTCATCCATGAGAGACACAATCAGACATTTTGACTCATTAGTCACCATCATTGTGCCAAGTAATGCAAAAATGATAATAATTCAGTTTTTATTTTTGGCAAAAATATTATCATTAACAATCTAATTGATGCCAACTATTTACCTGAAATTTATTGAAAATCCATTTATAAGAAGGACAGACAAGCTAAAGTGCATGCTCTGAAATATAGTCAATGTTTGCTACAAATGTTTTCTAATCCTTGCAGTTACATTTGTTGGAAGTTTAATTTGAAAGTACATAGCAAGAATTATATTCTTGCTATGTACTTTCAAATTGTGACACTGCTCTACTCCACTTGGTTGTGTTTGCCAAAGTGCACTTCCAATGAATTGTGTTGTTTTGATACCATGAACAGTTTAATTCTTTGACATAACTGCCTGATCTTACCAAGTGGCACAATTAACTCCTGATGGATCCCTGGAATTAGGGTCCGAAACATCTGGATTTGTCACATATCATGGTAGTGTCTAAATAATTCTGGAAATGTCATAATTGGAAAGTCAATAATGTAACCATGTCTCTTATTCTTGTCGTCTTCATTCTGTGTTTTTTTTGGGAAATTAGGCTTCCCTCAAAGCGAATCTATAACTAAAACAATATGTTTTGCAATTCAAATATCTGAAATTACTTAAAATTGGGCAACTTTGCATCAAATTGGGTACCTATCTTTGTTAATGAAAATGGCATTTACAATTTCATATGCAGTCCATGTTTCATAAATGCAAAATGTCTCTTTATTTCACTGATAAACATTCCTAAATTCCTACTGTTTCTAGTTTTTGAATGCAGCTTTGAGCAGAAGAGAGTTCCCAAACAATGCTTGGTACTGAGTTTGATGTGATTTACTTCAAGTAACCTTTGCATGAAATGTAATATTTGCTTATTGGTATTTTTCAGCTAAATGGTGTTTCACACCTATGTTTTTGCCATTAGGAACTTTATTTTGAAGAATATTAGGAAAAGCCTCTTCTTCTTTAGGTTGAGCCCAGTGATACAATTGATAATGTAAAAGCCAAGATCCAAGACAAGGAAGGTACAGAATACATGTATTTTAGAATCAAATTTTTGCTATTTTTCATTCTAAATGCTGAAAAATTTTTAAGGTGTACTTTAGTCTTTTGTGGTATGTCAAATCTCATCTGTTCCTTTTTACTTCTTATTTTGTTGATTATTATATTTGGTTGTTATGAAGATGTCATATGGTTGTCTTTCATCCTTCAGCACCATGCCATAACATCAATTGTGTAGTAAAACCTTCTCAAGGCTTTAATATGCCATATTCAACTACAAGTTCAAACCTCTGCAATATCACGCTATTGGACACGATGACAAACAAATTTTTTAGCCTGTTGTAATGCTAACATATTTCTACTTATCTATTACTCATAAGATTTACAGTGCATTTGAGGAACTTCCCTCTAAAGAAACAAGAGCAGTCTTTTTGGGCTTGTCTAAGGCCTTTGATAGAGTTTGGCATAAGGAGCTAATGTATAAGTTGAAATGTAGTGGTGTGTCTGGAGATCTTCTATCTTTGATATAAAATTTTTTGAGTAACAGACAGCAACAAGTAGTATTAAATGCTAAATACTCAAATTGGGCTACTAAAGATTTGAAAGTTTTACAAAGGATAAGTAAATAGAGTACATCGGCCTTGTGAGTGTAAATCAATGTTAACAAGTAAGGAAATCAAAACAATGTACCTTATACAATGTTAACAGCTAATTTCAATGATTTTGAAATGTTTGCATCCCCATGCCATCTATTAAACATTGACCCACCCCAATCCAATGACAATCCTGCCCCCAATTAATGCTTTTTTGCAAAACTATTAACTCCTTCCTTATTATACCCCCTCCACTATTTGGTACCAAAGAGTACTTTTCATGACCTCCTCTGCTGTAGCATTTAGTTTTCATTACTTTGGTTCTTGATTTGTAATTTTTTTCTCCTAAATAGAATCATCTACTTTCCCCAGGATTTTGGACTCCATTCATATTTTATTGTGCTTTTGGGACATGAATGGCCTTTTTCTAGTTTCCTTTTTATCTGTTTAAAAATTGCTTTTTTTGAAATAGCTTATTGAAGACTTAGGGATACCTTACTTATTGAAGACTTATGTTTGAGAATTATTAACTGCTTTGATTACTACTATTTATTTTATTATTATCTAATTGTTGTCTGATAATACTGATAGTGCTATGAACAGAGCAATTTATCCTGTGTTTGTTATTTTCATACCTTTTAGTCATTCCCATATTGAAATTTGTTGATTTCTTTGATAACAGAAACTTCTGGTCCTTTTATACATTCTATCCTACACACATGTTCATTTGCTCTGCCTTTTACCACAAACATTTTATCCATTTTTTCATTTCATCAGGTAATTTGACAGCGCATGCTTTCACTATGGTGTGAAATTCTGATTTTAATTTATAGTCAGTCCTTCTTTGTATTCCAGAATTTAAATGTGAATTTGACTGATGTTTCTTTCAGTCACAATGAATGGAAGTGTTATCACTGAAGCCCTGTTCTCTATTGTGTATATATATATATATATATATATATATATATTATATATATATATATAGTATTTCTATTCAATATAATTTCCTGACTGTCTTGTAGGTATCCCACCTGACCAGCAGCGATTGATCTTTGCTGGGAAGCAACTTGAAGATGGTCGCACTCTCAGTGATTACAATATCCAGAAAGAGTCAACTCTTCATCTTGTATTGAGACTGAGAGGTGGTGGAAAGAAGAGAAAGAAGAAGAACTACACCACTCCAAAGAAGATCAAGCACAAGAGAAAGAAGGTTTATATCTTCCTAATTCCTCTCAAGCTACAATCTCTGCCAAAAGTCTTGGTACACTTGCATTATTTCTGCTGCTCATTTAGTAGTCTCCCCCTCAAAACAATGTTGTTAAATACAGTGTTGAAAGGTACAGAAGAAGCCGCTATGCTTGCAGACCCTTCTCTGACAAATAAACACTTAATCCAACATTGTTTTGGGGGAAGGGGATTTCCATCGCTCGACATGGATAAGAAAATCATTTTTATCAGAAATTATGCATTAATTAATTGGTGTTCCAAGTACTTTTGGCAGAGATTGTATGTTTCGTACACATACAGTATGCTCCCAATAACTGGGACTTCCAAAGGAAGTCCAAAATTGGTCCCAGGAAAGTGGGACTTTGTGCTATTCCTTAAACTACTTAAAAACTCCTTAGATTTGATCTATGTTTTTATCAGCTCCTTATATTTGTGTGTTTTAGAGAAAACCATTTCAAAGCTCCATATTTTTACTCAATTCTTGGGGGGGAGAGTGTTTTCAATAGTAGATTTGTATAGGATATGGTTTGCCTTTTTTGGCCCATAGAAACTCCTAAAATGTCCTTTTATTTCATCAACCCCCCTCCACAGCACAAAGCCTAACATAGACCATCCAAGTGGTCACATCTCAACGCATGATATCTTAAGTATTTGTCCATTTTGACATGCCCATTTATTGTTTTCATATATGCATCTGTCCACCAAAAGTATTTTCATATCTCTCTACATATTACGTTTTATGAAATCATTTGTCAGTCACAGAAAAGTTAGAGAAATTTTGTTGTACAGTGTTGAAAAGTAGAGATTTCATATTCATCCCGTAGGTCAAGCTTGCTGTACTGAAGTACTACAAGGTTGATGAAAACGGAAAGATTACTCGTTTGAGAAGAGAATGCCCAAAAGAGACCTGTGGTGCTGGTATATTCATGGCAAATCATTTCGACAGACAGTACTGTGGAAAATGCCATTTGACTTATGCATACACGAAGCCAGGACAGGGCAAGTAATATGTTACGTGAAATGTTGTATAAATGAATAAAATATAAGAAGACTGTGCATTTTCTGTGTTGATGCCTTTCTGAACAAAGTTAGCAGATATTCCACTTTAGATATTAGGAAGTAAGTTAGAACGTTTTTCATTTATAAGAAAGCTTTTTAGTTTTGAGTATCAAAACTTTCTTAAGACTTAATTAGTAAAAATTTTTGATATCAAGGTTATTGCATGCACATTAGTGGAAAGTGAAAAGCGTCATGCATTCCTAAAATGATGATACATGTTGATAAACAACGGAATTTAAACTGCAAGAGGGCAGCCACTATAACTTGTAAAATAGTTTGTGCACAGATACACGTTTTTTATAAGAAAAAAGTTTATAAGAAAATGAGGCTCAAAGTGTCAAAATCTTAAGAACATCTTAAGAAAATCACGAGGCTCAATTTTCAAAATTAAACATTTTATTGGCCAAAAATCAATATCTCGTCATTATTGCCTTCAAAATGTTAGAGATGGAATTCAAATTCAAGTATACAATATTAATATCGAATGTGTAATCCATTTAAGCTAGTTTATTCCAGAAAAAGTTAAGACAAATTTACGAAAATCTCAGGCTCATTTTCGGGAAAAGTTAAGAACATTGAAGCTCAGGCAAGATTATTGTTGTCTTATAAAAAAAACGTGTAAATCTAATTCTAAATACATGTACACTTATAAACTGTCTAAGGTTTCAAGAATCCAGTACTAAACTTTATTAACTTTTTGAGCAGTCGAGTACTACTTTCTTATAAACCACTTTCTTGTAATTAACAAAGGGTGTAACGTAATAAACACAAGAAAGCAAGAGATAGTAAATTGGTAAAGCAGTATTTACCTCATTGTGTAAAGGTACCCTTTGGTGTCTGAAGTTTGCCCAATATGAAATGCTGCTTGGCGCATTCAGACTGGTTTCTACTTGACAAAAATCTTTAGCGAATTCGTCAGTTATTGGACTATCTGTTGTCCTTTCTGTGCATAGGCGAGTTCAATGGCGAATCCTGAATGAGAGTGATGTCTCGCTTGGTTTTCGTTGCAGTTCACCCAATTCCCTGCATATGCAGCTAATTGGAAGCACTCTCGGCAAATCCTCTAACGATTTCGCTGAAGAATTCGTTTCTGTAGATACCGGCCTTCAGTAGAAAGCGGCCTAATCCAAATAGTGTATTAATTACTAGAGACATTTGAAAGAAGACGCAAGCAGTTGATGAATTTAAGGACCTAGATATTGAAGGACAACTTGGAAAACTTGGGAAAATGTTTATTTTTTGAATAAATCAGTGAAACCTGGACAAGTCAAGGGAAACTTTTAGAAAAGCATATAAGTCAAGGAGAATTTTAGGAATAATTTTGGGCTAGTGTCAGTGATGCTGTCCTAGAACTATAACAAGGGGGGCTGTGATAAAGAGAGCGCCTAGAACACCTCTTTTACCACGCCAATCTCTACATGTAAAGCAATGATGTATTTCTCGCTGCAGTGTGAAGTAAAATAGATAGGAAAGTCAACATAGGGTTGTAGCGTTCTTCTTTTGGTAGGATCGTGCCTTTCCTCTTTTCCCCCTATGGCAAATGCATAGTTCAAAATTACCTAGCCGAACCAATGCTCGATAAAGGGTGAATAAGCCCCAGCAAAAGGTCACAAAATCTTAACAAGGGCTTGAGCCCCTATCCACGTCATGCCTGACTGGTATTATTCCAAATGATTTGCATACCACAACCTGATTGCGTTATTTTTAGCGTTGTATAATTACTAAACTATTTGTTGAGGAATCCAGTTTGAGCTATGCGTGTTCTTTTCAACGTTTTATTATGTCAAGTTTCCGCAATATTAACATAGTTTTAATAAGCGTCTTAAAGCCTAAGAATAAGCGTTTTAAGGTCATGAACTCTATCTACGTTCTTTTTATCCGTGCCTCGTTGGTATGGATAGCGGAGCCATACTGGTGCGGATAAGTGAGAGCCCGTGTACGCGTGAGGCCTAAATGTACCAGTTTGGGATGGGAGCCATACGGATCCGCTCTCGTGTGCACAGGGCATGTCATGCTTTGCATCTTCTAGCTGCATCAGGGTGGCCAACAAACCCTGGAAGACCCTGAAAAACTCTGGATTTTGTTTGCCCCTGGAAAAATACCTTGGAAAACCCTGACATTACAACCCACCCCTGAAAATTTATGTTCTGAAGTAGATTTTCCATGCATCAATTTTTGTCTTTACAGTGCTGCTACATTCTTTATTCCAGTAATGCAGAGGAGGAGGATCTATGAGGTTATTAGGGGGTAAAAAACAGCGTATCATATGTCATGTGGCAAGCAGCCTCATTTTCAAACAACGGACACACGTTTTCAAGTAAAGCGCAGAATGAAAGGTGGATGGGTACAGGCAGAAAATCTATATGTGCTAATTATATTTTTCGAGAGCATAGTCAAACGTACCCTAGAAAACCCCTGAAATTTGGCAGAAAATGCCCTGGAAAACCCTGGAAAAAATTTAATTCATTTCACTGTTGGCCACCCTGTGCATTCCTTTTTGAGACCTTCGTTCTCGGTTGACAGAAGCCAGAATACATCATCATCTTGTATATATTCAGAAGGAATTTCTTGTTAAACCACCCTCTCTAGTTCCTTTTCCCCAGTTACCCAAGAAGCAAATGAATTTTCTTTAGTTGCAGAAAAGTTGTCACCCATACGCTGATTCACTTATGAAGGCCATGAAGACTCCACAAAGAAAACACTCTTATTTTGGCCGATATGCTTTGTTCCGTTCTGACACTTCACTATTGCACTTCAGTGCGCTCTATCTCTTTGTCTCTCTCTGTCCAATTTTTCCTCTCGAATACCCATTAATATAACTAAACAAACATTATTACTCAATGTCTCTTGAAGATGTGAACCAATAGAAAATAAGCAGACAAGAAAGATGTATCTTCGTAAAAATTACTCTTCTGCGTAAATGTAAAATATTATATACAGCAGTAAATGTAGGTCATTTCCCAGGCTCTCTCAATGCGACAATGAGAGAGCAAAAAACAAAATTAGTCATACAATTAAAAATACTAATGAATGAAATGCTACACTATAAGGCCTGGTAAATTACTTAATTGATGTGCGCTTACTCTAGTGTCTCTAATAGGCAGACCCCATCGTCTATTAATTTCAGGTGAATTTCCTCCCCCCCGTTGCTTATTAACACCCCCTTCTATTATATTTTATAAATCGGTCATGATCAGAACACAGAAAATTAAATTACCTTTTAATAAAACAATTTACCAGCATGAACCACCTCTTAGCATTCCTTTTCTATTGAAAAGCTGCCGACATGCGCACCCCCTTCTATTGGTACCCTCTTTTATTGAAAACTAGCCGACATGAATACCCCCTTCTATTAAAAAAATTGTCTGATATGAACACCCCCGTTCTATTTCCTCCACCCTTCTATTAGAGACACCAGAGTATGTTTCCCAACAATCGCAAACGTCACATGACAGGCACCATGGAAAGAAAAGGAAAGCAGGGTTGAAACTTTTCCGAGTTTATCTCCTGGGTTCGTGCTACTCCTTAACAACTCCTGCACTTTGTTCTACGCTTTTAAGGGCGTTGAAAACTCCTTAAGTCGTGCATTTTGGGATAAGTCCTTATTTCTAATCAATTCTTGAGAAAGACGATTTGGAGCGGAAAATTTATTTATGAAATAAAATGATTTTTGTCAGGAAATACAAAAAGCACTCCTTAATAATCTTTTTTTGGTGCTGAAAAGCTCCTTACGAAATCCTTAAATTTTGTCTACTCGCAACAACATGAACCCTGTATCCGGAAATCCGGATTTTCTCTCGGCCGGAATATATGTGTCCAGATGTTTTAAAAATTTCATCTGCTACAGGCGGATTGCATAGATTACAAAATTTTCAGGAATTTTGAAAATTCAGAGTTTCGTCCCTAAAATGCCAATGAGGTTGCTAATGTGAAGGGGAAAGGCAAGATAGGAGTCTGGGCATGGCCGGAGAGAGAATTTTGAGGCCTCGGGGCAAAGAAGAAGGACGAGGCCCCTGCGAGCGAAGCGAGCAGAAAATTTTTAGGATCTAGAAATTAACTTTGGAAACTTACTGCTGGTTTACTTTATGAGGCCTTTCAGACATTGAAACATTGGGTGTTAGGAGGCCCCTTAGAGCTTGTGGTCCTTGGTCAAATTGCCCCCTGCTTCCCCTCCCAGTGGCTCTTGGTCTGGGGCACAGCCCGTTTTAGAGCGACGCACGTTTTGGAAATATAAAGAAAGCTATTTCTATGCCACATACTTCAAAATTGTGCACCGGATGTTATTGGAAAACAAGTTAGAATATTCACGAACATAGTAAAACCTGTTCTGAAGATATTGTGATTAACATAGTTAAGAATATTATCATTTTTCAATTATCTAATTTATATAGATGAAATCTCATATCCTCAAGTATGATTGTTTGATACCTCCTTGTATCGTGCCCATCTTGCAATTAATGTTTTAGTTTCTGGTCTCGAGTCTCAAATAATCAGGATGGGCGGAATAGGTGAAGTGGGTGAGAAATGTCCTTGACATAAAAAACATGAAGATGGTGGAAACTTTGCACAAAATGTAAAGCGAAATGAGTGTTTATTTCACCTACTATTTCAAGGAATCAAAAAAGCAAGCCACAAAGGATCCTTTACATTGAATACCTACTGAATAAACATTTTTAGAAACTCAAGAAATTTAATAAGTTTAAAAGTAGGTTAAAGTTATTTCGCACAAATTGAACTTTAAGAAAAGAAAGAAAAAATCTCGCCGTTCAAGTTCTGATTGAGTTGGGTGAAAAATTTCTCAGAGTAAATAAATTGAAGGTTGAATAAGATTGTCTTAGGTAGAAAATTTTTACGACAGTAAGATTCTTCCTGCCTCGATTTTCGAAACTCTGGAGTATTCGAAACTAATTAGGGAGCGATGGCGTCACAGAACGATTGTAGGGATAATTAGGGGTATTATGTCGCTGCTGTTGAAATTAAAATGCAAAATTTTAGCAAGGGGTGTTTGACTAAGCAGCTTGCATTATACTTACGGAAACAGACAATAAATACAATGCCCCCACCCAACATACACAACTGAGCTCAATGGTTTTCTGCCACACGGGTTTTTTATAAGAAACCAGTTTATAAGAAACTTTTAGAACTACAAGGGAGGAGCAACACCACAAGGAAAGATCTAGGAAACTTTAGACAAATGGTACATTGAAACCGTTACCTGGTTCAACGTAGAACTGAACCAAAACAATGTGAGCATGACTTTACTCTAGAACAGAAGTGTCAAACTCATTTTGGCCCAGAAGCCATATAAGTGGTAATATGCCGTCACGTGGGCTGGTTAGGTTCATGGGGTCTGAGGGGGTGCCATAGCTAGGTAACAGGTACGTCCAAATATGTATAAATCATTGGGTGCTTCCTACCTGGCACACTAGACAATGGTGTGAACTGGGGGAGAGGGGGTATCAACCTATGCAATAAAAGCTAGCACAGGAGAAAAAATATCGCTAGGTGTCAGATTATTCAAAATAGTTCTTGGGGCCACATTGAAAGCTTTGGTGGGCATGACCCGGCCCCCAGGCCGTAAGTTTGACACCCCTGCTTTAGAATTTAACTTAAAATGGCGTATGTTCTTGTTTCAATACTAATAGTTTGCTATACTCAAATTCTGCTTGCGTTTTCACTGTACTTTAGTTTGATAAATTAAGAAAATATTAGGAAACTCTTAGAACCAGAATGTGGCCAGAAGTTATAATATATTATATATATTATATATCTATATATATATATATATATTGTATATATATATATATATTGTATATATATATATATATATATATATATATATATATATATATTAGTGTACACTAATATATATATATATATATATATATATATATATATATATATATATATATATATATATATATATATATATATATATATATATATATATATATAAACATACATCATATCATAGATATTCGATATTCGTATATAGCGTTAGTTACAACCATATTGGCTAACAACTAATTCAGACCAACTATTGAAACAAAGTAAAAACAAGGATTAAACTATAATACAAATGAAAGAAAAAGAAAAATATTTATTTGCAAATTTAACAATGACATGTTAAGAAACTTTTAGCAAGTCTTGAGTCAGGTTTCTTATAAAAAAATTTGCAATATCTTGACTAGCAAATACACGCTTTTTTATATAGGAAAGTTCTTGGCCTAATAATGAAACTTTTTAAACTTTGTCATGGTTGCAGTATTAAAACTTTCTTAACATTTTCTTAGCAAAATCTTTTGATATCTAAGGGTTTTGCACTTGCACATTAGGTGAAAGCAAAAAAGTGCCGTGTACACATGGAATGATGAAAAACTTTAGTAAATAACAGATGTTTAATTGTAAGGCGGTAAGCATAACATGTATAATATTTTTACACATATAACTCACATTTCCAATACACATTCACTAGTAAACTTTCTTAGGTCTCAAAAATCCAGTATTGAACTTTCTTAACTTTTTGAACAGCCAGGTACATACTTTTTATAAGAATAAAAGTTTATGTGAATATTAACGCTCAGAATCGCTAAAATTTAAAGATAATGCTCAAAATTCATCAAGACTTGAATTTTTTGTCCATTAGAGCCGTCGTACTGCTTTTCAACTAACTTTGCTCTATCGATACAATGTTTATTATTCTGCTTCACTTTAACTATTCTGCTTCAATTTAACTTTGCCTTACGGTGATGTAAGACATCAGCAAAGATTTGAATACATTCCTTTGATTTTCAGGCATATATTCCTTTAATTTTCAAGCTTTTGATATGTTTTAATAGTTGGTCTGAATTAGTTGGAAAGTCATCTTCGCTACGCAGATGTAATCTGAGGAAGTCTTCCAGCGAGAAAAATCGAAACTCTCCAAAGAATGCAGAATAGAGCCCAGCTGGTAATTGAAACTGCTAGAGTAAAAGATAAATGGTCCTGTGATTGGCTAAACGTCAGTAATCTAATCTCGTTTGATCGACTAATTATGACATATAAGACTATAAAAAAGTTAAGCCCTGAAAGTCTTTGGGATAAATTTGAGTTGATATCAGTCAACTCAAAATATGAAATAAAGAATTGCCATGATTTTCAAATCCCAAGACTAAATACGGGCAAAAATGACTTCAAACACTCGGCTTTAAAATTATGGAATGATTTGCCTGTTGATATACGAGAGGCCTCAACTCTCAAATGCTTCAAAAGGAAATTAGAAGCACATCTATTGGCTGACAAATAATAATAACTAAAAACATGACCCCCTGGAAGAGCAGCAATATTGGTATTACTTGCAATTATGTCTGCTAATTTTTTCTTAATATATTAATTAAAGTGTATATATACATATGTAATATTTTAGTTGCTGAAGGGCAATTTTTATCGTGTATAAATAATCGATTACATACATACATACATACATACATACATACGTAGGAATAATTTAAGAAATATCAAAGGGAGATGTCATTTTTAGTACGTGGTACAGGTGTGGAAGAATTTTAGATAGGTGGAGAATTTTACTTGCCCTATTCAATATATTTGAAGTCCAACTTTGAAATGCTGAATACATTTAATACCCCAAAAATATTGCCATCCATGTCATTCAGTTTGGATCTAAAGCTTGAAAGTGCTAAAACCCAACTTAAATATAAAGGAAGGGAAAGTTAAAAGATTTGCAAACATCTATTTAGAAAAAGTAGGTGTTTCTATCCATACATATTATTTTAGCACACATAAACATTTTACAATTTTACTTATGATGTAAATAGTACTTATGGAGGGAACATTCAAAATTTTGATACCCCATCATGAATTGGCAAAAAATTTGGCAACCCAATTAAACAAGGCAAAAACTTAGGCACCCCTCAAAAATGTTTACACCAATGTATTCAGCATTAAATATGACAGCTTTCTTAAGGCTCAAAACCAAAAAATTTTTAAAATATCGATGTTATAACGACAAATTAGGTATTCTTGTAATGAAAAAGTGTGTTCTGCTTTTTATGGACTACTTTATAATATAATACCTCTTTCCTCTACTTGAAATTACTTCATCGTTCCTCCAGTTCTTACAGGGGCATCATCAATTGGGTAGAAGGAGAGCCACAGCCCATTGGAGAGTTCTTGTCGGTGAATTCCATACCCTGTTTAAGGGTAATTCTCACACGTCCATAGATTCTTATAACTAAATCTCCTCTCTTACTTCTACAGTTCCGCAGTGATCCTTTTCTTTGGCTCATTTGGAAAATAGTTGGCGTACTGAAAGCAATGCTGTTGCGTTTCCAGAGAGATTCATTTTCACATATAGAGTACCCTTTTTCTCAGATTCCCTTCATATTACCTGTTGGATACTCTGGATTTTTGTAGAAAAATGTTTGATCACCAGTTTGACAATGGTTCTTATTTTATATTAGCTGCAGCTAACAATGTAATCATCCTTCGATTTCCTGTTATGTTTTGTTCTATGCAAGCTAGATGCCTTCGCTATGAGTGGCTATTTTGCATTCCTATCCCCTGTGTTGTGCCCACACCCAAATTGTACCTTGCTTATATTGAGCCTCGATCTTCACCTCTAAATATTGAACTCTAGACCTTTCTTTTTATTTTCTTTCTACAATGATTCACTTCTGTTTAAAATGTAAGCTCAAACCTGTAGAAAGACTTCTAACATTGAATGACCCCGTACCTCGAAACCCCTCCCAATTATTTGAGAGTAGGGGTGGCATTAGGGGGGTCTGAAGAGATTATAGCCCCTCTAGGAACATGCTAGTCCCCCGTTGGAAGGTGAAAGCTTTTATTTCGGAGCTTTTTAGCAGTTATTGCACCCTACTAACGGTATTTTAGCCCCCTCATGGGAACAGTCACCTCCCCTTCATTTCTTGCACCACCCCTGGCTGAAACTGTTTTAGTTGCATGGACTGACTTTAGAATGAAAATTCAAATACAGAAGGGAAAGAAGATAGAGAGGAATTCATACGCATTTCAGCAATTGTATTGCAAATTGATTACTCCTATCATCGTTCACAAGTTTTGTCTGGAATCATATAAATACGAATTATTCTCTATTATTCTCAAAGCTCTTTTCTTTAATAAGAAGCGTTAAATATTTCAGTTTTCATGACCAGCATAAAGTATGCTCATATTAATTTGAGCAGAACGATGTGAATTTGCAATAGCAAAATTGTACTGATTCAGTATTGACATGAAATCTAAACCTGGTTATTATCGTTACTTAGTTAGTCACTATACAATAGTTTTCCTGCATATCCTTCCTAAATACCAAACTGACTATTTAAAAATGAGAATGGTATGTTAATTAATAACAGGAAATAGACTGAAAGAATTTTAGCTGGGGCCTTCAAAATGAAAGCTCATTTTTTGTATTATCTTTAGCTATGTTGTTTAATGAAAATAGTTTCATATTTACTCTTGCAAATTCACTAAACAATATATTCTTCGGTTTAACTAAAAATTTAGTACTTTCTACATTGATTCAATACGTTCTATAAATAGTCCATGCATAGGATACGATCAGCAAAATAATAAAGCTACTGTAATTATCTACAAATACATGGCATGAAAAAAATGTTTTACATACAGCGTGGTAACAGAGACACTCAGTGCCTACAAAATTCGGTAAGATTGGGGGTCTATCTCTATTTTTTAACCAAATAATTAAAAAAAACTCTACACAATCTCTGAGGTGCCCCTTCATCAGAAGCTTGTGGGTCTTTAGGAGTTGTTCTAGCCCCCAAAGTACGTCTGTTACGTCATGGGGTATGTAGTTCCTTTATAAGAAACAATAAAATATTATTTTGAGCGACCTGAAACAGGATGGCTCACAATGAAAGAGAAACTACAAACTGGGATATTAGCATCCAAATCTGTTTGTAAGAATGTTGAAGGTAGTTGAGGGACTGCAAGAATAAAGTTTTGGGAGCGTCGCCACAAAACGCTGCTCTAAAGAGACATTTCTTTTACATATAACTTATATCGCGAAATAAGTTCCGAATATCCTCCTACAAAGAAAGACTTTTGTACTTGATAACAATTGAGTCACTAATTCCGAAATCCAATCAGTTGACAAGCTAAAGAGAGTCTTATAGCAATACTCAATTCTTAAATACAAAACTGTATTCAAATACTAGCCAAAAGTTTACAATTTGACCACGATGAAAAGTGAGAGGCCATATCATTCATTACAAGGGGCAGTAGAAAGATCAGGTATCCTATTGTTAGAGGACACGGGTTTCATTTAGTATTGCGCTTGTATCTTCAACATTTACATATATGTTGTCAAGGCTACAATTTCAATCCATAATCCCATGAGGACAATGATGGTCTTTAAGCATTTGTTCAAGTTGTTTTAGCTGTGCTTGCAAAGACGTAATTTCATTTTCTACTTCGTTGTTCTGTTCCTCCAACTCTGCAGTTTCTTTTTCTAGAGTTTCTATTCTTTCCCTTCTTCTAGTACGACATCTTAGAGCTGCGAGCTTGTTTCTCTCTCTTCGAAGTTTCCTTTTCTCTCGTTCCTCCTCGGGAAGCTAAGAATTAAGAATACGATATCATCACCCTCTTATTGCTTACAAACTTAAAGAATTTATTCCAGAATAGCAACTGATAAATACTCAAAGTTATCTGAATAGAGTCATAGGCCTTTCATCGATTAATAATTTCCTGTTTATGAAACACTTCAATTTTCGTAGATGGAAATCCATTGATGATCGATGCTAAACAATCTGACGTCAGAGGATAATACAACGTTAAAACTACAGATTTGTAAGCATTGAAACCACTTCCATCCATCAACATGTGGACATGATTAATTGGGTTGAAGTATCAGCTAATGCCAAGCTGTTTGCTAAGGACGAATCGCAAAGAAGAATTTCTTATTCCGTAGTCCACCTTCCTACTTGGCTCTGAACTCTGACGGATTGCATATTTTTTAAATCGTGCATTTCTCCTCAGGCCATAACTTAGATATAAATGTACAATAGCATATTCCTATTCATATGGAATCATTCAATAGCATCAAATCTGATACTCGCCGCTAGCTATAAGAAACGCGTTCAAGCAGAAAGAATAATATCTTATAATCACATGGCAACCATTAGCCTAACATGCTGGCAATCGCAATTGATCAACTTACTTCTTCATCTCTTTTGCGCTCTCTACTTCTGTATCCCATGTAGACGGCATATTGTAACGTTCTTTCTGTGACTGGTTGATTCAGGTATCTCGGTGGGCCACATCTTTCAGTTCCGTAAGACATTGGAGGAGGCTGGTAGCCAGTCGGCGATGATCCTGAGCAACCACTTGAACTGGAGGCGGGACTGCCAGGAAAAGTTGGCGGACGGGCGGTGTAACTACAAGGGCTGTATGCAACTTGCATTCTGCCATCTTGGTATGCGCCTGGGGCAGTAATCTGAAAGAAAGTAGAAGAGTTTAGTTATCATAGGACCATGAATAGATGGTGTACCGAATGAGACTAACTAAAATCCTTATCGAATCAATACCCTAACACTTACTCTTGGGTTATTTCTTTCATCCATTGTGTTGTTACGGCAAAACACCAAATTCTAATGCGCCCCTACACATATTGACGTATATTACAAGACACAGATTACTTGGCATCCGTTAGGTGGTTGGGTGGTTAAATTCCATTCACTCTCTCGTTTAACATAAGCTTATTTTGCTGTTGATTCATTCTGAGTCACATCCCAAGCAAACCACTTGAAGGGGGCCACACGTCATACGACCACAATGCAGTGCGAGATGCAACAAGCATCAACAACAACAAAAACAGAGCAGTCAAAGTTTTCAGTCTGGAATGACCTTTGTCGCAAGAGGAACGTACATACTGCTACAACATATACAGCTGAAGTAAACGTTTCGCACTTTCGTGCCGAGCAGCTTGCTGTTACTGTAGTTATGTGATGCAAACAGATATATGAAACAAATGGCCGAGGAGGCGAGGAAAAATGTAGGCCAAATGGTTTCAGGGAATTGTTTCTGTTACCTTATCGCAAAGTGTAGATCTGCGTCTTTTACTGCGAGAATTAACATGAAAGTAAAAAGGTAAGTACCATGAAAGTTAAAATCCTTACCTGCTCATGAAATTCTTCTTCAGAGTCGATCTCTTCTTTTATTATTTCCGACGACTCCATGGAATCATCGTCCTGCTGTCCAAGTATGAACTCTGACAAGCTGAAAGAATCTTGAAACATTGATGTTGGGTCACAAACGTGATCAAAACTCAGCCCCGACATTAAGTTTCCGTTAGGAAGTGTAAAAATTTCTTGCTCAAAGTCTTTAGATTTACTCGTTTGCTTCTTCGCACTTGTCGTTGATCGTCCGAGAGTATTCTCGTTGTGACGAAAGTTTGTGTCGCACTTGTTTTATAATTCTTGCTTATGAGAGATTAACCAATCAAATCGCAGAGTTCATTGACGTAGATAAACGACGTCAAGCGAGGTATCTAACGACAATTTCACAATACGTCGCGGAGTTTGAATTGATTTCTTTTATTTTTCTGCATTGTGACGTAGTAAAAGCGACCAATCAGGTTGACTGTTTTTCTTCGGTTTGTTGTTGCTATGGTAGCTTCTCTCTATTTTTAACCTATTTCAGTGCTCATATATATTCTCGTTTCTCGTTTCAGTTCTCGCTCAGCTTTTCGAGAATGTTCGAATACTTTCATCCCCGAGGATGAATACGAAGGTAGGCCTTACGACAATTGAGAGTTTTACATACAACGTTAACCAGTGGCAGCCATCCACTGGTAAGAAAACAGAAGTATATGCTGTGTTCTGATGAAGAACTGCTATGTAATGCTTCATTGTTAGATATTCTCCTTGGATTTCGTCCACTATGCTTATTTGCAGGTGAAGTTATGAGTTAATCAATGATAAAGTTGTACCTCACATAGCACAAATATTTAAAATTTCATCAAAGTTGGTCAAATTTCTGGAAGTAAAATATGATTTATCTCAAAAGATTATGGACTGGTTGAAAGGTAGTTTAAAAGCTATCTTAGTATGCACTGTCTTGTATTACTTCTCACGTAGTACGTAAATATGTACTTCGTTTACTCTGTTTTTCCTGCGTGAACATTCCCGGAATGCCTGCTTTTGTTGGAGTATAAAATGCGAGCAATAGTTGTAATTTTTTGATGTAGGATGGGGTTTCCAACCTGCTAGAGCAAACTAATTACTACGGCAAATCATTACTTATTGATATAAGCACAGGGAAGTTTGGTTTTGTTAAGTTGTAATAAAATTCACTGGCACGTTTATTCTAGTTTAACTACTTATACGAAGTCAACACACGTTTTTTTATAAGAAACCTAGCTCATGGCTAGTACTAAAAGTTTCTTAATTTTGGCCACATTTTAGTTCTAAAAGTTTCACAAAAGTTTCTTAATTTAGCGAACTGAAGTGCTGTGAAAGCGGACACAGAAGGTGAATGTAGCAGACTATTTTCCCTATAACAAACAAAATGCATCCGTTAATTCTAAAGCAATGTCATATTCATATTGTTTTGACACTGCTACGCGAAGAACCAGGTAGTAATTTCCATGTGCTACTTGTCTTAAGGTTCTTGGTCGTTTTCCTTGTAGTTCTGAAAGTTTCTTAGAGTTTTGGCTGTCTAGTACTAGGCTGCTTATAAAGCGGTTTCTTATAAAAAGACATGCATCCCCTACCAGAAAGACTGGATTGATTTGGTCCATAGCAATGTTTTGTGTATTGACAAATATTTATCATATGATTGCTAATGTAGTATAATGACTAGGCTATCATTTTATGCCATAATTTAGCTAGTTGCATTTCCAGTTTCTAAATTTGAAAGTTCTCCATTATGCAAATTGGATAGTACATAAAGCTATGTTACTTTTTAGGGCATTCATTAAGTACAGTTATTGATATTTGTGTATTAACAAATATTTCTCATAAAGACTTCTAATTTAATATAGTTGCTACAAAGCATCATGGGAGCAGGCACTCAATTCATATATTGGATGCAATCTTGCCCCATAGGTTAAGCAGTTCAAATCCATATTGTTTTGTGTTGTATCATCACAGTTGGTTGATGATGTAGTTATTGACATGATATTTGTCTCTTGCTTTACTATGCTGATGCAAGGTCCATTTTTAATAATTTATGTATATGCTGAAAACTACCCACATTGCATTACTATGTTTTTTGAACACAATGCAGTAGAGGTCATTATATTCATTACTTCATATTGCTTTTATAATTGGCCTTAATTTTTCTCTCTTGCTTGAAATGTTCTTGTTTGAAACAAGGCAGTGGTTTCAGTGGGGGTTTAAAGGGAACCAGGAGGTATTGCCACAAGCCCTACACTTTTGGTAACCCAGAAGGTCCCTGCACCCAAGAAAAAATTGAAAAGAAATCATAGGAAAGCATTTGAATGCACCATGTGCTTTTTATATATGTGTGGTTTTATTAGGAAAGTGCATGAAACAACCTTATGGCATAGCAATTTTAAGAAAAAGAACTTGAAGAGTAATCTTGGCCTGAATACAGAACATCATGAAATAAGTAGCCCACAGATTTTTTCAGCCTTGGGCACTGTAGTCCCTAAAACCACTACCAAATGATTTGTATCCAGGCATTGAGGAATTTGCATGCATGTGAAGTACCTGCACACCCAATTTGCATTCTTTGATTTTTGTTCAGAGAAGCCTCACTAAATTGTGGTGTGTTCATAGGTGGAAGCTGTGAAAGTAGTGCCAAAAGTATGGATTACATGGGTGTAAGCAGCAAAACTGGCAAAACAAATAGGACTTTTACCAAAGTGTGATACAGAATACTCATTATTCTGTTGTTGGGTGTGTGTGTGAGTGGAACCAATTAAAATGGTACCATAAATAGGGCTTTCACCAAATTTTGGTGCATTTGTGGGTGGAAGCAGTGAAAATGGCATGGGGAATATGTGCCCCATGCACTACAAAGAATGCAGCTTGGATGCAAACATTATGATGACTGCAACTTCAATGCAGATGCAGAGTATTGCAATACCTTGACATTAATGATGATATTTATTGTGATCACTTTTGTTTGCTTATACTTGGCACATGTGTGGCCACTTACCATGCAAGTGATTTCATGCCTGTAGACAGTGTGTAGGGGTGAGGTTCAACAGTGAGCTCATTATTTTTAGAATTGTATAATTGCCTTCTATATCAATGCCCCCTCTATCCAGTTCAGATGTCTATGGTTCTTGTGATTTTAATTCAAGTAAATAATAGTGGCAGTAGAAATTGCTTAAGACCAATAATGAACATGATAATTACCTCAAAATGCTTCCACAGCACCCTGAAATCTAATTGTGTCAGAGTGTACAATGAAGTGTCTACATTTATTACATTTCAGAATTTTTCTAACCCCCTTGTTTATTTGATTGAACCCCTGTTTATTTGGCACTTGAGAAAAAGTTTCTAATCTAATCATCAAATATCAACCTTTATAACCTATTATTTTACTGTAGCATTGCATACTTTGTCAGGAGTGGCCAACCCTCTGGCCAATGCCTGATTTCATGCAGCTCATATATTCATATTGAGGTGTATCTTGCCAGGGGTGATTTCTTGGTGGCTCAGGGGATGGAGCCCTTCTTTCTTAAATTTCTTGTTCATGTTGGGGGGGCTCAGCCCCCTTAAACAATTTTATTAATTTTGATTTTCAAAGTTTATTGAGGTTGCTTTCAATGCTCTGTACTATATGTTAGCTATATTTTATCACAACTGCAGTAAATTAGTGTTTCTCCATCTTTAAAAATGTGGGCATGGCTGCAAATAGGCCACACCCACTAACTGACACTGCAACTTGAGCCCCATTTGCAAAAATTTTTAGAAATAACCCCTTTATTTTTCTTGTATATGCTTACTTCACTTGGATCCAGTAAAGGGCTTTTGTGTGAGAGCAATGTATGGAGGGGGAGTGATGTTCATGGTTTTCCATGTGTAGAATGTGGCTCTTAAGTAACACATATAAAAGTTACCTCATTGCCTCTCATCGGTTGGCCACGCCTGTGCTGCATAGCCGTTTTTACGAAACATCTACTGGGGGGGGGCAAATCCATAGAAAAGGATACACTAGTTCAAAAATAAAAGAAAAAGATGACTGGGAGCACTTTTTGGTGAAAAATCCCTTTAAAGATGCTTTTAAAAGGATCTATCTCATTTTCTAATTGGAAATTCAAATGTTTCATACTCTCAAGTGCCAAATAAACGGGGGGTCGGAAAAAATTCCGAAACTTAATAAACAGGAGGGGTCAAAATATATGGTGGGGTTGGAGCTTGAGAAAATGCTTTAATATTCAAGGACGGAAAGAACAAAAACAGGTTATTGAACACAAAACTAAAATACTTACAGCAGTACGCTATTTTGCCATGAAACTTAGGCGCAAATAGTACTAACAAAGAAACGAAATGAAATGAGGGGTTTGTAAAAAAAGTCAATTCCTTAAAATTAATAAACGGGAGTCCTGATAAGGTCTAGGGGGTTGGAAAAAATCGAAAAGGTAATAAGCGGGGGGGAGGTTTATTTGGCACCTGGGAGTAAAAGCAAATTTGTTTGAATAAGAGTCTTAGCGAAGATCATTTATGAGCTCTAGCAGCACGCAATTTAATGTCTCTGGTTTCTGCAACATGGTAAAGAAAGGTGTCTGGGGCAATGCCCCCAGGAAAATTATTGATTCGGTGCTTTATACTTAAGCTTAAAATGCGTTTCTCAATATCATGCATGCCATTAGCGGTAAGGATGTAAAATTCTACTGTATCTGTTATCTACAAGAGGCATCCTTCAAGATGGCTTGGAAGACATTCCCATATTTCATATTTTACACTTCCAGTCATACTTTGAACCACGGTTAGTTTATTCAAAAGTGATTTCTTGAGTTCTAATGCAAGGCTTGTGGAAAAAAGGGATAATTTCAGTGGGCAAAACTCTATTTACTAGGGGGCAATTTTGAAAACTAGGAGGCATTTTCCCCCCGAGTTTGTATGTTAAATAAGGCCCTATTGTGTTATGGGATTTTTATCATATCCTACCACGCACTTACTTTTTAATTAAGAAAGAACACTGATAATCTTAGACTCTATGATAGCTATAGTTCACAGGTGGGTTTACAATGGAACTAGGTCAGTGCTTCTCATTTATTACGTGCAAGGTCCCCTTATGGAAAGAGAAAATATTTAGCGCCCCCCCCCCCACTCGCTATAATTAAAACCATCGTCAATAGAAGTGCTATATGTATACTTGTCCCCCGGGGTCATACGTGTCCCCTTTAGCATTGCATCGCCCCCTAGAGAGGCGCACCCCACTATTTGAGATAGGCTGAACTAGGTGAACATTTTGTCAACCTGGCCATGCGTTCATACTGCGTAAACTAGTTGAAATCAACTAGGAATTGCAGAATTGCAAGTATATTACATAGCTTGCATGCTTATCTGGGATTACAGAAGAAAATTAGAGAGAGGCTCTTTTCGGGGAGTAGAGGAATAGTAGTGACCAGGGGCTGCAAACGGAAATACAAAAGAAAAATAGAGGGCCTGGATCTTACTGGTGCTGCACTTACTATATAGGACACCGGATCTTTAGGCCTTAGGGCACTTTGCTATGTGTAGTTGGAGAAAGAGAAACAGCACAAGGCAAGGACTCTCAGGAGATCTCAAATTCTAGCCTCACGTAAGCCTGTCTGCCCTGCTTCTTCTGTTACACGCTTTTTTTATAAGGAAGCTACCTCAAGGCCTAGTTCTAAAAGTTCCTTATTTGTTGACCTCAATTCAGCAAATTGTAGTACCAGAAGTTCCTTAATAGTTCCTTAATTTTCACTGCACATCAAGTGCCATAAAAATAGTAACAGAAAGAAGAAAAACATAAAATTTTGAATTTTGCCTTTACTTGTGGCTAGAACTGAGGAGCAAAAACACAAAGAAGGTGGGAACAAAGTTTTACAAATCCAGAAGTGAAATGTTAATCAATGAATATCATGTCTATTCCATTAATGTCATCCAATTTAATATAATCTTCGCTTGATTCTTCATGCAGAACTCGATATTTTGCTAGCTTGGTGTTGTACCACATTGTTTCACCTGTATGCCAATATTTTTAGTTCTTGATGCTTGCAGTTATAAAGATCTTTCAAAGCGGAAAGTTCCTCAGGGATTTCATTTTTATTAGCATACGTTCGCTAAATATTTCAGCCTTCTACATGCAGATTCCTTATAAATCGGTTTCTTAAAAAAAAAGCGTGTAGTCCTCCTTGTCACAATATTGCTGTCTCCATGGAAGTTGGAGCAATGGCACATACCCAAACCTGCAAAGCACCACGGTTTTGCTGTAGAACTCAAGGTTTTAAAAGAGATCCCACAACCTCACAGTTCGTATGGAGTTTCTCATGGTAGATTCATAAGTCAAAAAGATAAAAAGCTCCTCCAAATCTGCCATCTTTGACGAATAAATGCTAGTGTATCCGCAAAGTTAACTCACAGAACTGTTCTGATCTCCGGAATTCCGACTTTTTTAAAGCATTTTTTCTGCTCTGTCTGCATGGTCATATTTGTTTACCTCCGCCACCTCATGTAGGAACAAAGAACATACTTTTTATGATATTAGTGAGTTCTTATTAAGAAATATTAACAATCTTTTAAAAATAATCAATAAAAGGTTTGATTTTTCTCAAGGTTTTTCTAGCAAATCTCAAAGCTCTTTGGAGAACGTTTAAAGAAATCTTATTGCTTTGCACCCACCAAACTCGGCAGGTCTGCATGCTCCCTTCATTTTTGCAAATGTTTATGCAAAGCACCGCTTTTCAGCTTACATAGTCTCCCCTTTTGATTGTAAGGGTGCCCCAATTTTTGAATGCTTCCTACGTCCCTGACTGTCTCTGGTGTTGATTTCGCTTCTATGTATTTGAAGAAGTTGTCAACACAAGACGTGTTTCCCCTGGCCACTCTGGTTTCAATGCCCCTGAAATGACAAAGAAATATGGCTGCAGAATGAAGAAATAGCTGAAAGTAGTGCAAATGCATGATACGCATTGAAATTTGGAAATTCTCCATAAGCTGTTGCTTACATGCAATGTCAAAAGACAAAAAAGAGCGAAACTTTTTAGCAGTTGAAATGCAGTTTCAGTTTAGCAGGCATGCCGGAAGAAAATCAGGGCAAGAGGGTAGCTTTCTCCTTTAGGATACCATGTCACACCCTTTCTGTCACAACGCCCATCAGGATTCACAACTATTTGTCTGCGGGAAAGTGATCATCTTGTTATGTCATGCAAGTTTCGAAAGACCTAAAGTCAAAGAAACACCGAGATAAACGTTCTAAATTCAAGAGTGTGATGATACTCTTGTCATGTTGCTAATTTATAAATGCTAGATTGGAGCCATCGATGGAAGATAAGGACAGATATATAGTAGCTTGCGAAAGTACCAAAGCAATTTCTTGAAGCTAGGCACACCATAGAAAACCCCGTAACAGTAGTTGTGCATTACGCAGCATTCCACACTCTTGTTTAAGGATTACGGATTATTTACCCTTGCTTCATACACGACTACAAACTAGCATTACCCTACTATTGTATCCGAGTAACGAGTATTCTATGTCGGCAAAAGTGCTGATGCACCCTAAATCAGTATATCTACGCTACTTAAATGGACCCCTCTTAGAAAACTGGAATTAGAGAATTAGAGTTAGCGAACTAGAAAAGGAAGGGAGTTAACTTGGAACTCGATATGTGAATCATGAGTTAGAGTTATAAGGTTAATTGGCCGGGACGCGAGTCAACTAGCTGAGCCACTTGTACGGTTACTGTGAGTATATATGAAAAGTTAATAGCTATTACAATGTGTGATCTCTACTACGATTCTAAAGACCGCTCGTGCATCAAGGAATCCTGACCAGGTATAAAATTGGCCGCAGAAGAAGTGAATAAAGAATTCCATGATGATGATTATGATGAAGGACGAATTACATTTCATACATTTATTCATTTTTCATTAAATATCACTCTCTGATTGCAGGAATATACTTTAACATATTTCATAAGATAATTTTTTCGAAACAGCAATGCGACGAAAAAGGCATTCTACCTCCTTTGCCACTTTTCACTAGGGTAGGAGGTATAACTGCCCCCATGGGTCCCCCAGTTCCAGCACCCATGAAGTCTAGGAGTATTATGCTTAGATTTGTACTGTTCAGAATCTCAGTAAATGATGCTCAGAGTAATGCCAAATCATAAATCTGCCAATTGCCAACAAGCGTAGGGTGGCGGGAGGGCAGGGGACTGCAGACCTACAAAGTTGGGCAGAAATCCGTTGCACTATGGCAAATTTTCTGGGAGAACAAAAGGAAATTCAGGTAACGCTTCTACCTGCCCTCCAGCTCTATTTGATATTTCGGGCAGAAAATTTACAGCCCCCCTAAATGTGAAGTCCACCTACGCCCATGATCCCAAGCAATCTATGATTCCAGTTTATGACCAAAAGCGACCCCAAAAAATGAAGTTGAAACAGAGGCTGAAGCTGTTGTTGTTACACTGGAATGATTGGTTGCTATGTTTAATAGCAACATTATTTCGCAGCGTTCGTTGTGAGAGGAGTTGCAGAATGTGAGTCTTTTTGATGGAATCGGTTATAGCCACCTCTCAAGCTTTGTCAGTGACTCCTGACAGTGTTTTTTCACAAAGAATGAAGAAAAAGCGTAAGAAAAGTAAGAAACTTAAGGCTGAAAATGAGCAGTTAAGTGAGCTGGACAGTAATAGCTTGGATTCCGCTGGTTTGCATTATGAATCGAAGCCTGAATGTAAAATATTGTACAAAAATATTACAGAAGAGTTCAGGACATGGTTGAAATGGCAAAGAATGATTTTAATATGTGGATTGACAGCGAAATGCTCGAAATCTCTGTTACGAACAATGGGCACTGTTGTCGAGCCAGTTCTACACAAAAGTTTTAATGATGAAGTCGTACTTTACATCAACATACCGGATCAGGACACTGCACAAATATCGAGGAAGTCAAGTCCATCTAGTACTCGCGATTCAGCAAATCCTCGTGAACCATTTTTACCACCTATTGATCCATCTAAAGGTAGTATTGTGCAAACAAATGCTGACAATCAAATGAAAGTGAGGCATAAACATTATAATAAAGATGAAATCAATGCTGCTCCTAGCAAGCAGTTTTTTCATGACACGATGATATCAAAATCAAAGGGGCTTGGAAAAATATGTGTATCAAGGAAGATGCTTAACTTTCAAGCAATTAATAAAAACTACACATCACATGTGTTCAAAAATCAAAAATGGTGGTCATCATCAGCAACAAGTAGTTCACTCATTGTCCCAAATGGAAGAAGACTGTTGGAAAACTTCAAAATTTATCTTGATAGGATTTACAAGGTAGACAGTTTTTATGGAATGCTTTGCTAGCTGCTGTAGACAGACCCTATTCTGCTGTAGAAGGGCTTCACATCTTCAGACAGGAGTTATATTGGCAAATCTCTATATCTCTATTTCTTCTAGCAAGTTCTTTCCATTTTTTGTACTCTAGGAACTCCATAAGAAGACCTAAGAGCAGTGGCAGAACAGAGATACTTGTGGGGCCTTAGAAAGGGAGCCCATTATAATTTTCACTTCAAATAGTTCAAGCAACTAGTCTCTGAAAGCCTCTGTGGGACCCCATCATGATTTCGAAAACTTTGGAGCCCTTGGGAGCTGTCTCAACTCCAACCCACATTGGTTACACATCTGCTTAGGAGCTGAATTGTAGTATGAAGTGAGGAGCCACTCCAATTTTTTTGGCAGAATGTAGGCCTTACATCCCAAAGAGAGCTTCTAGGAATCTTTCTGAATGTAAGCAATGACTTTCTTGCATAAACTGTTTTAGTAAGCAGGCATGCTGGAAAGATAGTGGGGCATGGGGGCCAACAGGAGCAAAAGGGTGCTGACTTGCATGGGCACCTCTTTGGACACTGCCTAGCATAGGCACCTATTTGGGACCCAAGACACCTCTTTCAGGCAATTTCATTCCATCCTTTAGGATGGCCTACATTTAGCAGAAATATACAAACTGCTCTCTCTTCCAATCACATTTTGCATGTTTATATAGCTTATTTGATCTCCTTTGTATCAATGCCTAAAAAGAATTCTATTACATTTCAAACAGGACACCTTTGGTCCCCCTGCTCTCCTAAGATAATGGCAAGGGGGCACTTGCTCCCCTCTGCCCCCTCTGGTTTACCTGTTAGTAAGTATAATGTATTAAAGTTAGAATGGATGACATAATCATTACCATATTGGGATTTAAACTTATTTAATGCACATTTTTGATGCTGATAATGCTGATAAGGAATGACATATAATAGGCCCATTCAGGACCACACCTTCTGATGTGCACAACCATTTAACTGGAAGGTGATATTTCAGTACATTGACATGTAGTAGAAGGTGTGAGAAAAGAGGGATGAAGAGCAGTGTTGGGAAATATATAGGAGTTAACTCTTGGATTAGCTCTCTCTCCTTATTCCTTACAGTTTCTCTTCAAATTGATATGAATTGGAAAATTAACCTTTGAGAGAATTTAGGACATGCTTCCCAGTAGAACCCATCCTTCTGATGCCTAGATGTGATGTATCAAATAAAAAACTCTTATTTACTTCAGTGGTTTTCTAAATGGACTGATGCTGAGCAAGGTGCTTGCATTTTGGAAATTTTAGCTGTCTGTCATGTAGAAGAGGTAGAATATTTCAGTCAATGCATTTTGCAAAGGTGAGCAGCTTGTTGTTTGTTCAAGTAGAGGTACCCCAGTAAATGTATCAGTAGTTTTCATATCAATGGAGATTTTTATTTTTTCTTATTTTGATTTTATTTCAAAGTGAACAAAGACTTTGAATACATTATTATTATCAAAATGGAGCATTTTGAAAATACACTATTTTTGAATGTGGTAGCTAACGTACAGGGAGCTGAAGTCCTGTTAGGGGCCAATTTCTAGGGTTTTCTGTTTGAATTTGTTAATTGCATTAAACCCTTTCCTACTCTCCTAATAGATAAATATCAACTTGCATTCTTTCCTTGAAGCATGTGGTGGTATGAGACCCCTTTGACCTTGAGGCTCTTGGGAAATTTTCTCCTGCCCCCTCTTGGTGGCTCTGCCTTAACGCAGGGAGGTTATGTGATTTTGTATTTGAAAGCCTAGTGCAATCGTTGCTGCTGAATGGATAGGGCATCCTTCTGGGACCACAAAAGTGTTTTTATCTCAGCAATAACTCTAACCATTGAAGAGTGCTAGAAAATTGAAGTTTTCACTTTTTTCCAAATTTCTGAAAAGACATGATGCCATTGTCATGTACTGCACGAGTCTCACTTGGTACAGAGCCGACCAAGCCTAACTTCATATTTTCGATTCGAACAAACTTATATGAACTAATTTGTTGACATTTTTATTGCATTTCATTGAGTCAAGCCTCTTTCAAGATTCTTGAGGTCCCGAGAAATATGAATATATAGCAATCTTTGAAACAAATACAAATTTTTGCAATGTTTAGTTTCCAAGAGCAAATTTCCTATTGATTATAGTACTTAGCTGATTCGAGGGAAATCTCATTATCTTCAGCAAGCTTAACTTGGTCTGAAATTAGCATTTACTGCTAGGCATAGCCTTTTAAGAGACCAATCGAAATGGATTTGAAAACGCGCTGCATCATTGCTTTGCGTAAATTAACTTCTCCGATATAGGAACCAGCCTAACTCGGCTTTATAAATTCGCTTCGTACAGGCTTGCTGGAACTAAATAAATGATATTTTTATTGAATCTTGTTAGGGCAAACCTCTTTGAAGATAATTAGGGCTCCTAGAAGTTTGAATCTATAAAGTGAATACAAAATTTTACGATCCAAAGTTTTCAAGGGCAAATTTCATAACAATAATGACACTTAACAGACGTCCTGGAGGGCTAATTAAAGCAGCCTTTACTTGGTCTAGATTATGCATTTATTACAATCCATAACTTCCAAAGAGACCACACGAAAGAAATTTACAATCCTACCGCATTTCGACTATTGCATGTAAACTTCGAGCCATGGCCGCAAAAAGAAGGAACTTCGACCAAGCATGATAAAATCGCTGTTAGAAGCATAGTCTTATAGGATAACAATGCACTAGATACATGAAATGAAACATTAATTAATGCCGAAACAAAGTATCACGAAATGATGCTATTTGCACAACCTTGTAATTTATTATTGAAGAGATGTTTTCGGAGAGTAAATACTTGATAAATTTTGAGGCGTTTAATGACGTCATCTGAACAGCTTACTCTTAGACCTCTTAGGGCCTGTTTACATGCTCCCGCCTAGCAGGGATATCTCGCCTGGTCGGGATACCATGGCTGCCTATAGAAGCGCATCCAATTTCAACTTTGCATATACGTGGGAGATTTATCCCGTCACGTCTTGTCTGGGCACTTTCCTACATGTATACAGAAACAGGCGAGACATTCCGCCTTGCCAGGCTGTAATTGACATTACTGCGCATGTGTATAACTCAAGATTTCCATCTACATCGCAGAATGGACGATAAGGCGCAATTTTTGCACGAGGACATTGCTCGTGAGCAATTTGAAGCAGTTCTTCTTATGTAAATGCAAATGGAAAAATGTCTCATCTAGGCGAGATACCCCGGCTAGGCGGGATCATGTATACAGGCCCAAAAAAACGTCCCGGCTAAACGAGACATCTCGGCTAGGCTGATCATGTATACAGGCCCAAGAAAACGTACCGGCTAGGCGAGATAACTCGGCTAGGCGGGATCATGTATACAGGCCCTTATTGACCTTACTATCACTTCTTTTAACTTCCTTCTTTCATGGTTTATAAAAATTTGGATCACATGCAGATATCATCTTCCCATCTGTATTCGTGACATGACATCATGCACTGATTTTTTTTGCACTCTCTCACTTTTTATTGTCAATTTCATTTCTACTATTTATAGTTGTTATCTTCAGTTTTCACCTTGTCCACTGCAGTTACTATATCTTGACACCGCTTTTCTATTGGTTTTACTCTAGGTTAAAGGACCGCGCTGATATTGATCGCTTACCCGATCATTTGATGAAGAACATTTTCAATAGACTACCTGTGAGTGATCTTCTCTCAGCAGCTCTTGTAAGTATCTTGTAATTGGTTTGCACTAGAATTTCGTAGAATCCATTTGTGCGTTTGTATGACTAATGAGTATTGTACTTGTCCATTTTAACTCATGGAGCAATTTGTAGTTATATATGCAAGCAGCAAGCGGACTCTTGACAGAATCATGCTGTGTTCAAGGTAGAACTGAGGAGCAGAAATTATTAATGCAATGTTTGGTAAGTTGACAATTAGTGAGGGGAACAAAGATGTGAAACCTTAACTTTGACTTGCGGCAAAGTTTTTATTTTAAAGCAAATTAGGAATCTCTTAGTTGTGAATGTTGGGATATTTGATCCTATACCTTAAGTGAATTTCCCAGTGATACCATATAATTACTACTTGATATGTAGGGAGAGCCTTCTAATTCCTTCACATGCTGTCTTCCTCACTCAATCACTCACTCAGTCAATCAATCAATTGATAAATTGATCACTCTTAATCACCCTCAATCATTCTTCATCACTATTAATCATTCTCCATCTTTCTCACTCTCTATCTTTCTCCTTGCTCAACAGCAGTTTCAAATACTCAGAGATTGACCTTCTTCAGTTCATGTGATATGTACGTCATCATTTCCACTAATATTGCATATTTAGCAAAGGTGTTAATTTTGGAGCAAAGTAGATCTTATTAAAGCATGATTTTCATGAGCTTCCTTTTATTGTTGAAGGTATGCAAAAGATGGCGCTCGTTAGCCGAGAATCAAGAATTGTGGAAAGAGAAATGCTCTGTTTTAGGTAAGTATGTTAGTACTCTTGTGCCTACTTTGGGGACCTTAATGTAGTGATTGGTTAATCATAAGCCGGATGTGACATATGGAACAGTCATATTTATTGTGTATCCACCCTATTGAGATAGAGATTTGATTTGGAAATAAAATGAAAAGTACGAATCTAATCATATCGACTATTCCAAATACAACACTGAATTATTGCGTTATGCAAAATAACGTTGTAGCGTATGATTTTTGATGATTGGCAGTTCGGATTTTTGCTTTTGCAACACTTCCAAATATTTTATCACAGTGATAAGTTGTTACTATTCTGAAGGCCTGCTTAAAGGTGAACGGTAAAGCGTTACATCTTTTGTATACCGTGTCAGGTTGCTTGGCATTTTGTCTTGCAATGCTCGGAGTTTGTCAGACATTTTGATGCAACATTTCATTGTTCTCTATTTAGCGAACGTAATATTATATCCTTTGCACACCTTGTCAGAAGAACTGGCACTTTGTTGTTCGGTGTTAAGGGACTTTCAGACCTTTCTTTTTAACCCAAAATTTCATTGTTCTCCATCACTCTTTTGCGCTTAATTGTAGGGGGGTCATATTGCACTTTTTGAAATTTTCACCCCTCATAGCATTTTATAATGACCCCTCCATTTTGGCAAACTGTAGGCATCATCACTATCAGCAAAGATTTCACTGTCATTTTCATCCAATTAATGATGAGTCAACTCTCCATCAAGCACTTCACAACCCTTGCCAGGTGGAACACTGTCTACCACTCCATCCAGTTTTCGCTTAACACCATCTGGTAGGATCATCAACTCTTCTACTTCATTCAGGGTTCTTGCGATTTTCCCTCTAGGTCATTTTATTACCTCCTCTTCACTTTATCAAAAATGTAGAAAAACATCCACCCACTGCTAATTCTACCCCCCTATAATTAAGCACAAAAGAATAAAGGAGTGACTTGTTTGATCGTCACATGTGATTCGCTGCCATAGTGATGCTTCACTGTTCTTATTTGCACCCAAACTCTCAGGTGGTGTTTTAAGTTTCAGGGGTGGTGGCCGAAATTTTTCGACGTTAACTGACTTTTCTGACGGGCGGACTAAGATAGGGCTAGCAGGGCACTAAAGCTGCTAAATTAACTTTGAAAAGAATTCTCCTTATAAGGAGAGCTAACTGGTACCAGGCTCCGAGGAGGAGTTTATTGACCCCCTTGCCCTCCCCTAGCTCCATGACCAACTGATTTTGGTATATTCCTTGGTATCTGTATTGGTCTGTCTGTAAGCTGTATCTATAGGTATTTATAGTCTTATTTAGGGTAGCCATGCTTGTCATGCTCCCAATGACATCGTTCTTGTAGCTATGTTTTGCTGCGTTGTACTATTTTAATTGTGTAGAAAAAAATGTGTTGGTGGTACATTGGATGGAATAGCATTTAAGTTGATTAGCATAGTATTTGCCGTTCCTTTTCCATAAATTTCAGACATGCCCTTGGTTTTTAGGTATGAGAAATGGCATGCGAAATATTGTTAAGGAAATTGAAAGAGCTGCTGCTGGACATGCCATAGATTGGAAGAGTTCCTATAGGGATCTTGTCATGAAAATCCATGAGAGAAATGCGAGAAAACAAGGTTTGTGTGTTTCATCATACTATGGATTTAATGCTGTGCCATCCTGTTTGATGATACTCATTTTTTAATAAAGAAAACGATCATTTTGCCAGAGCCTCAATTTTCTTCACTTTTCAAGAAATTGAGCCTAAGATTTTCTTAAAGTTTTCTTAACTTTTACTAAAATAGACTGGCTAAATAAGGGTTACTCTTTCCTTGCTAATCTTGTATACTTGATTTCTATCTTTAACATTTTGAATGTAATAATGACATAATATCGATTTTTGGTCAACTAGAAGATTTAACTTTGGAAATTGAGCCTTGTCATTTTGTTAAGATTCTGTCCGTTTGAGCCTCAATTTCTTATAAACTTTTTCTTATGAAAAACACGTGTATTTAAACAACTAGGATTAAATTCAGGGTCGATGGATTTGTTTTTGTTCAATATATCTAGCTGGCCTAAGGCCATCTCTCTTGCAGTCGTATTGAATGTCTTTCATTGTACAGAGTTGGATTTGTTGGATAAAGACATGAATTCAACACTAGAAAACGATTATACAGAATCTCTGTACAGTTATGGTACGTGTTTAGAGTATTTTCTTCAATTTTTAGTGTTTTGATATAACTACCTTGAAAAACTCAACGTTCTTCAAACCCTAGAGCTGACCACCCACTTTTTCTTATAATTGTTTTAGATTTCAAAGAGTAAGTATAGGATTTGTCAGAGTCCAGAAAAAGTCACGGCTCCACGGCTGTGAGTTGGAGGAAGGTTTCTAAACTTTGTACTATTTTTGAGGAAGGCTCAGTAATTGTACAAAAGAATTTCGCTTGAGGAAAATTCTGATGCATGTACATCAGGTGATTTGGCATGAGGAAAATATAGGGATAATATGGGAAGCTTCACATCGGTGCTGTATAATGAGGAAGGTTATACATAAAGAAGTTACTACCGGAGGAAGGTTCAACTTTTTTCTGGACTCTGGAAATTGTGTTTTCTATTATAGGTGGCCTTGGATCGGCTTTCTAGAGAATATAAAATGAAATAGAGTCATTCCATAAAGTTTCCGGTCCGGAACACATTTGTAATGAATAACCACACATCACCCCTTGATCAACTCCTTTTTAGTATATTTTAGTTATTTTAGTATATATATTACAATATCCTTTGTTTACCACTAACCAACAACCAGCATTTATTAATCATTCAAAATAGTGCTTCGCTTTCAGATAGCAAGCAAAAAATTCCATGTGTCCCATCCGGAACACATAGAATGGACCAATGATATTTTGGCCCCAACCTCCTCCACACAAGATATGTTGTTTTGGAAGTACAGATTGAACTCAAATTAGCGAAAACGTATTTTTCACTCACAGCATTTTTTGGAAAACCCTGTTTTTGACCCAATCAAGCCATCTTTTAAGGATTTGTAGCTAATGGGGAAAATCTATCGAAAGGGACCAAAACATCCAGTATCGTAAATCCCCGAATAGACCCTCCTCAGAGTGCCCCCTTTATAAGTCCCCATCCTTGAGCTAAAAGTTTCCAATAAGCAGCCCTCGATTATGCCTCCACACACACACATGGGAATTCACCTATCTGAATTAATGGCCCACTTGGGGGCAAATATGTCTTTTTTTGTCTTCACTACTGGGGCATGAAGAGGGGCATACTGGGGAAATTGCCACAAAAATCTCTAGTAAAAATGCCATAGATGGATAAATGCCAAGTAATGTAGTTATGGATGTTGGCGGATGTCTTTCTTTTGCATATTAGAAAAAATGTGGCTTGCTGTTTTTGAAAGGAAAATTTTCTGTAACGTACCAAAAAAGAGCATTGGATCGTATATGGTGGACTGAGTGTGACATACAGTGTTTGATGGCAACCAACTATTTAGGAATAGATGACGAAATATATGATTGTCTTTACTATTTGAATTTAAGCATTGAAACAGCAACTAATAAGAAAGTCATGATGAATTTTTATCTTTATCTTTATTCTTTGCTCGACACGACGATAAAAATCTGATAACTAAACCATGTTACTAATAGAAGACACATCTATGAATACCAATGGAATACACGCTTTTTATAAGGAAACTAGCTGAAGGCCTGTATTACAGTAGAGAAACAGGGGCCTATATAAGGAATGTGGGACGCAATATAAACAAGTAAACACCTAAAGTCAGGGACGTGAGAATCGAAGGACTGGACTAAGGAGTCCTCACTATTTGTTTTTCAAATTTTTGTTTATTTTTCAACTTTTGCTTATAGTTTCCTTCCCTTCGTTTTCATTTTCAAAAGTTGAAAAAAAATAGTTAAGTGTATATTTCATCATCTATGTACTGCACACGTAGGCCAACATAGTTATAGGAAAATCCACCATATCACCCTAGGTCATTTTCAATATGTATAGTGCTATTTGCAAGCAAACAGAATGTATAGTTTTTCAACGAAGTGATCATCGTTAATGCTAGTTTAAATCGAGCTGCATTATTTTATCGGCTTTGCAGGCTTCTAGATTTCATCTAGATTTCATTGCATTTTTCATTTCATTTTCATATAATTTTGAGAGGGTGGCCCTTCAGCCGAAGCTGGTTTGCAAGGAGCACTCCATTTACTTTACAATATAACCTATAATAAAAAGCAAAAATAAAATGAAATATATTAATCAAAAATAATGCTAAGACATTTTAAAATAAAACATACATAGGTATACAAAGTTATTTACAATAAACATATAATATTTAGATAGATACAATCAATAAAATACTTACAATGAGACAAAAATTTATGACTTTTTTATATCCTACAGAATATCCACAAGTTTCACACGCTTGGTAGCAGGTGTGTGAAACTTGCGGATATTCCGAAAAATAGGACTTTCCTCTGGCGACAAGCTAATCATTCGGGGGGAATGCTGCACCCCCCGCACCTCCTATGGGATATCAGAAACAGTTTCCAATTCCAGAATGAGAGCCAGTTACAGAAAAATTTGCTAATGGCCTGGCCAAATATTATAAGCACCGTGTCGGTAAATGAATGCTGTGTGAATCTCTAACTTACCTACAGCAGAAACCCGCATAAAAGAACCTGATTCTATAAGAACCTTGAGGCTGGAATTTCATTGCTTTAACCCCCTGAATAAGAACTCCAAAAAGGCTGAAGTGGAGATTTCATGCTGTTTGATTTTAAAATTCATGAGTGTAAACTTTGATAGGCTGTCTGTGCTTTTCAAATTGCATAAAATATGATTATTAAGCAAGAATTCTGGGGTAACGAGTTCTTCTGCTGAAAACAGTGTCAACCCATGCCAGGTATGTGCTGCATGTAAGAACCTTGCTAAGAATCTTACAGGCTGGAATTAAGAATACCAGTCCACTAATTACGAACCTATCCAGGCTGCTCAAGGCAAACTTAGGTTCTTTTATCCGGGTTTCTACTGTATTTGATGTTAATAATACTAAAGCTAGCCTTTATTATCATTTTTCTATTTAAAGTACGTTATTATGCTTTGAATACAGCACTAAAACTTTAACTTTTCGTTGCTTATGAAGTACTGTTCAGAAATACCAGATATGTGCTTCCACGAATTTCAGTAAACTGTTTTCAACTGTGATATAAATTGAAATATGCAATTGCATGGGTCTGGCTTTCTTGGAATACCCACTATAGGATATTTTCATGGATTTTCTATGGGCGCACAAATTCCAAAGTGCTTTACAAATACCATATAACCTCAAAGTGCCAATCTAGCATTGTCCAACACACTCATATCTCAAGGAAAACTTTGTAAAGGCTTCGTGCATGAGCTCAAAAACTGTCCTTTTAATTTATCGATAAATACCTGATATTATTATCAAAATTAAGAGAATTCACCCACGGTTTGTTTTCAAAAATTTCCATAGCTTCATTTAATCTTTTATAACTTGCTATGTTTTGTTGTTGAACTGAATATGTTGAGAATCTTTTGAGCTCTTGCAGTACTTGGCCTAATAGTACGATAGTACAACGATACAATATATATTTATAAGACCTTTATATTTGTAAGTTTTACTTTTACTTTGCTGAGTTCAATTTCGACAGGACCCTTAGTGATAGCAGTAATCTTTACTGAAAAAAGGTTATTCTGTAAAAATATGGTATATTATTATTGCCCTGACTTTCTAAACACATTGGAAATGCTATTGATTTTTTGTTACATTATATTTTATTGATGTCACTGTAAATTTTTTTAATTTTTGTTTTTGTTATGTAGTTAATCTGACAGCCAGTTGTACGTTGCCTAGTTTAGAGAGACGTATAATTATATTTTAGTAATATGAGAAGGAAGTTGAAGTTTGATAATTATTGATTGTATAATTGCATAGGAAGCTTTGGCAAAAGCTCTTTATGCTAAAGTATTGAGCGCTGATACAGCAGATATTCATGTTTTGCGTAGCTATCAAGCGTTATTGTTATCAGTTTTGACTTTGCTGTTGTATAAAGAGCCCAAAACAAATCTCCATTTGAAGTTATCGTGGGAGTCAATATTGAGGTATAGCCAACGTCATTTAGAATTATTCTAAGGGCATAGAGGAAAAGCTTTGGCTAGCCACAAACGCTATTATCATGTTAACTACGAACGAGCGCGAGTCAATAAAAGTGTTCTAGTGTATTTCTTACGGAGTGTGAGATGATGCACACTTTAAGGGCCATTCATATATTACGTCACGCAAGGGGGTGGGGTCTTTTGATTTTTGTGAGAAAGTGTGATATGGGGTGGATGGTTTGTTTTTGGAGTGCGATGTCACATTTTGCTAGACAACTCGATATTTAAAACGTTTGGCTACCTGGCCTATTTTAGAACAAGACTAGCTACACGCCCAGAAATACATGGCTGCCTCCACGAACCGTCCATAAAAAAGATAAAGTAAATACATTACTCCGAATTTTCATTTCGTTTTGAATTAGTAAGGAGAGTTGCTCTTCATTCTCACCTGATTTTCAAGAGGCCCTCTGTTGAACATGTATAAACTAAAAATTGCTTAAAAGCTAAAATATATAAATAACCTAATCAAAAATTCAAATTAAAATACACGTTTTTTTTATAGGAAAATCATTATTTTGCGTGAGTCTCAATTTTCTTAACTTTTCCCGATATTGAGCCTGAGATTTTCTTAAATTTTTTTTAACTTTTACAGAAAATAAACTGGCTAGAGTGGTTTACACTATCGTTAATAATATTGTGTACTTGAATTTGAATTCCATCTTTAACATTTTGAATGCAATAGCGACGAAATACCGATTTTTTGCCTATAAAAACACTTAATTTTTGGAAATTGAGCCTCGTGATTTTCTTACGATTTTCTTAAGATTTTGACAATTTGAGCCTCATTTTCTTATAAACTTTTTTCTTATAAAAGAAAAAACGTGTACTAAGTAAAGAAGTGTTCTTAAATAATAATTTTATATGAATAAACTGAGAACCTCCCAGCGATCTGGAAGGTAATACTGGAAACTAACGAAAGCTGAAAAATATCCTATTGAATTTCATAATGTATTGCCACACAATGTTGGTGGGTGGATAGTTTTAAATTTTTAGCACAGTGAGACAGGGGGTGGGTGAGTGGGTGTTTAAAAATGCCTATTATGACGTAATATGGGAGTGACCAAATTTCTTTAAGGCGCTAGACCTGTTTTATGTAAAGGTACACTTTTTGCAGGTATCTGAGCTCTAATCTTAATGGAAATCATTATGCAAAGTCAATGTGGTATCAAATTACCATTTTCATGCTTCAAAGCACAAAATTTTTCATAAATGCTGAAATAGGTCAGTCCTTGAATTATCAATTTTTCTCTAGTTCAACTGGTGATATTAAGCTGAAATGCTACCAAATGAATCTTAGCTGTGTGAAGAACAAGATAGACCTCTATCACTTTAATATGATGGCATTATGTTTATAAAAAATAGTATTTTATTGCATATATGTACTTTCGGTAGATTTTTCATGCTATATTTAGCAATTTCTGAGGTTTGCATCAGTCAAATATGGTTTTAGAGGTCTATCTTGTAGATTGAAGAGAACTTAACATATCAGCCAAATTTTGTGAGAAACTGACCTATAGCAGTGGAGATATATTGATAATAGACAATGCACATACCCTAAAACTTGTATCCGGGAAAAAGCAAATAGAAAGTTTCAATGGATATAACTTCTAGTCTAGAGTCAATACAATCCTGAACAATATGCTTTACTCTCTTCCCTTTCCTCTTCATTGTCTATATAGCCTTTTCTTAAACTTCTAAGTTTTTTTCTCATTTTCTGTGCTTTTTCACTTGACTTGACAATGCTCTGTGCTAAGCGATCTTTATCCTTTCTTCTACATCCATCAGCAGTTTGCTTCTCTACCACAATTCCAAGCTTCTTATAAACATCAAAAAGTCCACAACTCCCCTCATTGAACTGTATAACTGCAGAGCAAACACCTAGCTCTAACACTTTCCTACCAACAAAAACATCCTTTGGGCACTTTTTCCATATCAGTGAATTTAAACATTCATTTACATTTTGTGTCTGGCCATGCAAGCATTTCTTTAAAAGGTCATCTGAGCTGAGATCTAAGAATATTGGCTTTAATTTGTCTTTTATTGCTAATGGAAGGTTCAAATTCTTTTTGTAAGTGCTTGTGCTATTAAGTTTGTCAAGCCACCATTTACACCAGCTTGTATTTGTTCTAGGGCAATACTTATGCCGCTCATCATTATCTTCAATTGCAGAAGAGTGATGTAAAATTGCTATAATGGACTTTTTCATTTGATATAGATTTCCTATATTTTGTCTAATAGCCATTCCATAGTGATTTTGCAATGAATTTATGGCCTTGTCTGTAAGCCTACCCCTTCCAGAAACTTTTTTTCCATCAGATAATACAATGCCTTTGAGTGACTGACACAAACTTCTACACCTTGAGCCCATGCGTTTTTGCACATGGCCTAAGCACTCCAGTTTGTCAATTTTTACTCCTTCACCATATGGGTGTGAATTTACCACATCACTGTATGAAGAGCTATCACCATCTCCAATATAAGATGTATATCTTAATTGATGTCTTTCAACTGATCTCTTGAATAGTATAACTGCACCTGCACTTTCCACAGCTTCAGATGACCTATCATGATTATTCTCACATTCATGGTTTGCAAACCAAGCAGCATATCCAGGTTCATTTGTTTTTCTCTCCCAACATTGGCAGCTTTTGCACTTTTTTGACATTACAATAAAATCCAGGCACTTTCCATTCTCCTTAGATATCAGTGTCACTACACCATTCAAAGAAACATGGCCCCTTTTTGCCAACTCCCATCCACAGACACTTGACAATTTTGAATGTTATCATCAGCACTGCAGTCCAATGACCTTTTTGTTTCTGTTGCAGCACCTTGGCAACTCTCAATAGCCTTTTCTGTAAGTGCATTATAAATCTGTTTATTAATACTATTCTAATTACATTTTGAAACAGGAGGGAAGAGGTTCATATAACTTGCAACAGTCTTCATTCCTTCATGTCCTCTTCCCATTTCTCTAAATGCAAGGACAGATTTCACATTTAAATCAAATCTTTTCCTACCTCCAGATGACTCTCCATTTATTCTCTGTGCATGATGAGATGTGAAAATTTGTTTCATCGAGCTACATTTGCAGCACTGCAGAATCAATTTGTGGACAAAACCAGATCTTGCTTTTAACTCATCTTTCAGGCTTAAAGTACTTCTACATTCAGGACAAGATCCTACAAGCTCAATAATGTAACGCAAAATACGAAAATGTATGATTAAATTGAAATCTTGTGGCTCAAAGTGTTCCAGCACATCATCCAATTTTAACTTCTTTGCACTAGAACAAGTGGCTTTCTCCTCTTCATCTAGATCGATCCTTGACTTCACATTGCTATCTATAGTAGGCCTATCTATGCTGTCAGTCAACAAAGATTCACTAGCAGCCGTATCCTTACTCTGTGTAGCAGTTCCATATTAATTTCCATAATATTTTCTCTTGCTTCTACGATACTGATTGTTTGCTTTCCCTTTCGCCATCTTGCACACAATTGCAACCCATAAACAAGAAAATTAGTTCTTCTTCGTGAAAGTATGGCTCAGAAGGATGATAGAAGACCCCATACATTCATAATAGGTGCAGAGAAGGCTCTGTATTAATCACAGGGAGTCAAAATGTAAGCTTTGGTTAGCAAAAGAGAAAGGAAAGAACTATAAAGAAACAATTTTAAATGTTGCTAGGGCGTTGCTAAGGGTAAGATTTTACACCTAATCTACAAATACACCTCTGTGAGAGAAAACGATGGACATTTACAAATTCTGGTAAGCTCATAGCAATAAACAGGACCTGAGCTATTTAATTGAATAAAACAAAATTTTCAATTTTTTTGCTCCAAATTTGACTGGAAAACAGGTCTAGTGCTTTAAGAATATCTCAATATTCCCAAGGGGCCAGTCATTTTTAATGCTGGGTAGGGGACCAGACGATAATTTCATCGGTACCAAAACTTTTTAATGACCCCTCCATTCTGCAGCTGTAATTTATCATTGCTCCCTTCCTCGTATGTCAAAAATTAATGCCATGTTTATTAGCAATGACCAACAGATTCAGCTGTAAATAAACAGTGATAATGTTAGTGACAGTGAAAATGAACCCTTAAGAATATTTCAGACAATGTAAAAAAGCAGTTTGACTGATTTGGTTTATTTAGGAAAAAACTTAATAGTGTTTTAATTGCCCCCTTGTTGTGACTATATTTTTGTGACTTCCCCCATTGAAACCGACATTTTCTTGACGACCCCTTTAACTATCTTCAAGCCCCTACCCTGCATGGATATGTGATGAGACTGGTCCCTAAATTTTTCTGGTTTCGAGCCTAAGATTGCTCTTAAAGTGCCACAATTACTTATTCTTTTATGACGTCTATCAATTGAAAGATATGTCTTAGCATATGGAAATCAAAAATGTTTTGAATCAAGGGCTCGGTAGCTGAGTTATGAGGCGTTAAAATGCAAATTTGGTCAATATACGTCATCTTTCGTGGCAGACGACCGCGGAGCTTAAAGACTCGGTCGAATTGAGATTTGACGTCATAGTGGGAGCCCTTATAGTGAACTAGCCATTTTCACATTCAAGACACATAGTCTAGCGTAGAAAAACAACTTGAAAACGCCAGTAAGGTTCATCCCAATTACCCTTTGACATACTTATTATACGGACTTATTTATTGATGTGCACTAGGTGTTATTTCTAAGATCGATTTTCAGAACATGTGAATTCAGGAACTGCATTTGAACTCCATCCTGTCTTGAGTTCTGCTGGTTTCAGGTGGTGTTAGCACTTCATAAGAACAGATGTCTAGACGCTGTTTCTTGTATGTTCGCATGTTTTCCTTCCCCCTCCTTCTTTTGAAGCCCCCGATTATTAATTTTGGAAATTTGTTAGATCCCTGCCTATCGTGATCCCCCGTTTGTTATGAGTTTTAGATAGTAGCAATTCTACGAAAATTTTTAGAAAAATTTTCTGGTTGCTTTGCCCCCAGACCCCCGTCCCTCTTTCTCCCATCCAGAGACTATGGTCCCTCGAGATTTTTCCGCCTAGAAACGCGCCCTGGTTTTAATTAAAGTAAAATATGTAATGAACTCTAAGAAAATAGTTTGACGTATTATTAGTAAATTTGCTTGATTTATTTGACACAAAAAGGAAAGGGAGATCATATTTAGGAAAGAAATCGAGGTGGTGGTTTGACTGGATGTTCAGTAAATTTACGCATCACTTTATAGACTATTGGCTTTTTTGGTTTGTTATGCTTTGTTAATTTTTCTGATTATAAAATTTTGGCATTAGATTTTACAGAATATCTCTTGCGCTAGGAGATTACAAATCTTTTAAGTTCAAGAGACAATTTGTGGCTCGTTTTACCATCATAGCTTTTTGCATACCTTGCACAAAATATTTGCGTTGATATATTCGACATGCATCATACTAATCCTTTATCCCCTTCCAATAAATAATGGGTGTAACCATTGAACAGCTAAGCTGTGTTCGACAAACTGTTTTGTTTTCTGCAGGCACAGCTTCCCCACCCTGCACCTGCCTGCACAGCTAAATTGATTGACTTCGTGTATTTCAGTTGTATTGTAGCATATTTTAACATATTGTAGCATATTTTCACATATTATAGGATATTTTAACATATTTTGTATTTCACTGTTGCTTATTTGAACAGAGTAAAATGTATTCAGTAATTACCTGTTTTACAATGTGCCCTGTTCAACGAAAAATAAGAAAAAGAACTAGTCCTAACTACATTAAAATGTTACTTAAAATACTAGTATATAGGAAAAAGCTAAAAATATGCAAAGACTTGAGAGTGTGCTGAAAATTGATGTAGATCACAGGTTTCTTCGGTCTTGCAAAAATGCTCGATGCTCTTTTATTTTGAAAGTAGCCAGCGAAGGAGCAGTTTTTCTATCATGGCTCAACTTATTCCAGGTAGCAACTCCTTTATAGAAAAAGCTGCGTTGCTCTTTTAAGGTTTTAGTGGGTATACATTATAGAAATGAAAGTGAAACTTGGGACAATCATGATGGACGCGAACTGCCTGCAAGGTCTCAAGCTCTGAAGCCTGATGCTTTAGATTTTAACAGGGTAGTACGTAAATCAGATTTATATAAGCTGTAAACTTTACCCTGTATAAAGAGTCCAAAATGAATTGAAATGGAAATCAAAGTGAGGCTGCCTGCGGGCGGCGCCCACCACGATCTCGTCGTTGTCGACTCTGCAGCAAAGAGCGGCATCCGTTACTATGGTTCCGCAAAGAGTTACATCAGACTCATGGGGACACATTAGTATCACCGCTATACTTTCCTCTCAAACGAAAATGTCTTATTGGACTCAAGTGAAGTAGACGCACCCTGGGTTTGTCATTGAACTAAACGGAAAAGGAATTGCTTTGTTTTTGCAGAAGTAGCAGAAGAGATAGTTTGTCTTCCCCTTGAAGAATATATATACATTATATATATATATATATATATATATATATATATATATATATATATATATATATATATATATATATATATATATATATATATATATATATATATATATATATATATACATATAAAATTCATTTCATTCATAAATCACTAAATAATACAATCATGCATCTCACTAGAGTATAGGCAATGTTTAATTGGCTTGTTTGTTAAAACTTCTTAGAAACAAAATGCAAGTATATAAAGAGATGGTCAATTGATCTACAATAAATAGGAAATAAAATAAGAAAATGAATATATATGTATGTATGAATATGCAACTTAATTCCTAAAAATATATTAGGACTTGGTAGTAATAATAATAGTACATTTATTTACAATTGGATACAAAATAAATAGTTAAGAAACTAGCACAGGCCAACTGATCTTCCTATTCACTGTATTTATCTACATATTAAACAACAGCTCGTGAATCCCATCCAATCTTTAATTCTTTTTTAAACTTTCTGTCGTTTTTGGTAGGTTTTACCAGGAAGAGCATATTACATCTGTAGGTCGCTTATTTTCTTTTTTCGTCATTTTTCACCAGGTTCCCAATTAAGCCTCACATCGTCCAAGTGTGATGGCATGGATTTTGCTGTAGACAAAACACCCAGTGAAGAGGATGCAGCTAGTGTAGTATCAGGAATGTCAGATTATGTAAATGGTGACCTGGGAATGATAGAAGACAGCGTGCAAGAGCTGAAGGAGCATGCAAAAAGAGAAGATTCTGCTAAACAGGATGATGTCGCATTTGATATCAGACCTGAAGTCTCGGTACAAGCTGAGAATAAGCTGGTATGTACTTTAATGTATAATATTCCCCAAATAGATTTGAAGTGTTAGATATAATCATGAAGAATTATTCGTATGCGCAGAATGCTATTGTTGCGATGATTTTCGTAAGTTGGGTTCTGCATTGCTTATACATTATGGACTTAGCAAGCAAGGGGCTTAGAATGCACGTGCCCCCCTGATTTAAAAATTTTACTTTAGAATGCCCAATTTTCGAGCTTACATATTTACTCTTTTGTATTGTGGGGTGTCGCTGAAAGTGTAGTAGGACTACAAGTACGTCAAAAGTAGCCTTTCTATCACGTCAAGCCTAATGTATGGACTTTCAATTTCTCCTTCACTCTATTGTATTTTAGGTAATCATTTCGTGTAGTGAATCTGTATTTTCGTTGTAGTTATATGTAGAGTCAGTCAGTCAGCATCATTATGATTGTCTCGTAACAACTCCGTGTCTGCGCACGGAAAATCGCAATGTGTCCTTTTTGTAACCTAGGTTCCCGTTACAAATGCTGGAGTACCCGTTATGTTCTGAAGGCCCCGTTACAAAAGCAAGAGCCCCCCACTTTTTAGATGTTCCCTAAGTCTCTGTTTGAGATGTCACAAAAGTACTTCGGATCCTACCAGTTAGGGTAAAGCATGTTTCGATCTCACATTCGATGAAAGCTAGATTACTGTACACGCTTTTTTATGAGGATTCTAGCTTAATACTTGGTTCCATAAGTTTCTCATTCTTAGGCCTTAAGTGGTCTAATTTGAGCACTAAAAGTTCCTTAACAGCTCTTTAATTTTCACTACACATTTAATGCCACAAATACGGTGCAAACACAAAAAAACATCTAGATTTTGAATTTTACCTTTAAATTTGACTATAAATGTGGACCAAACTGCAAAGAAGGTAGGAACAAAGTTTTATAGAAGCATAGTTTTTATTACATACAAATAGCCTTAGAACTGAAAGACAATGGCTATAAAGAGAAACAGCATAGCCACAAATTACTCAATGAGGCACATGACGCAAGCTTAGCAAACAATGTATGTGAGTCGTCGCTGAAAATTAATGGAACCGGCCACCTAGTTCTTGATTACATAAACTGAAAAGCTTGCAGTTATGAAAATTAGTCAAGTTGTGAAGTTCCTTTCAGATTTTGCCTTTAGTAGTTATTTCTTAGTTCCAAATCCGAAGTTCTTCAAATATTTCAGCCTTCTACGTAGAAGTAAGCTCTTTATATAGTGATTCCTGGTAGAAAAGTGTGTAGTTCAAGTATCACTATATCCTAAAGCCTCAAAATTAGCTAGAAGTATTCCTTTGGAAATATAGTCAACAAAAGATCCACGTCTCTTTACTGTTTATGCCCACAGACCCTCCGATATGGGGGTAGAGGGGGAAAATTGTCCCAGAGCCTCTAGGTCTTGGAGCCTCAAAAAGTAGAACAAACGGTGGTTTCTTCAGTCTTTCCCTGGCCCTTAATTTGTCTGCTGGCTTCGCTCGCAGAGGCCCTTACCTTTCTCTTTTGCTCCTGGACCACACAAGGCTCTCAGTGGCCCTGCATGCCCATTCAGTAAATACACAGCCGCTAGGCGCGCAACTAGGAATTCTCGAGGGCAGGGATCCAAGCCACAAAAAAGGGCACACTAAAAACATTTAAAGCAGATAAGGCCTTTCGAATACTGTTTTTCACTCACATGAGTGAAGTAAATACTGTGAAAGGTTTACTGATATCGTTGCTCTGAAAACCAATGGTTCTTGTTGCTATTTCTTATCACGGAAGAGAAGAATGAAAAGTGGGGTCCGGGGGCAAAGCCCCTAGGAAACCCTTGGGACCACGAATTTTTATGTTTGGGAAATACCCTTTTTTAATGTAGAGGGTACTACAAAAAAGGGCACTTTCCATCTTTTGCTGAAAAAGGCATGGATCTATACCCCAAGGACCCCTCCCGTAGTTGCGCGCCTGAGCCGCTATATCGTTCGCTGCAATGAGAGAATAGAATCACTCCGTGGGGCCACTATGAGATTTGGTGTCTGTGATAGACGCACGGGCAGACGTAGGATACTTTAATAAGTTTTGAAATATGTAGTGAATAACAGTAAAGTCTCTCTTTAGATGCCCATCTATCTTTCTACTTTCTACTCTCCAGGCAAATACATGTGAGATGGAAACTCTTTTTAGGTTTGTCAGCATAGATAAGGTGAAGATGTTGAAACGTGTCATGAAGATGCAGGTTAGTTTATGTATTTTATAAACATCTTTACAGTTCGTACAATATACACTTGCACTACTAGTTACAAAGACATCAGCAACCATTAACTAATTCAATCCAAGTTCCTCAGCTAAAATACTAAAGCGATAAAAAAGAAAGAAAAGATAGCAAAAAAACAATACTTCATCTACATAATTTACTAATTTACAGTTGCAACTTCCCCCTTCCAGCCTATTTTTTTCTTTTTGAATACTGCCACATCATAACAAGCTTTTATGCCATCGCAAAGTGCATTCCAAAGGATGCTACCCTTAATTGTGAACGAGTTTGCTCCATATTTTTGCGTTATCATTAATTCAATATTTAAAATTAGTAAAATGCATAGCATAGAAGAAAACACCAATTTAAATCTAAACAGTTTTAATACTCTTGATCTAAACAGATACATTTCTTCAAAGATTATACTTCGGGACTTGAAAGTCCTTAAATTATTTCATGAAAATTGTTAGATATTCTTGTGATAGATAGTTTGGTTTGATGTCCTTAGCCAGAACGATTTCAGAGAATTGAAGGCATTTTGCATTCTTTGGCACCAGACTAGCTTGGATGTTTGTTCTATTGTGAACTTGTTGCAAGGGCATCAAAGTTAGGCATCAAGGCATCAACCACATGATTTTGTGTCCTTTCCTGCTTTGGATGTTGCAACAGACAGCAATAGCTTTGTATTTAACTTTGAAAAAATTATTTCTGCTTTCAGGGCCATCTAGACGCTGTATTAGCATTGCAGTTTGACAAGAAAAGAGTGGTCACTGGTTCAGTTGATAGAACAGCTAGGTTCGTTCCTTTCACGCTTATCATTGTTGTTCCACTTATAATGACGGGTGGCGCCAGAAAAGTTATGGGGAGTGTCAAGTCTCTTGTTCTCAAATATTCTACACCTGCATTCAATGAAATAGTACATTGGATCTACCGAATGGCTTGATGAGAATCTCAAAACGGCCGTGTAGATAGACGATTTGCAATTTTTGTGGTGTCATATCCCCAAACATCCCATAGCGCTCCCCCTGCTTATATTGATAATGATAATAATTCCTTTTTCCTATCAGTCACAGGGTACAGTGGTGGACATACATGAGATAGAGACGTGGAAGTAATTAAAAAGTGGGGGCACATGCATTGAGGGGCATCTTCACGTGCAAAAAATGGCACTATGTAAGCTGTAAAAGGACACTTTATATACAAAATTTGTGTAAAAGGGGGATGTTCTCCCTCTGCTCTCCGGTTCCTACCTCCTGTGAGGGGGGACCCAAATTCCACCTACTCAGAAGAAGGGTGGATAAAAGTAAAGAATATTTGATAGATGAAGTATGAAGTTTCCTCTGACGTGTGGGGGGGGGCAGAAATTTTTACGTAAATCTGAGAGGGAAGACGAAAGTTCCATCAAATATGTGAGAATGTCTTCCACTTCCTCCTCCCAATTAGTGACCCGTCCTTAAGTTGAGAATCTTTTTTTAGACTATGGGATGTAAGAAGTGGTCGAAGCATTCACAAATTTGAAGGTCACAAGGTAAGGGGAACTTTATTTCAAAACCCTTGATAAATGTCTGATTATTTGAGAGAGGATTCGAGCCACTTTCAGCTTGACAAAGAAAGCCATTGTCAGCAACAATAGGGAATTTTAGTCGTGATTCGCAGCATACACCTGCCTTTCACGTCTCCCAGCTCCATAAACCTTTCTGTATGCAACAAACAAAGCGAAGTCAAGTCGTATAAGCATAGGCGTCAAATCTTGATTGGCTAACAAAGGAATCACCATCGAAGGGTTCCTGCCAATAAACTTTCTTTGCAAAAAACTGATAACACATAGTTCTGAATAAATGAAAAATATTTTGCAAGTATGTTCAGAAGACTTAAATTCGCATTTCGAGAAGGAGCAGTTATTAAATCTTGCGCAGATCAAAATTTACCGATATTGCAAGAAAA
>OLMO02000275.1:16673778-16683961 GCA_900291935.2 Cassiopea xamachana
GTTGACTGTCAAAATAAGCACCTAGGTATTTGTAGATTTCTGTTCTTTTGATCTTCCCTGTTCCAATCTGGATGTTAAGTTCCTTAAGTCTGTTCAATTTTCTCTTATTTCCAAAGATCATGTACATTGTTTTCTTGATGTTAAGTGTCAGCTTGTTGCTAGAAAGCCAATTTTCTGCCTTACTAAATTCTATATTGAGCTTGTTTTCAAGGATTTCAGCACTCTTCTCAGCTATGATAATAACTGTATCATCTGCATAGAGATGGCTCTTACAATTTATGGCTTCGGTAAGGTCATTTATGTGTAGCAGAAAGAGTAGAGGGCCTAAAACCGACCCTTGAGGTACACCGTAAGGTTGTTCATCTAAGAGGTCTGATTTCACATTATTCAACTTAGAGAACTGTTTTCGTTTGTTTAAAAATGACTCCAACCATCTGTTTTCAGTCCCACAGATTCCGTAGCAGCTAAGTTTTTGAAGGAGAATACCATGGTCAACACAATCAAAGGCTTTGGCCAGGTCTAGAAAGATAGCTCCTACATAATAGCCTTGACCAATCTTTTCGTGGATATAATCAGATACATCTATTACAGCTGTTGCAGTCGCATGAAGTTTCCGAAAGCCGGATTGGTAGTCACTGAAAAGGTTTAACCTTGTTAAGTAGCTCTGTAACTGCTCATTTACAACTTGCTCCAAAACCTTTAAAGGTATTGGTTGTATTGAAATGGGTCTATAGTTACCACAGTCCATTTCTGATCCTGCACCTTTGTATATTGGAGCGATACGTTTGCATTTCCAGCATTCCGGTATCTCACCAGCTTTGAGTGACAAATTTAAGATGTATGACAAGTGTAGACTTAGTACTGCTGCCCCCGCTTTTAGTAGCCTGACGCTGACTCCATCCACCCCTGTGGACTTGCCATTTTTTAGCCTCATTATTATCTCGCTAACCTTTCTAGCTGTTGTTGCTTTAAATTTGAAAGACTCGTTGGTCCTTTTTTAAGATTCTCTATTTTGTCATTCTTTTTGAATTTAGCAATTTTCATTACATTAGCAATTTTCTTTGGGTCTGTTTCTTCTTTTTCATTATTCAAAACTCTCTTCACTTCAACAGCCTTTTTACTCCTATTAGGAACCAATTCCTTGAGTGTCTTCCACATCTCTTTACTATCCTTTGCATTTTCAATTTGATCTTTGAAATAGTCCTTCTTCTCTTTGTTTTTAGTGTTGCTTACCTTGTTCCGGAGCTTTGCAATGCAAACAATGCAAATAGCTTCCAGTGGCTTCACTCCTACGTTGAAAAACAGTTTTAGTTTTAATTATATTTTTCGAGTTTCTCAAATTGCACTGCAGCAACTGCCACCCTTAAGTTACTTGAAACGTCGCCATAGATACACGAATCGTCCAAATTCAATCGAAATTGAGAATGCAAGAGATGGTTAATGATGACTCACCACTTTACACGCTAAAAATCCGTTGGGAACTTCACAAACTCGGCACTTACTCTTTACCAATTTATAAGGGCTCAGTACTGGCGAAAAATCTTCTTGCCACCATTTACAATGGCCGCCAAAACAAAATTTGCCTCACTCTGGCAGACCGAGTTGGACATCTAGCGCCTTCGGCGCTTCTATATCATAGGCAACAACATTGCCCGCCCAACTGAAAGATCTTGCCCGTCGTGATCGTGTAGCCGAACGACCATCTTGGTTGCAACATTTAGCTCTCAATCAGTCAAAACAACCAATGTTGTCTTCTATGGTTGTCTTTCTATGTAGCTCTAAAAGGCATAAACCAGTTGTTCCAAACTTTTCAGAGTATTTGTAATGCCGTTTCGCCACTAAATGCCTTTTCTACTAGTGGTCCTATCCAGAAAGGGTGGCTTCAAAATGATCATCGTTGATAGATAGCTTTTTATATCACATCTGAATTTTCTTAAGAAATTAGGTAAAGTACGGCCATTTATTGCAGAACTATCATTCTCACTTTTTAGAAGCCCAATTCTGCAGATATGTCTTTGTGAATGCTAGTAAATGATATAGCGTATACGCCTGTACTTTGGGGTGAAGAGAAAATAGGAGGTCTGGGGGCTGAGCCCCCAAAAAGCTTTAGAACCACGCCCTTTACTTTAGCTTAGAATGAATCTCCCATAATAAAGCATTCTATGGGCGACAAGGAATTGTGAAAGTTCGTAGCAGCTTTTACAAGACAAGCGCTTGGAAGAAAGTATTTTGGTCAGACATCTATGAATTTGACTCCGACTGATTCCAAATTGATCTCCTTTCATACTCTCGTTTGTCCACAGATCGGTGTGCCATCGGCAATTTGAGGTCATCTCCCGTTAAATGCAAGATGCAAATCCCGATTATTCAGTAGTACTAAAGATGCTTTCACAGGGGAATGCCAAAAGAGTTTGAACGCGTAAGTTTGCCGCGTTGTCGAGGTTTATGGATTTGCGCTAAAAAGGACCTAAAGGTCAGAGAACGTGGTTCTAAAACTTGTAGGCTTCAGGAGCCTCTCGCGGTCCTCGAAAATCAATTCCGTGATCCACCAGTTTGGGAACCACTGGCCTACAAGCTATTAGTTTAAGAACAAATTAAAAACAATTCGGCCTCAAAATTTGGGGAAAATGAAGAACAGCCAGTCTGAACTTCAATTTTACTGGTTCTTATGGAAAAAAGAGCGTAGTGTATATCAAGGGTCACCAAACTTTTGAGGTTTGGGGCCAAAACCACTATACAATACCTTTGTAGGGGCCAGATGCTGGTAATATACCTTGTCGGAAAACTCGTACACACTTGCTACTGAGCAGTTATGTGAGCTCTCATACTTGCATCAAACATGACCCCCACTCGCACCTCAGAAGATTTTCTCAGAATTTCGCACCGTTTCTCTGCTGTGCTATCTATTCCTTCAGCTTTCATGCAGACCCCTAAAATACTCTTTTTCTTCTCTTACACTTTTTCAAAAGAATGATCCCTCTTTGTTCTATACTGCAATCTTTCGATTCAATCTTTGATGAGATGCAAACAGGGCTGTCATGAAATGATATCCTACAAGCGGGATGTACAATGGATTTTTGTAAATAGGATAGAGGGAGGGAAATGCAGGGGGCTGGGAGGCGGAGCCCCAAAGATTTTGATAACCATGCCCTTTACTATGGCTGTAAATGTGACAGACGCCCTATTTATGAGGTGATTTCTGTTTTAATTAGAGACTGGCTAACAAGAGATGTTGTATTTCGACATCTTATTGCATCGTGTTGTTTCAAAAGGAAGGAATGGATTGGAATTGAGGATTCTTGTTTTCAAGCACTAAATTCTCCTCCATTAAAAGGCTTCATCAATGCATATTCAAACTTTCTACCACTTCACAGATCCATTCTATCACACCGCATCTCAACTGATAAGTTGGGAATTTTGATGAAGAGTCGTAGAAGGGTGGTTATAACTACTTCACGCTTTAGCGGTAGGTGGTTCTACACGTTTTTCGTGATTTTCCGTGATGGTAAAGTGGGAGGGAGGGTGGTACTTAATGCAATGCAGTGGTTTCTTCCTAAACTGTAATAAGAGGAGCTGGGATGTAGGAAATATAATGATCAAACCCTGGACCGTTATGATTGTAAGCCTACTCATATTTATTCTACCATATTCTCAACCTTCTCATTCATCTCATCAAACATTATTTGTTATTTTTATGCTACTCACAATAATCATAATACACGAATCATCCACCATCTTACATCAACCTCACTTTCAGATTATGATGTATTATTCTCGTATATTTGACTCTCTCTCGATAGTAGGCCATCTTATGACATCCATGTTGTTCAATTCATGTTTGATTCTATAGACTCAACTGCAAAGTATTACATGGACCACGCCCATTCTTGCATGTATGAACTGCGAATGAGAAAATATAAATAGAAGGAGAAAACCAACATAGGGTTGTAGCATTTTTCTAGTGTTAGGAGTGTACCTTTCCTTCCCCTCCATGGCCGGCAAAACCGGGGGCCGGGGGGGCCATGGCCCCCCACTTTTTTTGGAGCAAAATTTCTTTCATGAATATAATCATGGCAAACGCATTTGACAGTCTTGTAAAGGCAAAAAAATAGAAAATATTTGTCTGGGGGAGGCCTAAGCCTAAGCCATTTTAAGCCATTTTAAGGCCTCGTAGATGGTATAATCCCAAGAGCTTCCGGGGGCTCCGCCCCCTGCACCCCCGCCAGGGCTATGCCCTGGTTCCACTGGGGGGCTTACAGCGCCCCCACACCCCCAGCTATTATAAGCAATGATGGAGTCATTGCATGCGTGCATACGGCGCGCTACTAGACCCTTGAGGGCAAAAATATTTTCACGACTTTGGCCCCCCCACTTTCAAAAACGTTTTGCCGGCCCTGCCTCCTTTGGCAAATACATAGTTGAGAACTTATCCAGCCTAAAACATGTTCGATGAAGGGAACTCAGCTCCCCAAACTCTTATTAGAAGCAAGGTCTTTATGCGTTATCTTGAAATTTACAGAAGTGAGATGCAATGTTCACTCATTTTGTTGTGAAGCCGCACAGGTAACAATTAAGCCATTTCTTGTTAAAAAGTTTTTACCAAACTTATTTTGGAAATCATTAAACCTAGGACTGAAGCTAGGAAAATCAGATATGATTTTGGAATGCATAACTGGTATTCAAATCCTGCCGATAGGACATTCTGTGTTTTTGAATAAATGCTAGTCAGTATCTCCGGTACCACAACTTCATGAAACTTCTAAAATACTTTCTTTACATATCATTTGTCACGTAGCTGATGCAATACTGGCCCTCAAATTAATATTTCCCACATATTTTCAATCTTTCGGAAACAACTTCACGAAATATTATTGCATTCTGCCTCCGATGCGATGCGTCAACTTATCGTGAATTCTTTTTTCTGATTGGGGGCATTGAGACAGTTGTCTGAGCATAATTACGCTTATGTATTGCACAATTACAGGACTGTGCTTCTAAGCACTGTGATCAGTCAAGGATTTGGTGGCATTTTACACAAGAAGACATTTATACAGAGGAAGCATGTGTATCAAGACAGAACTCAATAGCCTATATATAATAGCCAAAAGTTTGTAACCCCCAAAATAGATTTTATTTTCATATCAAAGCTCAAAATAAAAGACTTATATAACAGCAACTTCTAATCACTTTCTTATTAACTTTGAACTGAAGTAGTTACCCAGTTGTTGTTGAAAGTATGTTCTCAATAACGTCAAGGTTTTGCAGCATGATTTGATGATAGTAACCTTCTAAACATGCATAATGCATGGATGTAGGAACCAGGGATCACATGGCCCCACTTTTCCCAATTTGTATATGAAGTACCCTGTTCAGTTTACATAGTTGTTCTGCTGTGCTTGTTGAGGATGCTCCTGAATGCATAAGTGTCCCATTTTTGAAGGCTTCCTGCATCTCTGGTGTGAAGTTGGGAAATTCAACATGCAAAATTGATTATGTTTACTATTTTAGCAGCTAATATTTTTCTACCAATTCTATCATTTTTTGTTGTAATCATGTAGTTTGGTGTTCACTAATCTTATACAATAGTTCTATTAATTCTGCATTTTGCACAGTTTGTGTGTGTATAACTAAAAGATACTATGCCCAGATACCTATTGTATTCCTTGCCAGCTACCTAAATGGCATGTACCATAGATTTCATCCTTGAATAGGATGCCTACTGGATTCCAGCATCTTGACTTAACTAGGCTCATTTGACCAACCAATAAGTTACACTTCAAGGAGGTGAAATGGGAGAGGAAATACATGCCTTGAAGGGAATGCTGTCTAAAAGAAATAGAATAATTAGTGAATACTAAATCTTAACCACACATGCAGCTTTACTTTGCGGTAGCGACTTAGCATGTATCCAGAAGTTAACCAATTTTATAAAACAATTTTTGACAAGTTGGGCACCTGCAATACAAAAAAAGTGCTTTAGACTTCCATTACTTGGATCTGTTATAGGCGTTGGAGGTGTACGTCCATGCTACCTCAACAGCCTGCTTTTCGCAAAAAGAATAAAAATGCCGCCAGAACTGCTATCTAACTATATTTGCAATATACTGCTCTTTGCAACGTCAAGCTTTCTATTTCAGTGGCACTCGGACCACCTTTGATGTACACCGATGAAACTTGACAAGTTTTCCGTTTTCCAAAGGTTGCTGCAGCTATGCTTTTCAATACTTTCTAATGCTTATTCTGGCATCTATATGTATATCAATGAATAAACAACAAGGAAAAACCAGGAAAATGCGATGAGAACTGTCTCTACGGGATCGTTCAGTATTGTTATGAACTGCACTAACAACAGCAACAAAGACTTTTAGACATGCATTCAAGATGGCGGTCATCGCCCCACACGCCCCATGGTTGCTTCAGGCCTCGGTTTGGAGTGCGCAGGATTGATAAACAAAATGGCTACCAAAGATGTGGAGTTGCCTTCTGACCTTGTTGAATCGATGTCGAGTCTACAGAGGTCATTAGATGACTGTGATGAGATACTGCGAAATTTGACGAAAACTCCTTTGCATGATATGAAGAATAAGGTAATGTTTAATTTAGTATATACTGGCAAAGCTTAGTAGACTGTCTATGGCTTGGTGTATACAAAGAAAATTCAAAGCATGCAAGTGCACTTGAAATCGAATTAAAGAGTGGTGAACCACTTAAAGGATAGTGAACCAAAGTGCATTTCATGCACTTAGGTCCGAAGATCTCCGGCGTGGAGTTAGCTTTCCTGGCGGCGTGGATATAGCTAAACTACTCTTTGTCAGATGTGCCTCGGGAATCCTTAGTATTGTATGGTCTTCTGTGCTCTGCTTAGACACAGCTTTGAAGTTGAGCTAATTATATAATCTAAGTGGTGCGTAGAAGAGCTGAAAAATGGAGTTTATTGTTAGGATAAAACTGAATTGTCAAAGGGAGAATTCAGTTTGAATTTCAGTTACACATCTCCTGACTGGCAACTTTGCTGCGCGCCCACAATATTTTGCCCACGCTCTAGCTTACGCGTTTGCCAGTATTGGATGCACACAATTAATGTATTGGTTTGCTGGCCACACATATGAAGAGGTGAAGAGTTAAGCACTTAAAAGTATTCTAAAATATTTTGACAAAATTTGATGTGTGCAGAAAATTTCTGGAATTTCCCTTTGATGTGCACTGTGAATTCTTGAATAATGAAGTTTTCCATGAAGTAAACAAACTTCCCAGTTAGGTACATTCTGAATGGTGTGAAATGCCATGTCTACACTACACAAACTAACCTAGGCTTGCCCCAGGTTAGTTTGATCTGGGGCAAACCCAGGTTGTTTCCACACTAAAGTTACCTAATCCACAGTGTGGACAGAAACTTAGGGTGAACCTAGGTTAAGAGAATCTATGCATGTACAGGAGGCATGTTACTCTGAATCCTCATCACAAATGTGAATCAAATATAGTGGAGAACAACATGTACAGTATTAAGACTTGTAGTTTAATTATTTTTCTAAAAATTACAATGATAACAAAGCTTACAATACTGTAGTTGAAATAATATAGAGGAATTATGTTTTGAAAAGAATTAAGAACATCATTATGCCGCTGCTGATGTAAATCAATAATTATACATATGTAAGCACAAATTACACTCAGAAAAACACTCAATTGCAACAATCAAATAATTGAAGCCATAAGTGTAAACTAACCTAGGTTTGCCCCAGGTTTGTGTCCATACCACATATTTCACAACTAGCCTGGGGCAAGCCTAAGTTGAACCCATCTCTGAAGCTGGGCTAAACTAACCTGGGGCAAACCTAGGTTAGTTGTGTCCATACTATGAAATCTAACCTGGGTTAGTTGAAATCTGGGGCAAACCTAGGTTAGTTTGTGTAGTGTGGACACGGCTAAAGAGTTGTCAATGCACTGAAACCAGACTGGAAACTTTGCTGCATACCTGCAATATTTTGCCTGCGCACTAACCTGTGTGTTTTCTATGATCTTTGTAGTGGTTTTCTGGCTTTGCATGTGGAGAGGTAGAAATTCAAACACTTAACATAATTCACATAAATCTCAAAATATGATCTGCACAAAAAATTCCAAGAAGTTTCCTCAGATGCACACCACATATTTTTTAACATTAACATTGTCCATGCAGTAAGCAAACTTTCCAGTCTGGCATTGAAGTGTTACTTTTAAACTTAATGTTGTTTCTTTTCAGCTTGAACCAATTGAAAAAGCCAGATTGGACTTAACTACATCGTATACAATAAATTCACTGTTTTGGGGTGAGTAGGTCTCCTTTATAGAATCACTTATATGTTCACCTTCAATTATCTTTCCCTTGCAACATTTTTGTTTACTCAAAGAATAATGTACACATGCTAAGCATAATATAGATTTCAAGTTCTCAAGTGTACAGCCTGACAAAATTAATAAGGAAATAAATGTCTTGTATTGTTTGACATTTTGCCTTTTTAAATCTTAGTTTCCTTATTGCTAGTTTCCTTGGTCCTTACTATATAGGAGTTTCTTTTTTTTAAACAGTTATTCTCTTATTGGGTCACTGAAATTTTCTGCTTTACTAAGCACATGGAAATCTTGAAAGTCTGCTATTTGTTGTGAAAGTGTATGATTTAGATTCATGTTCCTTCTATTCTGATGGGCCAAAGACATGAGGCTTCATGTCTTTGGACCAGTGGAAATATTTATTATGTGATGGAAAGAAGGAAAATTGCTAATAGAGAGTAGATTATTATGCTGATTATTCAAAATTTGACTTAATTAGTCATGACAAAAGCGTAGGATTAGTAATTGGCAAGTTTTTCATTTAATTTTTGTAATATATTACATGATTGAAGTATCGAAATTCTTGAGTGAAAACAGCTCACTTTCCTGTTAGATTTTCTTTTGAGTGTAAGCAAGTCATCTACAATCTTCAAATAAGAGACTTTGCCCAACTGTCAGATACCAAGACTTTTCAATATGGCATTGATTCTATCAAATAGGGGAGGATGCTCTAAAGCAAGCATCCAGATGCCATAAAGGTCCCAACAACACAAAATAGTGTATGAAATGATAAAAATTGGATGTGTTTGCTTTGCAGCTAATCACGACGCAAATACATTCTTTCTCTTTTTATCCTCTTAATTTTTAGTATATTAGTTAATTATTTTGCATGATTATTACTGCAGAAGTGCAGTTGTGCACAGCCTATTACACATCAGTATATTTGCATCCTTTTCATTGCATATACATGATATATTTTGACAGATATACAATTAAAGTTGATGCCATGGCACCATACTATTTGTAGGTAGACAAGTAGCATTAGTGTTTTTTCAAGTACAAGTAGGTTAGATGACAACACCAGTATTAATGTTTTGGTTAGATATGTCAAAATGTGTATGCTTTTTACTTTGTAGTGTATCTTGTTACTCAAGGTGTAAATGCAACTGACCACCCAGTAAAAGGTGAACTTGTAAGTGAGTTTAAAAAGGTTGACTTTCCAAGTTAGATATTAGATCAAGACAGTTACATTCTTTAAGAGTATGAAAATAATTCACAGTAAGGAGAAATGTTAAGGGTTTAATTATACAGTTGTTGTTGTTGTGCTTCAATCTTGACTTCTGCCCCTTGGAATAAATGAATTTTTGTCTAAGCTTGAAGTTTCAAAATGTTTCTGTTTAGGACAGAATTAAAGCATATATGTCTAAAATTAAGGATACTGAAGAAAAAGTGAAAGGAGGTCAGTAGTCCACATTTTATGGTACTAGTTAGCTTTATATTAATTCACAAACCTAAATTTATCGACAAATGGTTTTTAACAGAAATTACCTTTTATACTGCTTCTGAACATTTAACTGGCTAGAAGTCTGATTGAAAGTTGGCGTTCTTAGCCAATGGGTGTTGTTTGCTACTTAATGACAAACCATTACCAAATTGCTAGGATCTATCTCTTTTTCAGATGGAGAAGCAATTTTTTGAAATGAGTCTGGTGTACAAATTAGTTTTTTCTTCAAATCTAAAAGAATTGACAATTGCCTCAACAGCATTCTTGCATTGTAAATTACAGTAGACAGAATAACTATGAAATACAGTGGTGGTTATTTGGAGGCAAGGGGAGCAAAGTGCCCCCAGATGACATCAAGTCTGCAAATTCTAA
>OLMO02000275.1:16690702-16704552 GCA_900291935.2 Cassiopea xamachana
ATACCCCTCCCTGTAATCTGCTAATGCTTTGCTCAATAGCTTATTGTGTATTTTCTGTGTGTAATTATCTTGTAGCTATTTCACACAGTTTTTAATACTTCATTTAACTAAGATTTTTTTCTTCTTTTGTCCTTTCTAATACATGATTTTTCCTCCTTTGTACTAACAATTTTTTCTTTGTATTATATGGTTTTTTCTCCTTTGTACTATATTTTTTTATCTGTTGTACTACTTGAATTTTTCTAATTTGAGCTGCATGATTTTCCCTCCTTTATACTACATGTTTTGTTTTGTAATTTCCATTGCATGATTCTTTAATTGTTGTACTACTTGAATTTGTCTAGTTTATACTACACGATTTTTTCTGCTATGTCCTACATGATTTTTTCTGCTATGTCCTACATGATTTTTTCTAATTTGTACTACACGATTTTTTCTACTTTGTACTACACTATTTTTTCATTGTTGTACTACTTGAGTTTTTCGAATTTTTCACTACACGATTTTTTCTAATTTGTACTACATGATTTTTTCATTGTTGTACTACTTGAGTTTTTCAAATTTTTCACTACACGATTTTTTCTAGTTTGTACTACATGATTTTTTCATTGTTGTACTAGAGTTTTTCAAAATTGTCACTACACTTTTTTTTCTAATTTGTACTACTTGATTTTTGCATTGTTGTACTACTTGAGTTTTTCAGAATTTTCACTACATGATTTTTTCTAATTTGTACTATATGATTTTTTCATTGTTGTACTACTTGAGTTTTTCAAAATTTTCACTACACGATTTTTTCTAATTTGTACTATATGATTTTTTATTGTTGCACTACTTGAGTTTTTCAGAATTTTCACTACACGATTTTTTCTAATTTGTACTATATGATTTTTTCATTGTTGCACTACTTGAATTTTTCAAATTTTGGCTAGCCTTGGAGATTTCATCCTTTATCTCATTTCTTTATCTTAAACAATATATTGATTACAAAACCTTTCGTTTTTTTGACCCGAAAGCTAATACTAGAGCGCCTATTTTCTATTTACTACCCAAAATACACAAGCCTGGTACTCCAGGTAGACAAATTATATCAGGGTGTAATTCACCTACAGCTAATTTGTCAACATATATAGATTTTTATCTAAAACCTATCGTTAAACAATTACCATCCTATATCCAGGATACAACACATTTCCTACTTACACTTCGGAGTTTTGATGGCACAATACCACAGAACTCGATTTTAGTGACTTTTGATGTTAAATCACTTTACACAAATATCCCCCATGATGAGGGAATCACCTGTTGCTCAATTGCCCTTCAAACATTCTACGGACAATATCTCCCTTTGCCATTGAAATGCATGTTGCAACTCATTACCTTTATCATCAAGAAAAATTATTTTAAATTCAAGGACACCTTCTACCTTCAGACACACGGTACTGCCATGGGGTCTCCGTTTGCCCCCAACTACGCCAATATTTTTATGGACCACATTGAACGGCAAATCCTGCACTCTGCACCAGATAACAAAAAGCCAATTTTATGGTTACGTTTCATCGATGATATTTTTGCCATTTGGACTTATAGTCACGACTGCCTCCACCAATTTTTTGAACATATAAATACCATACACCCTACTATAAAATTTGAGATGTCCCAATCTAAGGACAGGATACCGTTTTTAGATACACTTGTAATCCTTAACAATAACAGTGGGTTTCAAACCACTCTATATAAGAAACCAACAGATGTCTCTCCACTACTACATGCACTTTCGTTCCATCCTAACAGTTGCAAAAAGGGCGTTATCTATAGTCAGGCTCTCAGATATCGCCGGATTATTTCTGATGATGATGATTTCGCTCACCATTTAGAGTATCTACAGGCTATACTCATTAAACGTGGTTATAACATTGGTCTTATTAGTGAAATCTTTGCTAAGGTACGTTCACTCTCACGTAACAACTTATTACAATACCACCATCACTCCCCTACGGTTAAATTGCCCTTTGCTGTCCCCTACAATTCAAATACGTCCGAAATTGGTAAAACACTACACAGTCACTGGCACTTTATCCAGGAGGATGATGAATTACAGGATTTATTCTCCATCAAACCAGTAGTGGCTTTTCAGAGAAGCAAAAACATAAAAGACATCCTTGTCCATTCCAATATGGCTGACTAACATCGACTTTATATACACACCTTATGATTGGTAAGATATGATGATTATTATTGCCATATCTCTATCACCTCTAGTTCTACTAATAACTGGAGTTTTTGTATGCTTTTCCACTTTCACACCCAACACACTTCTACTCCTCTCCAGGTACGATAGTATCCTTATTTGGATGCTGGGGGGCCTGTAATCAATAGCGTACTGTCATTAAACCCCCGAAACGCTGATTACAGGTTGATAGCTGATGAATCGTACATAAATGCTTATTTCCTTCTACACACACACGCGTGCGCAGGCACACGCATACACGCATACGCGCTTCAAATAATGCCGCACCATATCCCGTCGGCCTTGTGCCCATTGCCACTCGTTGCTGGGACTACCCTTTATTTCTTATTTTTACATTTATATTGTTTCTATACAAAAATTTTTCACTACATGATTTTTTCTAATTTGTGCTACATGATTTTTTCATTGTTGCACTACCTGAGTTTTTCAAATTTTTCACTACATGATTTTTTCTAATTTGTACTACATGATTTTTTCATTGTTGTACTACTTGAGTTTTTCAAAATTTTCACTACACGATTTTTTCTAATTTGCACTACACGATTCTTTCTCCTTTGTACTACATGATTTTTTCATTATTGTACTACTTGAGTTTTTCAGAATTTTCACTACATGATTTTTTGTAATTTGTACTATATGATTTTTTCATTATTGTACTACTTGAGTTTTTCAAATTTTTCACTACATGATTTTTTCTAATTTTTACTACACGATTCTTTCTCCTTTGTACTACATGATTTTTCCTCCGTCATTTAAGATTATTTTGTCTCCTTTAAATTATATTATCTTTCTTCCATTGTACTACATAATTCTTCTCCTTTATCTACATTTTATAGCAATAAACTGTAATTTATACATTTGAAATATTTTTGTGCTAGCACCAATGAAAGTTGACAAAGATGCTGCAAAACGATTCATCAAAAGTGCATTATGGAAAAATAAAGGTATTAGAATTTGCTATTGTAAAGTTGTTCCTCGATACTGTAAAGAATCGTCTATGAAACTTCTGATAAAAGCATTTTATAACCCTATCTAATTTTGGCCCCCGTTTCTTGCTAGCCCCCTTTTTTTGTTAGCCCCCTTTTTTGTTAGCCCCCGTTCTTTGTTAGCCCCCTTTCCTTGTTATCCCCCTCTCTTGTTTACCCTGTTAGTAAATCTCCAAAGCCTGAATTTTGCAATTGTGGTCCAACGTGAATAGCCCCTCCCCCCAACTGGAGTATTAAAACCTTCGAGGGGCCGTTCATTATTTATGCCTCAGGTTGGGACTGAAGATGAATAGGTTGGGTAAAGGATTTTTCGGGCAGTCTTACGGTTGGGTATATCATGTTTTGTCTCTCAAAAGTTGCGTAGCTTATTTTAATAGCTCTATATTGTTGGGTAACTATTTCACAAGGTTGGGTAGCAAAAGTTACCCAATTAAACATTGCTCTTCAGTCCAATCTGAGGCATAAATAATGAACTACCCCTAAGATATTTTGAAGTGTACTTCCAAAGAAAATATGCAATCAAGCCTTGATCTTTAGCTTTTTCGCATCTTCTTTGATTTTACCGACGGTTGTCATATTTTCTTTATCTAATTTTGCAGCTTCAGCCAAATTTGAAATGCGTCATCTGATTATTGTGTTTCTAAAGTTTATAGTGTGCAGTAATATAAACTGCATGGAAAGTGGAGGGTGTGGTTTCTTTACGGTATTCATTGCCAAAAGCTATATAAGAATAGTATTAATTTCAATTATCAATATTTATAAGTCAGGATTCCACAGGGTGTAGTGAATGTCCTGTTTGCTCTTTTGCTGTGGGTTTCAGGATTCCACTGTATGTTCTGTTTCTTCTAGACGAACGCAATGAAAGTGACGATGCAAAGAAGGAAGATAGTCGCCAACAAATGGAATCTTTACCTATTAAAAGAGACAGCTTAGCAAAACGAAAAGAGTCCGAAAGCCATCATAAAAAGAAAAAGAAAAAGAAAGTGAAACAAGACTAGATTGTGCTGTCGAAACATATGGTTGGATTTTTATGAAATTCGCTTTCATCCAGTAGTTTATATTTCTATTTTTGGCCATATTTATCATCTGTAGGTTCCTAGTCTACAGGTATATTGAACTTTGGAAAATTATCTTCAATGGAATTTTTAATAACGCTTATACATCTTCTTCCTCGGTGATGTTCTAGAGACTAACAGTGCATATTATCTCAGGAATATAGTGAATGTCTGCGAAAAGACATATTCTACTAAAAAAGAAGTACAACAGAATGCTCACTCAACGTAAGCCCAGTAACAATAATGACTAAAACAAAATATATTTAGTTAGATGCTATATTATTGCAACGAATAAAAATCGAAAACACACATTAGGGCCTTTTTCACAAGGCGGTAAGGTCACCCTCCTAGGAGGGTCACCATACCAGAAGAGTCAAAACACACAGCCTACTTTACATGTAAACTTGCTAAGCTAGGGTCACCATGGGGACAGGGCTAGCTTTCATGGTCTTCGCATAGCTCGCTCCAGCCTCTTTTTGGATGAGAACAAACACTTCATAAATAATGGCGAACGAGCGGCTTATTGCGATGCAATCAGTTTTGCTCTTGTTATCGCTACTAACTGTTTATGTACTATCTTTTTGTGATAGAAAATGTAGCGCCGTAACGCTACGCTACATGATTTACATTATAGCGAGGCCTACTGAGATAGCGCTCCTCCTAGGGTCACCCTACCTAGATGATAGGGTGACCCTAGGCCTAGGATGACCCTACTTAACATGCAAACTGAAAGACAAGAGCAATAGAGGGGGTTACTCTACCGCCTCGTAAGAAGGCCCTAAACAACATAAAGATTAATTCAATGATACATCCTTTGTTTCTATTGCAAAGAAATAGACCACTACCAAACAAATGACGACAATGCCATGCATTATGTTTAAAAATAAAGCGAAGTTGATATGTATTACCCACGTGGCAAGAATAGCACCGATTATTTCTCCAACATAACCACTGCCTACCGCTAAACCAATGTTTAGACCCCGTACTGAGGTAGGCACAATTTCAGACATATACACATGCAAGACTACTAAAAAGCAGTCTGCGGATACCGACGAAACGAAGATCAATGTGGCCAGTATCCAGCGAGAAGGCCCTAAATAGAATGGGATAGCTAGAACTGATAGACTTATCAGCAGGCCTAGAAATGTTATTCTTCTATGGAAATAATGAACCAGGTTGTATGAAACTATTATTGATATCAAAAATCCTAAGGAAGTAGATATTAGATTTGTAGTCTCAACATTCATACGACAATCACTGCAAGCATTCAAAACGTAACTCTGTCCTGATGCGTAAACCAAAACATCTCGACAAATACAGGCAGTGAACCGCAGTACACATGAGACCAATACCCTTTGAAAAATGTCAAGCAGAGGCATTGAAGCGTATCTTTTGTCTAACTGGTTCAATGGGGAGTGATGATTTGTCTTTGCCAGTATTTTCCCCAGTTCATTGTCTTCATCACTCCAATCTCCCTCGCTAGAGGAATCCTTACTAGGCTCTACATCCATTGACATAGAAAGAATTTCTTCTATACCAAATTTGACGTTATTTTTTTCCATCATCTGAGATAGGGTCTCAACTAGTGCTTTCTTGTCACCCGTTGACAAAGAATAGCTAGGAGATTCTGGCATGAAGCATGGAAATGCAATCACAAATAGGAGTGGCAGTATGACTGAAATAATTATTGCAATCTGCCATGAGGCATAGCGTAAGCAAGCATACGTGATGAGAACTCCAGTACAAAATCCAATGACATTGAAGAGGTCCATCAATACCAAGTATTTCCTCTTTGATATCGGGAACACTTCTAGCAAATACGGGTACACGAAAAATATCGCATTTTCAAAAAGTCCGTAGGCTAGCATTGTAATGACTATCATTGTGAAACTCTGTGACAATGTTTGCAAGAATGCAACGAAGGCGCTCATTGAACATAGCAGAATTATTGCCTTGCGTTTTCCATATTTATCGGATATGTATCCGGATGGCCAGGATGAGAATGCTCCTGATATCAAATAAGCTGTTATGTATAAGCTTGCCGACAATTTTGATACCCCGTATACACATTGAAAGTAGGGTTCTAGCATTGCTAGTAATGACAGAATACTTCCACGGACAAAAACTCGACATCCAAGTCCAAGCATTGAGATGACTTGAAAGTTGCCGAACCCAATACGATCTATGATGTGGTCCAACTTGTGTCGGTTATTTTCATAATTGTTAATAGTCATCTTGTTCAGTTCTGCATAACCTAAATTCTCAACTCTTCTATCAACGTTCTTTTTATATGGACTTGTATACTTTGTGTAACTCTGAAGAGAAATGAATTTCATACGACAAGATTTGCCATTGAGTTGTGAATTTCATGCGTTATAGCATACTTCAAATGTAATAAAGGCATTGTTGGGCTTGAGCAATTTTTTTGTATTGAAGACTATAGTAAAGTATACAAATAATAGGCATGCTGCATAATCAGTTTATATCATTGTTTGCAAAGGCATCACCATGGCTTCCTTAATGGTTAGCAATCTCAGCCTTCGAAGTTCTTAGGGAGGCTGCAATAATGGCCTCGATGGGAACAATATCCCTTGATATCTCCTTTGAATGCCTATGTGTCCATTGAAATCTCCACGTATTATCAGGTGTTCTTTATACTTAATCACGTCTACTGTACCCTGCAATGTTTGATAGAAATGTCCCTTTTCTGCTACCGACCTTCCCGGCTGTGGCGTATATACTTAAATCATGCTAATGCTTGGATTCTTAAATGTGATTGAAATGCCAAGTATACTTTCATCTACCTGGTTGACTTCTTCCACATAAGCTGCAATATGTGGATGCAAGATAGATGCAACCCCATGCCACCATCTTATTTGCAACTACATATTACCATATAGTTATTGTTTATGACCTTATTACATTCTCCTGTTATTCGTGTTTTACATATTCCCACGATTGTCAGCCCTCTCTCTTTCATAACTTCAGTAAGCTCCTCTTCTTTCCCGTTTGCCGTTGGTATGTTTATTGTCACCAAGTTCAATTTACTTCTTTGTCTCTTCTGTAGATTCGAATTTATGTTTAAGTTTAACCTGGGGATTCTTAGCACCCCCCTGCCAACTGAAGGGCTCCCGTGGACCGGGAGCCATTCCAATTGAGCTCGTCGCGAGTTACATGAGCAAGACTACCGCAGTGGCTTGCTAGGCCTATCCTGAGGGCCATTTTCTGTTAGGGCTAGGCTCCTTAGCCTTATAGCCAACCTCAGCCACTAGGCAGTGGTGGTACAGAGACCTTTTTTAAGACGGCGCCACTCGCTTTATTATAGTGCCGTCAGGGGATATTTGTAGGTTTTAGTTAAGGAGCAGTTTACCAGTCTGCACTTCCTTATGTCCTGCTAACATTACTGCTGCGTGGTCCGCGAATGCGTATTGCAGCTGGCCAGCATACCCCTTGGCATTTCCACCATCCGCCACCTGTGGACGAGCTGGGTAGCCCGCAGCTGAGCCTCCAGAAAAGGCTAAAATAATTTTTATAATTTTTTCCGCAAGCATGGCCTTCAGTTTTTTCTGGAATAACCGAAAAGCCCAAGAAGATTTTGTTTCACTAAGTAGGGAGTCTCCGACCGAAATCCTCTGAAAGCAAAGCAGTTTCTGCCATGCCTAGATTTTAATCTTGGAAGCCTAAAACTCAAATTAGAGCAACGTAAAGTTCGAGAGACTCTAGTAAACTGTTCTGTAAGGTAGAGAGGTGCCTCAGCATTAAGTGCCTTATGGACCATGCTTGCGGATTCTTGCTTTATCATATCAGAAATACTAGTCAGTTGTAATTTTCTTAGCAAAGACCCAACAGACACATCATATGCACTATATGTAACTATGCGAAGGACTCTATCTTGCAATTTGTATAGGGTATTGCGAGTAGTGACCACACATGAGCCCCAAACAGAGCAGTAATATCTGAAATGAGGTTCTAGTAGTCACAAACATAGCATTTTCAATCAATTGGTTGGTGATACGTTTTTGGCATACTTTACCACCCTAATAGCCCCGGAAACCTTGGGTTTGATTATCCAAAATAACTCCCAGGTACTTTACAGATTTTTTCTGCTCCATTGCTTCTCCAGATATTTTTAAAATGTGCCTGTTTGAGCTTCCCGCTGTTGCTTTGATGCAGTTTTTGTTGTTGTTTACTTTATATTGAGTAGGCTGTTATACCTAGCTTTTCAGCTAATTTAGGCCTACTGTGCATGCTGCATCCATGCATGGGACCCCTAGTTTAACGTCCCTTCCGAAGGAGAGCGGAGTGAGCTGTTTTGGTCGTTCATCTGGAAGGTCGCCCATCCAGTTTCTGACCGTACACAACCATGCTTAACTTAGTTAAGCTAATGGAACTGGCTGGGCCGCTTGGCCACTCACCCCGCTAACTCACCCAGTTAGCTGTTTGTGCCTATATCATAGATGTGGCCTTTGTAACATTTAAAGTTAGTTTGTTTCCATGCAGCTATTTTCTTAGGTTTTCTAGCTCAGTATTCATGGACTTCGTTCTATCTTCAAACAGAGGAGCATTCATTGCAAAAGAGACTCTTGGGCTGGTTCATGAAATAGGAGGTAAGACCAAGATTTTTAGGGATAATTTGAGGTAATAATTCAAATATACTTCAGTTTGATCTAGCCAAGATTGCCATCCAGGCTGGAAAACTTGCAATCAATCCAGTGGTGGCGCCAGGACTTTTCTCACGAGGGAGCTGACTCTATCAACGAGGGGGCTAAAGGAGGCATGTAGGGATTTGCCTCCGTATATTCTCAAATTAACCTCTGACCTCTCCTTCATTGCTGTAACTAAACTAGCTAATGAAATGATTGAACCATTTCCAGATAAACTTAAACTTGCAGTTATTTCACCAGTATTTAAAAGCGGTGACAACAGTCAAAACCAACAGTCGTCAAAGTAATGTCCTTTCATCACTACGAAAAGTCTTTGAGCTCCTACCGTTGAAACAATTCCTACCATTAAGAAAGACTCGCGGCAGAGATGGCGGGATGGCGTCGCTAGTGATCTCGAGGCACTCAACCTGACAAGTGACGTGGCGCAAGACCGTGTGGAGTGGACAAAGAGACTAGCATCAGCGACCTCGAGAATCCGAGAAAAAGCTGCGGAAGAAGAAGAAAAAAGACACTCGGCGATTCTCTGCCTTTCAAAAAAGGACAGAGCTATTTCGGGTTGTTGAAATAGTTCGCTGCTGCATTGACAAAGGAGGTTGGGGTGTCACTGTCATGGTACAGATGGACGTTTCAACATTACGACTGTCTGTCGAATGATCTTATTACTATAAATTCTATGGGTGTGGGATGAAAACACTCTCTTTGCACTATAACGAAATCTGTAATATCGATGTATATTCAACTTGCTCGCGTGCTTGCTTATTCCAATTACCCCCCTTTAATCACTGTATTCACTACATACATCAATACTACATGCCTCCCTTCTTTTCTAAAAGCAAAACAATAGGAATATAAAATGTAAATGTTATGAAATGTTACTAAGAAAGAGAAATTCTGTCGGTTTTCTCAGCCTCGCAGCATGCATGCGTTGCAGTCCCATGTAGTTAGCGCTGCCATCCTTCCTTGGCGAAATGATCAGTATAATATTTCTTGCTTATTTAGATTTGAAACTAGGTAATTGCGTCAACAACGCATTGTTCACTTAGGCCATACACGCACTTTCTTATGAATCATTTTCCTCACGTGTATCCACACCCAAACCTACATATTATATATACTGATTTATGATTGGGTTTTATTTTAAGAACTCGTGTTTTGAAGATTATATATAAGACATAGTAGAAATGAGAAATTAAGAATCAAGAAGCAATTGTCAATGACGCTGCCACTAAAATAAAAGATTCTTTTTCTTGAGTTTTCTGCTCGAAACAGTGTTCGTAGAATCAGCGAGAACGAGATATACGAAAGTCTCAACAAAGTTCATGTCTATATAGCACTGGTGCTCTTCTTGTTCTGTTTCATCTCCTATAATCGCATGCTAGTTCAGCTTCTTTATCGCAATACTATAATCCATCCATTCACGTCCTGAATCCGCTTAAAATGCGAAATGGTTCATGTAATACTACTTAAACTTAATGTCATTCATCAATCACTAAATAATACAATCATATATCCCACTAGAGTATAGGCAATGTATAATTGGCTTGTCTGCTAGAACTACTTAGAAATAAAATACAAGTATATAAAGAGAAGATCAATTGTTCTACAAAAAAAATTAAATAATAAGAAAGAATATACATGTATGGATGAATATGCTCTTTAGCTCTTAAAAGTGTTACAAGGCTGGGTCGGTCCACAGCTTGTTTCTACGGTTCATGATTTTCATGATAATGGACTTTTGGACACTATTATCAATAGCTAGGTCTTTCATCATGGTCGATATTGTGTCGGATGACGCTTCATATATGCCAAGGGCACTCATAGATAATAATAATAATATGACAAATAATAATGATAATATAATATGAAATTCTTCAAAGTTGGTTTTACATAGTTTTTAGAAACTAATTAAGACCAACTATTTACATAATCCTACTCTAAAATACAACTAAGTTGTAAAATAAAGAAAAAAGAGAGAGAAAAGGAAGGTCGCGCTATATATATCACGGCTTTACTTTTTACAGATTTGCATTTGCAGTCCTCTTCACTCCAACTTTTAATACTGCTCCTAAAAGAGCAGGCGATGTTTTTCTTTGCTTTCTGCCACAAGTGTCGTGCCTTTACGAGCACTTACCTTGTATGGAGTAGTATTGAACATAGGCATTAATTTCTGCTTCTACTCTTGTTGTAAGAGAACAGTATCTCCAACCTTATTCGAGGTTTCTTTGGCAATACGATATAAATCTGCATAGGACTTCATGTAAGCACAACGTTTCTGCTCATTATCTTTAGCTTTTTTATGCCGATCAACAATAGTGTGAGGTTTTAATGTTGATAATGCTCCACAAACCATTCTGTTAAACAACAATACGGACGGTGCTACTTTAGTTGTTGTTGTTGTTGTTGTTGTTGAGACTGTTTACGGCAGTCTCCCGAGTGACCTGTTTCCATATAATCTTAAGGAATTGTAACGATTGTAAGGAATCTGCAAGGAGGGCAAATGGAGTACTAATTGCCAAAGCCACATGGATTGTATTGCTATTGTTAGAAGAAATGTTATTATTCCTATTGGACAGCGATGAGCGCGTGATTAATTTTTAACAATAGAGATGCCGCAGACTGTCTGCGACGATCGAAGATTTTTGTTTCCATATAATCTTTAGCAGTACAAAAAGTTAAAGTTAAAGAAATTTTGGGGGCTCAAGCCCTCTCCCCTAAGCACCCCCTGTAGTACAATTACCGATTATCAGGTGCTGTAGCTTTAGAAGATAGAAAATGTAAGCTTCTGTGAAGCATTTTCCAACAGAGCAAGCTTACTTTCAAAACGCAATGAGCTTCTTGGTAAATGTCTATGTGATGACGTCATATTAAAAAGTGCTGATGTCAATAAATCAAGCTTAAATATACATTAAACAAAACCTTGTCTTGTGGCGAGTCTGAATATGCAATTCCTACTCGAAAATTCTGCACCAATGAAGAGCAATTCGGGACTGTCTCGATTTTGACCATCAAACGACGTCATCGACATTTCCAAAATAGTCTCCTGGCAGACTTAGAATGCCTGGGCCTTCATCTACAAGAATCCGTCGAGAAAACAAATGTTAGGTTGAATGTTAGATTGTCAGGCTATATGTCCTGTCTACTTCCAAGTGCACCAACTACGACAAGTATAACAGTTGCTTTAAGATGTCACATCCTTTCTACCTCAATTTGAAGATCTTTGCATTTGGAAAGCTTATCAAATTGTCTGTCAGAATTAAATAGGCATGTTTTGCTTTTGTAATCTTTGATTACTATATCTGGCCTGTTTGTTTGTATTGTTCTGTCTGTGTTTATTAGGAAGTCTCAAAATAGCGTGGTGTTTTCTCCTTCTACTACCGGTGGCGTTTTATTTTCATACCATTTCTCAGGGTGTGCTACGTTGTAATTCTTGCAAATTTTCCAATGTAAGTATTGTCCAACTCTATCATGCTTGTTCTTGTATTCATTTGGTTTAAATGTAGGGCGTCCTGACACTACATGATCTATTGTTTAATCATATTGATCACAAAAGCGACATTCGAGTCAGTACCATTTTTCACTTTTTTTTGATTGATAATTTCTGGTGAACAGACTTTGGTCTTGCGCAGCCATTATAAACCCTTCTGTTTCAGCCTTTAGACCCATTCCATGTAGCCACTGGTGTGTTTTTTCTTGATCAACATCCGCTTGCCTGCTGCGCTTTGGATACTGACAGTGAAGAAGTTTACCTTCCTATCTCTCTTTTATTTTCTTTAGTCCTTCTTGCTTGACTCTGCTCTTTAGATTCTTAGCTTGTAAAGCGTAAGGTAATCCGGCGTCTATTGAGGTTTTTATGTTTTGCTCTGTAGCAAACTTAGTGCTTTCTTTCTTAACTGAGCTTAGTTTTTTGCTTTGCTCGTGAATATGCACCAACTTTAGCATCCAGTCTTTAGTGGTTTCAAGGTATTTCTGTACGCCGATTGTTGTTGTTTTCAGGCTCAGTTTAAGTTGTATCATTCCTCTACCCCCTTCATTTCTAGGAATGTATAATAATCTATCTACATCAATCTTAGAATGGTGCATTTGATTGCAGTTCATGGACTTTCTGATTTTGGTATCCATCTTCTTTATACTTGATGGTGTCCAGTTGACTATATTGAAGCTGTAGGTACGGGAATAGCTAACATGTTGATAGCTTCTGTACGGTTTGCAGAGTTGAGTTCAGTTTCTAGCATTGCACGGAATTTACGATAACATTCTTTTCTTTCATCTGGCTATGTTGGATTCCTTCACTCTCGTTGAAGCCTAGATACTTGTAAAATTATTCTTGATTGAGGCTCCCAAAGTGCTGACAGTGACACTGCTACCACTGCTAGAGGATGACATAAATGGTAGACTTTAGGCTTCAACATCGTGATTTTTGAGTCCCTTCCTAACATAAAACTATATCGCAGAATATGAATTGCATCGAATTCGCCAAATTTTTTAGCGCAAAAAATGTACGTAAGTACTAAATGGATAAATGTAATTTTTTGTCCTACTGTGAGTTCTTTCTCGTCTTCTACGTTACCTGCAGTTTTCTTCTTCTTTCTTCGTCTTTCTTGCCATCGTGGTCTCACTTCTTCTGATCTTTCTTTTCACGGTCTTTCCTTCTCCTCCCCCTCTCACTTCTTTCTGTCTTCCGTTTTTATTCAACCTCTCTATTGTTTCATCATCTCGTTTTTCCATTGTCTTCCCTTCATTTGTATTGGCTTCTTCACANACGGGGGGGGGGCGATGCCAGCTCTAAGTTAAACTATATGTTGTGACCAAGGAACGCAATGAAAAGGACAATGCAAAGAAGGAGGATAGTTGTCTACAAATGGAATCTTTACCTACTTGTTCCTTACTAAAGAGG
>OLMO02000275.1:16715662-16760596 GCA_900291935.2 Cassiopea xamachana
TGGTGTTGTCGTGACTTAGGCCGTGCTTTGAAAGGCAGAATTCTAATATTTTTTCTCGATATCGGCCTTTGTTCATCTTTCTAAGCTTTTCTGACGCCTCAATAACTATTTCCATATCTTTTTCCATTCTTTCAGTTATGATTTCGACAGCTATTTCGGTACAATAAAGGAGTTTTTGGGAGCTCGATTTCGATGCGTCTTGATCACAGCTTCAACGATATCCATATCTGATCTCCCATCCGATGTTATCCAACTGCCTAAGTACTTGAAATGATCTATTTCAGGGGTCTCAGACTCATTTTACCTGGGGGCCGCTGGGGGCACAGTCTGGGTGAGGCTGGGCCACATCAAGATTTCTACAAGAAAAGCACTGACAAAACATTACACTGTTATCAAATATCTTTATTGCTAACACAAAATAATGAATTAAAGAAATGAAAGAATGAATAGAATAGCAAATAAATCGGTAATAAATAAATAAAATAATACAGATGACTGAAGAAACCGCATATTTACTGAATGACTAGCTGTCGAGAAAAAACTAATAAAATTTTACTCAGTTTTAAATGTCTGTTTTACCAGTTTTTTAAATTTTAACTTTCTGGACAGGAATGAAACATTGTACATGAACTGTTTTCAACATGGGTTCTCTTGCCTACATCTTGCTGGTAGAGATCTGGCAGCGCTTGTTCTCACATAGACGAGCTACATTTGCCTTGAGGGAGGAAGCAGTGGAGACCCTCAGTACAGCTTGAAGATGCTCATCAGTAAGTCTGGACCTGTACTTGGACTTATTGAAGTTCAAGGTGGAGAATAATTTCTCACACAAGTATGTACTTCCAAAAAGGCACATGGTCCACTTGAACATTCGGGAAAGTTTAGGGAAGTTGGGGGGGGCAACTCTCTCAAAAATTTCCCAAGCTTGTCTGCTTCTCCACTCACCTCCCTGAAATTAACTTTGAGTGCAGAGTTGCACTGCAGGTCAATGAGCTCCATTTGAAGTACAGGGGGGGGCATCTTGCACATCAAAGGAGAAAGGGTCCGCAAAAATTTGAAATGTGGTTCTGTGCGTCTTGATGTCTGCAAATCTGTGATCAAATTCCTCCTGTAGCTTCAAAATGGCCTCAACATACTTCTCACCACTGAATGGTGTACCTGCATCCACGAGTGCCTTGCATGCTGGGAAATGGCAAAGGTGTGTTTGAGAGAGCTGGGCTTTCCATAACATGAGTTTTGTGCAGAATGCTCTGACATTGTCATAGGCAGCACTGACACCTGGCCTTGTAGCTTCTTGTTTAGTACATTGTGCTTATGTGTGATGTCAACAAAGAAAGCTAAGTCCATGAGCCATTTGGGATCACTTAGCACAGGAACAGCCACCCCGTGCTTCTCCATGAAGTCTTTTACTTCCGCTCTTAACTCAAAAAATCTCTTCAAAACGTTTCCCCTGCTGAGCTAACGTACCTCAGTGAAGTATAGCACATCCTCATATTCTGACTCAATTTCCTCTAAAAATGCATGGAGCACTCTGTGCTTTAAGCCTCTGGATCTGATCTGGTTGATACATTTCACAACGACAGACATTACATTGTCAAACTTCAGGCATTTGCTGCAAAGGGTCTGCTGATGGATAATGCAGTGCAGCGCTATAACCTCCTCCACACCCTCCTCTTCCAGTTTGTTTTGAACAAGTGCTACCAGACCATTCTTCCTCCCTGTCATTGATGGGGCTCCATCGGTTGTTATTCCAGCAAAGCTCTTCCATTGCAAACCGGCAAATCGAATGGCATCACACAGCTGGTGAAGTATTTCCTTTGCAGTCGTCTGGCCATGCATTGGAATTACTGTGAGCAACTCTTCCATCAATTCAAAGTTATCATCAACACCACGGACATATATTGCTAGCTGGGCAGTTTCTGTGATGTCTGTGGTCTCATCAAGAGTCACCGAATATACACTGAAGCATTTTGCTTTCTCACACAGTTGATCATAAATGTCACTTTACAGGTCAGAAATACACTCTGCCACAGTGTTGGCAGAAAGGCTGATGTTGTTGAACTGACCTTTCTTTTCTGGGCGGACAATATTTGCAGCCTGTAACATGCACTTTCTGACAAATTCACCCTCTGTGAATGGCTTTCCTGCTTTTGCAATCATCTCACTATTGATTTAGCTAGCTTCAACTGTTGCAGAACTCTCTTTGTTTGCTTTCTTAAAGAAATGCTGTTGCCTCAGTAGATGTGTTTTAAGACTGGCAAACTGGTTGCCTCTCTCATCTCCCTGGTATTTTTCATACTCCTCAGCATGTCTAGTTATATAATGACGTTTCAAATTGTATTCCTTGTGCACCGCAACTTTTTCAGTGCAAATAAGATGTGTGGGGTTACCCCTGTGATCAACAAAGAAATATTGCACTCCCCACTTTTCCTGAAATTGTCTGTGCTCATCAACGACCTTTCTTTTCACTGCAGGCTTTGAAAGAGACATCTTTGGGGCTCTGTAATATGTGATTCCACTGGAAACCGGTCGAGCGGAAGCAAGGAAGAGCCGTCCTCATGTAAGAGTGTTTTATGAGTCCAAAACACAGAACTAACCGTCGGGATTTCATCAGAAGGGTATATTTCTCACATCAAATCGCGCCAGGATTAAAACTAAATTCGAAATAATCCCAGAAACTTGCCTCGCGGAGGCAGATGTGGTTTAGCTGCTGTCGTCTTCTCTCAAACCGACGTACACAATGGCTTCTCCTTTACCCAGTTGACTGGTAGAATGAATGAGTGAGCGAGGCACTGGACAGCCTGGCCGATGCCCGGCCCTCCAGACATATACCTCACCGTGATTAGTTCATTCAGCGCCGCACACAACAAGTGTAAATCATATCAATCTTGCGGGCCGTACTTTTATTAATCTTTCATATTAAGATGGGGGCCACAAATTATCGCACCGGGGGCCGCAGTTGGCCCGCGGGCCGCGTGTCTGAGACCACTGATCTATTTGCTCTATCTGCACACTGCTCACTGCCACACTACATACCGGAGCCTGTGCCTTCTTGCTGACAACCAAAACATAAGTTTTATCACAATTTATCCTTAAACGAAGTCTCTCACTTTCTTTTGCAACAACTTTAAAAAACCTTTGTAGCTTTCCTCACTATCTGCAATCAATGCTGTGTCATCTGCGTATCGAAGAATAATATAGTTTGTTCCTTCCAGATCAACACCATCACACATTCTTATTGTCTTAAGGGCTTCTTCACTGTATAGATTAAACAAACCTGATGATAGAATACATTCTTGTCGAACACCCTTTTGTGTACATACCCATTCACAAGCTCTCCCTTTATTCTTATTGTAGCTTTCTGGCCATAATACATATTTCTCATCAGTCTGAGATCTTTTCCATCTATATCCAACCCTTGTATCAATTCCAGAAGCTTGTCATGTTTCACACAATCGAATGCCTTAACATAATCTATGAAACAAATATACAACTCCTTTTGCTTTTCAACACACTTTTCCATGATTGCTCTCAAGCAAAGAGTGGCATTTCTCGTTCCCTTTCCAGGCTTGTATCCAAACTGTTCATCCGATAACTGTACTCTAAGGATACTCTTATTCCTATTTAGCACTACACATAAGATCATCTTTGTTACATGGCTCATAAGGCTAATTGTTATGTGTTCTTTACAATCTATTGTTGCCGGCTTCTTTGGCAGAGCAATGAATATTGATTCTATCATTTCATCAGGTAGATTTTCAGATTCATACACAAAATTAGCAATATCAGTGATCTTTTCAAGCCCAAAAATTCCTAAAGCCTCTATCATTTCAAACGCTATCTCATCAGTTCCCACTGCCTTGTTTTTCTTCATTTGCGTCATTGCATTTTTTATTTCATCACTTGTTATTGGATTCTCAGTCATCTGCTTTTTAATTAATGGCCTATCTATTCTGTCAGTATCTAAATATAGACTATTAATGTACCCTGTCCACCTCTTCTTAATTTGATCCTGTCCCATCAACACATTGCCATCTTCATCTTTTATGCGACTAGATATATATGCCATTTTTTCTTATTAACTACAGCTTTCACTTTTTCATGCATTATTTGAACGTTTTTGTTTTCTAATTCTTCGATCTCTTCACATTGTCGATTTAGATACTCTTCCTTTGCTGCCCTACACATATTTCGAATCTTCATATTTACCCTTCTGTATTCATCCTGGTCTTTCTTCACTCTGCGTCTAAATTCAATGTGATCCAAAATCTCTGATGTCATCCACTTCTTCTTAGCTGTCACTCCACAATTAGGGACACACTCTTGAGCACTATTCACCAAGACTTTTTGTAAAGTTTTCCACTTTTCAGTATCATCTCCACATTGTTTGTAACGGTCTTCCACTTTCTGACAGAACTTGGTCCTCACATTTGTATCTTCTATTAGTACATTCCATTTCATCCTACGCTTCATTTTACTTTGCTTCAACTTTTGCATTTAAATCACCCATAACTATTCTAATGTCTTGTGATCTACACTGTGTTATTGCTCTATCGAGTTGATCATAAAATTTATCTACTTCATCATCAGTGTTATCATTTGTGGGTGCAAAGCATTGGACTAAACAAATATCAAATGGCCTTCCTTTCAGCCTCACCACCATAAGTCTTTCTGAAATACACCAGAATTCACTTTCACATTTTGCAGTTTCCTCATCTAAAAATATTCCAACGCGATGCTTGTGTTCTATTCCTCCTGCATATATAAATGTAGTTCCTTCAGATGCTAATTTTCCAGATTGTGTCCACCTTACTTCACAAACACCCAATATATTAATCTTCATTCTTTTCATTTCCATCATTATGTTATCCATCTTTCCACTTTGGTACATAGTTCTAACATTCCATGTCGCAATCCTCTTATTTAAGTTATTAGTTCTACATACAGTCGCAGGATAACGGTCGGGTATCACCTGTAGTACATGATGGCCCCCACCGAACGAGACCCCACCTTTAAGATCTTTCACGTTGTTGTCTGTTTTACTGTTCACAAACATTACCATGATTATACGAGGCAGAATACGACAGTGGTTTGCCTTTGCCTTCTGTCGGGTAAGTTTACAGAGATCACCACCTCTCTTCTCAGAGAGTCTTCTGCCTGCAAACAGCCATTGCTCCCTGAGGTCGTAGCTCATCTGCTTTCACCACCAGTTTCCTGCTGGATCCACCATTGGCCATCGCTCGTAACCCTGAGCAAGGGACCCTTCCAGGTACTACCAACTGGGTCAGTTAGGCCTGGGGCTCACATAAGGGAAGGGTCGACCACACCCTTGGACCTACGTCATAGGTCCTGCTACCCTGGAAGGAGCAGATAAACGACGATAATAAATTTTGCCGCTAAAGCTTAACACCATCGTTTATCTGCTCATCCAATAAATATTTATTTAAAACTCCCATAGTTGCTTACATTATATATTTAGCATTAGCGCAATAAGTAATTGCAATATTGCTAAAATACACTCTTTTGTGCTTAATTTCAGGGACCGAATTAGCAGGGGGGTGTCTATTTTTCTAGAGCTTCATAAAGTGGAGGGATGGTAATAAAATGACCCACTGGGAAAATCGTAACAACCCTCAAAGAAATAGAAGCGTTGATCATCCCTCCCACCTGATTGTGTTCAGTGAAAATTGGATTGAGTGGTAGGCAGTGTTCCAGCTGAAAAGTGTTATAAATTGTTTGATTAGGAGTTGACTAATGAATAATGAAGTGAAAATGACAGTGAAAAGTTTGGAAATAGTGAAGATGCTCACATGTTGCCAAAAAAGAAGGTTATTATAATGTCAAAAAGTGCAATATGACCACCCTACTACTAAGCACAAAAGAGTAAGCTTTTTTTGCAAAAAAGTTCTTCACAGCCACAGTAATGACCCGTTCTTATTTGTTCACTACCTCAGTATCAAAACTTCTTAAGGATTTTCTTAGCAAATTGTTTTTCGCTCTAATGCTTTGAGCATGTACACTAATAGAAAGTAGAAAAACTCCATGTATACCGAAAATCCTAAAATTGCCCCTCCCCCTCAATAAAACCCCAACACAAGCATTTGACTGCAGCTGTTTGAGACCTTTTAGTGCTGTGAAGAGTTGAAGAAAAAACAGCCATTAATCACAGAAAATCGCATATCCTATAAAAAAACAACATCATATTGCTTGTATCTGTAGCATCAAAAATTTGCTCATTGGTAGAACAATTTCAAATGGAATATGACCAAATAGCACACAAATTTTTTAAGTCTCCCGCGAATAAGCCCTCCCATGGCATAAGCCTCCATGCATAAATCCAAAAAATAAATAAGTCATCAGGGGTCTTTTTAGAAGGCCTCATGGTATGCATTAGAAGCATGCTCGTATTCCAGTCAACAACAAAAGCTGTGTTGCATTTTCTATGAACTGGTCTGACTTGGGTTTTTCTCAAATAAATACAAACAAATCTAAGACTATCTATGCCTGTATAATATTTGTTTTTGTGTGATTTAGCCGAGTTGCTAAAGCTTACGCATTCAGATTAGCTTATTGGAGCTTATTGGAGCTTATTGGAGCTTATTGGTAGAACAATTTCAAATGAAATATGTCCAACTACTTGAAGAATCTTTCAAACCTTCCCCCCTCGAAGAAGGCCTATGCAAAAATGCAAAAAATTAATAAGGCCCCAGGGGGCCATTCAAGGATTTAAGGTATCTAAAATAATGATAAATCTAAATAACTGACCGAAATATAACATACATAGCAATTTATACATAAATAATTCGAATTTTAAATTTATAGTAGGCATTGACTATACAAGGCCAAGCCTCAAATTTATAATTTTACTTTCTTCATTCATATTTGAGTGTAGTTTTTGCAAAATCGAAGGAACTTTTCAAAAACATTGATCTAGAAAATCTCACGGGTGGGGTTCTATTGAGACTCCTCACGGCCAGGACTTCTGCCAATAATACACAAATTCTCGTATCTACTCCGAAATCTTAGGAATTACTTCCTAAATGGAGCCCGAAACAACAGAAGCGACTGTCCGTACTGTGAAATTTAGGGAAAAATAGAGAGAGAGAGAGAGAGAGAGAGAGAGAGAGAGAGAGAGAGAGAGAGAGAGAGAGAGACGAAATGACGCTTAGAATATCATCGTCATCATCGTAGTTGAATTCTTTGATTCACTTCTTCTTCGGTGGGCAACTTTATATTCGTTCAGGATTTCTGGATGCGCGAGCGATCTTTAGAATCGTAGTGGAAAGAGTAAACATTTTAATAGCTATTACCTTTTATCTTCATTCCAACTTCACTGTACAAATGGCTCGGCTAGGTGACTCGCGTCCCTGCCATTGAACTTACGAACTCTAACTCATGATTCACATAGTTCTAGTTCCAATGCTCGTTCTTAACCTTACTCGAATCATGATCGTAATCCTTCCTCTTAATTCTAGTTCTCTACGAAGGGTGCGCTTAAATAATGTAGAAATACTGAGTTAGGATGCATCAGCATTTTTACCGACATAGAGTAATCGTTACTCAGCATAAAACACAAAAGAAGGGTAAAGCTAGTTTATTCTATTATACCTAGTCTAGTCGTGTATGACGCAAGGGTAGATAAGCCTTAATCCCTAAAACAATAGAATGGAATGCAGTCTCATGCACAGTCATTATTACGGGGTTTCCTATGGTGTGCCTAGCTTCATGAAATTACAACGTTTGTACTGCTTATATTCAACCTAACTTATTTCTAACGACTAATACAAAATACTTTTGAACATATACGAGCGTCTTACAATTTAATGAATAGAAACTACCGATATAAACATATGCTAACATTTCCTGGAAACTATTATGATTCTGTTGGCTCATTTCCAGTCGAGCCCTCGACGTATCTCACGAACAACTAATATGTGACGGCCCTCTCAATCTTTTCCAAGCCTTGAGAGTCCAAATATCTAATATACAAACGCGAAACGACATAGACCTCTACAGTCTTCTCCAATCACTGTGAGTCTAAATAGCAAATAACTACATGTGAGACGTCCTAACAAGATACAAGTACTTTCGCAAGCTACTTTATCTATCCTAATTTTTCCATGTATAGCTCCATTCTTTCATTTATAATTTAGCAGTATGACAGTTCTATAAGGAAGATTCCCTTACTAACCTAGTTGAATAAAGCGTCAGAAACCAACTTGTTACTCATAAAATAGCTAAATTTTATACCAAGTTTAGCAAATTTTTTTTCGATTTAGTAAGAATCAGTAAATTTAAATGAATAAAATAGTTCTGAAAACTGCAGGGCTACATGCCTCCTGCGCCCACCTCTGATACCGTTCTCAAATATATCCAATACATGCATGTTTTTAGAGTTATAAACGTAGATTATGAAGCGTCTCATTTTGCCCCACTTGGGGCAGAAAGAGACGGTAGACCTATTGCAAACAAAGCGTGAAATCTTGAAGCAATGAAAATGCTAGTGAGAAGGGGGGAGGGGAATGTTTTTGCTTGTTGTAAACCTCAGGAATGTGCTGATATGGGTGTTACGCCTCCAAATACTTTTAAAGTTGGAAGAAAGTTGGCTAAAAGTCATCCATTCTTCTAAAGAAATGGTCACAGTATTCTCCGTGACCTTCTTTTTAGTAACAGCAGTTGGTGAAATGATCAAAGCGCCTCCCCAGAGGTATATGAATGATATCTTCTTTGATTCACCTGTTCCTGGGCGAGCAAGTGTAAAAATTTGCTAAAGTGGCTCATTTTGCCCCGCATTACCCTTTGTTACCCTTCAGTTTCTTTTAGACATGATACTGAGTGATTTCTCTTCATCTAATTTGGCCTCATTTGATTTCTGAAAGTAGGGAATCTAAAGACAGGTTTCAAGATGTGCCTGTTATAGCCAGTTCCTGCTTATAAACATTGCAGGCAAACAGGCTATAGTAGGCACATTTCGGAAAAACAGTGTCGTCGAGACATTTCAGAGCCCCTGGAACAAAAGAGAGAGGCCTGATGCAAGGAAGAGAGAGATCCGATGCAAGGGAGGCCCAATGCAAACGAAGAAGGCAGAAATATTTGAAGATCTGGAAATAGCTTCGGAGAATTACTGCTGGTTTTACTGTATTAGGTCCCCTAGGTCTTGAAGCATTTGGAGTTATGAGGCTCTTTGTCGTGGAAGCCCTGAAGAAACTTACCCATCTCCTCCTTCTGGGCGCCCTTGTTTATAGACTTGGTTAGGGTTTAAAAATTCCATATTAAACTTTCATCCCTATTTTGGGCAGTAGAATACTACTCTCTTATAATCAACTTTGACAAGAAAGAAAGTGTAATAATGCTTATTGTTTAATGCTAGTGTTACAATAGCACTAAATACTAATACATACTAACATACAGCGATATAAGTTGCATTCGGAAAATACTGCAACTGGATGGAAGCTATGCAGGCACTGAAGGAAAATCTATCTACTTCATTCGGTGCGTTGCATTTTGACTAGGACGGACCTCATCTAAACACACTGATTGAAGGAGGATTTTGTTGTGAATTCAGAGAGCTGTCGCAATGCTCTTTGAAATATTGTTATAAATTGACCACAAAATTTTCCGTGCATTCCTGAGTAACCTCTTTACTAAAAGATACCAGTCAAGCATTACCTTAGCATAACCATGATTATGTTGAAGCTAAGATATTAGCAGTGGTCATTGTACCAAACGTAGTGGTGTGTCACATAAGCATCTGCTTCCATTTCATAGTTTTAAGCTTTATGCCTTACCATTATAAAGAAAATATGGACTTCGGACACATAACTGACTCGAGTTTGAGCTCCTTATCACATAATATTAATGCAAGAGTTGAAGAATGCGCTAATGCGAGGGCGAGGAAGATGGATAACAACTACAGCGAAAAATTGCGAGATAAGTTGGACCATATTATAGATCGTATTGGGTTCGGCAAATTTCAAGTCATCTCAATGCTTGGACTTGGGTGCCGAATCTTCGTCCGAGGAAGTATCCTATCATCAACGGCTATACTAGAACCACATTTTCAATGTTTGTACAAGTTATCACCACTGTCGGCTAGCTTCTACTTAACAGGGTACTTGATGTCAGGAGCATTCGCTTCATGGCCATCCGGTTATATATCTGATATATATGGAAAACGTAAAGCAATCATTCTCCTATGTTCAATGAGCGCTTTCATTTTAGTTTTGCAAATATTGTGTCAGAGTTTTGCAATGCTAGTCGTTACGATGCTAGCATACGGACTTTTTGAAAATGCGACATTTCTCGTACACCCATATCTGCTTGAAGTGCTCCCGACATCAAAGAGAAAATACTTATCTTTGATGGAAGTTTTCAATGTGATTGGATTTTGCAGTGGAATTCTCATCACTAATGCGTGCATACGCTATGCCTCATGGCAGATAGCAATAATTATTTCAGCAATACTGCCACTACTCATTGTCATTGCATTTGCATGGTTCATGCCAGAATCTCCAAGATATTCATTTTCAAAGAGAGATAAGAGGGTGCTTTCACAAACCTTTTTTCAGATGATGGATAAAAATAATGTTAAATTAGAGAAAGATGAGACACTTTCAGTGGACATGGATTCGCACCTTAGCAGCGATTCTTTTAGCGAGGGGGATTCCGATGAAGGCAGTGCCTCCAAGCAATTAATTGAAAAGGCAACGTATCTATCCAACCTAAATAGATCAGTCAAAAGAAATGTTTCATTGCTGTCATTGGATGCTTTTCGAAAGGTATTAGTCTCATGTGTACTAAGGTTCACAGCATCTTTTTGTCTAAGTGTTTTGATTTATGCATCAGGACAAAGATACACTTTGAATTCTTGCAGTGATTGTCACGTGAATGTTGGAATAATCAATCTAATCTCTACCTGTTTAGGAATTTCAATTTCAATTATAGCTTCATACAATTTTATTCACTATTGTAAAAGAAGAGTGACATTTTTAATTCTATTATCGATGCTATCATTGTTAGTTATCCCATTCTATTTTGGGCCTTCTGGTTGGATACAGTCCGCATTGATCGTTGCTTTGTCAGTATGCGCAGACTGTTCACTCGTTGTCTTAAATGTATATGTTTCTGAAGTAGTGCCAACCTCTGTGCGGGGTCTAACTATAGGTTTGGTGATCGGAGCTGGTTACTTTGGAGAACTGGCCGGTGCTTTCCTTGCAGCCTGGGTTTTCCATGTCAATTTCACCTTATCGTTAAGCATATTGCATACTGTTGTCGTTATTTGCTTGATTATGGTCTATTTGTTTGCTATAGAAACAAAGGATATTTCACTGAGTTAATTATGATTGTAAATGTAAAATGTGTCTTGTGTGTGCATATTTAGCTGTGATAATTTAATATGCAAATTTAAACTTTGTCATATAATATCTAGTAAATATTCAGTTAATTTCTTTGTGTTGGTAGATACTCTTTCAGACAAAGTTATAGAAGTAAACGAAGTTATACCATACATCTTCGAGTTGACCTCCTTGGGAAAGTCTCTATCTCTTATACCGTATTTCTCCGCCTATAAGCCCGGGGCTTATCTGTGTTTGTAAAGCTTTTTTGGTGGGCCTATCTGCCGGGGGGAAACTTATACGGGGGAGCTTATATGAGGTGTAAAAGAAATTCAGTGTGTAAAAGATTCAAAATTCTCAGCTTGCTAGCTTAAGCAGCGAGAATAATAATTTCTTCGACAGCAATCTACATAATAACTACTTAAGATCAGTTCTTGCAGAAAAGTGCTAATGCATCTTTACTAGTTTCACTGTCAGTTTCACTGTCACTCCTTGCAGTCTCCAATGCCAGGTAGTATTATTTTGGCACAGAAACAGTTTCCAGACTCTTTTTAACTCATATGTAGCGTGTTTATGGTTCCAAGGCTGAGACGCGAGAGAGTACGCAAATGTGTGTCCGTACTCTACTTCTCAATTCCCAGACTACTAGTGTTTTACAATTGCTCTAATATTATAGGGTATAGAGGAAATACTCAATATAATGTCCATTCATTTTAAGAAACTATATTGCGTTACACAGAAACTCTCTACTGGCCACTGAATGCAAGGATTATATATGAAAACTTGTGTGCAAGACTGACAGAAAGAATAGATCGATATTTTTTGGAAAAAAAAGAGGAATTAGAAAATACTACTTGATAAAGGTGCACTATGAATGTAGTACAAGATACTATGCTTAAAGCTACGAGTAGTTAATCAGATACCTAATACCATTCAGCATTTAGCATTCAGCTGTCAAAAGAAAGGCAAATGCGTTTGGAAAAGTGGGGAGAACAGAAATAAACGTCTATCCGGGGGTATAGGCGACTTCAATTGTGGAGGTGAATGAACTCATATTAACTTTTCAGAGAGTATCAATTAGAATTCTTGGCAAAAAAGAGAAAAATAAGTTCGAAAATTCTTTTTCAGATATGTTGTTTACAAGACTTCAGCAATTTTCTCCTAAAATTTGATTGTAAAAAGGGGGTTTTTCTGCTTGGGGAAGGAAAAAAATTAGTGGCTATATCCAGAGTGTGATTGTAAACAGAGTAACTATAACCGGATTCAATTGTTCATAATAAAATACAGCAATACAAATTGTATTCAAAACATGTACAATTTTCCGCATTAGGTTCCAAATCAGGCCAGAGGACTAGACACGCTCACCTGGTTGGTGGAGTAGAATTGCCCAATGGGGTTCAAGACAATGCCAAAGAATCTAATTTATATAAAATAAGAGGACTGTATAAAATATTTGCGAAAAAAACTAAATGAAAATATACCAAAACAATGTTAATTGGAAGTTCGTCCTTGATAGTTCTTTACATCTAATAAAGTATAATATTAGTTTGGTATCACCTTGTGAGAGCCATTTCTCGGTAAGAGTTCAATTCTTCATTATTTTATTCCACTACAATTCTGATTTCAGTTCTCGATTCCAGTCCTGATTTCAATCAACTATAGTTCTTGACAAATGCTCGATCCTCAAGTTCTCAGTTCTCAATTCTTGATTCGATTCAATTCACTTTTCAATTCACTTCTGATGAATTTGTCCAATAATCAAATGTATGCACCTGATTCGAAGCCAATCATTCAGTAAAAATTCAACTCAATAACTAATAAAATTCAAATTAAACAAAGAAAACAGAGATTGGGGGCTAGCAATCACTTTTCCTACAAAGTACACTGCTACTGGCTACAGGCCATTGTTATATTTCATTGATGCTCAGTCTACAAGCTCCAGTAAAGTACACGATTGCCTCGCAACAGAACACAACAATCAATGATTCCAACAACAGCCACATTACATAAATATCAAAATACAGTAAAATCCCGTTAACTCGGACCCTCAGGGGGGACAGCAAGTCCGTACGACTAAGCGAATGTCCGAGGCACATTGGGGGTCAGATATTCAATTTTTTATGGGGCAGCCTGTTGTTGGAACAGTTTTTTGAGCCCTGGAAGGCTGGAAGTGTTATAGGTATTTTGTTGTTATCATTGTACATCCAAGGTGAGGAAACCATGTACTCTACTCTGTACATCTGTACCGCAGCATGGGGTTACTTGGATGAGCCAAGCAACTTGGGCCGGTGAGGCAGTATGAGAAAGAGTAATATATATTGCAATGTGGGTAATAGCTAAAACCATAAATTAGATATTTCATTTTTGGTTAATGGTTCTCATTATCAAATAAGGAATTTTTGATGCCAGATGATAGATTTTGCTGCTTCTCTGGGGGATAACTGGTCAGCACCAACATCGGTCCAAATTTTACATTTTCAAACTGGGCACCTTGTGGGGTGCCATATTTTCAGCAGATGAATAATTGTCATGTTATGTGGATGAGAATCACATGAACTTATACAGTATCAAATCAAAAGCTCAAAAAATTGATGGTGGCTTCCAAAAGCTTAGTGCTTATTTCCACCAGTGCCAATTGTACAGAAAATGGCGGTAATTTGGACTACTATCTAATGGCATGGAATATAATGGGGATGATCCATCAAAAAAGCTTTAATGTCTCTTATTTTATATTTTGAAATATATGAGAAGTGATTTCATGTGTAGTCAAACAACCTTCACAGCACAGCAATGGCTTTCAACCTTTTCCTGAAGCGGAAGCCTACGGAAAAATCCCAGCCCATGATTCCAGTAGTTTGAGAAGCCCTGTTCATACATTTGCACAAGAGAGTTAAACATCACTGTCAATTTTAGCATTTTTGTAACTTCTGTTCATTGTCTTGATTCTTCTTTTCTGTTCTTCAAAAGTTGGAAGTAGTGCAAGGTACGACAGTCTACTTCAGAAACCTAGAGATTCCAGTTGCTGGCCCAAGTTGCCCCAAGCTGTGGTTAATTGGACCAGCAAGTTTTTTTTTAAATACAGAGAATATGGCGCACCTTACGTTTGCAAATCCATTTAGTCATAAAGTATCTTCGATGGCTCTATGAACCAATAGCAAATGAAAAGTAATAGGGAAATATTTTATAGACAAGCAAAGCTGAAAAGTGGTCAAAGTATCCCCAACTTACGGTATTCCTTCCACAGCTAATTGGGGTGATCTTGCTTGTTCCTAGAAGAATCTTTCAAACTACAATGGAAATGCTCTTTTGCAAGATGGGAGTATCAAGATACCTGCCGGTCAATGTATAACTTTTAACTGCTCAGCAGAAAAGACACTAACGAGATCTGACAATTTTGCACAGCGTATGCTTGAAATCTTGGCTTCCAAGACAGCGGCGTGCCGAAAGGCTTATGAGTGAAGGGGGTGTATCAACAGAAATTTACCGACAGGCAGCTAAATGTCCCAGAATTATTGACAAACGGTGATCGATTAACGACAAGCGATGATTTCAAAGCAAGCTTTTACCCACATGATATAGAATTACTGACCATTTTGGCAAAAGTGGGGGCATGACACCCCCACACTACTTACTTTGGCAATGCCCCCGCTCCATGATTGAAAGAAAGCGTAAATATGCCAATGCATAGCAAATTCAAGATTTCTTTTCGCTACATATCTGTGGCATAACCTCCCTCCCGCGATTTCAGAATGGTAGGGCAGTGAAATGTTTCTTGCAGAGCAAAGTGGTTCCTCTCACTGGAAAGCTTCGTCATCCCCATAATGTTAATTAAGTGACCACTCGTTTGTAGGATTCAATAAATTTATCCATGGACGTAGGGAACATTGCAAAAGTGAAGGATAGATGAGGGCAACCACACAAGCTTAATGAGCAACTCTGCAACCTGCAAAGGGCAATTTACAAACAAAGTTGTGAATAGTGGGGACGCGTGTCCCTGCAGCCCCTTCCTCTTCAGGGATGGCGCTACGGGAAATCTTGGGGGCTAACCCCTCCGAAATTTCCAAATGACATTTCGTCGGCAGCCCCACATGAAAAATGGTGAAGAGTTTGTCGGCACTTTGACTTGCTTAAGACTGAGATTGTTACTTGAAGTCATCGGCTGGTTATCTTTTGCTTACACCGAAACCTGTTCTACCACAACAGCGTAACTGGTCTCTAGTGATCATTTTCAGAATAGGAAGCGAGATCTCTATTGATAAATTCTCGGAATATCGTGTCGTGGAATTTAGAAGAGACTGTGCAATGGTATTAAAATGATTCCTTGACAGGTAATCTAATGATGTCTGCAAATAGGGATGGAACTTGAGGGGGTATAGGAAGGCTGCTCACCCCCTCACAAACCTTAAAAAATGATCATTTTACGGGGCAAAAACGATAGTACAGTGATTTTTACAGGGCAATTTACTGGACCCTTTTCTAGTAACTGAGCATATTCCTAGGTAAAGCAACGTCCTTGTACTACTAGTTTCCATGCAAATTTTGACGTTTAGAGATGATCCCCCAGGGTACTATTTGCAAAACAAACCAAGTCCAAACCTCAAGTTCGATTTTATGTTCGCTTCAATATTGTAAATAAAGGTATACTATGCATATCATATACATCCTGAAGTTTTAGATCCCTGCCTTTTTCAAAAGGATAGAGCTTTAATTCATCTAGGAAAAATTTTGATACTATTTATTGTATCCAAGGGTTTAAATCAGTACCTCCTTCTCCCCTCAAAGGTCAGCATTAGCACCAATGTTAGGCACTTTCCAACGCTCAAGAGGGGGCGTAGCCATATAAACTTTTCCTGGGTACAAGCCACGAGACATTGTTTGTGGTTATCATTCAATAGCAATGATTCTATTTTCAACAACGCTTGTAGTTGTGAAGTCTTGCCTTTTATGAACAAGTAGAGCTTGCAAGCCTCCTTTTCTGAGAAGATAGTGATTTTTGCTTTTCTTACCTAGGCGCTCAGGCGAATTTCAATGAGGCCAATCCCTGTTGTAAACTTTATATGGAATTACAATATACCCTGGCTCAATCGAATAGGAACTTACAAACTTGACGAAGATAGTATGTCTGAAAAGTGTTCTAACGTCAACGCAAAGGACGTGATGATTAGAGCACTTCTGATGGGATCTTGTCCTTTCCTTTTCCTTTCCCTTTCCTTTCTATTGCTTGTATGAAATAAGCAGTTTAAACACTTTCTTTAAAATTAGCTGTGGCTGTTCGTAGGCAATATTGTCTAAATTGTCAGCATTTACGCTTTTCTAAATTGTTCTGGGCATGAGCTTTTGGTCTCTAGCCCCAACTCATTTTCTCCTACGCTTACGACTTTTTATTGACATTTTCATCATCCCTGATTCCTGTGCACATACCACACGGAATCGAGGTTTCCCTATTCTGTGGCCTAGGCAGCCCATGTGGTGGGATAAGGCTTTCTTAGTGAGTTTATTCTTGTAGAAAATTCTTCATCCATCTGCAATTGGATAGCTATCAAGAATTATTTTACAATGCAAAGTGGCAAGAGATACTTTAGTCCACAAGCTAGCAACAAGAGGAAATCACAGCAGCCATACTTTGTTGATAAGCGTCTTACGCCAAGAGTAAAAGAGGTTTGTCAACAGTTAATACTAGGTTTATATAACAAAAATTATTTTTATTTTTAGTAGATTACTAATGCAGTCTTTCATTGCTACTTTAGTCTCTAGTTTTTCAAACTGTCAACCATCACGTGACAACGTTTGTCCATCGTTAGGCCCATGGGAGGTGCACCTTGAGCACTGGGGGGAATCAGATTTAACACGACGTGGCTTCGTCATTGCTGCTTTGCAGTTACGAACAGGTTAAATAAGTACTTGCTGATCAGAAATAGAGATAAATTATCCAAGTCATATATAAATGGCATAAATCAATTCAAACCGTGTCGGTTTGGCGGATTTTAAGTATCCGTATTAAGGAATTTCTCCATAAAAATGCCGCCGCTTTTTGGATCTGCTTAGAAAACTTCCACTATTGTCGAGTGTACACAGCCCAATCATCCTGACACGTAATTAACAGAATCAACTTGAGTTTTTGAGTTACAAAGAAAACCTAGTTTTCTGCTTGAAGCAGCATATTTACCTTGTAATCTTTATTGTCATAAAGGCTATACTCTGCTTTCCAGTGATGAAAGGTGCCTTCTTTTTGACTTCATTTTGTATTTCATATAGCTTTGTTAGCCTTTCTTTAAGCATTTAACTGACATCCCTGTGTATGCAACCTGCCTCATAACAAATGTTTATGGATTAGTTTAAACACATGCCTGGAGTAAATTTCCTGGAAGGACAAACTTGCCTGTACCATGACTTTGGGGTGACCAAGAACCTTCATTATTTTATAAAGCTCCAGGCCCATACTTCTGTTGGGATGCAGACCATGTGAATTTTTTGGGGGGCATTGGTACTACATACCACCCTGAAGCAGATCCTTGCTTATGCTGCTTGTTCACATGTTCTTAGGTCTAAAATAATTGAGGGCCAACTGCCACCTTTGCTCCCATGTTTCCACCATTGCTTGAAATAGTGCTTTAGAAGAATTGTTTGTTGTGTAGTGTTTGTTTAATGTTGTTTGTACTAGAATACTATTGCTTATTTTCATGTTGTGAAAGTTTTATGTTGTTTGTTCATAGTATCTAGCGAGCTATGAAATTGAAAATCAAGCTGATACTGATGAAGTTGTGGATTACCTTCAGTTGACCTTCCAGTATGTATTGCAAGATATATTTCCATGTTGTTTTTATCAGCATTTGTATTTGCAAAATTTGAGACACTTCAGGCTACTCCATAAAGATTTTAGCACACACTTGACTAATAGTGTGCCTTGTAACAAAATTTTTACATTGAGATGTGTGATTTAGGCCCTGGATTTTTGCTTTCGTTTCATGTTATACACATCCTATTAAAAAAAGCATGTTAGCTTCTTCATTAAATGCAATTTTAAGTCAAAGAATGCTTAATTTGCTGCCTAAATAAAAAGTTGTTAAGACATGGGTCTCTTTTGATTTTGTTTCAGAGCTAAAGTTTGTGAAAAATAATCAGATTCATTTTTATATTACAAAACTCATAAAAAAATTTTCCCATTATTACTGTGTTTCCCAATAGCTATAACAGACAGAGAAAACACCGCTGTTGCCTTGATTTCTGTTTCAACGAAAATACAACTACACAGACAACTTATAAGCAAGGTGATAGAAGTGCTTTTACGAGAGTCATAAAATTGTTGTTTTTATAGCATGGATGGAGAGTTAAATTTATCAATTTGTAGCTTCAAGCAATTTATGGAAACATTTTCAAAGTGTGTGATCTTGTTAAGTTTAAAGAACAAGATGCATGATGAAGCATGTACTTTGGCTCAATGAGATGTGTGCCAAGGTGCATGTGTGGTCACATGGCTTATATTGAAAGGCCTGCATTATAAAGAAATCTTTATTCTGTCTTCAGATTTTTCAAAGTGTATTAATTGCTCCATGCTTTAAGAGTTAATTGGAAGTTTTCCATCTCAAATCAAGTGCCTTTTGTTGAGGATGCCAAGAACTTCCCCTATTGTTAAAACCTATTGTTGAGCCATTGAAGTTTAAAGCCAATCATTGGCCAGGGAATCTATTGCCAAGTGCAGGCCATGCACTATCCCATTACACTGCCCACAATCAGGCACACTGAAAATATGCTTTTGATGCATGTTCTTAAGATTCCTTTTGGGGAATGACCGCTAGCATGCAAATATTGCTAGCACGTGTATCCCCAACAACTTAGAGCTTTATTTTGAATATACATTTAGAAATCAACAAAATTGTCATTATGCATTGCAGATGACATGGATGCAAAGAGCTTACTCTTACATGTTTCTAGGAATCAGACAGCATTAGATTTAAGACAACATGATTTGATATTTTTAGCTTTGAACCATCCAGTTTAAAGATAATCAAATGATTAGCCCATAATTCTCTTTTAGAGAACCCTGTTAGTGCTTGGACAAATGCAAAAATATTGGTGCCTGTTATTGATTGTTATGTAAATAATGTGTAATTTTATTGCTGTATATTAGAAAACAAGATTCATGGACTGTCTAAAATTATTGCCAAAAGTAGTTGGAACACAATGTACAATAGCTGTGAATGTACTCTCTCTTCCCTTCAAAGGCCTTAGTAAATCACCCCGTAGGTGAAAATGATAACCCCCTCCCCCTGGAACAGTGCTGCATTTTGAAGATAAGACATTGGGTAAGATGAATCGTACCCCAATGCTAAGTGATTGAGCCCATGTCTCAAAATACATCAACATTTTACAAGGGAGGGAGAGGCAAAAGCAAAAAAGTTCTAGAATTGTGCTATGTGTTCCAACACTTTCAGCAACCATTGTAGCATAGCATCCACTTAAAAAGTCATGTGATATGAACTTTTTCACATGATAGCCATTCCTTTTATGTGTGGAATTTTTTGAATCTATCAGGGAATATGCACGGAAAAAGAGGAATTCCTTGCGACAATCAGTTGAGAAAGTACTCTACTCTTTAGCTGTATCTGGGAAGAAGATGAAGTTTCACAATGAGAACCATAAAGATGATGTATTGAAGAGAAGGTATTGTTTTGCTTTTTTCTGTACTCCCTGCTAATAAGTTAAAGTAGCAGGCTACAGGACAGTGTTTCTGAATTATTTTTTGCAAAACCTCCCTCATGGTAAGAGAAAATATTTCACATCCCCCACTCGCTATAAATAGGATCACTATATATAACATTGTGCAAGAATACCTGTTCCCCTAGGTCATCTATAGCCACTCCAGCATCACATCTTGCCCCCTTGGGGTCACACCCCACTATTAAAGACATGCTGCTATAAGACAAGAACAGGCATACTTTGAAGCATAGGTACATTAGTTCAGTGGTCCTCCACGAAGTGAACCTAATGAAGTGTATGTTTTCACAATGATGTCTGTTGTTGACCTTTGTGGTGAATGGTGTTGCATGACCTCTTTGTCTTGGGAGGCATGCAGCAATGATTTATCCCCTAAAATTGATAGAGCTATGAATTTACAAACAGAGGTGTGATTTACTGACAGAAGTGTTTTCTTATCAAGAGCTCCATATTTTCTGGGTACATTTATGGTAGAAAGGGCATTTTAAACACTCATTTAATTAAGTCTTAGCAAAGCATGTGCTAACAAAAATCATTGGATGGCAATTTGTCCATAAGCTGGCCAAGGGATGATGTTGTTACACCCCTACATCCCCCACTAGCAATGCCCCAATTTGTGACCTTTTTATTCTTGCATTGCATGCTATGAAATTGTTGCCATGTACCATGTATGGCTTTAATGTCTATGAAATGAATGAATACAATTTTTTTGGGGGGGGTTTCATCCTACACCCTACACTGTGTACCTCTAGAGATAAAGAATGGATGGGAGCTATGGCAAAGCTAGGGTACTATAGCCTCCGTGCTGGGCATTGCTAGCCCCCTGGCCCTTGTACGAAGGTGAAGAACTCTTTTTGAAGTTACAATAGCAGTTGTAACACCCTACTTTGGGGTCATACATCTATGACTTTAGTAAAAAGGGGGGAGAGGTTTACTGAAATTGAGACTTTTAGATGCTGTGGAGGGGGAGAGGAGGGATTATATGAGACATCAGACATTCCTTTTTTCGTTTTTATTTCCTTCTACATGGAAATCAGTAGACTAGGATGTAAATGAAAGCATATTACTTCAGCATTCCTTCTATCAAGAGACCACTCAATATATCATTTTATGACCATTGCTACATTTTTCAAATAATACAAAACAATGCATTTTAGGAGCTTGAAATCAAGAGACATTTAGATTACAATTATAAAGACACATCAGGCAATTGCTATTTACATAGCTGGTAAAATGGCTCGAAGAAAGAGCTCTTCACCTTCCAACCAGGGCTTGGATGCTACGAAGGAAGGTCCATAGGCCCCCCAGCTCTCCCCTAGCTTGTACCCCTACCAGCAGCACTCAACAAACAGATAAGTAGGAAATATAGAAGGAATAACTTAGCAGCAATGTCAGTAGATTGTCTTTCGGTGCTTTAGCCGTACTGGTATGTGGTATATTGTAACAAGCAGCTGAATGAAGTATGGGGGTCTGGGTCGCAGCCCAAGAAAATTTTTTCAGGCCACATTCATTTTAAAATCGAAGAGGCCACTACTTCATGCTATCGTCTTCAAAATTCCATCTTGTACCTTGCTAGGTAATTATTCAAAGTACATTATACATTCAGTATGATTGGAATATTTGCGGGATGTCAACAGATGGAACTAAAGTCTAAAAGTAAAGTGTCAGAGATTGTTGAAGATCACAATTTACAGTTTCTAAACAAGAGTTAACTATCAACAGTGTCTGATAAGCCCATGGACGCTTTTTTAGAAAGAACTTAATCCATAAGAACTTCATCTTAGAGTGCTTCTACTACTTTTCTCTTCCTGCGGAAATTATACCATAATTCACTGCCATATATAGAACATTTTCGCTTTGCGCATATTGCCACTCCTTTACTCGATTTGGCGCCCACTAAAAATCGTCGCTGAGGGTTCTGGCCCTCTTGTCAGGCCGCCACTGGGGGGTGGTAACACAATTTAGACGTTGTAGGGATGTGTTGCTAAAGATTTAAGACTTTATATGACAAGGGAGATGGGAATCAAAAATTGCAAACAGTTTTTAGACTTCGTAGATGTATGAGGCCTTTACAGTTCTTGATGCTGCAATTAAGGTTCTTCTTCTTTGATGCTTAGTAAGAATCCCAACCAAAGCAAGAAAATTACTGCAAAGCCAACTGAAGATGCATTTGACTCACAATCGACGGATGAAAGTGAAGACTTGATTGAGGCTAAGGTATTATGCATGACTTACTTCTGTTGCATCAAAGTATAAATGAATGAAGAGCAGAGAACAGTCTGATTTGATTGTTTAAAGAACCTTTAACCTTCGATCTAAGCCTTTGACCTTCTATGTTTTCTTTTTTAAGGACACAAACATGATCAACAATTCTATGCATTTGATGTACAAGAAGAGAAGTACAGATAATTCATTGAAAGCTCAGGGAAACCAGGGTTCAAAAACTGAATTTGACGAAATGCTAAACAACACTGGACAAGGTATGTTTGTGATTTCCATGTTAAGTCATCATTAAGCAATTTTGTTGTTTTTGTTTTCAAAGTAGGGAATTTTTGTGACATTTTTCAGTATTTATTTTTGTCCTATTTGTCTGTCAATTTATAGTAACTCATTTTGGATTTTAAGATCATCTCTATTAGGGGTACCTAGTATTGTCACCATCTTATTTCCAAAACTAGCTAAGAACTATCAGTGCATCCCTGGAGACACGTGATAAATCCCCAGCACTAGTGAAAGTCACCTATGCCAACATCACTGGCAATAATGCAATCACACATGGCAAATAGGAACTTCGTTGTCATAGCTGCAACACTGGTGACCATCACCTTTTGCTTTCATGGCTCTGCTTTATCCTGTTTTATCCTAAAAGAGGCATTTAACATGCTTCAGTGGCAAGAAACTGTGTTTTAGATACAAAAATCTTGAATCGCACTTGCAATTCAAAATAATTGAGCAATCACTCGTGCAGATAAGAGCGGACATGTGAGTCGATTCTCTTGCACGAATTTCTTCTGGGCATGTACTGAAGTGTTCTCTACCACCAGGATCCATTTTATGCCAAATAGAGAACATAGCTTCAATGATTTGTTACTTAGTGTGGCTAAAAAGATATGAACTTTTAGAGCCTGAAATGTAGAAATGATAACAGCAAATAGTCTGAAGTGTGGACAATTAGATGCTTGTTAATTGTACCTGTTTTGCTGACTTTTCATTCTTTCTGAAAAACTCCTGATATCACCACCAAGACACCTTAATAACAATAGTGAATATAACCAAAGCTGTAGATTGCGGAAATCGATAAGGGGTGTGGATGTCAAGGAAATTAGCGCTCTTAGTAGTACTACCTGTGCAGAATACTTCTCAAGGATGTACTTGTTGGAAGGGGCATGAGTGCCTGATGCCCCCCTCCCAACTTGTTAGACATGCTACAGGAGATTTTAAGAGAAGAGCCACGACGAAAAACATCTTTTTTTCTTTATATATTCCACTATTTCGACATTCCAATAATTGCTAAAATTAGGCCTAAACCAGTAGACATATACTTGTTTTTTTCCCACTTGTTTTTCCCCATTTATAAAACCTCCCGCTGGCACCGTTTATCAACTGAGGATGGGACAAGATGTCTCGAAACGTAATCGTTCATGTCAACATCGTCTATGTCACTAAACCGTATATGTCTACTGGCTTAGGCCTAATTTGAGCAATTATTGGAATGTCGAAATAGTGGAATATATAAAGAAGAAAGATGTTTTTCGTCGTGGCTCTTCCCTTAAAAGTTATACTTCAGCTGCGGTTTCCAAGAAATTGCTACAGGAGATTTAGCATCCCATTTGTTTTAGTCATAGTAGTTAATAAAATGGTCAAAACACCCCCAGATGAATATATCTAGGCACCGCATTGACACCTCTACGTATACTCTCAATTGAGGGCATAACCCTTCCTCCCCCTCATACTGCAAACAAGCCTACTTTGGTTGGAATTCTATTTTTTCAGATAAAGATATAGTCAGTGCGACAAACACTGGGTTTCTAATGACTGTTGATACAGGAAGTTTTGAAAAGAGTAATAAAATTTTGGATCAGGCAAAGATATCAGACGCATCTACTCCAGCGCCTTCACCTACCGGTAGTAAAAGTGGAAAATCAGATAACGAAAAGCTGAAGTTGAGAAGAAGGAGGAGAGATGACACAGAAAAGAAGCTGGATGCTCCAAACAAGAAAGGTAGGAATGAATTTAGCGTTACGTATGCTACTAAATCGTTAGCCATCAATGGCTAGCAGTTTGGTAGCGTGCGAGAGGCTAAATTCATTAGTGTCTTTTTTTGGTAGGTAATGTCAGGGAAAACCCTTAGGGCCTATGGCCCCGACAAAGGAAAGATTAAGGAATGAAGAAAAGGTTAAGTAGATAGAGAGATAAGATCAAGTTTGTTGTTAAAACAAGATTTCTAAATTGATTGATGAATTGGTGCATAAAAGAAGACTGTTGTTAGCAGAAAATTGATGACTGAAGATTGTAGATGTACTAGCGATACACTGTTACATAAACCTATCCATAAAGTGGTTAAAATGTATATACAGACTGATTCAAATGTAGACGTTGACATATCGTTAAAATTAAATGTTATCTATGTATATATATTTCTAGTTTTCCAATTTGTAGTATTTGTGAGTGGAGGGCATGTAATTTTGAATTTTTTTTCTCAGGTATAAAACCATCTGAATCAAACATAAAACTTTCAGATATCGGAGGGTATGACCTTGCTCTTGAGGTAAATAGTCACTTTGTTCATTTTGTCATTTCTTTTGTGCTCATTTGTTCTAGATGACAGTTTTTGGTCATTTAAATCAGTAGTTCCCATTCCCCGATCTATGGATTGGTACCAAATTGTCGCGTGAATCATGGTGACAGAACTTAGCACCCTAGCAAAGACATGCACTCAGCCAAGTTTACTTGAAGGAATGAACTCTCTACACCCTCATCCCAGGCCGCGACAGTATTGTCTAACTGTAAACGGTCAGCGGTGATAAAAAGGTTGGAAACTGCTAATGTAGATGGTGCAGTCAAGTTTATTTCACTTGATAAAACGACGTTTTAAAGTACAAGTTTATGTGACTATTGAGAAGAGATCATTGGCTTCTGTTTGAGGTTGTGCCAATGTTCGGACCTAAGGAAAGCGTAATCCGTGGCGTTTTTGTTCTTTTAGGAAGTTACAAAACTGCTTTTCCATCTCAAGCATCCAGAAGTTTTCCAGAGACTGGGTGTCAAGCCGCCAAGAGGATTTTTGTTGCATGGTCCACCGGGGTGTGGGAAAACTTTGCTGGCAAATGCTATCGCAGGGGTATGTCGTCTGTTTGTTTAAGTGATCTCAAAGCAATTAATTTCTCCGGATAGTAAAGCTAAATCAAGATTGAATATGTTAAGGAGTACTGAAACATTTTATTATATTCATGGATTATATTTTATCTTTTTGTTAATCAGCTGTATTATCAATTTTACTCATCATTACTTCTAAGAATGTATTGTTTATAGCACTGCCATCCATGAATCTTTCTGAAGCTAGATGAACAATACCTTGTAACTGTTTGGCTTGAGAATGATGTTAGGATAAAATGGAAATGTCGCTGAATATAATTTTTGCTGCAAGCTTTAATTGTCATAGGTGTAGTGTTATGTTATTAACAAGGGGCTCAAAACAGAATTTCTGAGCCTTTAAAATCGTGCAAAGTAACTTCAATACATGTGCCAGACCATACCATTGTCTTGTATTGTGAACAATTATTGAAATGATTGTGCAAATTTTGAGCAAGGCAGTAAGATTTAAGAAAAATTTGCATTCAAATTTAGCATTCAAAGGGACCAGCATCCCCTGAAAACTTTCTATTGATTAGCAAAAGGAGGCTGCACTTCCATGTTTCCCCAGGACTAAAGCTCAGTTTTTTACTGGTCAGTATAAATCAGTTGTCAATTTTGACTGATTTTCAGCAGAGACTTCATCCCTGATTCTGTTGCTTTTGATGATGTTTTGCTTCCCCATGCGGTGATCCAGTATTGCATTTTATTTTTCGGAAAATGCATATTTGTAATGACAGAAAGCTCATTCGTAGCAGCAGCTTTGTAGCACCAGAAAGAGGCTAATCATCAGTTGCAATCGCTTCCAAATGAGTTTATGAGATCGCCAATAGAAATTACTTTATGGTCTATAACTACTAGCTTACTTTATAGTTCATTCACTCTCAAGTAGACAAAGTACACAAACGGGCACTTAGATTACTACTTGACGACCATGAATCCACGTTTAAAGAGTTGTTTGCAAAGAATGACGAAATAAGTATCCATACCCAAAACCGTTGTGTACTTATGATTGAGATATATAAAACACTTGACAATACCAATCCACCCTTCATGCAGGGGGATTTTAAAAGAAAAAACGTCAAATATGACCTTAGGACTAGAGATTTACAGCAATTTCCCGCTGCAAAGAGCATTACGTTTGGTATTGATTTCGAGGTAGCCTATTGTGGAACAGCATACCTGATTTAATTGAAAGAGCGTCTTCAGCTGCAATATTTAAAAAGAACTTGGGAAGCTGGAAGGGAGGGGAATGTAACTGTAAGATATGTAGATAATGCTTCTTAGTTTTATACTTATTAATTTATAGTAGTTTTCGTTATGTCTTTAATTGTAAATAGTTGGTCTGAATTAGCTCACACTTTTGAAATGTCGAGCTAGGAAAAACACAAACTTAAAATAAATAGAATATTATTATTGTTATATGTGTCAATCATTTGAATATCAGACTTGGTTTTCTGGTAAGATCTTTGTCGAATCTGTCCTTGAGAGCGAGTAACAACAAGTCACCAAGGGTCTCAAAGCTCCTCCTCCTATATCTCTAAAGAGACAAAACCTTGCGCAATAACATTGCTGTTCCGAGTAGTGCTGCTTTCTGAATTATTTCCATTGCGATCTTCACATCCAACTTCGTTATTATTATTTTTATAAGTACCAAATAAACGGAGGTCCTAATAAGCAAGGAAGTAGGAAAAATTCTGAAATTTAATAAACGGGTGGGGGATGGTTAGAATTTGAGAAATGCCTTACAATGATTATAAAGCGACGGAAAAGCAGAAACAGGTTGTCATAAAACAGAAAACTAAATACATACATGAAATTGAGCCTGAATTGTACAAATCAAGAAAAGAAATATAATAAAGAGTTCGTAAAAACTACATTTAACTCATAATGAATAAACGGCGGCTCTAATATGGTCGGGGGGAGTGGAAAAAATCGATAGACTAATAAGCGAGGGGGGACGCTTATTAGGTATCTGAGAGTGTGCTAAATGCTAACTATGTTTCTGATATGCAAGCAGCCTGTTTTTTATTTACCTATATTGGTATTCAGCATATTTCTGGAATTCGGAAGAGTTTAAAAAACTCTGAAAGAAGCTTTTTTCTTGTTTACGAATGCCCTATAGACTTTTGTAATTTTTCTGATCACCCGTGCCTTTATCAAAATAGGTGAAATCACAAAAGAGGCTGCTTAGGTTGGAGAGTAGTCCTGTCTCTCTTAACAAGACTTGAGAGACATGAGCTTGTTTTGCCCACCAAAAACCGGCGGTTTTGGTGGGCAAAACAAGCAAATTGACCAATCGCAATAAAGATGATGTAATGGTCTGTCACGTGTTCTAGAGTCTTATTTCTTATTTCTTGTGTCATATAGCTCGAGAGAGCTTGGCAAGGTCAATGTCGATTCAGACGGTATTAGGATCCCACGTGACACCACTATCCAATTTTATGGCTCTCGTGAAAATACATTTTGACATACAAGGTATTCATGGCTCTCTCAGCCGAAAAGGTCCCCGACCACTGCTCTGAAAAGTGCCTCTATTGCCTCATTGTACTACACAATGCTGAAACATAAACACTAACTTGCACTGAAATTGTAGAACTACTAATACTGATTGTTTTCTCAATTGGCTTTTTGTTAGTGTAGCACACGTAATGCCAATGACTGATCTGATAAATAGCCCAGGGGTGAACAATTGGTGAAAAAATTCTATGGACTACAATGGACTGCAATGGTATATGCCCTTATACTCTACTTAAGAATTCATTATTTTTGGCTATTAACGGACACTTCAGAAATTATTGGGTGGAGCGAGTGAAGACTTCTTGGTTGTTATTTGTTATAGCTGTCTGTCAACCATTACTTATGCAACCTTTTTCTCAGTTCTTCAAGTTGTGCAATTATTGGGTGAGGGAAAAGAGCCATACCCTGCCACCTGGTTTCCGCCACTTTTCTCAACTTTATGTCTCATGACAAGCAGAAATATATTTAAACAGTGACTGATGTTGAAAGTCGTTTTATGGTGGATTAAAATTCCTTAATTATGCGTGACTTCATTCCACCTTAATCCATGGAGCGAAAAGATACAAAGCCCATTGTTTATTGCAACCGACATTTTATTAACTCACATGAAATGTAAAGATACATTTAATACACTTATCAGACAAAATTGTATTGTGGCCTTTTAAATTAGCAATATAATCACCGACCCTCGTTACTTCAATGGGCTTTGCTTTTGGTTTGTGTTTCTAACGCACAATCCATAGGTAAGAATTTAAAACATTTTTCATTTGACGTAGAACGGCATTGGTAAAAGACAAATTTGAATTTTTTCACCAATTGTTCACCCCTGGGCTATTTATCAGATCAGTCATTGGCATTACGCCAGCTACACTAACAAAAAGCCACTTGAGAAAACAATCAGTATTTGTAGTTCTACAATTTCAGTGCAAGTTAGTGTTTATGTGTCAGCATTGTGTAGTAAAATGAAGCAATAGAGGCACTGTTCAGAGTAGTGGTCGGAAAGCTTTTTGCCTGAGAGAGCCATGAATATCTTATACGTTAAAATGTATTTTCATGAGAGCCATACAATTGGATATTGGTGTCACTTGGGATCCTAATTCCGTCTGAATCGACATTGACCTGGCAAAGCTCTCTCGATCTATATGACACATGAAGACGAATTAATAATTCTAGCAAGCCATTCTGGAGGTATTCATTGTTTTGCAATGCTCTGGAGGAATATCTGCTAAGATTTACCTTCGAGCCAGAGACCCAGATGCGGAAAAGAGCCACATCTGGCTCTCGATCCATAGGTTCCAAACCACTGTTTTAGAGTGTATCATAATAACAACTGAATGGGGTTGTCTTTCTGGAGGAGAAAGTTCAAAAGTGTCTTATAAGTTATCTAAATTATGTAGAACTTGTCGTATTGTGTTGATAGCTTCCCCAAAATGTCGCCTGCCAGTTTTAGTGAAAATAGGTAAATTTAATGGACATCTGAATGCTTTGATAGATATAATTTGTTTCTTTAAGGAACTGCAGTTGCCATATTACAAATTAGCAGCTACAGAGATTGTATCAGGTGTTTCAGGAGAGTCAGAGGAAAAGCTGAGAGACCTGTTTACTATAGCGCAGGTATGGGCAGGCAACAATTCTCTGTTGGATACTGATTTGTATAAGAGTATGGACTCCTTACCTCTTCAGGGAAGAAAAACTGACTCACGACTTCTTTTTAGGCAGTTTCTTGATTGCTTTTTTTGAAATGATTTCTAGTTTTTTTATTTATTCAGTGAGTCCTTTTATCTTTCAAGTTATACTTGGGTATTGTTGATACGACCTATAAAGGACACAGTGCTCTGTTGATAACATTATGTAAACATCGATAGGTGATCCTGTCAATCGATAGGTTATCCTGCCAAGATGAAAGTCTTGCGTTCTGGTTGTTAGAAGAACTAGAATGAAGGTCTTAATATTCTGGGTGCTATTTTCAAAGCAACGTGACAATATTGCATTCCCATTGAAACAGAATTAGGATTATTTTCTTTCAGTTGCACACAGGAAAGTATATATAAATTTGCCCAATGATGATGGATAAATTATCTCACTGATAGCAGTACTTAGATTTGTCTAGATGCAGAGGAATGAATCAGGTTGTCTGCCAGATCAGGGACTTCAGGGAAATTAAGGAAAAGTCAGCGCACTGGGTAGTGCTTAAAAATATCAGGGAAAAATCAGGGAATTTGGCTAATGCTAGAGACAATCATGAAAGTATCAAGGAAAATGTTTATCTTTGTTTCTTCAATTAATCGACTTTCAAGTATGGTAGGAAAAACTCGCAAGAAACAAATTATGCCCATAGTGAAATTGTTGGTTTTCATTTTCCATGATGGAAATAGAGCACACTTTGCTTAAATAGGCGAAGGTGCGCTTAGAACGCCTTGTATTGTGATAAGTGTGGTTTGTGGTATTTGCTCAGGACATATATTGAATCAGGGAAAACAGAGTAGAAGTCAGGAAGAAATCAGGGAAGTATCAGGGAAAATGACTTCCATGATTTGGCCCTGTATGCTGTTATATCGGAGGGCTATGTTCAGAGAATAGGCATGTTTCGCGTTCAGCTTACAAAAACAATTCTAAGTCCAAAACGGTATGACATGTATATATAAGAAGCAACAGCAACACCAGTGATTATAATAATAATAATGATAATAATGCAAAAGTAAGCTGAGTCCATGTAAACAGTCTGAATTTACTACATATGCTATTTACGTTAAGGAGAAAAATGTATGATTTATTTATGGAACTTTCAGAGATGTTTTGATCCCCCTAGTGTTCTAATTTATGCTCTATCTTAGGAAACTTCACCAAGCATTGTGTTTCTCGACGAGATAGATGCAGTAGCACCAAACAGAGAAAGTGCATCTAAAGAAATGGAAAGAAGAATAGTTTCACAACTTCTGGTTTGCATGGATGGTATGTTGGTGAACTTTTTCCCATGCAATACTAGCTTTCTAGATATTATAAGCCACCCTATTTTCTTCTGGTATTTGAAACACCGCAAATAGTTCTTTGTAGTTTTTACCAGTACCTCCATTCCAAGAACTAAATGCAAAGTTATTATGAAAATTAGTCTCAAATATTGCTATAAATGTTTCAGTTGAAGCAGCTTTCATATTTTGATGCCATTTCTTGCTTTCTTTAACCCAAACTTCTCTTTCAATGATCTTGACCGTAGTGATTGTGTGATTCTTACTGTTATTAAGGAGGTCGGTCACGTGACAAAATTGACTAAATCGTTCACAAGTCACTCTGGCCCCGTCCGCATTTATGACGAACGCAAATAGTGAGAAATTCCTGTGCGTCTGCCGACTTTGAAGCCATTAGATTTAGAGGAAAGGTGTAGATTGATAACCCGCGCACGGTAACTTCACCATACCACCCAGATTTCTTCAGTCAGCCAAGATCTTGCTAATCCACAAAGGGTACTGTCGTTGTACCTCGAAGCTCTCCGTTTGCCTAATAATGTGGACAAACCAACATGAAACAGGGGAGATCTTTCATCAACCTATGCCAAAAGATGCACTTGAATGAAATTGAAATGAGTAACTCCCGGGCGCCTCTGTCAATACCAAAAGCGAGATGACAAACTATTGCGCACAAAATCTAGTCAAAATTATGACACTTTTGTCAAATATGAGACTGATCATTTAAATCACTGTGAGATTGTTAACACTCCCGAATTTTCATTGTCGATGAATGCGAATTCGGCCTCTGTTACAAAAAGGACGCTGGCATGACAGTTCTGCTGAAATTTATTAAAATTTGAAATTTTCTTTGAATTTCTTTGAAATTTTCTATTATGTTTTGAAGCACTTGTACATCAAGGAATTAAGGTGCTGCTGGATAGATTCAATTTCAACTCAGGTGTGCAATAGTCAACATTAATATAGACTTATTTAAGGAGCATTTACCACATTTTAAGAAGAGAGCTAGTGAGTCAGTGAGTGATTGAAAAGATCCTTAGATAATGAGAGAGGGCACGTTTTAACAAAGAAAACAGATGTGTAATATGTGAGAGTGTACGAGCAGTCGTGACTGAAAATCAAAACAAACCAAGTTAGGGCGCAACTTAGAATGTAAAATAGTGTAAATACAATACTTTTTGTGGCATACTTCCTTTAATCTTAGCATTTCTCCTGCAGATCTTGATCGTAGCGATTGCGATGTGCTTCTTATTGGTGCGACTAACCGACCCGACTCTCTTGATCCGGCTCTAAGACGCGCAGGAAGATTTGACCGGGAGATATGCTTGGGCATACCGGATAAATCTACTAGGGAAAGGTATGTAGAATGGCTATCCTCGTACTGTGCTGTTGTATATGTGATTGTTTATATGTAATACTGTGTGTTTTGTATTTTCTATTTGCTGAAAGCCCTGTCTTTTTGACTGTACACCGATTATCACCGTAAATGTACACCGATTACCTCCGTAAATGTACACCGATTATCGCCGTAAGTGTACACCGATTATCACCGTAAATGTACACCGATTATCACCGTAAATGTACACCGATTATCACCGCAAGTGTACACCGATTACCACCTTAAATGTACACCGATTATCACCGTAAATGTACACCGATTATGTTCGTAAATGCTTTTGATTTCAGAATACTTCAAGTTGTATGCAATGACCTGCGACTGTCCAGCAACTTTGACTATAAGAATATAGCTGCACTCACTCCCGGCTTCGTTGGTGCTGATCTAGTTTCTTTAACAAGAGAAGCTGCTATGTTTGCGGTGAAAAGGTAATCATAATTTTGTCTTATACTCATTTAGCAGCGTTCACTTTTATTATTCTTTGCTGGGACGTACAATCACGTGACTGAAGATGAAAATAAATCAGTGGCGTAACGTGAGGGCGTTCACTGGATATTCTCTAAGTACGATATTCTCTGGATATTCTCTAAGTAGAAGGAAATTATAACGCAATTGATACAAGTATGAGAACTTTAGTTGAAAGCAATGGGAAAATCGATTGGGCAGATGATAGTTTGAGATAGACTTGTCAAAATAAATTCATAAAAATTCATAAAAATGATTGCCACATTTTGGCAAACTATTCTAGTGACTTGGAATTTCCATGCTCTATACGTTCATGATCAAGGGGAAATTCTACGTAGGAGCAAGGTATCGCCGCCCATCTCCTCGGATTTGTTATATCGTTGGTTACGTCTTGAAACTAGCGGTGAATCTCTTCCGGCTAAATTCAGCCAATCAGAATGGAGAATGTGGTCCTTCCTAGCCTCGACGGTATTTTGCAAGGCAGTCTGGTTTAGGGTATTATAACGGAGGTCGACACATAGTTATCGTGAAGTAGGACCATGAAGCAACATCACAGAAAAAGCCTGATAGACTAACGAAACATCTGAGAACCAGTACTCGTTTTACGGATCGTGAGTCATATTTTGCCGTAGTGATATCCCTTGATAGATTGATGACTTCATAGGTTTTGTTTTCTCTTTTTCAAAAAGTAATCTTAAAGAACCTTTGAGTATCCTACAGAATGGATTTGCTTTTCAACTAAGCTAAATTTTGTGTTTATGTGGCTAAGCATCATCATTGAACGAGTAGAAAATATGCTATAGATACATAAGTATGATGAAATTTTGTAATGATATGATGAAATTTTGTAATATGGCCACAGTATAGCAACTTCTTGTAAGATGTGGCTTATGTTATAACAATTTATCTTAATGACATATTTTCAGTCCTTGATTGGATGTATATAATGTGTTGAGAAATATATGGCTACATTATGACTCATGAAGTTTGCAGCTACAATATTACAACGTATATAGCATGTAGCCAAACAAACACAACAAGGATAGATCCTGGATGCATTTCATATTGCAGCGGAGCATTAGTGGGCAATCATTTTGTTACACAAACGTTTAGCTTGACTTCACGTTACTGATGAAATATCCTCATGTAGCTAGAATACAGCAACTTATTGGGAGAGACGTGACTTATGCAATGATAAAGTTGATAACTTACCTAGCACATCTTCAGTTCGTAATTAGATTTATATATTGTGGTGCAAAATATCTGGCCATATGAAAATTGATAAAATTTTTAGCGACAATTTTGAAGCATGTGCATCATTTAGCCACAAAAATACAACATGGATATAACCAAAGCACAGTCTATAATCATGCTGCATCAAGACATTGCAAAAATATTAGCCCAGTACAATGTCAAAATCATTTTTTCCTGGATGAAGCTATGTAGCCACAATAAAACAACATGACTTAAAGAGTTGTAGAAGTGCACTATGTAGCTTCATTTAGCTGATTTTTCATAGAAAAATTGCTTGGGTATTTTTTACGACCAAAATCTTTTTTTGGTGGCACCATTTAGCCACAAATTGTTGACGTTTTCCTGAAGGTGATTGAAATTTGAGAAAAGTGGACCTTTATTGATGACCACGTTCGTACAGTTCAATTTCTTGTAGACAATGCAAGCCTTTCGCTATTTATAATACAGTAAAACTTTATATTACACTTTTATTTATAATTATAAAGTTATACGAATATTAAGGCTCAAAGTTACTGAAGTTTAAGAATAATTTAAGATTCATGCAAGGCTTAAGTTTCATCAAAACTTGGAATTTTTATATATTCCAGTTGCAACACTATTTCCGTCGCAGCTTCAGGATTATAAATTTTTGCATGTATTATGCTGCGCCACTTTTATTTTGCTTTATCAGAAAGTAAAATGTAAACAGAAGTTTGAATATTCTACTTTGATTTTCAAGCAAAGTTACTTTAGAATAATTTAGGAGTAAAAAAGATTTCAGAATACTGAGGCTGAGTGAATATTAGGTATTCGTACAAAACTGTGAGTGAAACATCTAGGGGGTCACTCAAGCATTTTGTGTACGGGGGTCCATGCGCGAGTTCCAAAATCCACACAGAAGTATCAACAAAATTCGCACATACCCAAAAATATCAAATAAATTATTTGATAGGTCCATTGAAAGTGGTTTTATTGGGTGTAGCAAATTGCTATCATGTGCCATCACTGGAAAGCCCCGAAAAGTATCTGGTCACAACTCGAATCCTCACCCAAAATTATCAGATGGACCCCTGTGCATAAAAGGCTCAAGTGTCCCCCCTAGGGTGAAACAGTGGATACATATTCCGTGGAATGTGGTACTATCTATGAAATAGGCCTTAGCTCTTATCTACATCTAGTCATCTCTGTCACGGGCGTTGTGGCCAGAGGAGCAGGGGGGCATGGCCCCTCCTCCTTTGTGTTTGCTATTCAGTGGTATAACTTCATATCTGCTGAAGCTAAAACATCGTTTATGTGCATTTTCTTGAACTGTTAAATTCATGGTCGAGACTTATAATTTTCGACAGGATATTTGAAACCCTAAGACAGTCTGAAGAATTTTCGAGTACAGATGCGGATAAACAAGCTGATGTGAAAAAGCAGGATACGAAGGTATTCATTTGAATTTGAGGTCGCTTAATGGCTTTACGTTACCTATGTAGTATTACCGACTGCAGGAGTGTCGTAGGAGGAGGGCTCAGGGAGGCTCAGCACCCCTTCTTAAAATTATGAGAATTTTTTTGGGAGGGCTGAGCTCCTTGTATCGAACATATATTAGGCTAAGTAAACTCTTAAATATGCATTTTCTGAAGGAGAGAGGACAAATACGCTCCTATCAATACAATAGTAATGCTAGAATCATATGTTACCATTGTCACGGACCCGAGCGTTTGGCAGAAATAGACATTATTTATACCCGCAAACAACTTAATAAATATTCCAACTCTATGCAAAAACTCTTCAGTTAGCCTAAACTAGCAAATGAAATCTAACCAGAAGGCAATACGAAAACCACGTATTCTTCTGAAACCTAGGCACTCTCTTGCTAGCACGATCTAGATTCACCTAGAGTAGCCTAGAAAATCTCGAACTAACTTACCACTAGAAAGCAAACCTTATTTATATTACTTGTTAATTAACTAAATCGATGAAACAGCAAAACAGTTTAGGAAAATACATAATGTTCTACATTTACTCTACGAGTATACCCTGGAAAATAGCAATTCAGTAATCTTACTAATTACAGCGATTCCGTGAGCACAACATAAACAAAAGCGAGAGGAATCCCCACAAGCGTGGTGCAAGAAGGGGAATGCTAAGCGATATAAACAAACTATACATAATGCACAAAATTAACTAAACAACACGATGGGCCTAAGCAAATCGTGTGACGTTCTCCTTCACTGCTACTTTCACATGCACAGCAGCGACAAATGAATCATTGTTGTACATCCAAAAATGAGCGTGGTTATGGGCGTGGTCCATATGTTTCCTGCATCACAGCCCCCCTTCTTTGGACGATACCACTGACCGACTAACAGAACTGATCCCGCCACAGCAATGCCCATCATTATTATTTCTAGTTTATACAGGTTCTACAGGTAATCACCCTTATCTTGCTTGTGAAGCTCAGGCTATTTTATCAGCTTTACGTAATTATATTAATTGCCCTTTGTTCCCAGGAAGACTACATGACAGCAGGCTGGCCCAGTTACTCTCCGGTCCCGAATAAGCACCGCTTATTTTTCTGGAAAGTTTTACGACCCCCCTCTCTTATAAGAGCCCCAGCTGATTAAATTTTCGATTTTTCTACGAGAAACCTACAAAAAAGTGGGCATTGTGGTTTACCAAAATGATGTATGAGTGATACGCGGCAAGATTTCGAGAAGTATTTGCTTTGCAGTGATGTTTATCTGAATTTTTTGTATTACTGCTAATCGGTGTACAGCTAGGCCAAGCTTCTAACCCTTAGTTTATTCCAATCCCCGCTTATTTCATCTTGAGGAATTTTCCAAACCCTCTGCTTATTAGGAGCCCCCGCTTATTCGGGACCTAGGAGTAGCTGAGATCCAAGAAAGGAGTCGTTTGAATTCACTGCACTCACATTTTTCAAGCAGTCATTCCTTTTGTTCGTCAATTGTATGTATGCTTGAGTTCATTGACTGTACCTTTGTCAGCCGCTTGGACGCATGCTTAAATCTTGCGGTTGTGGAACTTTTATGCTTCGCTAATTAACGTTTACCTTTCAAAACAAATATAGCCACGAGACGTAAATTATTGAAATAGGAAATATGTAACTTTAGGCTTTGCTCCGAATCTGTCAGTCCCAACTTCTACATCTAAACAAAGTAGACCCAGTAAACCTGGCATATTTTTGACGTGGCTAATTGCAAGGACCAACTTTCCTTGTCAAGGCAACTTGTCTGCATAGATTCTATATTCGTCTATACTTATGGCATTGCTATATCCTTGTTTGAGGTACTGGTCTTTTAACAACAGCAAGAATTCAACAAAGTGTGATGAATTTGCAGATTCCATTTAATACTATTAGAAATTTGAATGTTGCTGTTGGGGGCCAAAGAGTAGCTTATGATATGCACTTGTTATATTAGTCTCCCTGGAACTGTTCCAGCAGACTAATTTGTCTAGCCGAATATTTGATAGTACCATAGCTTCTTTCTACGGACGTTCTCATTTATATTCTTAAATCTATTATTGAGAATTTGATTCTGGCTTAGCTATTTCATATAAAAAACCAATGTATTTGAGATTTATTCCTACGATTGTTGCAGGTGGGGAAAGAATCCACTCTGATTCATTCAAGTGTTAGAGGTAAGTTCAGATTATAACTTGGGCCTATTTTTTGTTCAGCTAAAGAGGGCATATATTGATGCTGTAGTTGACAGGTTCAAGTACTCTCAGATGCCTAGTAAATGTTCTCCCCGCTTATTAATTTTTCGATTTTTCTTCCATCCCCACCCGATCTAATTAGGACCACTGTTTCTTTTGTTTTAAAGAAAATGACCCTTTTTATAAACTCCTCATCTTAGTTCCTTTCATTGTTAATACTATATGCGCTCGCTTTAAAGGCAAAATAGTATGCTTTTGTATATATTTAAGTTTGTGCTTTACGACATAAAAGAAAAATATATACAGAGAACCTGTTTTTGTTCCTTCCGTCGCTTTGTAATCATTTATAGCCATTTCTCAAGTTCCGACCCCCGCCGTTTATTTGGACCCCTGTTAAACCCCCTGTTTAGTAGGACCCCTGTTTATTTGGCAATTGAGAGTAAAGTCAATTGTGAGTTGTTTGTTTGTGCATCTGCTATTATTTCTCTCTCAGGAGTGATAACAGCAGCACCAATACCAGCAGCAACAGTAACCGCAACAACAACACCAGCAGCAACAACAACAACAGCATTATCGTGGCTTAAAGACCAGCCTTCACTCACACCAAAGCAACTGGAAGATTTTTTTATAGAAGCTGAAGATTTCAAGGTACACAGTACATTTCCCCTTCACCAATCAGTTTATGAGTAGTTTAAGTCTGTACTTTGCTTGAGCAAAATCCGTTGTATTTCAGCAAATATTTACTGTTAAATCATCCTAACCTAGCAATAGATTTGCTCACCACTTTATTGTTGATCCTTCTTTAATAATTAGTTTTTCCTGTCATTCTCCAATGTTTCTTATAGTACCAACTGAGCTACCTACTCCTGAGTACCGAATAATTAGGGGAGAGGGTTGGAGTAGATATAATATAATATAATATAATATAATATAATATAATATAATATAATATAATATAATTCAGTTATTTACAGTAGGCGTAGATAAATAAATACGTAGCTAGTATGTCAGCTAATTAAAGCCTACTGCTTACAAAAACCCGTATGTAAAATGATACAATAAAATAGCGATGTATTTATAGTTAAAATTCACAATAGAGAAGGAGCAAAACAACTCCTTGGATTCTCTAGATGTTTTGGCAGAGAAAGAGGGCAGTGGATTTCTTACCAGCATTTACAGGAAACCAACATTTACTGGGCAATAAATCCTTTGGATTTCCTTTAGCCCAAATACAAGAAAGATTAGCCTTATTAAAACCTTAGTTCACAGGGCACTTATGATTTGCTCTAAAACTTAATTAGGCTCAGAGCTTGACAAAATAAAACAACTGCTCATCGAAAATGGATATCCAGCAGATGTTCTACTTTCTTGCATCAACCAAAAATTAGCCAACTTTGCAGCAGAAAAAACATTTGGTCCAGAGAAGTGCCCGGTATACCTAAAATTGCCTTGGATTGGTAACGTTTCATCAAAATTTGAAAATCAAATTAGTAAAACCATTGTATCTTGTTTCTATGCTGTGAAGCCCCGTTTGGGTTACAACACTAGAGTTATGCTACCATCTGCTAAAAAGGATTGCTTTCCTACCACCCAAAAAGTTGTGTAGTTTATGAATTTTCGTGCCGATGTGAAGCTCGGTACATAGCACGCACTACGCAGAGACTAGTAGACAGAATAAAACAACATGTCCCCACGAGCATCAGGAAGAAAAGTAATACTGCCAGATAGCAGCCACCTCGTATATGTAAAAACGAAAAGTCTAAAATTAACTGTGAGTCGGCCATAGGACAATACCTTATTGCAAATCCAGAATGCGCCAAAACATATACAGACGAAAATTTTCGGATCATTGGGCAAGCAAGATCGTCTTTTCATTTAAGTTTTTTAGGATCTGTTTACATTAAGACTCAAAACCCAGCCTTGTGTAGACAAAAAGAGTCCGTTTTCTCACTGGGACTCTTCAAGCAAACGACAGTTAATAGGTCCTAATTGGCCACTCTTGGGGCCAATTAGACACATCCTATCACATGTAACCGCATCTGGATATATATTTCGGTTAACCTTTAGGTCACTATCCGACGTTTTCATACTCTGATGAGTGTCGGACCAAGAAAGCTTTCAGTATGTGAAAAGAATTTTGCCGCTTTTTCGTGCTGTGGTAAAGTGATCTTGCGATTGCGGAAGTTTTTAACCAATATTTTACCAATATAACAAAGGAACTTGAAATAAGAGTAAATAAGACCCATCTTTCTACGACTCATGGAATAGATGATCCTATTTATATAGCAATAATAAAGCACAGTAAAAACCCTAGTATTAAGAGGATAAAGGAAGCATTGACTCCCTCCAAACCGTTTTCCTTTAGAAACATCACTACATTGGAAGCTTTGGAACAAATTGAAAAATTAAGTAATAAAAAGGCATCCCCCATTTACAGCATCCCAGCTAGAGTACTAAAAGAAAACCCTTTAATTTTTGCTGATGTACTAAAAACAATGTGTCAATAATACTCTGGACGAGTGCTCATTTCTCACAAATTTGAAAGTAGGAGATGTTTCAGCAATTCACAAAAAAGAGGGTGTTAACCGCGATGTAAAACTACAGACCAATCACAATCTTACCACCAGTTTCAAAAATCTATGAAAGAGTAGTTGAAACTCAGATAAAACCGTATTCTTTAGGATTTCTTAACCCTATGCCCTGCGGTTTTAGAGAAAAGTACAGCACACAACATGCGTTACTGTGATTTATAGAGAAATGCAAAGAAAAGTTTGGATGAAGGGAATTGTGTTGGTGCTGTTTTCATTGACTGCCTGAATCATCAACTCTTGGTGGCGAAGTTAGAGACATATGGCTTTAGCGGAAATGTCTTAACATTCATTCATAGCTACTTATACAAAGTAAAACAAAGAGTAAAAATAAATGGGTCTTTTAGTGAATGGGATTATATCAATCAGGGTGTTCCTCAAGGATCAGTCTTCCGTCTTCCGCATTCGCGAGATTAATCGATTGACAAACTTGTATTGTACCTGTGACAACTGGTTTGACAGTTTTCAAAAATTTCCGGCTATCAGTGAAATCCTTTAGGTCTAGGTTTCTGTAGTAGTCACGTTTAGTCTTCCTAAGAATGTTTACACATCGGTTTCTTTGTGTTTTGTATGCATTGAAATTTTCTACCGTTTTGTTCTTGTTGTATCTGTTTCTTAACTTGGAGCGATGCATTATTGCTTTACGAAGTTCTTTGTTCATGAAAGCCCCGTCATTGGCTCTCACGTACTTTTTCATAATAGGTATGTGTTTCTCGAGAATGCTGTTGATAAGTTCTTCAAAACTGCTATTATATAACCTCTGTGGTGGACGTGGTAAAACATTAGCTAATATATTGTGGCAGTAAGGATCATGACATGAAAATCAGATAACCCTCTCTCAGCTGTTGTTGTGCTTTTTAGACTTCCTTTTCCATTAGTTAATATAAGATCAATACAGGTTGGGTTACTCGACTTAGGACATGTTGGATCCCTCACCATATTGGTAAAGTTATAGCTATCCATGAGGTCTCGAATCACACTATCTACTGATAGTAGTAGGCTCGCAATTAAGGTCACCAATCAGAATAAATTTTTCATATTTGCTACGATAAAAGTCATGGCCTTTTTCTAATTCGTTAAAGAAAAACTTTGAGCATTGATTTGGTGGACGATAGAGGTTAAGAAGTAGCCATCTGACTTTTTTAATTATTAGTTTTAATATAATAATCTCGATTTCAGAAGGGAATTTGTAGGTTTTAATGTCCCTTACTGGAACCCTAAAGGGTTTGATAAAACCATCCATCATGAATTAACTGGTAGTCAATGTGCTGTCAAGCTTTGTCTCAGCTACAGTTATTATATCTAGATTATTGCATACAAGAGTTTTCAGGCTCTCAAATTTGTTTCGTACAGAATTAATATTCAGATAAATAACAATAAGATTCTTTTCGTTTTTTGCACGGAAATCTCTAAGTTTATTGAAAATGTCTTTAGGTTTTGGGGCCACCTGTTACAGTGCGATTCGAGCATCCATTGAAGCCTACGTATATATATTATTTTGATAAATGTCTACACCATTAAAGGGTGTTTCCACTGGGGTATCAACCCCACCTAAGTTGCTATGAAAAGTTTTTGCAACCTCTAGAACTATTTCATTGCTGTCTTCTGTTTCATTAGGTATACCATTATCAAAAAGTCATTCTTTCAAAATAGTAAGGAAATTATTAGCAATAATACTATCTCCATACTTGTTGAGTTGTAGGTGGCTCCGGTTAAGGTGCTCTATTTTGATGTTGTTGTGCTCCATATATCTCATGTTTTCCGCATCACACATATCTTTCATGATGGTATTTGTTCTGATTCGTTTACTTTCAAGGTTTTCGCCCCTTCGTGCCAATCAAGAGATTATCACATTAATATCTTTCGCCTTTAACGAATGAACCAAGGTTAGCAGTTCTGGTGCAATGTCCACTTCTGATTTATGAGAGTTCATGTCATTTGTTCCACAATGCAAGATGATATCGCTAGGTTTCTTTTCAATCGCAGGTAGGCAGTAGCTAGTCATGTCTGATATGGTGGCACTGGGAAGGAATGTATAAATAACCGGTCATTATTTTTTATTCTTTTACATAGTCTCCAAGATGCAACATTTTTTATTCTTGGGTCTCCCAGGATGTAAGTGGTGCTTCCTTGATCTCCATTCTGGAAGTTATTTTTACTGTTGTTGTTGCTGTTGTTATTGCTGGTGTTGTTGCTGTTGCTAGTGGTTTTACTCTTTTCGCTTTTGTTGCTATTTCCGATGCTTTTATCATTGATGTTTTCTTGAGCCAGCACTGTATTATTTTGGCAATCTTTTAAAAATCATGATGGTCTTTGCATCTTATTTTGTTTGTTTCGTTTTTTCTTTTGCCTGTAATTATCCTTTCTTTTGTCCAATATAGATAACGCATGTGGTGTATTAATGTCTTCAGATACAATTGACAGATTAAATGATTCGTTACTGTTCGTAGGGTTTTGTGTATATTCTGAGTTGTTTGGGGATTTCTTAGATGCATTCTTGTGGGCCTTTGCTAGATGCTGTTCCTATGTACGTTTTCTTTCCTTCAGACACGTTTCACATTCGGACTGTATCATTTCAGCAGCTTTGTCATTGCTTGATTCTGGATGAATGTATGCATTATTTGGATCCATGTTGTGTTTCTATAACTGCATAATGCGCTGAACTGTAGGACAACCGATGCTGTCAGGACATTCATGACTTTCCTCCCAGGGGTTTTCGTATTTATTTGTTTTCTCAGCTTAAGGTGTTCAATTTTGAGTAAATAATTATTTTCCAGCAGTTTTTCGTTCTTTTTGACATATCCTTTAGTTTTGCATTGGAATCTCTAACATCATTCGATAAACTTGAAATAAGATATAGTAGGACAAAGAGATCTGACCTGTTTGACCCTGACGCAGAGTTATTAGGGAGGGATGTTTCGTTGATCCCTTTCAAAACATTGTCCATTCCAACCCTTGATTCTTCGGCTTCCATTTTTCACTATCAGATTCAATGCAGTCCATAACAGATTCTTTGCTATCTGATACTCCCAGTTTCCCAAAGTCGAAAATAAAGTAGGAATCTTCAACTTTCGGCGTTAGGGTGATATAAACTGCGCCCGTCTCAACTAGAGATTCAAGGTGTTCTGTGACTTGCTCCTTGTCTAGGCCAAGATTTTTGGCGACAGACTTGGAGATATTCTCAGCGTGTGGACACTTACGGCTGGTTGGTATTTTCCGGATAGCTTGATAAATTGCCTCTTCGATATTTAAGTTATCCATTTATCATTGACAAGGCTGGTTCGTTCGCTCTTTACACTAGTTGGTGAGTAGATGGGGAGGTTGGTAGATTGAGCACATGAAAGTTTCTATAAACTGATTTTGCACATTTAATCGCTAGTCATTTATTCTGTCAATTGATACTCTGAGAATTTTCACTCATGAAAATCTCAAATTTTTCAAATGGGAAGGTTAGAAAAGTGCAGGGGCTTGGAAGTATTTCAAATGCTAATAATCGGAAGGTGGAGCAATTACTCGGTGCTCAGGAGTACATCATTGTCAATGCAAAGATTTCCGCTACACGTTTTATTATAAGAGGCAAACTCTCTGGCTTCACCGTGGATGTTTCTTAATGTTTCATCAAATCCAGCCTTAAATATTTCTTAAATTCTTAAGACTTCCAATGATAATAGCAACCCAGATTAGGTAGTTGTGACGCAAGAAAAAATGCTAAGGTTTTGTGAGGCATGTAATGGATGTTCATTCTATTTCCTTGCTAGTTTGATCAAGTAAAAGCAGTTTTTTGCAAATTATTATTTGAAACCCAGCATGTCTATGTTTCTTAAATGTTTTTTGAATTTTTGCCTAATTTCAGCCTCATGTTTCTTATAGACGTTTTTCCTATAAAAAAACGTGTACTCGTTTTAGTTTATTTGCGTTAAGTTGGGCATTGTGTATTGCAGCAAGCACTATCAACGGTTCAGCCATCTGCAAAAAGGGAAGGATTTGCGACAGTACCTGACGTAAGCTGGGATGATATTGGTGCACTAGAAGACATTAGAGATGAATTAACTCTAGCTATTTTGGTATGTTTGCTCTTTGCCTCGTTTGTAAGTTAATAATCATTTTCTGTTGGTAGCATGGTGGAGATCGATTTCGATTCCATCCTTTGTCTTGTCAGGGATGCCAGACAAGGGGAGAGGGGAACAAGCGCCCATTCTGCTATTGATTTGGAGAGGCAGAGGAGCAAAAGTGCCCTTTTCAGGCCTCCCACTCTGTCGTTAAATCATAAAACGTCATAAAAAATTGAATTTTTGAAATTTAGCCATAAAATGCCATAAAAAGTTGCCAAATGTCATAAAATGTCGTAAAATGTCGTAAATGTTTGTGAGAAAAATCTTTCTCTTAACTGGTTGCTTGATTATTTCATTAGCCCGTTTGCAAACAATTGATACCTCGACTGTATCTTTTTAAAAGATAAAGTTTAAGTATCTGAGATTAATGCTCAATATTTAGTTATTTTAGAAAGGTGTCTTTACAATGAAATCTCACACAGAAAGTTGAAAATATTTCAACTGACCAATGAATAATGTAAATTGTGTCATAAAATGACATAAAAATCCTAAAATGTCATAAAATGTCATCAACAGTGTCACAAATTCATAAAAATTGCTAAATTTAGAGTGGGAAGCATGCCTTTTTGAAATGCAATTGCTTGGGATGTCCCT
>OLMO02000275.1:16787848-16805829 GCA_900291935.2 Cassiopea xamachana
TGGTCTGTTATAAAACACTATGTTCTAGTCTGGGATAGCAAAAGTGATAGGGTTTCGAGCTATTGCGACCCCAAAGGCCCCTCAAAAGACCTCAATCTTAATAAATTGCTAAGATGCTCGAGTATCTCCGATACGCCACTACCCTACTATGCTCTATTTTCTTTCTCCTATTACTCCTGCTATCTTCTATGTCATATCTCCTAAAAGCTCTTCTATCTCCTATCACATGTCCCTATGGACGTAGGAACCGGGGGCACAGGGGGCACGTGTCCCTCAATTTTTCACAAATTCCTATGTAAGTTCCCCCTTTTCAGCTGGCATAGTTCCCTTTCTTGCTAGTAAAGGTTTCCTTGAATGCATTTGCCCCCCACTTTTTAAATGCTACCTACGACCCTGCCTATCTTGCTTCATATCTCCTACTTCCCCTCATGAGCTTTTGCTATACCGTCCTGATTGTATTACTCTGTTATCCTGCTTTGTCTTCATACTACAACGTAAGTTAGTCCGTTGTCTCATTGTTTTGTATTATATTTACGTATTGCTTTACAACATCCTCGTACGCAGGTGGATGACAACTCTGCTTTATTTGTGGCTTCGTGGTAACAGACAGTTGAACTGCTGTTGGGCTTGGTTCTTGCACTTCGCAGGATGAACTGCCTTGTACANAGTATCGATGTGGTGGAGGCTGGCAGAAAACCCAGCGTTGCTGGTGCCCTGTATGTTTGATACAGCCGTCTCATTATTGTCACATCTCCGAGCGTAGTAGATCAACTTTTTGATTGTGTACTCACATTTTGCGGTCTTACATTTGAATATGATTCGAAATACCCAAGTCAAGCCAAGTAGTGAAAAGACCAAATACGTGCAGAAATTCATCCAGCATGGCCGGTACTTTGGATCAGTGAAAGCACAGATTCGCTTCTTGAATCCGTCTATACCATCAATATGCTTAAATTCAATGCACTGATCACGGAGTTTATTTTCATCGATCATCTGTTGGCGCATTTCGCTGAATTTCATCATCGTTTCTTCATTACCACATTCAATCTCTGATTTTAACTTTAATCTGGTAACGCGGAATAAATCAATATTTAGTCCTTTCGGATCTGAGATGTCTTGACTAAATGCTATAGGAAAGTCTCTTTGCTCCATGTATGTGTCAACTCTTTCCTCGTACGTCTCAGCTTGCAGTTCACCATCACTGGACCTCACCAACCTCGTTCTTGTCTCCCAGTGATAACAAAATATCATCATTGTCCTCTTGGGGTCAGTCCTCTGCAGCCTCTCTACGAAATTAATCACAGAGATGTCTGGTGATATCGACGATATATACTTTCTCTCCGCTGAACAGAGGGATTCAAGAAGCATAATAGTGTAGCACACAGGGATCATTACATAACTAATCATGATGAAGTTTGTAAAAACCTCTCCATACTTTGAGCAGTTGACGATCGTGCAACTCAAAGAGTACAACGACCAACAAACAAAGGAAAGACATGCATGAGCAGAGAATACTCGACAGCTCTTTCCTTTCCTACAACTAGAAATAACGATGTGACTTACTGTCACAAAGAACTGAAAGCAACAGACTGCTAATGGAAGAAGTACTTTAAGGCTAGGATAATCATCGAACCTGAATGGCGTTTCCCTGCGCACGCGACTATGCAGTACGTTGGAATAGGACGAGTAGCAACTACCGTTTAGTATCCAAAGTGATGAATCCTCTTCTATGACACACTGTGATAAAAAGTATTGTGGTTTGTAAGTCCCTCTACAAAACACAGAAGCAAAACTTGACGATTCCAGTTCATCTACCACAACGTGCTTGACAGTAGTTTTGTCGTAATGAAATGTTGGACAACGCTTTTGCCTTTGCTCGCAGCTGAGACCAGTAAATGGTACTCTGCAGTGACAGATTGTCTCGTTAGTTAGCTTTGAATTAACGCAGATCCCATCATTCAGGCATGGATTTGAGTCCTTGCATGATTTGACTGATCCGTCTATATGATATTGTACCAGTCCACGGCATCGAATGCCAACAGAATGAGAAAAANATTCTTCCAAGATCCGTCTAGATATTGCCAAAATGCTGTAATGTACTCAGGTCTAAATGAGCTATCCTTCGCACGTAAAAATGGTGTATTGAATGAAGTTCGGCAATCTTTTACTTTCCAGTACGGCCTTTCATAGTAAAGTAACCAATCAGGATTCCTGCTGTGTCTGTATATTTTCCTGAAGTTCTTATAAGCATTATAACCTCCAGTTAATTCTTCAAAGTAGTCTTCAAGGTGGTTATGCAATACCACTCCATTCTGTGAACTTGTGAATGTAGTGTTGAGGTATACTCTTTGTGACGAGCACCTGTAAACATCATCTGGCACACAGATAAGGCTAACAGCATCTCGTGTAATAGAAATATGTGTTTGTGATTGCCAATTATAATACTCCCATTTGAGGATGAACTTGTGAAATGGTTGAATTGAATCTGTTATTTGTTGAGCCCAGTTTGGGGACTTAAAATTGCGTTTCATCAATGCTCGCAATCCCACGTATGAACGCCGTAATTTTGAAGCATCGAGCACGTTGAATGCCATAAAACTCTCTTCATGGGAATATAGATATTCAAAGTAATAATCTCGTTGTTCGTGTTTATAAATTGGATATCCATTGAAGAGGACTTCCATGTGATATATGCCCTCAAGTTGGACATATGGCATTTTCGTCTCATCCCCATGGTTAAAGTAAATTCTGTCGCATAGTTTATTCGTAGTTCCAACTCTGAAGTGTAATGAACTTAGCAGCCAAAATAGTAACTGTATTGCACCAACATTGTTCAATGACACCAGCTTGTATTGCAACTGCTTTATAGACTGCATGGTTCATTCAATTCTACGGCAGAACGTCTGGATGATGCAGCCCTACGTAACTTGCTGCTAAGACGTTATCGAATACCAACTGCAACTTCTTGCTTTTATTGAGAATTCTAAGCAATTTTCAGTTTCGGTATGAAATGAAACTGATTGAAAGACTATACTACATAGCTATTTGCATTAGAAAACACTTTCTCTTTTGATGTGAGTATCTGAAAACATTCCTTTTGAACAAGTACGGTAGGCTGCTACAGATAGTGTTTCTACTGACTGCCTAATGAGTCTGCTCACAAATTCGTGTTACAGATTTTGTCTGCGTTTGCCAACACGCAGTGTTAAAACAACATTAGTATGATAGCTTGGAGGCAAACACAATTTTGTTGTCACTCGAAAAACAACATATGATGGCTATTTAACTTGGATAGAGATAAAACTATATACCAGCTTGAATAGCAAACTATAGCAATATGGAAAACCGAAAATACAAACAGGTTTCAAAAGAATTTGCACCCATGATAAAGTAAGGAGTCAAGTGTGTCCATTCTTTTATTTTGTCCTGACTACTACAAGCAGATGATTGATCAACATACATTTCCTTTCAAATGAAGCAGTCAACAATTTGAATGGTAGAGTTGAAGTGAAAAAGCCAAATAATTGGTCTTAGCCAACTTTAATTCCTACGGCGTAACAAGTTCTGAGAAATCAAATGCTGAAATTTTGCCAAGAAAGAGCTAATGTTCCAACACTGTCCTTGTCACTTGTCACTTGTCCCATTCCTTATCAATGCACTCTTTTTTATAAGAACACCCAATTCTTCTTAAATTATTCTTAAATGTCAAAGGTGTAACTGCATCTGAAAATCAAAAGAATATATTCAATTCACAGTTGATGTCTTACTTTATCAAAAGAAAAAAAGAAAGTAGAGCAGAATAATAAGCATTATACCAACAATCGAAATGTTTATCTAGAACAAGGGTCTCAGACTCATTTTATCTGGAGGCTGCTGGTGGCAGTTTCTGGGTGTGGCCGGGACGCCATAGGGAGTCCACAAAAAATCGTCAGAAGATATCCTGAAATATTCATATTAACATGAAGCGCAACTTTGATCGTGGCCGACAAGAGAGATGGACATGAACTGGCTGAGATGCCCTTCGGAGGTGTACTCTTCCTGCAGGCTACAGAAGTATTGTATTTCCCTTCAGGTAGGGGCTACAAAATAGTGATCTACGGGCCTGAAATGGCCCGCGGGCCGCAAGCTTGAGACCCCTGATGTAGAAGCAGTGCTATAGCTTGAATACACAGAAATCCTTGATGAAGCTTGGGTCTTGAATTATTCTTAAATTATTTTTAACTTCCAGGAATTCAGAACATCAGTATTCTTATAAATTTTATTCTTATAAAAAGAGGTTTGCTTCCATTCATTGAGGCTTCCACGCTCAGAATAAATGATTCTTGTCATCGTTGTCTTGCTTGTGATGTATGAGTAAATGCTGATTGTCAAATAGCGGTATATTCCCAGTTCCTTTGTGTTGTACCAATCCCCCAACCAGGATGCCTTTTATGTAGACTGCACGTCAAAGGTGCACCGGGGAATAGGGAGGTTTATATCCAGTACGAGTACGAGTTTTCAACTGCACAACCGACCAACGCATATTGAGATGGGATCACCGTCAGGACTCGTACTCGCAGCAGCCGTCCAGTACGACTTTTTCAGCAAATCTCGCACTGAGTAGAACGAGTTTGGAATTGATAACATTGGCCAAAATAAATGTGCAATCCATACATAATTGCTTCGATAAAAAGCAGATGTGCAAAGGCAACCTTTTGTTTTGAAAGGGAACACAATGCAAAAGCTTATTTAAGAGCTGTTGTCGTGGAACTCGCGGTCATAATAAACTTCTGGAAAAGGCCTACCAATGGATGGAGACTAAGTGGAAAGACTTTCATAGAACGTATATTCCAAGGCTGAAGGAAGTACGAAAGTTGTTAAAGCATTTCAAGACTAATCCAACAGCATCCTCAAGACTTGGAATGTCATTCTTGTTCAAGTGAATTTGAGACAGCGAATCAACGTCACTCACGATAGCGAAAGTTCATTAAAAGAATGCACTGGCTTTCGAGAGATATAGGAATAGCTTCGTGTTTATCTCTAGAGTACGTAGGACCCTCTAGCATCCTACAATTCACTAAATCCTTTGCATATAGACGCAGATCTATTGATTTAAATAAATCCCGGGGCTCTTTTGGAGGCCCAGATATCTAAACACAAGAAGCTGCAGAACGAGTACGAGTTCGAGTGTTGAGCTACGCGTGGGGTGAACTCGTACTCGTACTGGATCTAAACCTCACTAATATGTGTGCTGCACCGAAATCTACCAGTGTGCAGCACCAACTCAAATGGCGCAAGAGTTGCACACGCTTGGATTTTCTCTATTAGCTTCCACGCCATGGACGGAAAAGAGCAAAGTTCACGCCATACCTAATTTTAGTGTGCAGTGATAACCAATTTGTGCAGTGATAAACTCAAAACGTGCAGTGATAAATTATGAAATGTGCAGTGATAAGAACGGTGCTTAGCCATTTTGGTCATACTTGGGAAAGAGTCCTGACTTTTTTTGTACGTATATATTGCAAAGTTTAACTGCTTGTCCAACATCTCCTTTGGAAAATGCCCCATAACCATGACAAAAAATATTCAAAACTCTTAGAATAACCAAATAGACCTAAATTTCTTGAAACAATGTTACCAGATCACGGAATGTACTATGAAATGCAACTGCTCAGTGTACCTGACTTTTCTTTTACGGTATCCCTGTTTTTTAGTAATTTTAACTTTATTTTTTAAACTACTGGAAAAATATCTCAAAATAACCCATAAAACGTGCTAGCACATATATACCAGGCCCCCTATTGGTGTTACCCCCTCAGAATGCCTCATTTCTTGTAAAATGTGCAGTGATAAAATTTCCTTAAAATTAGGCATGGTTCACGCCTAATATTCTTCGGTCCTAAATACATGGATGCATCTTGGTGCATCAATTTCGCAACATGTTTTATATACGAAACTGCTATGCAAGAAACGAGCACTAGGCCAATAAAAAATTTAAGAAACTCTAGTACTTTGTTTAAGAAAAATTAAGAAACTGTGCAATAACAATTTGTCTAAAAAGAGCACATTGACTTACTTCCACTCGTTAATTTGTACGATAATTTGTACGATTTTGTTCGGAAAGGCTGTAACTTGTTATTTTGATCTGTCTGGACATCTTTCGTCACATTGGGCAGCTATATCCACCCTGAAGTGTTCGACTTTCAAACTGTAAAGCGAGTTTCGGTCTCGAAAATAAGAAATTAATTAAGAAACTTTTAATACTAGAATACCAAGTAATCTTTACATCAATTAAGAAGCTTTTAGTAATAGGTGCCGATCCAAGTTTATTATCAAAAAAACGTGTACCTAAGTAACGCCTCAGTTCAAATCCTGAATGAATGAATGAATGATTGAATTAATGAATGAATGAATGAATGAATAAAATGTGGTGCAAGTATAGAGAATGAATCAAAGACTTGAGAATTTATAATTAATCAGTTTGAAAAGCATTAACTAAACCAAAGTCAATTCCATCGTTTGAGGTAATACTGGTTCAATTCGTTGGTAAACAATTGCTTGCAGACTTGTTTAGCAGCTTTCTGCTGCAACAGAAAGTTTACTCATGTATCTCAAGCAGCCAACTTGTGTTGCGTACCATTTTCGATAGTTTATTTGTTAAATATCCTTTTATTAGAATGGAATGATTCACTACGTAGTTTCATTTTCGAAGTTTCTCTTCGTTTTTATCAATGGTGACCTACATTCAAATATATTCAAAGCCTTAGCAGCTTTTTTTTCAGTAAAGAATCATTTTCTATATATCCTCTTTTCCTAAGTCCAGATGGAATTAATACCAGGAACACATGGAGATCACACATGGGTGACCTGTAACACTTAGTAAGGAACTCTAGGTGCAATGCCATAAAGTGGGTGTGGCATATTTGCAGCCGCGCCTATATTTTTAAAGATGGAGACAGACTTTAGTTTAACTGTTATATGATATTGCCAACTTCTAGAAATTTCTCAATAACCATGTAGCAGTGAGGAAATTCATCATAGTAATACAATACAAGACATTCGGAGCAAGGTCAATGATGCAAAAATTGTTGGGGGAGACGAGGTTGAGCCTCCAAAATGAATAAAAATTTTAACAAGGAGGGCTCCCCTGGCTCCCCTGCAAATCACCCCTGAGAGCACATTGATGATCAGAACCTGCAAGGATCTAATTTCATAAGACGGCTATGTAGTAGACGATGGGTATATCCCTAACTATCATGCCCATTTCTCACAAAAAGCTGTTTTGATTAAACATTTAGTGAGAAATGGTCCACAGTACGCACCTAACCCCACCACCTAACCCCACCAGGTGTGCCCCTAGCAGGATCGAGCGTCCTTACTACAAGTAGAGTTGTATAGCAAGCAATTGTAGGGCTATGAAAGGAAGGCTAGAATGGAACTAGGCTGTAGAGATGAACTTATTGTCAGCAAATTTTGTATTTTTTTGGAGAGAATGCACAGAAGCAGAGAACAGTGGGCTTTAAGTGGAAGGAGTGTCGATCACAAAACTACGGTACGATACTTGATGGCTTTGGTTTTTGAGATTGAATATAGCGAAGAAGAGAATGGTAGAAATAACATGTTTTTGTTGATAGAGCCTTTTTCTATGAGTTTTGTTACACAATACATTTCATTTCATTACTAGTTAACTACAATTTCTTGAAGTTGAGGTTTAGAAGAGGGGGTTGCAGGGGAGCCAGCCCCCTCGGGGTCAGGAAGTGTTTTCGATGTAAAAGGCCATTGTAGATAAAACTATTCTTTTGAAGACAGGATGATTTATTAAGAACTTGAGAGATGCGCTCAGTCTATAAAACTTAAAGCATCAAAAACACTTCTTGCTGGACGACTTTCTGAGTTTCTTATATAACTTGGTGGCTATAACTAACAAGTTTTTAGTTTCTTACAAAAATGAGTGTAAGAAAAGCGCCCCCCTTGCCACCAATTTACTTCTACACTGCTGATCGTCACCTTTGTATGATGATACGAAATTATGAACCTAAGAAGGCAAACGACTGTGCAACTCTATATCATATGCAATCGGTATAATAAGAGAATAGAAGCTTTTTTCTTCTAGTTTCCTAAAATTTGCATATATAAGTAAGTTGGCTGTGTCTAGTCAAGTTCCTCTACGTTCTTGTTGGAGATACGCATCCCTGAAGTGCATGCGCTAAAGGGCATCCCCCATAGGGAATCTACGAGCATGCGTAGGAGTATTTACAGTTTGCTTGATTGTGGGCAGTGCAGTTGGATAATGCATGGCTCGCGCATAGCAATAGATTCCCCGGCCAATGATTGGTTTTTGACTTCAAAAGTAATAGATTTTAAGAGAGTGCTCGTATCCTCAACAAGTTCTTGATTCACTCTCTTTCAAGCTGATCCATGAAGTTAAGTTAAGTAGCCAAAGGTATGGAACACCCTCTCTGATGTGATATAAAGCGTAAAACCTCAAAGGGCCTTTTCACATGCAGCGGCTAGCCCGGTAAACTGGGCTAGGTCATCCAGCCGAAGTGTTATGTATGGTTTTGTATCCCACCTTCGCATGGGAATTTCGATTGGAATGTCTGCGTAAACATAGAAGCCATTGTTTAGAAACTCGTGGTCTATAGCACATGCGCATTGCCTACGATTTTACCCGCTACTGTTGTAATCTCTTGGCAGCCCTAGTTTACGTCTCCACCTCCTGGACAAAGGTTAATCGCTCTGGTACGATCAAATAACTAGATTGTGAAGGTGTTCTATTAGTGCCATATTTACTCGACTAGAATTCAAAGCTAAAATAATCATGGAAAGCTTCCCAGAAAAGGATGAATTGGAAAGAAGTAAATACTTCATCTGTTGAGCAAACTTCTCCTGCGTTTGGAAATATTTCACCATTACAAGTTAAGATACAACAGTAATCAAGTGATACAATTTACTATTTCCACCTAGCAGTGGGGAGGTGTACCATGTACGTGCATGGACTTAGGCATTTGCCCTCAGCAATTATATACTAATGTGCTGGCACAGAGTAAATAACAGTATGCCTGTAGTTTCATTTTCAGTTTCATTTATTTACCAATCGATCTCAAATACAATTTTACAATCTTAATAACATTACAGCTAACTATATAAAATATATTTACCATACCACACGAAAAGCAAACTTACCTTAGAAAAGACTTGAAAAAAGAACTCTATAAGATTGTATTTAAGATTGACTGATTAAAGAGGAGCTCTGTAAATGGATTAACTAATCGAGAGCGAGCCCCCCCCCTATAAAACAAATAAATCCAGTGTAATGCAAACATGCTACCAGATGTTTCTCACAACAAGACTCCAATGACGATATTGAGCTAAAGCGAACTAATGGTGTGACCTTTCATTTTGGATCGAAAAGCTGTGACAGAGCTAGCAACACGGATGAATAGGGAAAGTGTGTTCCAGAGTAGTATCAGCCTAACGTCTCTGCTCTGATGAAATACGCTATTTCGCATACATATTTGTTTCTGTTGCTCAAAACCTTTCTATTTGCAATTATTTCCTATGTGTACATTAATCAGTTCACAATTTAATTATTGTCCAATAGTATGTATGTTGCAACTAGAAAAGCTGAAAGAAAAGCATGCTGCGATTCATCAGCACAATCTGCATTTGCTAATGGTTAAAAATTACGCAAACAAAAAATGACCTGAATTCAACATTTATGAAAAGCATATTTGCTGAGAGAAATCTTAGTACGATTTGAGAAGTGAAAATCATGTGCAATTGTTAAATGCTAAAGCAGTAAAAAATAGAATTTAAAAATATTCAGTACACAGATCGAAGCTTAGAGTTTTTGTAGGTATACATGTAAATTCCTGTATGTTTTTATTGCAAAGTTTTTATTAGCATTACTGGTAGAGATTGATTTGAGGGAGGCTCATCTGACTAAAATCCATTTGGCACCACCTCATCATACGAAGGTGGAGGTTCAGTTGGTAAGGGTTCATTTGGCGCCACACCATCATAAGAAGGCGGCAGCTCATTCGGCTGGGGTTCATTCGGCGTTGCCAGCGCTTGCATTGGAATCGACACTTGGTTTGTAGCTGTGTTTGAAAACTGTGTCTCTGAGTTTAAACTACGTTGGTCAGTGTCGATGTGCTGAAGACTACTACTGAATGCAGTGGTATCTGCACCATGCAACTGCGACACAGTCGTCTCAATATTGGTAGATGTCGGAGTATAGTAGATCAATTTCTTGATCGTGTACTTACATTCCGTGGTATTAAAATTGAATATGATTCGAAATATCCAAGTCAAACCAAAGATCGAGGACAGCCAATACAATTTCGAATTCATCCACCATGACCGATATTTGGAGTTAGTGTAAGCACAGATGCGCTTCCTGAATCCATTCACATTTTCAGAATATTTAAAGGTAATGTATCTGTCAGCGTATTCATTATTGCTAATCATTTGCTGACGTAGTTCGCTGAACTTCGTCATTGTTTCTTCATCACCAGATTCGATCTCTAGTGATAACTTCAACTTGGTAACACCGTATGGGTCAAATTCAGGCCCTTCTGGATCTGAAACATCTTGACTATAACCTATAGGAAATAATTTTTCCTCTGTGTATGTTATAACTTTTACAATTTCTGAGAACTCTGAGTCTGTTCTTTTTCCCCAGTGATAGCACTCAATCTTCATTATCATCTGGGGGTCTCTTTGCTTCAGCCGCTCAACAAATTCAACCACAGATACGTTCTCTAGCATTGATGAAAAGTATTTAATTTCTTCTGAGCAATACGATTCACGAAGCATGTAGATGTAGCACAAAGGAATCATGACGAAGCTCATAATCCGCAAGTCTGCGAGAACCTTTCCATAAGTTGGGCAACTTGCGACTTTACAGCTTAGAAAGTACATCCACCAGCATATGTACGAAATAAATGCATGAATTGATACTATTCGAGAACTACTTTTGCCTTTACTTTTGCCTATTATCATATGAATGCATGGTACAAGCACTTGAAGGATGCACACTATAGCTAGAAGAACTGGCCTAGACACAGGATAGTCATCAAAATTGAAAGATGTTCCCTGTTCATCCAAAGGAGCACGACGGTGCAGTGCGCTTGGGTGTGACACATAGCACCCCCTTCTAAGAGACCAAGATGAAGAATGCCCTGTACTGATACACTGTGATAGAAAGTAATTTGGTTTATATTTCTCTTTACAGAACACAGACGCAAAGCTTGAAGGCTCAAATCCATATATCATAACATGATTAGTAGAATTTGAGCCGTAAAGATATTTTGAGCAGCGCTTTTGCCTTTTCTCGCACCTGAGACCAGTAAATGGTGCTCCACAGTGACAAATTATCTCGTTAGTTGACTTTGAATTTACGCAGGTACCACCGTTTAGGCATGGATTCGAGTCTTGGCACGATTTGACTGATCCATCTCTGTGATGTTGTAGCAGTCCACGACATTGAATACTGGCAGAACTAGAAAAATTCTTCCAAGATCCGTCTAGATATTGCCAAAATGCTGTAATGTACTCAGGTCTAAACGAGCTATCCTTCGCACGTACAAATGGCCTATTGAACGAAGATCGGCCATCTTTTACTTTCCAGTACGGCCTTTCATAGTAAAGTAACCAATCAGTATTCCTGCTGTGTCTGTATATTTTCCTGAAGTTCCTGTAAGCATTATAACCCCCAGCTAATTCTTCAAAGTAGTCTTCAAGGTGGTTATGCAATACCACTCCATTCTGTGAACTCGTGAATGTAGTGTTGAGGTATACTCGTTGTGACGAGCACCTGTAAACATCATCTGGCACACAGATAAGGCTAACAGCATCTCGTGTAATAGAAATATGCGTTTGTGATTGCCAATTATAGTACTCCCATTTGAGGATGAACTTGTGAAATGGTTGAATTGAATCTGTTATTTGTTGAGCCCAGTTTGGGGACTTAAAATTGCGTTTCATTAATGCTCGCAATCCCACGTATGAACGCCGTAATTTTGAAGCATCGAGCACGTTGAATGCCATAAAGCTGTCTTCATGGGAATATAGATATTCAAAGTAATAATCTCGTTGTTCGTGTTTATAAATTGGATGTCCATTGAAGAGGATATCCATGTGATATATGCCCTCAAGTTGGACATATGGCATTTTCGTCTCATCCCCATGGTTAAAGTAAATTCTATCACATAGTCTATTGGTAGTTGCAACTCTGAAATGTAATGAACTAAGCACCCAAAATAACCAATATCCTGCAGTAAAAACTTTCAAGAATGTTTGCTTGCATTGAAGCCTTTGAATGAACTTCATGATAATGTAGGTATGCAAATTTATGAAAGAATTCATTTCATAACATTGAACTATTGATCTATATTTCTCCTGTACAGTCTCTCCAAAGTATTAGGAACGCAAAATGATTCTTTATAGAGTTGTTCGTTGCTGTTAGTAATTGCTAGTTTCGTTGCGTGTGAAGTTCCTGAAAGGAACTTATTTAGATGCAGTACATTGATGTAATTGCTTATTGAAACGTGCTTTTAGCAGCGAAGTCAATTAACAATCATGCATTGTTTTGGTCACGTCAGCATGGCTGTTGGTTTATGCGCATGTTTAGGTATGCGTGCATTGTATCAGGAAAGTCTTTGTAAAGGTTTTAAGTCATTAATACTCTAGTGCGTTGGTGCAGTATATTGTGTAATTATATTCCAAAGATAGAATGGAATAATGCTACGAGTTTTTGTAAGTGCTTTGATTGATTGCGCCATGACAATAGTTTGTCTAAAGCTCTTTGTAACTATGGTAGATCTTTGTAGCATCGTTGTATTGTAAGAGGTTGTGGAATGTCTAGTACTCCGTTTACACGTAGCAAATGAATCTGGACCGTTATCTGGATAGCACCTTATCGGAATAGCACTCCTGATATTTGCTGCCGCATATACAGTCTATTCGGGTAGCTATCGCGATAACTTCAATTCTCTTCCAGAGGTGGATTGCTATCCCGATCGTCTGTGGAAAGCACACTTGACAACTAGCACTGCTGAAGAGCCACCCTCCTAAATTGTTTGAAATTAATGACATGAATAAATGAATGAATGAATGAGTGAATGAATGAATGAATGAATGAATGAATGAATGAGCCCTGGGATTCGTATCCGGATCCGAGCGCTCTGTTGACATGCGCAGGGATTGCTCTTATCTTGACCCAAGTACACATCAAAAGATGTTGTGACGAAGAATCTTGTTCTCTCGAGCATATGCTTGTTCTTACGCTTTTTGAATCTTTGGATGCGTGGTCGGGCCTGTTTTTCTCTTCTATGTCTTCTCTCTTACTCAACAATGTCATTAAGAATACTTCTGGATGCTTCCCAATGGAGGTACACATCGACGTTACCGACCCGCTTCATTGTTTAATACAAAAATTTTTGCATGGCGTGGCGCCAAGTGGATTCCTCTTGCAACAGCGCATGCGTGTTTGTGAAATTACGGACCCAATCAGGGTGTGAAATCCTATCCGGATAGGATCTCTCAAGTTGATGTGTAAATGCATCCATGTACCCCGATCGCTATCCGGATAATTTGTATCGTGGTCACCAGTGGCGGACCGTGAGGTTGATCTCTGGGTATTCTTTAGGAAGGGAAAACTAGGAGGCAGTGATGCGTTTATCGGGAGGAGTGGGGGTGTAACTCCCCCAACATTTCTGAAAATGTAAGAAAGTTGGTCAAAAGTCGGACATGCTGCAATAGAAATGGCTACGCTTTATTCTGTGACAGTATATTTGTTAGCAACAGTATACTGTTACTAATAGTAGTAGTTGGTCCAATTGATAAACCCCCCCCCCCCACAAGGAAAGTGTCTTGGTAAATCTCTGCTAGGAGGCAGTTGACAAGTATTGGAATTGTAGTGCAAAAGCAATGGGGAAACTCTACTAGGAGGAAGTTTTGTGCAGGTAGACTTGTCAACGTATAAAAGACAGGGAAGACAAACCTCACGAAATCAATGCATGGTAGGCCTACATTTTCAATATTGTCACGAACGCAAACAGAAGTTACCTCAACTCTCATTACGTTCTGTAATGAACCTAGATGCAACATTTTCAGAAAACGGCTTCAGAGGAATCTCCCTTCGGACATTCTTTAAACAAAAATAGCTTTGAAGCCACACGATACCTTTTGCTTTCGGGTTTTCTAATCCCGACAATGGCCATTCAATTGGAAAATTACGAAAGCGTGTCACTTGCCAGCGGTTTATAATGCAGAGAATCTAAATGGCATATTTTAACCCTCAAAAAATAAAACAACAACCGTGTAATGAGGAATGGTTGTCAAATGTTTCTTTTGCTTGCCAGGTTAATTCTACGACATTTCATCGTGTTTTCACTTCAAGAAAACTTGTGTGTTATATTGCGGCGATATATTGCGGCAATATATTGGGACAATATGCGGCGAAATATTGCTCCTACGCAGCATTCCTCTCAATAACGGCAGTCTAACGCCAAAATTTCATTCAACAATGAATGGCTGTATTGAATTTTAGGCTTCAATGGAATAAGCTTTGTCAACAAAATGTTTTTCTGATATCCCAGGGTATTCACTGAATACCTTGGATACACTGACGGTACGGCACTGGCAATCACTATGCAGATAAATTTCCTCCATGTAAACGGGATATTAGCCAGTTGCTTTCAACCTTTTCACTTTAGTGGAACTCTAAGGCGGCCACATTCCACTGACTCGAGTAGCCCCTGTTCGTATATCTGGACAGTAGAATTAAATACTGCTGTCGATCATAGCATTTGTGCAACTTCTGGCGGAACCCTTGAATGGCACTGACGGATCCCTTGGAGGATACTGGAGGGACCCTAGTGTTCCGCGGAAAACCGGTTGAAAGCCACTTGTCTATGCAAACTTGCGTCACAGACATTGGCAGAGAAGTTTTGATGGGGTTAGAAACGAAGAAGTAGCAGCATTATTTGGCCTAGTCTTGAAATGGATGTTGATTTGAATACTTGCACACTTCTATGATGATAAGCTGCCCTTCTACTGGTTTTCCAGCTGAATTATCTGTCCTATCTATAACAATTTTTTCAGCTTTCATCACACATATTCAAACTCTATATATATATATAATATATATATATAAATATATATATATAATATATATATATAAATATATATATATATAATATATATATATATATATAAATATATACACACACATATATATATATATATTTATATATAGACAAATGCATTATTGCTCTTATTCATAGGAATGGCTGTCCTTTATCTTGCATACGCATGTCATGAACTGATCAGTCCGTAATAAGCATAGGAAAGGGGTGATAAGAGGCCTTAAGCCTTCCCTCACACGTCTTGAAGATATAGCCTACCTATAAAAGTTATGGTTAACACTCCTTCCTTGTCATACTGTTATTCTCTTGAGTTCACTACTGGTGTGATAGTAAACATTTCTGCCATACCCTGCAATGGATATACTGAGTCAGTGACACACCCTTTTGTTAGAAAATTTAGCTTTCGTCCCCCGTGCTGGGCTAGTGTTTCTACGGAGAATGTGAGAAACTGTCTCTGATTTTTGGCTTTAAAGTACAAGGTTTCCCTTACTTCTTTCATAAAAATCAATCTTTCCGCTGATCTTTTTCAAAAAACAGGCTTATCCCCTGACCTGAGAGGCTAAGGTTTGGCCATTGACTACTTTTGAGAACATGTTTTACTGGGAGTTGTAGATAATAGAACTAATAAATATTGTAATTAGACCTATCATCTTTTGAATGTAATATTAGGCCTGGAAAAGGAAACGACAAACTTTAACTGTTAACTAGAAGCATTAAATACTTCTGTGACGATCGAAAATAGAATATTTTGCCTGACGTACATTATTAAAATGTTGTGTTTTCTTGACCGTTACCAACTTTCATGAGTGTCCTTGACCTATTCATTGTCGCCCTGTTCATGAACGTATCCTATCCCACCGAAAAGAAATTGGCAGAAACTCTTTTACCTTCAGAGGGCCTGTGTTGTGAAATTCAGTGCACGTTTTCTTTCTATAGGAAACATGAAATTTGTTTAGAGCCTGACTGCTTCCTAATAGCTTCATATTTTCAGCTTACAATGTTTCATGAATGATTCTTAAAAGTACATGTATCTCAATTTAAACTTTTCGACTTGAAATTGGTTTTTTGCCATTTAAGATAGTGATAGAAAAATCTCCAATATCAGTAGTAGCTGTTGACTAGCTATCAAACTGTTGCATATGTATTTCTAGTTTAATGCTGAACAACATTATTTTTCAAAAAGTTCCTTTTTTGCTTGACTCAGCCTGCTGATGTGTCTAAAATGTTTTCTAAAATTTAAGCAATCTGAGCCTCATCTCTATCAATTTGATGTTTCTTATAACACAAAGACATGCTAGCGAAGAAATGAAGAATTAAACTATTGAAACATTTAATAAGCATCTTAGCTATGAAGGAAAGATGAAAAATGCTATTTTATTTATCAAAGGAAAGGAACAATTTTTATAGAAAGACTCTGATTTTATATACTTTCAAATTTTATAGAAGCAATAGAAATAGGATGAGTGTTTGTACTTTAGTTGTATGTAATATCATCTGTGTTACTTAAGAGAGGAGGTTCACATCAGATTGCATAGCTCCCAGTAAATAACTTCCTTATAAGATGAATATAAATGAATGTATCTACTTGAGCAGCTTGATTGTACATCAACTGAAATAAATAATTGACTCATTGTTTTACTAATTGATTCATAATTATATTTGAGGTCCTACTACATATTTAGGGAAGGACTTGCCTCCCTCAATCAGGACGATCACTACTTCTACTGCAATAAGCACACAAAATCAGTGAAAGGACTGTTAAAGATATTTTCTCTTTAAAACACTAACACATGTATGATACAGCGTGCTAGAATCAAAATAGCAAAGAATTCACCAACATGATATTTTTGAACACACTATTGTGCATGCACAAGAATGTGTTGAGATAATGTTAAAAAATTCCTTGAAATTCCGTGCACGTGTACTTATTGAAGACAAGTGGATAGTCTATGAAATTAAATCTACAGGTTTAAATGGTAAAAGTATACCTATGAGTTCAAATGGTAAAACTTATCAGCCTCTAAGTGGGAATAATAAAAGATATGGAATCAACTTTGAAATGATTCTTCGATTTCCCTTCATAGAACTGTAATACTTAAAATCTCTAGATCTTTTATCATGTCCTACTAGTTATATCATCGATGGATTACAACATTCACTTGTGTTCCACACATAAGAAGCGTGTATACTTAGAAACACAGACCATAAATCTCAAAACAATATCCTCTTTTATACAACAGTGTTGAAGGAAGAATGCTTGTGTCTTATTGAAAAGTTTTGCTATGTATCTATATCAACTCCGTAATGAACAAAACAATAGATTAATGCTATATAGCCTCTATAGCAATTGGTCTACACGGTACAGCTAAGGGGGTCACATATATGACGTCGACGTGACGTTACAAATGTATGAACCCTAAACTATTCAATAGCATAGCATGGTTTTCTAGCAAAAAACTTTCCCCTGATATGAAGTTTTTATCTCCTATAGGAAACACATCAAACTTGAAATTGAAACGGTTGCTTCTTACATACGCAACAATACTCAAAAGTTAAACTGTCATTTTCCTGTTTCAGATTATATTCAAGCATTGCTTTGTACTACATCATCATACGCTGGTGGAGGTTCAGCTGGAGTTACATTTGACATCATGGGAAACACTGCTTGGTTTGTGGATGTGCTTGAAAAGTGTGCTTCTGTGGTTGCACTGCCTTGTACATTGTCAACTTGCCGGTCACTTCCACAAAAGGCAGCATTACTTGCACTGTATAACTGAGGCATATATTGCTCAACGTTACCGCATCTCGGAGTGCAATAGATCAACTTTTTGATTGTGTACTCACATT
>OLMO02000275.1:16862716-16890872 GCA_900291935.2 Cassiopea xamachana
ATACCATGTATCGTACTACTTATCGTACCATTTATCATGTGATTTAGCAATTTTATAAAAGAGTATGTCACATGTAGTTAGTAAGCAGTTGATTTGAGGGATTGTTAGAGTATAGAGTATGAAATTCAGATATTAACGATGAAAGCCTCTTTCTTACTGGAGTTGCCTGTATTTTAAACAATATAAAGAACTAGCAGGGAACGGATATTTCCCTACAATGAGCCCTAGGTATATGTCATCAAAAGAGATTGAGGACCAAAGAAACCTGGCAAAAATTTATTTGGATTTAACTATAAAGTTGTGGTGGGATTTAGGGACAAATGAAGAGGACATGGCTCACAAGAGGTGTACAGACGCTGTGTAAACATTCCACCAAAATTAATGCTTCCAGCTTGTAAAAAATGACTGAGAAATTAGCAGACTAACCAAATCAAAAGAACAAGCAGATGAAAACAAACACTTGGCTTTCTTGCATCCATAAAGCATTACTTGAACAACTGTTTAAGCATGTTGGTAGAGATGAGCTGCTTGAACAGTGTTTACATGGGCTAGCATGAAATTTGAATAAGAAATTGAGCCTGATTTGTGGAAAATGTGCCCAACTAATCTTTATGTGAGGAAAAGACATTAGAGCAAGGTGCCAGCTGTGGCAAATGTCAGTTAATTGTGGAGGCTTTGATGTTTGTAAAACAGTGTCAGTTTTGTGGGTTTATGGAGGAAGCCAAAAAAGAAATTGAGGCATTCAAGTATGAAACAGTACACAAAAGGAAGAGTCAAAAGTCAAAGTCCTTTCCCTCGCCCAATGGCGCATAGGGCGGCGCCTATCTCCGTTTCTATAGCCCTAGGCCACGCGTCTGCGAATGCAGTGAAAGCTACAGCGGGGGGCTGGTCCACTGGTAGCTCCGCGAGTTTAACTTTCCCACTCCATTCTCATATGTCGAGCGCCAGACGAGAAGGCAGTGAGTACCATTTTAAAAGTCTTTGGTATGACTCGGCCGTGGCTCGAACCTACGACCTACCGGTTGTGAGGCAGACACTCTATCACTGGGCCATCACTCCGGTAAAGGAAGAGTACTGAAGAGAAATGAAACTTTAAAAGTCAGGGAAACAAGTGAGAGCAAGTAGAAAATAGATATATGTATTGGGTGGCAAGTAGCATGCTGACGAAACAGGTGTCTGCAAGCCAAAAATGCAAAAGCAAAACCGTTTCTTTGCATTGTGCACCAAAGGCTGATTTTAATTGTCTAATTCTGGTACCCTGCCCTAGAATAGGATACTAGCTGGCTATGTACAAAGTTAGAGCAAATTATCTCTAGCCATTTTGCTGCAATTCTTGCACAAAGTTAGTCACATTTTCTTGCTGTTTTTGCTAATTTATGCAAAATTAGTCATGCAAATAATGATAATTTATGCATAGATCAATTCGTATTTCAATTTCCTATCTAATGATATATAGCGAGCTATTTTAATTTATATTTATAGAACAATGTTCTAATGGTAGTATTCCACCTTGAAATTCGAACACTTCTGGGTGGATACGCTCAACATCACGAAAATTGCCCAAACAGATCAAAATAACAAGTTACTGTCTTTTTCCAAACGAACTTCGTACAAATTAACGAGTGGAAACAAGCCAATATACGCTGTTGTAAACAAACTGAAATTGTACTGTTTCTTAATCTTTCTTGAACAAAATACTAGAGTATCTTCATTGTTTGACCGGCCTAGTTCTCGTTTCTTATAAACTAGTTTCTTATAAAAATACGTGTAGTGTTGTACTGATAGGTTATCCTGGAAAACTTTCGGCTTTATTTTTTGTTGTTATTGTAATGAAAGACGTGACCGCAAAACCCACAATACATTTGAAAAGTATGCCATGGCAATCTTTTTTGTTGTACATTCTATAAACCCTCGGACTGTAATGTTTTGGCATTGTGGTACTTATGCGCATGCGCAAGTATGGCATTTTCTCCCACATTTATATCCTTGAATGTTCAAATACTATCCCATCACGTTCAATATTTAGGCATACTTACCTGACAGGGGAGACAACGTGATCAATAAGGCGTTTCTCCCAGGGCGAGGCCTTTCCATTGCACTCCGGCTTGGCTGACCCCTGCGATTACCTCAAACGCAGGTAACTCGACTGTATAATTTGTGGTAGTGGGGACCTGCGTTCGCGCTCGTTCCCTCCATACATGCAAGAAAAGCGATAGGGTGATCTTTATGGTAATACATTACCCTCCTAGAGGGTAGTACCATAGTACGTTAACTGAATAGATTTGAGGAGGGGGGTGGTTTGGAGTACGTGAGTTGGGTGGGAAGTGTCTATGATCACCAGTGTTATTTATGGTTAGGGAAATATTCCAATAGATATGAATGGGATTTGCAATAATTTTAAGTCGATTGCACTGTAAACATAGGGAAAAGCCCGAATTGTTACGTAATGTAATACTCGATCGAATTACAGACTCTGAGCTAGTTGCGGGGGAATACGGAATACGCTGGTGATGTTGGGAAGAAATTCAACATGTTTAGTAGACGGGAGCTCTGTCTGAATTTCTTTACGTTTATTTGGCGCCAATTTTCGTATCTTTAGTTCTTGCTTTCTAAGTGCCGTGCCACCCGACTCCCCTTTTGTTCCGCCTTTACGTTCAACGAACAGAGTACTGTTGCATGATACCTAGTAGGCCTCAGATTCAAACAGGATCTTCCATACGTATAGTAGAAAACCGATCTATAGACTCAGTACCCAACGAAATCTACTGGGAAGCACGTTTAGCGAGCAACGTGAGTCATACTAGCTTCATGAGGCCATAGCCGTACCTGAAGAGGCATCTCATTTTACAGATTTACGTCTTTCACCGCCAGCTGTTTTTGGTTATGAATAAATAGTGAAAAATGCTCGCATACCTACGCCAGGCTACAGTGTTCTATTTAGGAAGGGAAAATTTAGAACCCTGTAGCATAGAGTGAGTGTGCATCACACTCTGTTTGTCATAAGAATACCTAACGTGTTGCACAGCCTCAGTATTTATAAATTTTTCTGGTTTTGAGCTTAGAATTATTCTTAAATTATTCTGCAATGTCAAAGGTGTAACTTAGCCTAAATATTTAAGGAATATATTCCAATCTTTGTTGATGTTTTAGCACATCATAAACCTAATCATAAGTTTATATTTTGTATCGTTAATGCAAAAGTACATCTGAAAGCAGTGTTGTAACTAGGATACAAAATTATTCTTAACTTATTCTTGAATTTTAGCGCTTTAGAGCCTCACTATTCTTCTGAACTTTATCTTACAAAAAGCGAGTGTATATAAAACTTTTGCGTGCCTTTGGTTTTGGGAGGACACCATATTTTGTTTTAACAGTTTTTCAATTATATTCACAGCAACTATACATCTACATGGAGGAGCATTTTAGATACGAAAGTTCTGATCGTCTGATGCTTCTTCACGCTTGGAGGACGCTGGATAAGACGTTACCTGAAATTTCTCCATTTTCAAACAAATTCTTTAGGACTCTCATGTGCATTGTCATAACAAAAGCCAAAAGTTCAATTGCTAGTTCAAGTCGAGCCGGCTCAATTTGTAGCACCAAGTCCGATAGCGAGACTTTCCAAAATGGTAGTGTATCGATTTTGTTAAGAGGCCATTCAAAAAGTACATACGCTCTGAAGGGGGAGGGGGTACCCAGAAAATCGTATGAACTCAGACAAGAGGGGAGGGCGCGCTTCAAAGAAAGTACGTACGCGCATGTAATTTTCAAACAGTAATTACTTGCCATGCATCCTAAATAAATAAAATTGTCTTTAAGAGATTTCATTCTCATTGATATTTATACAAACATTTGATATCTGTTAGAGTTCTCGGGTGTGCGTCAAATTCTACAAACTATGAAATTGCTGAAATGAACAATAGTAGCAATTGTGTAGGCGGGGGGGGTGATGATTGAAAGTACGTACCCTCGGGGGAGTGGGCACCTTGACAACTTACGAAAGCTTACAAAGGGGAGAGAGGATCCAAAAATGGATGAAATTGAGCGTACGTACATTTTGAATGGCCCATAATTGATTATATAGCCACCTGGCCACCTACCTCATATGCCGATGGCTCAGGTTAAGTGTCCTCTCTAACAGGCACTCCCCTACGTACGAAAGTATACGGGACTACTGTTATGCATGTACAGCGAAGGCCAAGTAATCCAATAAAAACTCGAAGAATACAAAACAAACTAGTCCTTCTATTTCCTTATTTCTTTGACCCAAATCCAATAGGTTTCAAACAAACATTTACTGCACGAGCAAAACGAAATAAACAACTAAATACTCTCAGTTATTTAACGTCCTTCTCTCTCTCAATTCACCAGGAATACTCTCCTTTCTCCTCTTTCTTCTAGGGGCCTCCGCAGAGGGCCTCACACATTACCTTTACTATACTACTAACGGAAAAAACCCAAGGAGCTTGTTAATTTGAAAACTTTTTTAACTACACATAATCACAAATTAGGAAACCAGTTCCATGCACCTACAGCCAAAACTCACATAGATCTATTTATCAGACTTCCTTCCTACCTAATTTGTGCCTCTAGTCTTGAGTTCTGGCCAAAATTGAAAGCAAAATTTAGAATTTTTTGATATTTCCTTGTATCTGTACCACTTTTATGGCGCTATATGTGCAGTAAAAATTAGGGACCTATTAAAGAACTTTTAGTGCTACAATTTATAAAAGAGGTCATTCACTCGTTACGTAATGCTAAATTTGCCGTTTTGGAGACCCCCTCCCCCTGTCGTAACTTTCCGTACTATAGCTCTCCGTATAAAGTAAACAGTAGGGTAACAAATCAAGGTACCCTCCCTCCCCCTAGAGGCGTTAGGTAATGGGTGAATGGTCCCAAAAGAGGTTCAAAAATTATTTCGCAAATTGGCAAAGTATCAGAAGCTGCACAATCTATGTTGCATTTCTAGTTATTGTACTACGGCCTATTCATTGCAAGTTTTTTTTCATTTTTTGTGCCTTAATGAGTTCATTTTTTTGTTTTAGAGCAACGAACACTTATTTGGTCAAGGGCGTTATCCAGTCCCGCCAATATATCTGGAGTTGCGAACTGGATTAATAGTGGAAAACTTGGCATGGACCGACCGCGCTCATCATCTGTTCCACTTGTGCTCTACAAACGGAAATTTACACTGCAATTTGATAGACAGCAGTCAGCACTTACAGATAGTGCTATGGACAGACCAGAAGCAGGTAAGATTCTAAGTTTACATTGTACTCAACTCCCGTCTACACTGATCCGGATCACTTGTTGATCCGTACCACAAGTGGTGCGGATTGGCCTTCCGTCTCCAATGCTTCTAGCAAACTGTACCAAAACTGGTGCGATTCGCCGTACCACTTTTGGCCTTTTTAGGAAAAGTACCATTAGGTATCCGCATTACTTTCAAGTAGCATTTTTAAGGCCCAGTCTTCACTGCTATGGATCATTTTTTGGTCCGAACCAAGAAATGATCCGTACCATTAAAAACGGGGCCGTAGCATATGCGAGAGCGTTGCGAAACGAAACTCTATCAAAGCACATATGATTAGGTTTCCATTTGCACGAGAGCTAATGAGATATTGCTGTTGAAACTGGTTTTCACATTCAAGCAGGTGTGCTCATGGAACGGTTCTTGCTGGAGTTTACACCAAGTGAGTTCTGTATGAATGTGCAAGTGGACTAAAGTACTTTGAAATGAGTTTCATAGAAAGGCAAATAGAAAAGAACAAATTTTTTATGCATTTCTTTGAGTAAACAGCTTTGAAAAACAGTTTCATATTTTAAAAACTTTGAAAAACATGCTTTCAAATTTTAAGGTAGACTAAAGAAAGTTAACATAGTATACACTCTGCATGACTAATGTAGGTGCAGTAAGGCACTGTTCTTAGGCTGAAAATATTATCCTGGAGTCCTATACCTCAGTTTTGATTCAAGTCTCTATAATTATTTTAATCATTTTGCTTCTAAGAAAACCGTCATTTTGCCTGAGCTGCACTTTTCTTAACTTTTCCGGAAATTGATCCTCAGATTTTCTTAAAATTTTGTTAACTTTTACTGAAATAAACTGGCTAAAATGGTTTACACTTTCGTTAGTAATATTGTATACTTTAATTTGAATTCCATCTTTAACGTTTTGAATGCAATAATGACGAAATATCGATTTTTGGCCAATAAAAATACTAAATTTTGGAAATTGAGCCTCGTGATTTTCTAAAGATTTTCTTATGATTTTGACCATTTGAGCCTCATTTTCTTTTAAACTTTTTTCTTATAAAAACGTGTGTTTCAGCAGAGCGTTTTACAATAATTTGCATGGTTTTATGAATTTTTGAACTGTTCAATCAAATCATACATCGCACCATATTTATCATCATCATATTTAAACAAGAAACCCTATCAGTTAATACTAAATAATAATATTATAAACGAAAATCTTCAATGCATTTGCACCTCATGATAAAGAGAATAAAGGCATGGATTTACTGGTTCTCCTAAGGATCGTGCTCCGAGAATGATGCCAATTTTACAGGAACTCCGTCAGTTTAAGTTTGAACGTTGTAATTGTGAGACTTGTTCTAATTTCCAATGGAATGTTATTCCAAGTCTTAACTGCAGAATGAAAAATTATTTCTTGCGAGCTCTAGGTACGGGTGTGCAGATCTAATTGATTTCTTGTCGAGTAGCTCGATAGCTGAGATCTGGGAACAAGTCTTCGTCTTTGACCGTCCGGGCAAGGACCATTCACTATCTTATAGATCATAACCGCTCTGTCAAATTGTATTATGTTTAAAATTGACAGCCAGCTACATCTCCATCCACCCTTTAGTACTCTATCAAAGTTTTTCCTCTAGTTTGTAGACGTTGAAGATGTTGGAGCTTTGTGTTCGATAAATTGCCCCATAGTTTATCACTGTATCTCAGATTACTTTCAAACAGTGCCTCATACACCTGGTCAAGTTCAGACTGTGATATTATATTCTCAAGCTTCTGTAGGGACGAGAGGGCAGATTTAGTTTTACATTTGAGCTTTTTTAATGCTCATTTTATGTTAGGTTTTAATCCACAGGAATCCCAAGGTACTTGACTTTTTTGACTTGATTGATTCTCCATTTAATCTTATCTCTTTTGGCCTAAGAGTGTTTTTGGTTTGTTGTTTGTGACCTACTACCATACACTCTGTTTTGCCAGTGTTTAAACTCAGCTTGCTCTACCGTAGCTATTCTGCCATATGTTTAATATCAGTATTTGGATCATTGCAGAGTTGATTGGAAAGTTTCACCCCTACTGTATTTCTAGCAAGTTTTATGTAACTGTTTAAATTTTTTACTAACATGCAAACAATACAAGGAATTATCATGGAGACCAAAAGACTATGATTACCCCATGACCAATACATACATACAGTCACACCGCACTAAATAGGTACATTGCAAGAAAGAGAAGGAAGAAAACTTAACTGCTTACTAATTGAGTTAACTTAAATAAGACAATAATATAAATTAACTCTAAGAGCATTGTGGCTGAGCAGGAAACCGGGAAAAAATCTTATAGTCCTACACAAACTCTTGCATTTCAGTGCAGCGAACCACGTCAGGGCGCCGAAGAAAGATTTGGTCACCAAGTAACGACCCATTTCACAAAATGGTAGCAACAGACTCCCCTTTACTGGGTGGGCGAATTGAGGAAACGTCTGATCAACTGGAAGATGATGATAGAGATACAAAAAGGAAGGACTCCACGACTTCAAGTTCCACTTCAACTAGCAGCAAATCTGTCTATTTAAATCAAGTTGATGATGTAGTGTTGCATAGGATAATTTGTTTGTTGATGGAGTACTTTTCAAATGCTTCAAACGTCAACGCAGAGACATGTAATATTGAAGACATAAGGGAGCTGAAGTCAATTTTTGCGACGTGTCTAACTGCGCTCACATCTTCAAAGAATGATGAAGAACTCTCTTTTGTGCCTCTTGAGTTGAGGTAAATTTATCCTTGTTCTCATTGACAAGCTAGCTGAACATGTTTGGTTGGGGTGAATAAGAGTTGGAATGTATATTTTCTAAAGAGACTGTGCATATTCAGCATAGCTTGAACCGTGTTATGTTCAGGTTTCATAATAGCAGTTAATTATATATCTATATTTGTGTGTATAAATATATATATATATATATATATATATATATATATATATATATATATATATAATATATCTATATAAATATGTATGTATTTATTTATTCATGTATATGTTTCAAAATATATCATCTTAAGTACCGAATCTTCTTCATTACTGAGGAAGATGTATTTCGAAACGTCTAAAAACTCTGTGGTGCAGTAGGTTAATCCAGTGATTCTCTGGGTATTCCGCTGAGGTTCGAATCCTCTCAGGGACATAGAATTTACGCTTGTAGTAGGCCACTTATGAGTAGTATAGGCTCGCTGTCAGCCATTGCCATACTGAAAATATATATATATATATATATATATATATATATATATATATATATATATATATATGTATGTATTATATATATATATATGTATTTATAAATATATACATATATATATATATATATATATATATATATGTATTATATATATATATGTATTTATATATATATACATATATATATATTTATATATTTATTTATGTATACGCATATCTATATGTTTTGTATATAAATAATGTGTAAATCTAATTGTTTGTTTATATCTTATTCTTAATGCACATTCTCTTCCCAGGAGATGTTCGTTATTTGTAGCATTCCTGTTCAAAATTGGTGGAGTCTTGGACTCCAATCCTTATGTTGCACAAGAGTTTCTGCCATTGACGTTGAATCTAATGTTTCAATGCATTGGTGATGAAACTAGTGGTTACCATGACCTCATTTTGGCCGACCTGGACCCACAAATGCAACATGTCTGGTTAATGAACTTGCTTCTCGTTCTATATAAGGTGAAGATTCCATGTTCCGTATTATGCTACAATTCTTAATACTTAAGAACTTTCTCCCCCTGATTCTGCTTAAATTTCATCTGAAAACTGAGCCTGTGTAATACAGTTATCCATCGTTCTTGCAACATGTTTGGCATTTTTCTTTCCCATGATGCAACTAATTGTATTTTTCTCATTCTATTTTAGTATGAGTTTGATGAGAACAAGTTGGAAGTTCTTCGTCTCATCTGGACAGTAATCAACACCATAAACTCACATCGGCACCATCTTTGTATTAACACCCCTAAACGAGATGTGACGCCCCACAGAGAGCTGAACGCAAAGTCATTTCCAAGAAGAATCAAAACATCGAAGCTACTGAAACAGGGGAGCAATAGGAAGCGTACCAAGTTGGAAAGGCGCCTTAATATGAAGGCTTTTGAAGATGGAAACAGCCCAATGCACAATGACAGCCTGTTCTCCTCCGTAGACTCCCGATCGGATGCTAAAATAGCGGAAACTACTTTCATCGACCAAGTGAGTTCCTAGTCTTTAGGCCCCTTTATATTTTTATCTTTAGTCAAAATTCACCATCACTTTTAGTTGTTGTAAGGCTTTTGCTTAGAAATTGCTATTGACAGACGGTTTCACAAGACACTTCCACAGGGAGATCAAAGAGCCTGGTACTGATGCAAAATGGCGGGGTGCCTTTGCTGAGGTAGCGAATTACCTGCATGATTCGCACTCGATCCACGTCTTTTAAGTTCATTGCACTGGAAATAGGATGCGGGGTGCTCTTGTTGCACACTTTTCCGCTCTTAATTTTAGTCGTATGACTTCTTTCCTCAGAATCAACGTCAGAGCCAATCCCCTGACCCTGTACCCTGAACCTTTTCTTACAGCCTTTGGCATTTGTATTTTACATTAACCTGTGTTCAGGAGTACAAATTTGCACTTTATCACTCCTATCTTTGAGTAGTTCCTGCCCCTCCAGAATTTGTAGATTTTTATTCTACGACGCTACTCATAGCCAAATCTATCATCCCAAACTTGCGAATTTCTTCCATCTTGCTACCAGCATTTATTAATTGCCATATCTTTCGTCCTTTGCAGTCAGGAACATCATTCTCTTTAGAAGATGGCCAGCTATTTAGTGCAGACAGCGAATCAACGCTATCAGTCGACGAAGAAATTGGCCTTAGAGATACATTCAATTCTCAAAGATGTCCTTCATGCCACTGCATTATAACTGAATACGAAGAGGATGTAGTAACACTTTGTGTTGTTGTGCTGTCAACATTTATTCACAGAGATCCCGAGATGGCTGCCCCACTGTTGATGGAGGTACTCCATACTGTGAGCAGGTAAGACCAGTCTATGCCCTGATACATGTGCGATCGCCGTACGTTTGAAAATTCGCCCATACCAACATTACTGTCAGCTTTGCAATCGCACATGCCAAACAGGAACTTCGTTGTCGCAACTGAAACACTAATGACATTTTGCTTTCATAGCTTTGCTTTATCCTGTTTTATCCTATTGAGACATGTGAAATGGTTATGGAACAAGAAACTTTTTATTTCGGATACACAAATCTTGGATCGCACGTGCAATTCCAAATAATTAAGAACAATCACTCATGCAGACAAGGGAGCACGTGCGAATTGACGCTCTTGCGCCAATTTCTTTTGGGCTTAGACTGTAAGACATGGTCGGGGTTTCTCCTATGCTTTTTAATATTTAAAAGAACTATTATCAAAAGCCTTTGTATTATTTGTACAGCAAAGTAATTATTGACGACTAGAACCGTGAGAAATGTTTTCAGTATATAGAGTGGAGAATATAAATTAGTCTTCAAGTACCTTCCTTTATATCGTTATTGTCGTCTCTTTGTCTCTATCTGTCTTGCTGTTTCGTCTTCTACATCTTGAGAATATTGCATTCCGCTTAGCTATTGATCGCACTTTGTATAGCTGAATATGTGAACTATTCAGTCACAATTAGGAATAACTGTTCCAATCAGTCTTGTCTTGTAATGCTCCATACGATTCCTGCTCTGTTCAATTGACGAACAATTCAACTGATAATTTTTACTAACTTTGAAGTTTTACTCTTTCCATGTATCCCTTAATGGAAGCTGTGTGTTTTCTGGCATAATTTTTGCGTCTCTACCTTTCTAATTTGTTAGCAATATTATTTTGCTAGGAAATTTTCCATTTACTGCCTTTACCTTCTTCTCATTATGTTGTAGAATGCGCCAAATAAATTGAATAGATAAATTCAATTAACCTTTCATCTTCTTCTAGGATAGCATTCATTCCTTTATCAGCAATGGATGACTTAAGGTATCAGAACCGAATACCACTGAAATTTTTATGTTTTTCCAAATACTTTCAAAGCCTAGAGGCGATATTATAAGTTTTAAGAAAGTATGGTGGGTGAATTTGACATCACTTGTTTTTGAATCGCCACTTTTCATTAGACTTTGCTAGTGAAAGGGATTTCTCTGCTGGAATTTTCCTAGAAAATGTTAGACTACCATTAAAATTATGTGTACTTGATTTTTGTCATTGAATAATGATAGTGAAGACAGCATTTTATCTCATACGAATTACTGTAAAGTTCCATTCAGATACTTGGCTAATTTATTCAAAGTAGCGAAAACTATGTGATTTTTTATCTTGGTGCAGAAATAAAAGGTTAAGTTGCTAAATAATTTTGCACGACATCAAGAGTAATGAAGCAAGCTACGATATAACTGTTTTTATCAAGGCCTAATTCCAACTACTATATATTACAATAGAGAGTCACTGATATAAAACACTTTCTTCGTCCTATCTTGTTTGAATTTTGTTATTTTGCATGTTTTTTGCAGCAGACTGGAATATCGAAGATCAGCAAGCGTAGCTAGACAGTTCATACGATGCGTTTTTGTTCAGTTATCTCCTAATGGACTCTTTCCAGAAATCTTCCGTTCTGATAACTTTGGTTAGCAATTTTACTTTCGTAGATTACTTCCTTTGCTTCATCTTGTGTGTAGTACTTTACTTTTATTTTCAAGCATTTTAAAATTAGTTTATAATAGAATTGAGTGAGTAGGTACTATCTTACAACACTCGTGCCAAGATTGAAAATAGATTTAAAGTGTGTCGCAAAACAAAATCAGGACATCTGCATGCCACATATCTGTGTTGTGGTGCTCCTAGGTTCAATGGGTAGAAGTCAGCTGAAAAATGATTTAAAAGTACAGTGTAGAGTAATATCCTATATAACCTCGGTGAATTGTTGGTCATGCCCCCTGCCCCCTATTTCTACGAGGTTGCTAGCCAGAAGTGTTATAAATAGACACTCTTTAAAGGAATGAGACAACCAGCTTGCTGTTACCACATGGACAGATATTATATTTACGCCCGCAGGGAGCCCGAACTGGGTATGAGGGGATACAGCACGTGCCAGAATAGCCATTTTCCATAAGTATAATGCGGGAGAATGGGGGTCTGGGGACTTGCCCTCAAAAGAATTTTGATGGAGCACCCTATTAAACGTCGTAGAAGACATTTTTGCAAAATAGAATGTATTTTTTTTCATCATTGATTCTCATACCACAAATTAATATCGGATAACTTCTCAAAGCACATCTGAAGATTTCTAACGGTACACTAGTGTGCTGCGGCGCAGTAGTTGAAAATCACAGCCACAATGCAACCAATACCATGGTTGCTTTCAAGTTAATGTCAGTTACCCATGGGTGAGCTCCATTGGTCCGCAATTTGATGTAGCAGTATTTTATTATTCTCATCCCAATTTCCAGTTCCTTTGATGTTTATATGCACAGTACTTCCACGATTATCTGGTCACTACTGGACACAAACTGTTGAAAATGGAGTCGTATAGTTCAAGAAGGCCGGTTAATCAAAATTACACTTTGAGCGTCGGTCCACATGAAGGAAAGCTGAGATGACTAGAAAGTGGTATTAGCATACCCATAAAACATTCGTATCAAATTGCTAAGACAAAAATTGAGCTCAATGTGTCAACCAAGAGGCAAAATTCACCTGCTTTTTTTCAGCAGCACGTCTCTCCCAATCCAACTTACGGAGTGAAACTAACGTTGAAGTATCCGCTAGCGTAGCCTCAACGCCGATTACGTAGACAAGTGAGGCAAACGCCAAGCATTTTCATGGCCGATACGAGTGAAATCAGGCAACTTTAGACAAATCTGGCTCTTTATCTATAAGAATAGTCATGGCCGGATAAACGAGGGACGGTTAATCGAGATACAGATAATGGAAGAAGTGTTGTATTTCAAATGAGCTTAAATATTCACATTTGATCCACTTCTTTTCAGATAAGGAATTTTTCGCTGTAGTGGTAGATTCTCTACTCGGTTTTGAGATGGTCGATGAAATGGCTCCATTAAAAAGTTTGTTGCAGGTACCTATAAACACTTTGATGTTGATAAAAAATTTATCATGGTGTTCATTAGCTGGATTTTGTAATGATACTTTGCTATTGTATGATTTTGCAATGCTAAAAGGATTTATGTCATGGTACTCAAGTAGATGAAACTTGGCCTCTACTGACAAAAGCCATGACGTCATTGCTTGTATTTTATTTTTCTCCATTGTTGCGTTAAAAGTTGTCTGCTTTTGATTTCACAACCTGCTAGTAGATGGTGGTACTGCCGCATTTTTAATTCAACTTTATCTAAATATTTACATTCAATCTTTCATATCACCTTTTTGATAACAGAATGCTAAATTTGGTCTCATCATTCTGAAATTTTGTTCTACGAAATCCATCAAAATGTCGATTCAGAATCAGAGCTTCATTATCCCACAACAAAAGTTCTTTACCCCAAATTTGGCAACTGCTTTCCATATTTTGCTAAACGTATTGTAGCGTATTTAGTTTTAGCTGTAATTTAAGTTCAGACAGTTGAGACCCCAGCTATTTAAAAAGCGATGAGAGAACTATGGATCATTTTTTTATCAGATATAAAAAGGTCCAAACTACAACTACCATTTACTTTGTTTGCACCATATACAGCAGGAAAGAACACTGAGCCACCTGGTCCCAACTGTATATGGTGCTTACAATTTATCATAGTTACAGTAAAGTGAGCAAAGTTCATCTCTAATTAAAATTTCATAAGATAGCAGTAGTTAGGAATGCAAGGACATGCTGGATATCCAAAAAAACAGTGAAAAAGCTATGGATCATGATGTTAGAGGGCTTCTGCTAAACCCTACAGATCATGTAGAGTTGCGTGTGTTTTCCCTTGATGCAGAAAATAACATTTCGCTTTCGTCTGGTACTTTTCTCAGAGTGACAACGACAGGAGGACTTTATATCGCCTTTTCGGATCCGATGCCATAACTTCATCCTAATATTTTCCTTTTAATAGCATAGTTTTACTTTATTTACTTGCTTGTTACGTCTTTAAAATGCGATTTCATACTCTCTTTGGTGTATATAATTATTGGGATTTTGTGATCCCTTTATTTTAGTTTTTTTGAGCACTTCCTTATCTTATTATGTCTTGTATTGTAATTGCTTTGCTAGGATTTCTCATCACGCTCCAACCGGGAGGATCGTGTGCTGGTTCTGTTACGCAATATGGACTTTTATCTGCAATGCCTGCCAATCGATAATATTAGTTCTTGGGAAAGCATCTTACATGACTTTGAAAGCTTTTTCAAGACACTTCAACCTGCCCTTCCAAGAGCCGTGAGTATTTTTCACACTTATTGCATCACCATTTCACAACTATGTTTTTTTTACAATGTGATAAGTAGAAATTAATTGAATTTCATTTTTGAATTCCATTAGCAACAATTAACCAGGAAAGTATCGAATGAACTTTTTTACGTTTGTATTTATTTTCAATGTGATTGTAGCAGATATTTTTAGAAAATTATTACCAACTTTCATTATCCATGAAGATTATGTGTCTGTAGATCTGTTGCTCTTTGAATTCTATGATAATATCACTATTATTAGTGAGTAATATGGCACCATAGGATGCACATTTTTTTATAAGATTACCTGATTTTCGCTTAGCCTCAGTATTCTTAAATATTTTTCGGTTTTGAGCCTTAGATTTTTCTTAAATTGTTCTTAAATATCGAAGATACTACGTCTGAAAATCAAAGGATTATATTCAAATCTCTCTTGGTGTCTTACTTTATCATAAAAGAAAATAAAAGTGGAACTGAATGATAAATTTTGTATAAATACTGCAAAAATTAATTTACAAGCAGTACCACAGCTGGAATACACAACATTCCAAGTTTTGATGAAACATGAGTCTTACATTATTCTTGAAGTATTCTTATATTTTAGCGATTCTGAGCCTGATTATTCTTATAGAGTTTAGTCGTATTAAAAACTAGTTTTGCAGTATGCTTAATAAAACATGAGATCATGCCCATCATTCGAAAAGCACAAACGCTTGGCTAGCTGGAACAATGTGGCGGCAAAGAGTGAGCTAGGAAAATCTTTGGTAAAGGTGTTTTTTCTCTTAGATTGAAACGTCTTCTTTGTTGCACATCATCAAATTTCTATTGAGCGTTGGAAAACACTATGCCAAGGTTTGTAATTTGTTGATCATGACTTTTGTATTGAAACTAAAGTAAATGGGGGCAATTATTAAAGCTGATAATGAACATAGCCAGTTTTTCCATGAAAAGCATTGCAGATGTTTGCAATTTTACCAATTTATTAGTATCAAATAATCTTCTATTTCTTTCGGTATTTCGGCATTCAGGAATCCATGCAGCCAGTTTCTGTCGGACACGATGTCTTTCTGTTTTATTATTTTAGGCCTTGGTTTATACAGTAAATGTGTAAATTTTGTGAAGCCTAGCAATTGTGTTACATTCTAATCTAAAAAATCTACAGTATTAACTACAAAGTTATTTGGGCCAATTGGGTATCTTCTTTTAAGGCTCGTCTACCCGATAAAATAGTAAGTGCTAATTCAGCAAACTTGCTTTTTAATGAATAGAGCATCGTCATATGTCATCAGATTTATGCTGCATGTTGCAAAATTCTCGAACATCATCCAACAAGTTTGACAATGTTCAAGATTTCATGATGAAGTAGTCTACACTATCATACATTTGTGTTTCAACGTTATCAAATTCTTGTTCGATGATGTTTGACGTCGTTTTGCATGATGATATTTTATCGTGTAGAGGGGTCTTAAGGCAGCGATGTGTTTATTGGGATCGTGGGGGGAATCATGCCCACCAGTATGATTGAAATTGCAAGAAATTTGGTTAAAAGTCGGCCATGCTGCAAGAGCGTTGGTCGATGTGTTTTTCCGTAACCTTTTTTAGCTCAGAGGGAGGAGTATGAAAAATGAAGAACAGTTAAAGCAGACCTTTCAATGACTGAATCAGACGCGTGCTGCTGTTTTATCCACCTCGAACATTGTCAAATAAATTATCAAATTCATGTTCGATGATGTTTTTCTCTGTTTTGTAGGATGATGTTTTATCTTGTAGACTGGCCTTTACTGTTCTCTTCTTTAGTCAGGTTTGATGTAGCAAAATAAGACGTGAAAACATGAATTGCTTTTAATACTTTTTGCGTTTCTCTTGTGCAGAGTTTGCTGCCAAGTTTTGGAAACATATTATCGTATGTCATTCGAAAGTGCGATTTCACCACCAAGGCATTGCATGAGATTTGCTACACGTGCTGTAATGCTTTCTCCAAGGTTTGATTTCTGTCCCTGCTGGATCCCTTCATTTTGTAATACACATCATTTACGAAATGTTCAAGCGCTATATTGTAGTATTTGCATTAGTTTTTTCAAGCAGATCTTCAAATCCACGGCTCAGTTCATCTGTCAGCTTTTCATATTACACTTTATGAGCCTCCTGTATATTGTTTCCAATAGACTTGCTCCCTCATGCTAGAGGGTCCAGACATTCAGCTTCAAAAAGCTGGATTGTGGCTGTTCCCTGTGAACTGCGCATTAAAATGGATTTTGACAAAACTCACCCTTTCAGATTTTAATTCGATACACGTTTTTTTATAAGAAAGCCATCATTTTGCCTGAGCCTCAATTTTCTTAACTTTTCCCGAAATTGAGCCTGAGAATTTCTTAAATTTTTCTTGACTTTTACTGAAATAAACTTGCTAAAATGGTTTACACTTTCATTATTGATATTGTATACTTGAATTTGAATTTCATCTTTTACATTTTCAATGCAATAATGCCGAAATATCGATTTTTGGCTAATAAAAACATTAAATTTTGGAGATTGAGCCTCGTGATTTTCTTAAGATTTTCTTAAGATTTTAACCATTTGAGCCTCATTTTTTAACAAACTTTTTCTTATAAAAAACATGTATGCTGCATAGAACTCAGGTTTTTGCATTGTGCATGTGGATTAATCTTTTACCCTATCTAGCTCTGATTTTCATTTTTTAGGAACGAGAAAAGTATTTTTTAGCACGAGCATTCATTCAGGATCTTGTCTTAACAATGAAGCGTAAAATATCTATGAATGAGAGAAATGTCAAAAAATTTATTCAGGTATTATTTGTTATGTTGGAATGTACTTTGGCTGAAATTTCAATTTACTACATTTCATTTCATTTCACTTAAAAATGATTTATGCAGGGTAAGTAAGTAAGTAAGTAAAGGTAATCTCGTATACTTTCGTACGTATGGGAGTACCTGGTAGAGAAGACACTTATGCTGAGTTATCGGCATGCGAGGTAGGATGGCCAGCTCCTGTCCTCGCCGCCTTTATCTCCCCAGTTTTCCCACTGGGTACCCATTTGCTGCTGGGTGAAAAGTGAGCGAGCGTTCAGTCAGGGCATCGAGTCGGGCTCGAGCCGTAGACCTTCTGCAAGGGATGCATGCGCTCTAACCACTATGCTACCTCGCTCATTTATGCAGGGTAGAGGTTACAAATAGGAATTGATTTACAAACCTGCCATGTTTTTACTATAAATACACTAATTACGCGAAAAAAACTAATTATAGCAAAAATAAAAAGAAAACAATAAATTAAGCTAGGTACGTGATAAAAAACGGAATATCTAAGTGGCCATTATAACTTCTTCATGCTTTCAGTTTGGTTTTGAAGGTTGAGAACGATTTGCATGAGAATATGAAAGTTTTTTGTTAATTTCTAAAATCTTCTCTACGTACTGTGCAGTTGATGGAGCCAAGACTCTCTTATATTATACGTTCTGAAACAGATAAACCATTGTTTTTGTTCCCATTGCAATGTAGTTTTCAGCTCTGTTTATTGAGTGATCTGCTTTCGGGCAGATGCACAGACGGTGTCGGTAGACAGGGGGGAAGGGTGCAGTGAATGGAACACTTTAGGGGTCTGAGGAGCTAGCTACGCCCGACAAGGAGGAGGGGGTTTAAACTTTTCCAAAGGACCATAATTCTATGATCAATTGGTGCATGTAATTGCAGAAGTAATTGCACTCTCTTTTACACCTCATTATAACAAATGAAATTTTAAAGCCTATTAAAGAGACTCTACGCCTGAATAAAATTTGTAACTTGTCCAATTACAGTTATCATAACTTTTAGCTCATGTATCTTGATTGCGACAGTTGGTTCTCATTTGAAGTTGGAGATTATGACATCAAAAATGATATCACCAAGGTTAGAAAAATTATATTAAATATTATATGTACCTTTATTTTCACAATTGCTTTGCTGTAATACTGCAATGAGTGCCCTTGATTAAAAAAGTATAAATTCGAATGGAGATATTAACATAGATATTGCTTAGAAGAATTCGAAGCTTTCTAGAACATTGAAATACTATATTTACAGTCCATGCCCCGAAGAAATGAGTGAAAAAATGTCAATTCGCGTGTGTGCCTTTTTATGCACGAGAAAGTGCTCTTAATTATTCTGAATTTCACGTGCGATCCAATATTTGTGTATCTAAAATACAGAATTTCCTGCTGCTGAAAGCATGTAAAATATCTCATTAAGGATAAAACAGGATAAAGCAGAGTTATAAAACCAAAAGCAACTGTCACTAGCGTTCCATTTGCGACAACGAGGTTCCTATTTGGCATGTGCGATTGTGGGGTTGAAAGTGATGCTAGCACGGGCGATTTTTCGCTCGCTCTGGTGAATTTGCACGTGTGTGGATACGCGCGATCGCACGTGTCTCTGGGCATGGACTGCGCTTACTTGGTGAATTTCCAAATCTGCGTTAATACTGATAGATGCTTAGTGTCTACAACTGAACACGCTTCTCAAATATATAATAATTGCCTTCCAATGGGATTTTTGAAATTTACTTTTTTGACAGCTAAACATTGGTTTTATGAACTGTGTGCACAACTATCAACAAGATCTTCTTGATTGTATTAAGCATTGGGATTACAGGATCAAGGTATTAATAAGTAAAGTTTTTGTTAGAACACATTGAAGACACTCATTTCATTATGAACATGGTTCATACAGACTTGAAAAGTTCTTGAAAATTGACGTTTGGCTTGAAAGGTACCTGAATTAACTTCTCCTTGAAAGTATTTGAATATGAGGCATAAGTCTTTGTGGTATATGAATTTGTCCTTGATTCTGAACCTCTATGATTTTAAGTGAATTATTGCGGAAATAGTTGTTCATTGACCTGTTTTTCGTGATAAATCCAATATGGCGCCCAAAGCCTCGTTAGGATGAAGAAAATTGCTTGAGGTGACCTGGGACTGAGTGTTGCACCATAGCTTCTTCACACCTCGTGCATTTGTATCTTTGTTTCTTGAGACTGTAAAAAGAACAAAGACTTCATGGTACAATGGGCAAGAATAAACGCTAAATTGTTTGTTTATCTTTGTTCTTACGATTTACGCTATATATTATTGTCCTTGAAAATACAAAATTTGCCTAGAAAAATCCATGAACAGTCCTTATTTTTATTGTTGAAAAGTTTGTTCGAACCATGATGAAGTATTTCATTTCATCGCTTCTGACTTTATCAATGTATAATTCAGTCTTCACAGGATATGAAGGACACGGATGAAGAATATTTGGATGATATGTATTTTCCTGTCCAACTGAAAGCAAGTTTGTCCCAGATTTTGGCTTTGCATTTGAGCTTAAACAAAGGGAAAGCAATCAAATCTTCAGCAAGGATTTTTGCTTGGCTGCAAAACCCTCCATCTCAGTTAGGGTAAGCAGTTGTGTGTTGTTTTTCCCGTACCCAAACCACTTTAGCTTATCCTGTTAGGATATTGAAAAAGGTGCAATGAACTTAGGACACTCTTTATCGTTATGATGCATATTCAATCAATTAAAGGATTTATAAAATAGATGAGAGTGTATTAAATCATCGGCTGTTAAAGCATAATTTTGATACAGTATTTTATAGGTGGGTATACAGATAAGAATTTTTGCGTCATAGGAAATTAATTCACATTAGATTTCAGCAATTGTGATACAATTATTGTTACATTATTGTTCCTGTTTCTATTTATCAAGCAAAATTAAGAATTTCATGTATTTTGTAACATTTCAGACGTATAGATATAACCGAATCAGTTGCGAACCTTCGAATGCTTGCATGGCTGTTGTTGGGCACAATTAATCATGTTGTTGACAATCCTGATTCACGATCAGTCATACATTTGATGTCATTGAACGACAACATTCACTTGATTGAATACGTGAAAATTGTACTGCAAAACCTTGTGCAGCAAGATATCGTAAGTTCAAAGATCTGTATGTACACACACACTGTCTAGCACTCATGTACGTAGGCGCGCACATAACACGCACAAACGCACATACACCCACATTCACACACGAACGAACACACAAATGAGAACGCATACACTCGTACGCACTCACATATGTGTATGTACGTGTCTATGCGTTCAGATGTGTTTTTGAAATCGATTTTGATGCACTCCTTGTTCTGTTATGTTTACTGTACTTTTGGTATTGTAATTAGGAGATATACTTTTAATTTAATAGTATAGTATATCGGCAAATTTTATTCACGGCCCCCTGAAAAGCAGCCTTAACTGATGGGGCTACCATGCATAAAGAGTGCAAAAATGAGTATATGAATGAATGAATAAATGAATGACTCAATGAATGAATGCAAGAATTGATGAATGAATGACTGAATGAATTAATGAATGAATGAAAGAATGAATTAATGAATGAAAGAATGAATGAATAAATGAATGACTGAATGAATAAAGGCAAGAATGAATGAATAAATGAATGACTGAATGAATAAAGGCAAGAATGAATGAATAAATGAAAGAATGAATAAATGAATGTCTGAATGAATGAAAGCAAGAATGAATGAATGAATAAATGAATGAATGAATGAATGAATGAATGACTGAATGAACAGATAAATGACTGAATGATTGTATGAATGTAATAAATTTCTCTTTGTTTATTTGTCTAATATTTATGTGAAAAGACTGGACTACTTTCCTATTTTTCCCAGGCTTTTCGTCCTTTTATTGTTCTTTAAATGCAACATAACTTAGGTTCACATGATATTTTATAAGTAACTATTGAATGTCATTCCGTTATTATATGTAAACCATCCCTTTTCTCGAACAGATATGACTACTGTGTTGTTCTTTGAAGTTGAATAGGTACAGCTTTTCTTTATGCCTAGTGAGCATTTTGAAAGCAAGTAACTTTGTCTGTAGAATCCAACATTCGATGATTGTCTTTTCAGGACAAGAAACAACGAAATTTACTTCCTTCAATTTTCATCACATTTATCACGTGTCAATTATGGACAATTTATTGCGAGTGTCATTTGCATTTTCGCCTTGATGCGGAGGCCGATGTCATTGCTACTGTTATGGAATTTTGGTCACAGATTACCCTTACAATTGTCAAATTGTTGAATGAAAATGATAAGGTAAACGGTTTATTCTTTTTAGTCAACTAAAGTATTTTTGTTTGGTCATGTTTTGAAATGCGGCTTATTGTGGCATCCTGTTGAGTCAGTTGAGACGCAGAATGTTTTTTATTTTTGATGAACGACCTGCGTGCAAGATTGCCTAATGCAACTTAACTTTCACTGCTCTTTTTGGTTTTTGGCCTAAGATTTGAATACGCTAGGTGCTGAATGAAATAATATGCATTAAATGCGATTTGAGACTTTACAGTACATGTGTCAGACTGAAGACCGCGGGCCAAAGTTGGCCCGAAATGCAATCATAATTGGCCTGCGAGATCATATCAAATGTGCATTAGAGCTGGCCCGCGGTTTATACCATATCTTTTATTTCTAATTCAATGTCTCATGTGTTTGTAATATCAAGATCTGAGATTTGGTTGTTCCAGATCTTGTGTTGAAGCAAAATTAAAGCTTATTTCTATTTGAAAAGGCTAGACATTACATATCAGTTGCAGTTAAGTGTTCAGTAAATAATGAGTAAGTGGCCAAGCGGCCCAGCCAGTTCCATTAGCTTAACTGAAGTTAAGCATGGCTGTGTTCGGTCAGAAGCTGGATGGGTGACCTCCAGATGAACGACCAAAGCAGCTCACTCCGCCGTCCTTTGGAAGGGACTTTAAATTAGGGTCCCCATGCGTCGATGCGGCATGCATAGTAGGCCTAAATTAGCTGATAAAGCTAGGTATAACAGCCTACTCAAAATAAATTCAACAACAACAGCAACAACAAGTTTGACCCGTGACTTTATTTCACTGCATACTTTTGACACCTCCTGCTTTACAGTGTATCTAATCGAATTGTTATCTGAAGCATTATCTAGTGCAACGATCGCAAGCTCAATTTACCTCTGAAGGCAGCGAGGATAGGCCGCGCAAGAACTAGCTTAGTGACCTTTCAAATATCCACTCCACGTATACTTCACAAGTATTATATTTTCTATCAAGATGGGGGCCCACTACATATTATCCTATGGGCCTCATTTGGACCGCGGGCCGCGAGTTTGAGACCCCTGTTCTAGTCGAAAAGAACTTTCTAAAACATTCACACATTCAAGTCTTCTCCCTTTTGCTGAAGAAACTTTTCTATTGAAATTAGATTAAATTGGAAATACTAATACCATTTATAAGGACAACAAAGGGGATAGCAAACTGCTGTGAAGTTTCGTTTTCAAGGGTATGTTGCAACTAATTTTATTTCGTTTAATATCTTTTTGTTTTTGCATTACTCTATCTCAATTAGTTATTGGATCCATATGCTATTTTGCGTTATATGGTATTCAACCTCAGGTCTTTTTTTGTTTTCTTTACTTTTAGCTTAACATTACACATTGAAATCTCTTTTTGGGACTCGTTTACATTGCTCCAGATCACTTGTTGATTCGTATCACAATTGGTACGAATTCAATGCTTAGCAAAACTGATAAGGTTTGCCGTATCACTTTTGATCCTTTAAGAAAAAGGATCTACAGTGATCCAAGCCACATAGAAGTATTACTGCTAGGCCCCGTTCACATCGCTACAAATCACTTTTTGATCCGTGTCAAAAGTGATCCGGCTAAGTGACTTGTGCAAAATTGATCAACTGTACATCGTTGTATGTGGAAACTTATGCAATTGAAAATGACATTTTCCAGGAAGTGGAAAATTTTGGAAAAGGGAGGATTTTCAAAATGGCTAAGGAAAAGTTATGAATTTTTGTTGGGAACAATTCTAAAATTTCCTAAAATGGATTTAACATAGTGTCATATTATACACCGTATATGCTTTTTGTTGATTTTACTATTTATAGTATAGGCACCAAAAGTAAACCATTGAAAATAATGCTTTCGATTTTTATGTGGGATTTCGTAGGAGAGCTAAAATGTATTTAATGGTTTTGGAAATTTTGTAATTTGGCGTGGGAAATGTTGATAAAGGAGGTTATACTATCCCTGGAAATAGAAAGTAGAAGAGTTGTATGTTAATTGAAGCTAAACGTTTCTGGATATCCCAAATTTCTGTACTGTATTAAGAAAGTTGTCATTATGTTTGTGAATTTACCTTCCAGTTAACGACGCTTTGGTGTCCATTGGTGCAGTATTTCAAAGATGAGGTATGACTTTACAATCTGTGTTATTAGCGTTATAGTGATGACTTCGGCCTGCAGCATAGAGAATCCGTGTTGGTATATGCAAGATACAGTATTAGATCCCTTGTAAGGAATGCAGATTTAAGAAATATTGACCGGATGTTCAGAAATACTCCCTTTATACGAAATTGGTGAAGTTTCGGAAAAATTTTTACTTCGTATTCAAAACTTTCGCTATGTCATCCCATATCATTGCTGGAAACTGTTCGCTTGTGAACGCTCCAATCAGCTTGCCAGACTTGGCTTATGTGAAAGGAAGATTCCTTGTTGTTCAAAGCCGTATGACAGTTAAAGTTCGTATTTAAGAACCTGCAATTTTGAAATGAGTCTGTTGCTGTTACAAAGCTTTGATTTTAGTAGTTTTTTAGTTTTGTGGTTAAATTCATAGGTGCCACTCTGCCAGTCACAATTACTTACGCCCTGTTTTTGGAGCATCCATGACAGGGGTTAATGAGTAAATAGAGTGAATTTATATCTCAGTGGATAAAAAATGATCCCGTTATAAGACTGAACAAATTTTGACTATGCTCTTAAAATCACGATACGTTTCATGGTCTAGGTTCGTAATAAATGAAGGTTCTTATGTGCGAATTTTGCAGTGTTCAGGGTGTCTGACAAATAAGGAAATTTAGGGAAATCAGGAGAAATTAAGGACATGCGTTTTTGCCCAAAAGACATCAGTGAAAAAATCAGGGAATTGGACTAATTCTAGAGACAATCGGGGAGATTGATTGTCTTTGTTTCTTCAATAAATCGATTCCTCAATTTGCTGAAAGAAGTAGTAAGAAAACAAATTATGCAAACACCGAAATGAGTGATAAAATGATTAAAGCATGCTTCTTTGCTTAAATATCCTTGCATTGTGATAAGAGTAGTGTGTCGTGTTTTCTCAGAACCTATATTTCAACACGGGAAACAGGGTAGAAATAAGGAAAATTCAGTCAAGTATCAGGGAAAATGACTTCCCTGATTTGGCAGACATCTTGTGTTTGTTGTTGCATCTCCATTGATACAACTGGAATGGCGACTTTGCATCCAGTACACATTTTTTTTATAAGACAATCACTATTTTGCCTCAGCCTCAATTTTCTTAACATTTCCCGAAATTGAGCCTGAGATTTTCTTAAATTTTNTTCTTAACTTTTACTGAAATTAACTGGCTAGAGTGGTTTACACTTTCGTTAGTGATATTGTATACTTGAATTTGAATTCCATCTTTAACATTTTGAATGAAATAACGGCGAAATACCGATTTTTGGCCTATAAAAACTGTGTGTTTTTTGTATCTCCATTCATACAACTGGAAAGGAAACTTTGCATGCAGTATACCTATGTCAAATTCGTAATGTTAAGCATTTTAAAAGGACATGGTACTTTAACATCAATAAATTGAACAAAATAAAGTGAAATAGTCTACAAGTAGTTATCATCGTGAGATATGATTATCTTATTTTATTGGCATAATGAACACAGTTGTAGAATTTTTGCCTTACTTTTTTTCGATTTTTTCCTGTACTTTTCATTTGCATCTAGATACCAGAGGATCTTTACCACGAATTCAAAGAGTTGCAGAAAATTGAAGAAAAACCAGAGATATTAAGAAATAAATTGCATGACGTAGTAAGGTACACACGATTAAGACTTGCGAAGTTGGAAAACTCTGGTAGTAAATTTGACCAATCAACCGCGGTTTAAGAGCCCTTAAATCCGTTGTGGAGGAGCCTTAATGAAAACTTCGTTTGGTATATAGTATTTGTAGTATTAGCTGAGAATATCGTATTTCCTCTAAAGAACACCACGGCGTTCTGTAAATTACTGAACTTTATGATGCGGCGTTCATTACGAACTGATAATGTACACTGTTTCCTTATCCTAAAATAGCGTACTCTCAGGTGCCAAATAAACGCCCCCCGCATATTAATTTTTCGATTTTTTCCAACCCCCCAGACCTTAGTAAGACCCCCAGTTTATTAACTTTAAGGAAATGGACTTGTTTACGAACCCCTGATTTCATTCCATTTCTTTGTTAGTGCTACTCACGCCCAATATTCATGGCAAAATAGAGTGGTTCTGTATATATTTTAGCCCTTTGCTTTATGATAACCTGTTTTCGTACTTTCCATCATTTTCTAATCATTTAAAACCAAATCTCAAATTCCGACCCCCCGTTTATTAAATTTTAGAATTTTTTCTGGCCCCCCTTTTTATTAGAACCCCCCGTTTATTTCGCACTTGAGAGTAAATAGCAAAATGTCGAAGAATGTCATTATAACTAGTGCGGTTATACTTTGACTTTATTTTTCAATGTTTTTGACTTAAAAAGTTGAATTTTTTACCTAATTTCAACTTTTACACATACCTCAATCTAACATTCCTGATTTCAACGCNCAGAAAAAGACAATACACTAACAGAGACTCAATTCTTGTAACGTTGTATTGGAAAGCACAAGAAAATATTTTCCTATAATGCCTGACGGAAAATTGCACTTCTGGAAGGCTTTTGTTGAGAGGCAAAAAGCTTCATTACACCAATCCTTAGTTGTCTGAAAGTTTTATAGTGCCACAGAGAAAGACAGAATGTTCTAGCAGCCTGAGAAACAAAACGTGCCAAGAAAAATGTAAGTTTTCCTGGCTCAACACGATAAAGTAAATATAAATGCGTGCTTTACAGTCTACTTTTCACTTTTTTGACCGTACTTAATATTTTGGACTTTATACCAGAAAAGAAAAAGTTTTGACTTTATTTTGACCAAATTTGACTTCTAGACTTTTCGACCGCCCTAATTATCAGTCTCCATCACAGTCCTCGTTCATGATTTGACTTTTTAATGCGGCGTTCTTTATAGGGTGACAATTTTTCAAGTATCTGATCAGAAGTGCGGCGTTGTATGCATGCTTAAATCGGAACTGTGCGTTGATTGACATTACTAAAGACCCAACTTTGACATTTCTTGTCGTTACTCAGTTTTCGTTAGCTTATACTCAGAATCACATTTGTCTAAATGTTTTTGAAAAATTAGGCATCGTACTTCCGCATTGCCTTCTTCAGAACACCCCTTCTTCAGAACTTTAATGTATACATGTCCATATTCCCCAAGTTTTTGTCGTATTCTATCTTATTATTGTATTTAACGATAAATTGTGTACTTAAGAATTTATGAACCACTATACAAAGCAAATTTTATTTAACCGTCTATGTTTATTTGTAAAAATGTAATATTGTCTTTAGATAAAATATTGCTAATGACAAAAATTTCAAAATTCTAGATGAATTAAAGTATAATTTAAGTTCCATGAATTTTATCAAATAAGCCAATTATCACTCTCCAACTTGTATTTTTTAATTCATCTACGTTTTTGAGGATTGGAAGCAAATTAATAGTTCAGAATTGAAAATCTGAGCCAAAAATAGCCCTCGGAAACAGATTATCAAAGTGGAGATATAAACTTGATCCACAATCGAAACCTAGTAAATACGGCTGAGATGTCTCAAAAATGTTGCTCTATTTACAATTTACCATAAAAGAAAGTTCTGTTATGCAATAGTATTGAAATTTGGGAAAAAGAAACAAATTTAGCAACCAGCGTCTTGCTGAACAGTTGCAGAACAATAATTATATAGAATAGATCACAGTTTTTGAACAAAACAAATGTTGAAGCAAGAAAGTGAATAATGAAACAATTTAAATTCTGATTCTACGAAATTCTAAATAAGAAGATATCAACAAAACAGACGATCGATTCCAGCTTTAAAATAACACTCAGCTTAGAATAATACTGTTCATTCTTTGCAAACAATTCCTTTGCATTAACCTTTTTAGGACAAACTAGGGTACTTGAGATAAAATTCACTTAAGGAGGGATGGTATGCATACTGTTTTTACTAACAAATTATACACATTATCTTTGCAAACGAAGTATACAGCACTGACGTTAGCAAGTTAGCTAAGTAGCAAAATGGTCAACGCCTTTTAATACTAAAGCTAAAAGATATCTCTTACAGCATCCTTTACAAGAAGGAAATCCAATAAAAAGTGTTTATTTGTAGGCATTTTCATCTCCCACTTGTCACTGCTCCAGTTGAATTCCTTAAAACATCAAATACACGATCTGACCTGTAA
>OLMO02000275.1:16914998-16933848 GCA_900291935.2 Cassiopea xamachana
CTTTTGATAAGATTCAAAGTCGTCAGAAATGTAGTGTATTATCTAAAAACGCACAGGATAGGCCGGAAATTCCCCTAAAGGTCCAAAAAGGTATGTGACGAGTAATATACAACAATATCGAATGTTATTTTATATGGCAAACTCTTAACATGTGTGGCCGTCGATCAACCTAGCCTATGTCCTGTTATCTAGGCAATTAATACCAGTGCATTATCAAAAAAATTATTTACAAAAACGATACTATTGGTAGCATGATTAGCATGGCTACCCTCTACTGTCTATTAATAAAAAATATTAATAAACAATACTGATACCAAAGCTAAAATTATCCTGTTGGGGTTCTTTCTACAAAATTACCCTGATCATGCATTTACATTGATACCGTTATTGTGTTGTAATAATTAAGTGCTAGATTAATGATAATGCACAAATTTACTTGTACAGCGAATGCAGGATTCACGCGCTCTGGTAAGTGGATAAAATCGAAGGACTTTCTACGGAGTTTTTAAGGACCAAAAGACAATTTTCAGGAGCATTATTTTTGGGTTTCCTCGATTAAGAACAAATCATTTCCTAAATAAATCTGCAGCTGAAAATCATCTCTCCCAAAAATTAATTAGAAATGTGGAGTTTTTAAGCTTTCAAGTAACAAATTATGATTTTTAAGGAGCATTTTTTGAATGTTTCCATGGCAAAAATCATTTCGTTTAATAAAAAAATCTTCCGCTGAAAATCCTCTCCCAAAGATTTGATTAGAAATAAGGAGCTTTTGAGGAGTTTTTTCCCAAAAAATGCACGAATTTACGGAGTTTTAGGCGCCCTTAAAAACGAACGTTAAATCTACGGAGTTTTTAAGGCGTTTAAGGAGAGGTACGAACCCTGGAATGTAACAGATGATAGGTATGCAGTTTATAGCGGCCAGCCGATCAAAGTACCCAGTTGCATTTTCAATGCGTAAGTTAGAGATGCTTTCTAAGGCCAAGTTTGCACTGCAAAGGATCACTTTTGCTCCGGATCAGAAAGTGATCCGTATCAGTGTAAATGGGGTCTAAAAGTGCCGACTGTATATAATCCGGATCACAATTGATCCTGTTGCTAAAGGGTCAAAAGTGATATGGCTAACCGTATCAGTTGTACTACGGATTGCTAGGGGGTAGTGTAGACAGTAGGCCAATCCGCATCATTTGAGATACGGATCAATAAGTGATCCGTAGCAATGAAAAATGGGGCCTAAACATATATTGCACTTCACAAACTGTTGTAAAATCTTGCATAACAGAGAAAAAAGAAAATGTTCAAAACTATCTGATATGATAAAATCGAGGATAACAAATTTTGAACTCCATGGTTTAGTAAGTAAGCACAATGGTATCTCATTTATTGTATTCAACTTTAAATATACATACAATGTCTGGTTGTTGACTTACCAACGGGAATGGCTGTATTACGGCTGCTCCCTTCAGTTGTTCTGATTAACTCCAGAAAATTCCGTATTTTTGAAGATTTCCATACGATTACATTTCTAGTCAAATCTATCGCTAACATTGAACAACAGATGACTCTCCTCTCTATTTAAAAACGATTTTTTCTTTACCATTTATGGAAAATATGAAGCCGAGATACTTTGATGTCCTTTGAAACAGCATCAAAAAGAAGCTTCCAAAGGATCAACTGCAATATCTCTGAGACAATTTTGAGGAAAGGGACGGCAAAAGTTATGAGGTAAATAACTTCCTCATGACGAAACCAAGGAGTTCAAATCATACTGCTGAACAGTGCTTCTTAGGAGTATTATTCAAAATTCATTCTATGTCATATGTTGGAAGAGAAAACAAATGAAATGCAGTTATTCAAATGAATAAATCTTTTATCAAAGTGACCATTTTTCAATATCTTTACAAATTTCTCCGTTGCATACAAAGACCACTCATAAATGTGTTGAAATTCTTCCTTTGTAGTTCCTTACAAAGTATCTCGCTCGATCCTCGAAAGAAATCAACCTTGATTTAATTGAAAACTGTATTTCGAACTGTCCTCTTCTTGCTGAACCAAGCTGCACTTTAAAAGTTTACTTAAAACATAACTTATTGTTGTTGTTTCTTAAATGTATCTCTTGTTATAAGTTTGATTATCCTCAAAGTAATCTTCTTCACAAAACGATTCTACTGCATCTGCGACCAGAAGCAATTCTGACTTGCAGCACATAAACCGTATGTGCTTCATTGATTAACAGGATACAAACTGCCATGGCTGAAAGTCTATACCGCAACGCTATATGAAACATTGCACGGCAATGCTATAGGAAAGCTTTGCACGGCTAACTGCGAATGAAACTATTGTTATGACAACAAGAAATATAATGAAATTTTAAAAACATATAAAATCAACAAGAACAATTGAGAGAACTAATAATATTGCCACGCCAAACACGTGTACTCACCTTGTATGTTTGACGAAAACTTCGTATTTCTTTTGAGACTAGATCTTTCTTAGCGCTGTCCATGTCAAGTCCCTCTAGATTTTTCTGCCAAAATAAAAAGCTACTGTTATTTCTTGACCAATACAGCCCGCAAAAACTAAGAAAATAAACCCCCCTCCCTATACTTAATTGCCTATATATACAACATTTCTAGAACTATTCATTACATGTTTTTTTCTATCAGAAAAAACTTTACAAGAAAATGAGGCTCAAATGATTAAAATCCTAAGAAAATCTTAAGAATATCACGAGGCTCAATTTCCCAAATTTAGTGTTTTTATTGGCCAAAAATTAATATTTCGTCGCTATTCCACTCAAAATGCTAAAGATGGAATTCAAATTCAAGTGTACAATATTAATAACGAAAGTATAAACTATTTTAGCCAGTTTATTTCAGTAAAAGTGAAGAAAAATTTAAGAAAATCTCAGGCTCAATTTCGGTAAAAGTTAAGAAAATTGAGGCTCAGGCAAAATGACGGTTTTCTTATAAAAAAGTGTACTCATAACAAAAAAGAAAGAAAATGGTAAATTGGAAAGGAGAAAGTTAACTCTACAGGAAGTAAAATACACTGATTGTAAGTGATTAGATTACTTTCTTTTGATGACAAAAAAGTTTAAGGTAATTCCTTTGGCAAGCACTATGGAATAAATTACAATTACACATAAATTTTTATTTCAATCAATTAATTCACAAAGTATAAACAAATGGTTTTTGGAAAGCTATGAAATCTAACAAAATGATGATTGCTAAGGATTATCATCAGAGTACAGTTGATTCATCCGTCTGTAATGATTGTGTTGGTTGGGTAAATTGTCAATAAAAAGTATTTCAGAATGTAGAAGATTTCCAGGTAGAAATTCAAACTCACGGCGGATCCACTATGAGTATTTTTCATGTATGGCAATGCATCTACAAAAAAATTATAACTTTACTAAACAATGGTTTTAAACATTATCAACAAATTTTCCAATTATCAAAATAGAGACTTGTTTTCATGATATATTTCCACACTTCTGCAACTTCTCAACCTATAAATACAGCAAATCCATGTATTTTATAAGAAAAAAGTCTATAAGAAAATGAGGTTCAAATGGTTAAAATCTTAAGAATATCTTAAGAAAATCACGAGGCTCAACTTCCAAAATTTAGTGTTTTCTATTGGCCACAAATCGATATTTCGTTGTTATTGCATTCAAAATGTTATAGATGGAATTCAAATTCAAGTATACATATTACTAACGAAAGTGTAAACCATTTCAGCCAGTTTATTTCAGTAAAGTTAAATATAAGAAAATCTCTGGCTCAATTTCGGAAAAAGTTAAGAAAATCGAGGCTCAGGCAAAATGGCGGTTATCTTATAAAAAAACCTATCTTCGAATTGGTCCCCCTCCAAAAAGCCGCCACCCTAGATCAGAATTTCATCTGCAAACTTCATTGCTCTTCCCTAGTGCCTTACAACTTAAGCCACATAATCCCATCCTTGTTTCATAAAATGTCTGCACAAGATTCACATACACTTCATGCCAACGCATGCAAAACCCCTACTACAAAATTTATGCTACCAGCATCTAGTTTTTGGTAGGAACTTAACTCTTATTGGACAAAATATTTCTAGTGAAATATATGTTCCAAAATGCATTCTTATGCCTTCAAAGGAATTTCCAAGGAAAATTTTTGGCAAGAGAACAAATTGAATTGAAATGAATATTCAACTGAATTGAAGAACAAGTAACTAAACTTTTAAAAAGTATGGGTATGCATCGTGATGTGAATTAGAAACATATGACACCTTGGTAGGTGTACTAGGGATCACGCTCTGGCTAGTTGATAACATTTAAGAGCTTTTGAAGAAATTTATAAGGATCAAAAAAAATTTTTTACGAGCATGTTTTCGTGTGTTCCCTTGACAAAAAGCAAACCATTTTCTACATAAATCTCCCACTTAAAATGCTCTCCCTAAAGAAGTTACAGGAAAGGAGTTTTTAAGAAGTCTTTTCTACCATGCACGGATTTAAGGAGTTCTAAAGCGCCTTTAAAAATGCAAATTGAAGGTATCTATACTTATGAGAAATGTACTTTAAAAGTAACTCCCCTTCTGAGTCGTTAGGGTTGAAAAATCACAGTGATTTTTTCACAAATCTGTGTTCTAGGGCTATTGAAATCCGTTAAAATTATTCAAATTCATTCAAAATGTAGAGTTGTAATCACAACTGAATTGTTTCTTTGCAAAAGGAGATCATCGCACATGCAAATGGACTTTTGCTAATTATCACATGCCATTAGCATACAATCAAAAAATTGAAAATTGAAATTGAAATGTATACAAATTCTGAGATGATGACCAGGCCTCATTAAAAGTATTTTGTGTTGAAGTAAAATGTGTCTGAAAAACTATGGAATGTACTACATGGTCCAATACAAATTTGAATTATGTGCCTTTAGAATTTGAAGCATGGTATGTTGTGCCTGTGAGAGATCTGATGATAACAAGCCAAATCAAAAGTACAAACATAAAAAATAATTTTATACCAGAACCAATCAACACTGTTTTCTTTTTTATATGTTTTACCTAAAACTTCATATTCCTCTTTCATCCTGCTTACTCAAACTTATCATATTTTTAGTCATAGTCACCACCTCTATAAAATAAATCTTTGCATGAAAACAAACTTCTAGAAATAAACCCACCATCATATGAACCAGACAGAACACTTGAATTTCCACTAATTAACTTTTTAATTTCCTCAAGGCATTCTTGGTCAGCTTCCTAGAAAAATTATAAGTTCAGTATACCAACTGTAACTTAAGAAGATCATTTTACAAATGCTTGGCTACGGCATGGAAAGGAACTGGTCATCCTACCTTTCATGCCAATGGTTGAGGATTAATGTCTTCTCTAAAAGTCATTCCTACCTTAACCTTTGGGATACTACCTTAACCTTTGGGCACAGAGAACCAACTAAAATTTGTCACTGATTTGCTCTAATTGGGTATTTCTGAGCTACAATGAGCAGCAAGTCAAGGAAATGTACTGCCTTGCTTTGAACCAGGGTTGTACCAGTACATTCCAGGGGTTCCATCAGAAGTTGCACAAATGCTATGATTAACAGTAATTTTTAATTCTCCTATGAAGGTATTATTATTTTAATATTATTAATAATTATTAAAAATTTCTTTAATGTTGGCTAAAGTATACAAATATAACTACATGGCCGGCAAAACCGGGGGGCCGGGGGGGCCATGGCCCCCCCACTTTTTTTGGAGCAAAACTTTTTTCATGAATAAAATCATGGCAAACGCATTTGACAGTCTTGTAAAGGCAAAAAAGAGAAAATATTTGTCTGGGGGAGGCCTAAGCCTAAGCCATTTTAAGGCCTCGTAGATGGTAAAATCCCAAGTGCTTCCGGGGGCTCCGCCCCCTGGACCCCCGCCAGGGCTGTGCCCTGGACCCACTGCTAGACCCTTGAGGGCAAAACAATTTTCACGACTTTGGCCCCCCCACTTTCAAAAACGTTTTGCCGGCCCTGAACTAACGAGCTAATTAACGCCAACAAAGTAAAAAAAGAAAAGTCATTACACAGATTCTTTAAGAGAAAAAACTATAAAAACCCTACTCTATTGATAAAAATTTTGCATTATCTGCAGATGTAAGAACTTCCTTTGCATGATTCTATTTTCTGTTTGAAATCAATTAGTGTGCCCGAGTCCTTAACCTCATCCGGTATGTGAACAGGAGCTCCTTGAGCCACTGGAATATTTGCTTGGAGTTCTGTCCCAGCAAAAAGATTTCAAACCACTGATCTAAATAGAATTGCAGCTATAGCCACTAACATTAACTCAGGCCCTGTCATGAATAAATTACTGAGCGTGCGGTAACTAGCATGCGCATGCGATCGCACTGTTAAGAAAAATTATACATACGCCCCACAGAAAGAAACTAAGGCCAGTTTCCACATACGAATGCATCGATTCGGCCGAGGCGGCCGGAGATTGATACATGCGTAGAACCGGATTATCGACCGATGGAAAAGTTCAAACAATTTAGGGTAGCCGAGGGGGAATCCCTATCTGAACCTACTACGCATGCACCAACCTCAGGCCGCCTCGGTCGAATCGGTTCGTTTAAAGTGGAAACCGGCCTTAAGAAAAGAACTGCAAGGTGCAACAAAGACAGCATTAATCAAACAAATTCGCTCAAACAAGGAATCTATCATATTTTACAATAAACTTAAGAGCAAATTCTTCATCATCAAACTAAACATTGCTCCTGAAAATCGGAATTCAGTGATGATTGTGGTCAATATGCTAGGGTGATAAGTATGAAGATAATCTTAAGGTCATTACCTTTTAAAATGATGAAATCGTTCTTCGAAGTCAACTGAAAACATTAACGAGCACCTATTTGCGAGTGCGATCAACTAAATGGCACGAAGTATTTGACTTGCGCGTGTGTGGGCGTGCATGTACGAATACAAGCGCTAAATGACAAGGACTGCAAACTAAATAATGTACCTTAGTATTCTCATCAAACTCTACATCATAGTCATCTGTGTTTTCCTGCAATTAATGGCAATAAAAAATGATCAAAGCGAAGACCCAAGAGCAGCAAAATAAACAAATGACTAACCAAATATCACTTTAATCTAACTCTCTTGAATTACTTCTGTTTTCAAAAAAATAATTATTGAGCTGTAGATAGCATGGAAAGATAACATGGAAAATTCATGTTGACAACTACAATCAATGAGAAGCAAGCACACTATTGCTGCCTATTGACAGGGTTTACAGAGTGTCCACTGAGTTAAAAGTTGAAATTGCAGCCAAAGTGTCGCAAAAAGTGACCCTTTTCCACTCTCTTAAGCAGAAAAACCCCATTGTTTTCCATCCATACCATGAATTTTGATATAAAATTCCATCCATTGAAAATGCAGTCTGACTGCATTTGAAAATGCAGAAAATGCAGAGTATTGAATGACCTTAAAATTTCCAATAAATTGGAATTTCCTATATAAATTCAATGTCTTCATGTAGGCCATTGAATTTATGGGTTTCAATAAGAAACTTTCACATGTCACATGACCAATATGTAATCTTACCTCTGACTGGCTGATCTGAAATGGAGGGCAAGCGGCGGGAGAGAGAAATGCATGGCCTACCATAATAAAGTTTTCTTCTGTGGTAGTCCTTGACAACAATGGTAAATGTATATTTTATTCACGAAGTGATTTATTCACGATTTTGTAAAGCACGTAGAGGTGTGCTACATATAAACTATGTGTGCGAAGGACTATCTGCCCCAAATGTCTCAAAAAACCTAAGATCCCTTCGTAGTTCTGCTCAGGTATAGTATGTAATAAAGAACTTTATAAAATCGAGAAATAATTTAAATAATCAAAAAAACATAACAAAACAATTGACTAACGAACAACCAATGATTCGATTGTTATGAGCATGAACGTAGATGATCGCATCTCAACACAGGGTGCATCTCTTATAAACTGCACGCTGAGTGTACGCCAGGGAATATTTGTGGAGCTCCGAAAACTATGCCTGTGCAGCACCATCCAGTTTTACAAGTCAAATACTCAAGATGTTAAATGCCTCAAACTTTTTTCTATTAGTTTCCACGCTGAGCTCCGAAGATAGAGTTTTTGAGCACTCCGAAGATATTGGAGCTTAAGTACATGGAGTGCACTTTCGATAACAATTGGATCAACTGTTCGGTTCTGTTGTTCATAATCTTGCTTCTGTCTTCTTGTTCTTCGTGATCCTGAGTTAATTTTGTTTGGTATAAAGATAAAACAGAAAGTTTCACCTGTGATACCCATTTTTGACTGTTTTTCTTGAGTTGATGTACAGAGTAGTCTTCAGCCTTAAAGCGTCAGTGCTTCAGTTCGATGGACTGGCAACAACATACCATTCCTCCTCGCAGATATCAACGTATTCCCACCAATATCACTGTCGAGACATTTTTTTACTAAATTTTACATGACACAAACCAAACAAAACAAACAAAACACCGTAAATAGATGCTGTTCATCATACATAACAACACGCAGCTCACTATGCCATCCAATGTTTTCCCGCCGCTTGCCCTCCAATTGACGATCAGCCAATCAGAAGTTAGATTACGTAATGATCATGTGACATGTGAAAGTTGCTTATTGAATTTAGGCATTTCATCTGGCTATTTCTGAACCGTCAAATGAAATGCCTATTAGAGAAAATTAAAACACGAATCATAAGATTCCTGAAAGCAACACAATCTGATGATGATGATGATGAGACCATGATTGCAGTCACCATGGTGATAATAGCAATTATTCTAATACCAGTATGATTGCTATTATCATCATTATACTGTCTTGAATATACTACTGAGAGATAACTGGAAGTTTCTTCAAAGGCTAACCTCTTTATCATGCTCTTCTCGCATTTTCTTTTTATAGTTGTCCAGCTGTTCTCTTGTCTTGGAGTCTACCTTAACCTGGATGAAGAACAATAAAAATACAATACACCAGCAAAGACAATAAAAACTAAAGACAATAGAGACAACAAAAGCAATTGAGAACAAAAATAATAATAATAAGGCCAGCATGAAAAACCAAATAAGGCAAGAAGGAAGTTGCATAAAACAATTAAAACTTTCTTTACTATATAGTCATAATGGATTGTGCATCTCACTAAAGGGTATTGTATATGAAGTGAGCAAGTGGCAAGACCTTAAAAGCTATTATTTGTGCAAGTGCTGAGCTGGTGCACTACTGTCACAGCCCAAGAAGAGAAGATGCTCATTAAAACATTTTAGTATATGGGAATTGCTTACAATTTGAAAATATGCAAGGTTGATAAGAAGGATGACATGCTAAGCAGGCACATAAATGGTGGTATGATAGGCAATCATCAAATCTTCTCCAAAAGATACTGCAGTCCATCACTGAATAACCCAGTTTCAGGGTCAAAGAACTAGGACTTCAGAGCCTCCCCAATACAAAAAAACTACCCATCTATTTCCAGTGAAACAACCATTCATCTATTAATCTGCACCTAGAACTCCAGCCGGGATTGCATATCATAATGCTAAAAACAGGCATCCTCCCAGCCAATACAAAATATACTGCTTACCAGTAAAGATTTATCCCCTAACTGGAAACCATTCAATAACCTCATTGCCCTTAATGCTGATTCAGGCTTTGTGTATTCACAGAATCCAAAAGCTAGGGAGCAAATTGATTATTTTTAAAATGAAAAAATAAATACTTTAGAATAATATTGAGGGATTAAGGTAACACAAAATACTTCAGTAGCTGAAATCGTAACTAGAAAAAAATATCAGAAAATTGAATGCTATATATTTTGCTACAGATGCACTCTATTTTTGACAGTTATATTGACTGGGCTATACTAACTGGAGAGCCAACAAAAATAACAATTATACAAAAAAGAAATTCTGAATGTGTTAAACACAACTAACACTAAAATGTGAGCTTACAAGTTGAGTTGCAGCTAATCAAACTGTAAAAATTATCAACTTTTAAAAGTGTTGGGCCATTCAGTGTGAAAGCATACAGAGCAGATGTCTCTGATAAAGGCTTGCAATCCAGCATGTGAGCCATGGCATGCAGCTCAATCAGGCAAGGCATACACTTCATCACATACCTTGCTCTTATTAAATTAACCAAGACCATGCTCCTGAATACTTAAAATCGCATGCCTTGATGAAAAATTTTGCCATGAGGCACATACTTGGTGATGCCCCTGCTAAAATCTTTACAAAGAAGCCTAATAGAGAAGATCTGCCTTACTACATGATAGCTATGAAGATAAGAATAAAAGACAGGTTTCTAATTCTAACATGATAGCTATGAAGATAAGAATAAAAGACAGGTTTCTAATTCTAACATGATAGCTATGAAGATAAGAATAAAAGACAGGTTTCTAATTCTAACATGATAGCTATGAAGATAAGAATAAAAGACAGGTACAATCCATGCCACATGTGCTTGTCTCAGCATAAGTGGTAGTTCTGAAATATGTGAAATTGCACATGCTATACAAAGTCAGTCCATCAGAAATATGAACCAGTTTCCCAATAGGACAGTGAATATGGTAAGGTCAATTTTTCACTTGTATCATGGTTCCTGCAACTCTTTGAGTAAAGACATTTGTAATGGGATGAGTCTCCAGGTGTGGGTTGATTTAATATTATTATCCAGGGTAGGCAAATCCAACCCTAAATTTTCTCATTCTAAAACCCAATAAGTCCTGCTTCTTGCCTTACACACATGAATCTTCTTTGCTGCTGCTATTTTTGCATCCTACTGATGTCTTTGAGCTGAGCTCGTATCTATCAGCCAAATAGTTAGGGTCAAATCCAACACAAACATTTAAACAGTATAATGGCAAGTGGTGCAAGTTCCTTCATTTTCAGAGCAAGGTGGTATATTGATTAGGGCCCATGCCTCCTGTGTGGAAGGTCTATGGTTTGAGTCAGATGCTATGCCCTGAATGAATGCTCACTCACTGTAAAAACCCAGCAGCAAATGGGTACTCAATGGCAACACTGGAGACATAACGGCTGTGAGGAAGGAACCAGCCACTCTACTTCACATGTCAATGGCTCAGGATAAATGTCCTCTCCAACAGGCATTCCCCCACATACAAAAGTATTTGCTACTAATTATGGCAAAGAACAATAATCAAAATAGGACATAACCAAACTAAACTAGGATATAAGAAACTATTTACAAGCAAGGTTCTAAAGCATTTTGACAGAAAAGATGATGCTCTGCATTTTATTCAACTATATGCAAAATCTTCCAATCTAACTTTTGGACAAAATACACCCCTATGTATGTGAAAGTTTTCACTTGATCAATTTGATCAGCATTCAAGTCTATAATGATACATTCATATGTTCAAAGTGAGCATACAGTTAGCAAGACTAACCTTGGAGCCTTCCAGAAGCTCCTTGCACCCTTTTCCAACTGGAGATTGGTCCACATTTCTGAAAAGAGCAAAAAATTTANACTATGAAAAAGCTGGTTTGATAGAAAATCAAGCTATTAAGCCTGGGGAGAAAAAGCGCATTTGATGTAATTGAGCCTACTCATGATGGTAAATCAACATCTTTTTCTAAGTTTCCAGCAGACCTGCAATGAGGGGGAAAATAATATGCCAATGCTAACATCAATGGCGAATCCAAGCAGACTTCCCTCATTGCAGGTCTACTTGGATTGACAGCATACTTTGCTATGTCATATAGATAGCACATACCTGGACATGTGTTCCAACACATGCTACATCTGAACATGTGTAATATATATGAAATTCTATTGAGCAAGACCTGACTGGATATTTAGGAAGAAAGCAGTTTGAAATTCTACACCAGAACATAACTTGAGCAGCATTACTCAACATGAAAATGGCAANATAGTGTTGCATAAGCATTTCCAAGAGAATTTGTGCAGTAAATTAGGCTGCATTGCAAAACATTTCATGAACACAAAAGGAGACTAACACATATGCACTCAAGCAAGAGCACTCATGCCAATATCTGATCTTTGCAACAGAACTCATAGTTAAATGTCAAGTGGCTAGCAAGTGTAGCTATTTAGGAAATATAAGTAGCTGCAAGAAAATCAGAATTGAATAAGCTCACCATAAGTATCTGTCTTGTTAATGAATCTGAGGCATGCTCTGTTATATTGCCAACAAATACTGTTGTTGTTGAGGGTACCTAAATAAATTCAACTTCAATTAGAGGTTAACTCCTCTAAGTCAATATCAAACTTTAATTTCAGCTGCATTTTAAAAATACATTCAGGATATAAAAGTATGGATATGATGGCTCTCAGCAGCTTTAAAATGTGGTCACAAATAGCTTAGCTGATCTTTTGTAGCTTCTTATGCCATACTGGTGCAGAATTCCTTTTACAAGCCATACTGATATTTGCTCTGATGGAAAAATAGTTTGAAGCTATAAATTTTATCATACCCATAGTTGAAAATGTCATTCATCTATAAAATGTGTAGACAGCTTGTTATCACCTACTCAATACATCTTTGTAGACAGCCACATTCTCCTTGTTCCCCCACTGAATGTTATAATTTAAAATATTTGGAAATCTATAAATATTGCAAACATTTTGCAGCATTTGCTTTCCAAGTTCAAGATAGGAAAGCCAAATAAAAAAGAAATGTTCTATTGCTATTCTTTCCAAGTCTGATAATTCACAATCCTTAATCATGTTTAAGCTTCCTTACTTTCTTTAAATTACAAGAGAACAGCTGAAAAAAATTTAGCATGTTTTGAAAATAGAGGTGTACACTTAACTATGAATTTGATTTGGTCAAATCAGATATCACTTCCATGGAGAAACAATTCCAAAACTTTTCTAATAGTACTATATGCCATTTTAGAAAACAAGTTTTTAGGTCCACCAACTCCATACTTTTGAACCCTGAGTGTATATTTATGTGTGAAGAAGCTTATCATGAAATTCAATAGTTTCCAGCATTCTAAGTCAATTCCTATTAAAGAAAGCAGCAGACTACAACACATCTTGCTTTGAACATGGATAATTTCAGGCTAACCAGCTTTATCCACATACACGTTTTTTTTTTTATAAGAAAAAAGTTTATAAGAAAATGAGGCTCAAATCGTCAAAATCTTAAGAAAATCGTAAGAAAATCACGAGGCTCAAATTCCAAAATTTAATGTTTTTATAGGCCAAAAATCGGTAATTTCGTCGTTATTGTGTTCAAAATGTTAAGGATGGAATTCAAGTTCAAGTATACAATAGTATTAACGAAAGTGTAAACCACTCTAGCCAGTTTATTTCAGCAAAAGTTAAGAAAAATTTAAGAAAATCTGAGGCTCAATTTGGGGAAAAGTTAAGAAAATTGAGGCTCAGGCAAAATAGTGATTTTCTTATAAAAAAAAAACGTGTATTATGGTGCTTTCAAGTATGTCACAGGCATTTGTGGAAAAACCTTTGTGAGCACAAAATACTGTGTAGTGACAATAGAATAATGCAACTATTACCTCTGGCATCTCAATTTTAATTTCTTTCTTTTCTTGTACTGTCACAACCTTCTGTATGTTGTTTGTTTTAGTTACACTTGGTGAAGCAGCGGGTTGGCTTATAACAATCTGTGGTGATGTTGTTGTAATAAATGACACTGGTGCTGTACTTCCAATAACAACTGGTAATACTCCTGGCTACAAGGTTAAAAAAATATCAAAACATCAAAATAGGTAATTTAATGAAAAAGATTTACTTTAATTGAAAAACAGCAAAAACAATCTATCAAATCTTATGGTACACAAATGATAATTTTCTTTCACTTTCCTTCACTTGATTATGTATTTATGACTCTCTAAATGCATAAACCTGATCAAATGTGTGCTCTTTTATGGGTTGCCTTCCTACCAAACTGATGAGCCAAGGTGCATTCCATTGACATAGGCCCAAAGATCTCCAGCATGGAGTTTGCTATCCTGTTGGCTTGGCAGCATGGATATAGCCTAAACTATACCCTCTGGAGTGCTGACATAATAAAATGCAAATCTTGACACACAGTTATTTTGATCTTTGCACCTCAAATGTATGCCAACCTTCAAGGTTGGCGCACACCTGAGGAGCTACTTGCAAACCTCTTGCATGAGCATTACATGGAATCCATCCTGGCTAATGAGTTTAAGTATGAATGAGCAAAAACCATTCTTGAATTGGCCAAATAAACTCCAAGCAAGGCTGATGATACTACTTTAGAAAACATCAAAATTCTGAACTAAATTACTGGGATAAAAGAGGAATTAGTCAAACCTACATATTTCATAGACAATTGTAAAATAGACAAGAAAACTTCACAAACCATGAACTGTGGAGGAACAGCAGGCATAGGGACAGGCATCTGAATTGCAGGGGGTGTGGGCAGAAGTGCTTGACTGCCTACTACAAAGATAAAATTGATGATAAATCTTGAGCAATGAAATTTGTCCTAATGCTGCAACAGTTTAAATCTTTATCTAAGGACACAAATCAGTTTTGCATGAACAGCTCTATGACCTGAGGTCATGAAAACTTTTCAAAACACAATCGACACCGTAAGATCTGCACATGGCAGATAGACTTCGATTTTATGAAAGTCTAAAAGCATATTGCTATGCTAAATCCACAAATGGTAACATGTCTACTTTGAAAAAATAATGGCTTTAACAATAAAACAAGACACAAAATGCTCATCTAATTATAACTCAATGCATGATGACTGAAGCGCACACTTCGGACCAAATTATGTACTTAGATGGGAGCCTTCAAATCAAATTAGGTCGTACCTTGATTGATAGGATTTGGCCCATTCGCTTCTCCTGCGAGTTGTTGATTTGGTTGAAAACCAAACGACATACCCTTCTATCTAGGCAAGAATTACTGCAGCACGCAGTCTTAACTTTAAGTCACTCTTTCTATCACCTAAAATGGTCTACTTCTCTTTAGACAACAATTACTTCTGTCTGCGTCTGCTTCTATTTCAAAATCCTTCCACCATCAGGCACTACAACAGACAGCCGAATAAATCGAATGGAATCATGGGAGCCAGATACAACACGATGTGCAGGATCCAGAACGAGGCTTGTCAGACGTATTCTACCTGTGCGTAGTACTAAATTTATCACAAAGGACTCCTGAAGACTAGATTTTTGAGACCATACACTTTAGACTCTAAAGTTTAGAGTCATGCATAGTTAAGAGCTTATCCACCCTAGCATATGCTTGATAAGGAGGTCTGAGCCTCCCAAATGTTCTCATAATTTTAGCAATATAACCCTGGCTATAATCAGGTGGGAAGCTGAAGTCAATTTGACTAGCACACGAGTTAAGACCGTGAGTTCTTAGATTCTTAGAGTTTGTGGTATTGTACCCTAAAGCGATATTCAGCAGTTTTGCCTGTAAATGCAAATGATTTTTAAAGACATGAGAGATTCACATATTCACTAGTCAAGTCTAGTGCAAAGGGGATTTAGGATTATATGACAATGAAAAGCTTTAGCAAAAACGGAAGTTAATTGGTACAATTCCATAAAAATGCTATCATATTGTAAATTTACTCAGTAGATTTACCATTCGATAGTATTTGCATGAAAATGCGGATATGCTGGCTCCAAAAAGCTTCACTGTGGATAGTGTGGACTCTGCACCACAGACTTTTTGGGAGAATAAAGCTTGCAAGAATATTAGGCTCAGAATCGCTGAAATTCAAGAATGCTTACTGTAACTTTTCATATTAAAAACGACATTTATTAGTCTGTCCCACTTTTGTTTTGCGTTATCATGGGCCGTGCAATGATCTTGAAACCTAAAGCTAAATCACTTTGTCTGCGAAACAAATAGCTTACAGGTTTCCATGGCATTTCATGTATGACGTATATCACTTTATTCTCAAACTATTTGAATTCAGGCTCATTTTGTGAAAATTTTTACATTTGATCCGAAATTTATGTTTACCCTTTACAGACAGAGCATGGAAAGATTGAGAAGCTGCCAAATACTGATGAGTTGGGGGAGAGGGAGACAACTGGGGTCAGAGGCGACGCCCCTTGCAAAATTTCCCAGAATTGCGCACTTTAAGTCTCATGGAAGCACCCTATTTACTTTAGAACTACACCTTTTTGGATAAGAAACAGTACATTTAATAACTGATTTAAGAAGCTTTAAATTCTAAAAAGGATAATATAGAGAAGAGAAAGCAGACAAAATTAAAGAAGACATATTTTAATGTAAGAAAAGTAAAGGGATCAGAGGGCGAAGTTAGATCTCAGATAAATGCCCTTCTAGCCTTAGGGAAATTATTTTTATAGATCGACAAAAGTCAAGTAACTATGCATAAAATGATATGTGTTTCATTTTGGACTCCTCTTCAACAGTAACTTTTCTGCTACTAACTAAGATATATAAATACTAAGATATATAAACGACTTTTCACTTTCTACTAACATACCTGCGCAAAACATTAGAACTTGAAAACCATCCGCTAAGCCATCCATATGATCATATTGATATTGAATGAGTAAGAGAGCCAAGAAAGTTTCAATAAATGGCCAAAGAGTGATATTGCAGACTATATACAAATCTAAGCTCGAATATAAACTACTACAGTTTCCTTTTCTGTATCGTTTCCATTCATTGTGGGGTAGTGGTTTTCATTTGGGAACTGGGGGACCTGTTATCCTTTAGCATACTGTCATTAAACTCCCAAAATACTGATTTCAGACTGAAAGTTGATGAGCCACACCAATCTTCATCTTGCCACTCTTTTACACAAACTACATCCTCCATTCGCCTACATTTATTGCTACTGGTAAACTACAAATTCCATATTTCGTATGACGGAAACTTTCCACTCGCTCTGGACGTAGGAAAGTCCTTGGAAGGCATTTATTTTAACTTACGAAGTAAGAAGTTATAAGACTAAGTGATAATTCATTATGTCGATGTATAAGGTACTCGTCGTCACTTCAGATGGGCTTCCCACAATTTTACTTGATGATGATGACGGTGTGATGGGAAAATTGTTCATATTTGTCGGTTAACGTTCCAAAATTGAAAGTTTCAAGAGCTTACACTCGCATTGTTTTGGTCTGTTTGTTATTGTAGCGTCAAGAACCAAAAGGGCGTGGAAACCCAAGACTTTCCACAAACCACGCCCTTTTGAATATTTTGCGACAGTCGGAGTTATCTCTGGATCCGCCCCCGGAGTCAATACTATTCAAAGCTATATATCTTGTATGCCAAAAACTTTTTATCTCTGACAAAGTGGGGGGCCTTGGCCCCCTGGCCTTCCCTATTGCAAGGCCCCTGGTTATGATCAAGTGAGACATCAAAAAAGATTCGAATATTTTCCTTTGATTTTCAGACAAAGTTGCACCTTTGACACTTAACAATAATCTAAGAATGATACTAGGCTGAAAACAAGAAAAGTTTTAGGAGAAGTTAGATTTTCTTATACAAAAATTATATACCTCCAACAGAGCATTCTGGAACCGGCGCTGTCACTATTTCTAAATTCAGTAAAAGCCTCACCAGCCTGCAGATTTGCAAACCATAGGTATAAATCTGGTGAATTTCGTCAAAGAAGAGCGACTAAAATTTAACCTTTAAATTTGCTTACAGAATCTTATATGGCAGAAAAGGTTGGGGAAAAAATTTTGATTTCATCAAATTTTACTTCAAAGTAAAGGAAAAGTTGTATGCGAAAAGGATAAGGATGCTTGGTTTTTGTGCAGAAGTACAAAGTGGCACTCAAGAGAAGAAAGTGACTATAAAAATGTCTTCATGAAACATGGGATGTTGTGGACAGATTAACTTTGAATAGAATTGTGTCAAACTTGATGAAGTTTCTTTAATAGCATATTAGAGGTTTCCTTTTAAGTGTTTGCTACTTTCCATTATACATCTTCTATGGGAATAACTTTTTGCTTCAATATTCTTGAATTTTTCTACCTTTGACAAAGGTGTAGCTTCGTCTGAAAATCTAACTGAAAATTAAAAGGAATATATTAAGATCTTTGTTGATAAAGCATAAAGCAAAGCAAAATTAGAACAGAATAATAGCTTAAATGTTGTATACACGTTTTTTCTATAAGAAAACAGTTTATAAGAAAATGAAGCTCAAATGACCAACATCTTAAGAAAATCTCAAGACAATTACGAGGCTCAATTTCCAAAATGTAGTGCTTTTATTGGCCAAAATCGATATTTCATCATTATTGCATTCAAAATATTAAAGATGCAATTCAAATTCGAGTATGCGAGCTTAACAGCGAAAGTGTAGTTCATTTTTGCCAGTTTCTTTCACTTAACAGTTAAGAACAATTTAAGAAAATCTCAGACTTAATTTCGGGAAAAGTTAAGAAAATTGAGGTTCATGCAAAAAGATGGTTTTCTTATAAAAAGCGTGTAGATTGTACCAAGGGCGGATCTACGGGGGGGCCGGGGGGCATGGCCCCCCAAACGGTAAGAGTTCACACCGAGAGAATTTGAATTAAAAAGACAACCAATACACAAATTAAACATGTAAATGAATAAGATAAAAGTTTTTGCATAACAAGAAACTAGTTGCATATCAAACATGGGGATGCAACTCCATTTCATTTAAAGGGGGGTGTACGTTCAAGTTGTTTTAAAAACAGAAAAAATGGTAGTGAAATTGCATTGTTTTTGAGAAAACCTCGAAACGGCCAGATTTTTTTAAAGATTTTGAAACTATAACGCATTTGCACCCTGCCTTTTTGGTTCTATTTGGAAGAGTTCAGCCTCCCCCCTGGCAGCTTCTTGATGCCAAAAATTATTTCAGGGAATGCAAAA
>OLMO02000275.1:16960201-16974181 GCA_900291935.2 Cassiopea xamachana
CAATGTGCTGTTTATCTAAAGTTTATTAATTCTTTCCTTGTAGTACTAAAAATTTCTTAAATTTTAGGCTGTCTGGTACCAGGTTAATTATAAAGTAGTTTCTCATAAAAAGACTCAGCTACATAATGGGTGGTGGCAGAAAGAAGATGTACTAGCAGATTTCAATGAAAATGAGGAATACTTTTGAGACAATTAAAGCTATTTATTAGTAGACATGCAACTCTGATGGTGATTTATTTGGAACTGTTGCTTGAACCTTGATATACTTTTAATTCATAGATCACAACTACAATCAACATACTAATATTTTGTTCTTGTATTTTATAATAGAATGGAAGGCAACGAACTTGGGACTACATCAATGTGCATGACTGGTAAGATTTCATTTATTCATTAGAAGTTTTTATATTGGCATAGTTGGTGATTAATGTTGGAGTAGGCTTTCTACTTTTGGATCCTGCAAAATAGTTGTTCATATCATGAAAGCCAGCACATAAATTATTTCTCACAGCTTTGTACATGTTCTAGAAACATGGGGAAATTTTGTGAATTGTATATACACTCGGGGCACAGAAGTATGGAAATGATAGGCCTAAAAATTTTTTTTTAAAAATGGCGTATAATACTGTTTGAAAATGTTGCAATTGTTTCTGCATGGCAGTGATAGCTGATGTGACCAAAACAAATTCATATGTAAACAAACACTTCTATTTTTGAATAATACTATACTTTTTCAACTAGTCTTTTGTAGTTTAAAGAAAATAAGGAAATAGAAGCATGACTAAAGCTTATGAATTATCAGATTGCCAAAGAATAGCAATAAAACATTTCCATTTATTAGGTCTTCCTATCTTGAAATTGAAAAGCAAATGATGCAAAATGTTTGCAATATTAATAGATTTCAAAATACTGTGAACTTCAAAGTTCAGTGAAGGAACAAGGGAAATGTTGCCATCTAAAAAATATATTGAATAGAGGAGAACCAGCTGTCTGTAAATTTATAGATAAATGAGATTTTCATCAATAGGTAGGATAAAATTTTTCACTTCAAGCTATTTTTCCATCAGAGCAATTATCGATACAGCTTGTGAAAAGAATTCTTTACTAGTGTGGCATTAAAGACTACAACAGAAAGGCTAAGCTACTTGTGACCATGTTTTTAATTTGCTGAGGGCCATCGTTTCCATACTTTTGTACCCTGACTGTATACTGTTTGTAGGATCTACTTAAGCTTCCCAAATATGAAAACTTCGTGCCATAGTTTGATGTTGAGATGAAGTGCTTTACTGCTTTACTTTTTGATGTAATTCTTCTCAAATTAGAGGATACTTTGTTGTTCTCCCCCTCAGCTTCTTAAAACCCCCATGCTATTAAATTTTAAAAATTGTTCATGACCAGAACATGCAGAGAATTGAATAACCTTTTGAAGAGACAATCTACCAACACCAACCCACTTCTATTAGCACTCATTTTCTCTTGAAAATTGACTGACACAAACTTGCCTCTGCTATTACCTCCCCCTTCTGTTAGAGACACTAGAGCAATTTGAATTTTCTCATATTGGAGGATACTTCATTGCTTGTGAATTTTATTGCTATATAGGCAGTAGTTATAAGCTTTTCTGCATGTCCAAATTTTTTATGCTCTTAGTGCTTAATTTTAGGGGGACTGTATTGCATTTTTTTGACATTTTTCACCCTCATAGCATTTATGATGACCCCCACTCATTTTATCAAAATGTGAAAGTGTGATAGACCCCCTCCCATTTTATTTTCAACCCCACCATATTAGGGTTTTTAGCATTTCTTAGAAAACAAAAGCTGTTTAGTGCTAGCTGTTTTCTGAGAACAAAGATTTAAATGTCTTAAATATCTAAATCAAATTTTCACTCATTGTTGAAAGTGTCAAAAGCATTATTGTCATTTTTGAACTTGCTATCACACCATAAAATTACACTGCAGGAGTCTTCCATAGTACATTTATGTGTTTAAGCAAATATCTGTATCTGGCGCTCCATTTTATTTTAACCCTCCCTCATTTTAAGAAATTATTCATGATTTTCCTGGTAGGTCATTTTTATGAACCTCCCCCCCCAATTTTGTAAAAATCTAGAAAAATATCCACCCCCAAATTCAACCCCCTGAAATTATCCCCAAAAGAGTATGCCAGATGTATAACAATCTGTAGTAGTTCAAATATATGCACTTTTCTCTTTCCATTTGCTGAGGATAAGAATAGTTTTTTTCAAAAGTTTTGTTTTATCTTATCTTGATTATTGCAGTTTTGTCCTAATCATTATGAATTTTCCATCAGCAAGATTTGGTTGATGGGTTTATGCATTAATTGTTTCAACTACTCAAGGGCCTTTAGCGGAAATGTCTTTTTTGTCATGGCACTAGATATAAAGTTGTTATTAAAACTGAGCTTCCCATCTAACGTTTCAATCTGCAGTTGATGGTAATGTGTTTTTGTTATTTATTTATGAGATTGCCAAGCATTAGTGTAAGTCATGACTGTGATTGAAACTAGATTGTTTAAGAGGATACCATTTTGTTTTAAAGAAAACATTTTTATTTGAGTGCTTACATATAAATATTTCAGTGTTGTCATTATGCTGTTGAACACAACAAGGAATGCTTTTATTCTTGTGAGACAGTTTAGACCAGGTTTGTGGAATTCCTGTATGCATTTTCTTCAAAGAATTTTGTCACAGAACAGTTTAGGACAAATGTTATCATAAAATGTTCTTTGGCTAAATTGCAAATAAGAAAAGTTGTTTCTCAAGTTCATTCTGAAATAGTTTACTTTCAAGAACTCCACAAATAAAAAATCATTAAGGTGTATATGTACTTCCATATCATTATAATAGAGAGTAGATACTCTTGAATGCTAGATGCACCTCTTGATTTACCTTCTCATAAAGTGAGAATGTACACTACCTTCGCAGTTTCATTACAACACTGTTATTTATTATGATGCTGCCAAAGGGACGACTGAACCAATAAAACCCACCAGAAGTCAGTACCTATAGGATGTAATTTCATGCAGAGTGTTTAGAAGACTATATGTCCTTCCTCTAATGGTATCTGTAGTACACTGGCATCATTTCTGTATCAAAAATCTAGAACAAAACAAAATTTTACCTAGATGAAATTCTGCTAAGTTGTCTAACATCGTTAATACAAAGTTTATCCACAAAAAATTTATCTGATAAAAGTGTTTGTAGCAAATGTAGAAGTAGAGTTTGAACTTTAGAGGAGTTGATGCATTTTAAAGTTAAATGATTCTTCTTCAATAGTCCTCTTTGCCATAGCAAATGTCATAAGAATAATAAGACTTTTCCATCTTTCTATGTACTTGATAGGTCAAATCACCTCACAAAAGTCAACCTGTTTTGCTTGTATTCCAGGAATGTACTAGGGTGTTTTTTAATGTGCAGTTCCACACAGAATGTGCAGTTCTAAAAAAATTTGTGAGTAATGAAAAAACTGTGCAATTCAACAGTTTATCACTTAGTGACCCAAGGATGTAAGATAATAAATACCAGTAACAATTATAGATTTAGGTAAGAAATGCAAGGCAAAACAAAACCAGATATGGAATTGCTAGAGGAGCAGTAGTTATCTGTCCCTTTTCACTAAAAATAAGCAGTTTAATCCCATTTATAGCCAGAATTTAATTCTTCAGCACAACATTGCTGGATTCTATTTGCATTTCTAAATTTTTCTTAAAAACCCTGGAATGTACCTCTTTGGAACTATGAAGTTCTATGTTGAGAATTTAAGCACAATTTATTGGCAACTAGATGGAATTCCCTATGCCTATATTACGTATTTCAAGCTTTCTTTTTCAGCTTTGTATATGTACATCAATAATGAACAAACTGGCAAGGAGAGAAGTGAAATATCAGAAGACAAGGGTGAAATTGAAATCAGAGCACCATTTCAAACTGGTGTATCATATGAACTTTGTGCAGGTCTAATAGATAAAATGAAGCCCGCAAAGGAAATTGCAAAGGAAGAGGTTCTAGAGGAGGTGGGGTATGATATATCTATTGACCAGTTACAAGAAGTGGTGACAGCTCGGAGTGTAGGCGTTGATGGACGAAAAGTTACTATATTTTATGCAGAAGTGACTGATGATATGATAGTTGGACCTGGTGGTGGTCAGCTCAGTGAAGCAGAGGAAATAGAAGTAGAGTATTTGCCAGTTGAGAAAGCAAAAGAGTTTGTTTTTGATGAAAGCAAAGTTAAGCCTACCAGCCTAATTACAGCATTCATGTGGTATTTCTGGAAAAACAATGTATTATAGCCCATCCTGCCTTAGGCTTTAGGTTATTTAGTTATTGGCATGAGCATGATGGTCCATGCCTGGAAGAAATTGGTGCAAGAGCAGTAATTTGTATGTGTACACTTGTTTACAAAAGTGATTGAACTTAATTTTTTGGAATGGTATATGCAATTCAAGATTTGTGTATCTGAAATGCAGAATTTCTTGTAAGTGAAGCATGCCAAATGTCTCATTTAGGATAGAACTGGATAAAACAGAGTTATTAAAGCAAAAGGTGACAGTCACTAGTGTTGCAGTTCTGACAATGAAGCTCATATTTGTCATGTGTGATTGGATTCATATTTTTCATGTGTGATTGGACATGCACACATATGATTGAATTTTTCTCCAGGCATGGATTGCATTAGTTATGGTGCTGTAGCCCCCTTGCCATAACACACTAGGTGCTCATTGGAATATTACTAACTCTTTTATTGGAGTTATAGTAGCAGTTCTTCTTCCATGCTAACAATTTTTAGTCCTTCGTCAAAATAATCAGCCCCCTAACACAAAATTCCTGGGATCAGCTCTGGTCAATGTTAGGAAATTGTGATGATCCTATTTTCCATCTCCAATTTTTGCAATCTTAAATCATTGGATACTCTTAATGGCTGCAGAATGTAGAAATGAAAACATCCACAGTCAAGTTTTTTAACTATCAATGGCAGAATTTATATTATATAAGTTGTGATTCATATTTTGTCTTTCATTATCTCTATTTTTGGATTGTTTTCTAGCATGTTTTTGTCAGCTTTGCACACAGAGTGAGAGAAAATGTAAAATTTTTCAGTTGTTTCATGCTGTAAAACTTGTGGGAAACTTGGCAAAATTTGCATGAGTAGAAGTACACTGTCTATAATAAAGATGCATATTGCAAAAATTCAAGAGATTGCACATGATTATTTGGCAGTTTGTTAACTTCAATTAGTAATACTTTGCATAGCCAAATAGTGATGGAAAGGTATAACCTTACTTCATGTCAATTTAGAATCAGTGCCATGCAAGGCAGTGGAACAAGGGCAACTTCCACCTTGAGAATACCTTTCAATAGTTTAACATCTCCATTGGCCCACTTAAGAAGTTTCCTTTATCTACATGAGCAATGGGAGACCTTATCAATATCTGTCTAGTCTGAAGATTTACCCAAATTACTGTCGTGTAAGCAGAAGTGCACCCATGGACACATGAGCTAGTGTCCACAAGGCGCAAATTCCCCCAGGGGTGTAGGTAAGGCAATTTTTGGAGGGAGTTGCAACCCCAATTTGCCGACAAAGAAGACTTCCTTCAAACCAAATTTGCCGACAAAGAATGCTTTCCTCGCGTTCCAACGTCGGCTAGTACTATTGGTGTAATGCAAATTTGCTGACAAGCTAAACTTGTACTGGAAATTTGCCGACAAGCTAAATGTTTGGGGGTGCAGCATCCCCCTACACCCTCATATGGCTACGCCCCTGAATGCCCCCAATTTTCAAATATTGGTATGTGAAGTGCTCCTTTCAGCATATGTTGGGGCCCTTTTTTGCTTGTGATGGCTTGTGCTTGTGAACACAGAACACATCTTGTGTGTGAGAATGCATCTGAGATATGTTAGAGTTTATGTTCCTGCGTGGCACCGTCAAAATTATACTGGATCAAAAGCTGCAAGGCAAATCCATTTAGGATTAGCTATGCTATCAATTTTGCATTTCCCACAACGTATGTTACAAACGCATTTCTGGTTCTGATCATTGGTAATTCTTAAATTGGATTTAAAGCTTTCGACACAAATTGGAAGCCACACTGTTCGATTTCATAAAAATTTTTCACCACAGCATGCATATTTTCGAGCAGATGCTTGATATTCGTGATTTGACTTTCAAAGCAAGCTTTCGTGTGCTGAATCGCTACATTTATCCAATTTTTACCTACTGCTCAGAAACATGGAATATATCCAATGCCATGGAGTCAAGAATTCAAGCATTCGAGATGTGGCGCTTTAAGTATATGCAAAAATTTCATGGAGAGCAAAAACGTCAAATGAAAATGTCCTCAGGCAAATTGGCCATAATACAAGATTGTTGACATCAATCAAAATTAGGCAAATGAAATTCTTGGGTTATGTAATCAGAAAAGAGAAATTGGAGCATCCATCTCTAATGGATTGATTCTCTTATGTTCCCGCCAAGACCTCTGATGACAATTACAAGAAGAAAACCACAAGACGAATTCTATATTTTTGACTTTATTCCTTTCGCAAACGAACAGTGAAAATTACAACTTTTAGTCCCTTTTACTCAATCATAATCTTATCTAGTAAGAACACAAACTATAAGCTAAAGCATACGAAAACAAAACATATTAGAGCACATTTCTTTATCTAAATCCGTTCTACGCAAACAACAAAAATCAATTTTTTTGATTCAAAATTATGTAATTTGGAAGTTTCAATTGTACCTGCTTGGTGGGAGGTCTATAGTTCGCCTTTAATTGTGTTTGCAAAGCAAGGTTTATCTAGATCAGATTTCTATCTCAAAACCAATTTGCCGATATTCCGCTGCAAAGTTTGTAAAACGTGGAAGCATGGTGGATATCCAGTTATCTTGTTTTGTGACGCACCTGCGTTAGTCTTTCTAAATGCGGATTTGCTTAAATGCTTATGAGGCAAATCCGTTATAGCCTAGTATAATTCAGTAGCTAGGATATATAGCCATCTAGTGTATTACGATCTTGGCTTGCCTCAAGGCTGAGTGAAAATGTAGCCTATTTTTCTTTCTGAAGTAGGTTGGGATTAGGACAACTCCTAAAGGCCCCCGAGCTGTTTACATGCTACATTTCGCTACAAATACCTCGTACTTTGATTTTACTATTCATGTAGAAGGCACGAAGCAGTGTTGCTGGAAGTCTTATATCAACGCCATTTTAGCTGCTCTCAGGTATATGTCCACCATCGATTATTAATTTTTCTATTTCTTCCTATCCACTGCTGACATCTATAAATATTTTGAATGAACTCTCTAGTCTTCCAGTAATTTCTTTGTCTCCCCCGTTTTCACAGACAATAATTGAATTTAACTCGATAAAAACTCAATAAATTCGACTTCTAAATTTTGCACTAGATTTAACTATAATCCCCGCTTATTTGGATTTCCCTCCTCATCTAGTGCAGTCCATGCCCGGAAAAATTGATGCAAGGGTATCAATTCGCATTTGCACGCATGTCTGAACGAGCGGATTTCTCTTAATTATTTGGAATTGAACGCGTAATTGAAGTACAGAATTTCTTGTTGATGAAGCATTTCCAAAGTCTCAATTAGGATAAAATAGAATTCTGAATACCAAAGATGACTGTCACTAGTGCTGCAGTTGCAACAACAAAATTCCTATTAGACATGCGCGATTGCATAGTTGACAGTGATGTTGGCACGGGCGATTTTTCGCTCGTGCCGGGGATTCTTCACGTGTGTAGACAAGCTCACTTGCGATCGCATGTGCCCCCGGGCATGGACTGCTATTTGGCACTTGAGAGTAGGCAGTCATGTAGGAATTTTCGGATGTCTTTATGATAAATTGCCCGAGATCTTTCTAGTGACATAACCAGGATTTCTATTTTTCAATAATTCGTTTTGCTTTTGCGAGTTCTTGAAAGTCCAGTTTTTTCAGCAATAATTTCACTCTAACACTGGCATTGAGCGAGGCATTGAGAGTTGTATTTCTCAGTAATATTCAAGCTACTTCGGAGATTTGTCTGCCAGAATTTTGCTGGTATCTTATAGCTTTTTCGTTAAATTAACTCTTTAGGAACCCTGTTCATAGACAAACTATGTCTTGTCTTTGCTACTTGCTGTTTGATAGTAGTGTAACTTTGTAGCAGAATTAAGTCGCATCAATTCAAAACTTAAATACCAAGTCAAAACTAGTTGAACGGGCAGTTCCTTAGCTACCTGCATGATAACGTAGAAAAGTCATCCCCAGTACCCGCTTTCAAATAATGAAACATGTCCACATCCAAGAGTGAATTAGCTAAGTCCGAACTGTCACCGTCTCTTGAAGATGGTCGCCTATTCTTGCTCTCTTCATTGAATGTGTGCGACCGCGACACCTTTCTTGATATTTGATTTTTCGGTTGGTCTGTTGCCGAGCTTTGACGCCGCACAGCCAGTTTTTCGCCCCTGTAAAGCCCATTAAAACCAATATATGGTGTAACAAGTCTGGCAACAAGGGGCTCTAATTTTAGGTAGTTTTGACTCGGTGGATTTGAGTCGTGAATGCCTGCCAATACAAGCAGCATCTGCGCTATTTCCGAAGGAATCTTCTCTTTCGCTGTTACACGAAGAGTTTCATCGATGCTGGTTTTCAATAGAACGATGTCCCGAAATCCTACCAAAGTGGTTTTTCGGATTGAAAGGCCTTGTTCTTGTATCGGATAGAAGATTGCAAGAAGTGTAGGCAGAATTGCTGTGTAGAATTCTTTCCATACTGTTGCTAGCCTTTCAATCAAAACATTACCAGTTTTCTCTTTCACTCTTTCTTTCAAAATAATCATGCCCTTTTTCAATATGGAATCTTGGTAATATTCACAAATGAATCTCCCAATGTCTGATTCTAAAACATTACGAACTTTTTCGTTCAAGACGTCAAGTTCTCCCTTCTTCAACTTCTTGTCGTGGAATAACCCTGTTACTGAATGTTGTAGACTTTTCCAGTCATCACTGTTTATGTCAGCAATAGATTTTCCTGGCTTCACTCTTATATCAGATTGACTGTGATGATCTCTTCTTCTTGGTAGAGTTATGTACGAAAGTTGACTGTACGACATATTTGTTGTTCCAAATTGTTCTAGAAAGATGAAAACAATTTCAACCTAAGTTTTATATCCGTAGCTGCTGTTGGGATATCAATTGACAAACTGTAGTAGAAAATACGATTTTTTGGGAGAAAGTAATGCTCGAATAACCAAAAAGTTAAGAAAGTTTACTACTGGATTTTTGATCCCTAAAACGGTTCATTAGAGTACATGTCTTGAAAATTTGAAAATTCCAATTATCTTTGCATAAAAATGCTATGTTAAGTTGGTTGCTTTCGAACAATTTTTCCTCTGTTATTTGCTGAGATTTATCATTATTTCAAGCGAACATGGAGCTTTTTCACTTTCCATTAACGTCCATGCGCAAAACAGTGGAAGTCAATAATTCTTGCAAAGAAAGTCTTTAAGAAAATTTTGATACCGGATTCGTGAAAATGTTAAGAGATGCTCAGTTCTGCGGCCGAAAAAGGCTTTCTCACAACAAAATGTGTATTATATCATTCGTGAGCAACCAATACGATATAATTAAGTATCATAGGATAGCATAAAGTAATAAAACATTGCATAAAGTTATATAGCATAGTAAATGTAGTAAATAACATAGTATAATATGGTTTCCAATGCAATAGAATATATAATATATTACAGTTGCAATGTAGTATGGTTTTAGTACAATGCAATATAGTAGATAATATCATAAACTACATGAGCATTTCATACTATCTTTTCAGATGCTACTACACATTTTTTTATAAAAATAAAATGCAATAATATTAAGGCTCAGAATCGCTGAAATATGAGAATATAAGGCTCAGGCTTCGGCAAGAGTTAGAGTTTTTGTGTACTCGAGATATAACGCTGCTTTTATATAAACTTCTGCTTATCAATAAAATATCTATTATTCTCTTCCACTTATGCTTTGCTTAATAATGTATTAAGATACCAACAAAGATTTGAATATATTCCATTGATTTCCAGATAAAGTTGTGCCTTTGACTCTGAAGCTTATTTTAAGAATAATCTTAGACTCAAAACCAGAACGAATTAAGAATGTTGAATCTCAATGAACCGCTGGATATTGTTATTAAAACAAGTTTGTTATATAATGTACGGTTACGAATCTGAAATTCTAGTATGTCATAGGATTTAAAAAGGCAGCTTGGACATTGCAATGGGAAGACATACAGTTGCATGCTTTTTTGTATGCAATGAGATACTCCTACAGTACACATGACCCTTTTCTAGCATGTCAAGACTAGTTCACCAGAATGTTGATGTGCTTTCGTTTACACATGACATCAATATCAATTAAGCTATACATTTCACATTATGACGGCGTTCACAAATAATGAACGCTACAAGTAATTGTGTGACCTCACTCACCTTGTCCTGTAATATTCAATTCACTGAAATGCACCTCTATTTAGTCATAACAATTCCTCAAACATCAAATAATATCAATATGGGTCGTGCATCTTAAGTATGCTTCTAGGCCAACGTCTGAAATTACTTTCTATGTTGATATCGACGCATAATTTGTGTACACCACCTGCTATCATTTCATCTAACTTTACGTGACTGGGCCTTTTGCGTCATACTCCCTTTAAGTTGAACATTGATATGCTAATCCAGATAAAGCTATTGCCTAACGCTGTCTAACTACTGCTAAGATACAGTTGCTAGCTGAGAAAATCCGAATATGAGTGTTCCGGCATGATGGGACGTAACTCATATATGAAAAGTACCCTGTAGGTATATTAATATACGAATAGTTTGACCTACCTTTGCTTTAGTATTCTCCTGCATATCAATGTTTTTTATAAGAAAGTTTTCTGCAACCCAAGTACAGAAGCTTTCTTAACTTTTTCACGATTCCAGTATCAAAACTTTCATAAGACTTTCTTAGCAAAAGTTTTTCAGTTGCAATGTTTTGCGCATGCACACGAGGGGCCATTCACATATTACGTCACACTGATTTTGGCATTTCTATAGACACCTATTATGTCTTTTTTTGGCCTCAAAGTATCATCAAAATAGGATTAGCAGTTAGTTTTTCGACGTGAAGTCAAATTTCTTCTCAAAAATGGCCAGAATTTCTATTACGAAGCAAAATGTGCTAAATATCGAGTTGTTTAAAAAATTTGACATCACACTGCAGAAACAATCCACCCACCTCTTGTCACACTTTGTCACAAAAATTAAAAGACCCTCCCACCCCTCTTGCGTGACGTAATATTTGAAGGGCTCCTGAGTGGAAAGTGAAAAGCTTCGGTACACCTAAATTAATACAGCACGAAAAAGCGGCAACATTCTATTCACATACTGTAAGCTTTTTTCGTCCGATACTCATCAGAGTATGAAAAAGTCGGATAGTAACCTAAAGGTTAACCGAAATATATATCTAGATGCGGTTACATGTGATAGGATGCGTCTAATTGGCCCCAAGAGTGACCTATCATATGTAACCACTTCTGGATATATATTTCGGTTAACCTTTAGGTTACTATCCGACTTTTTCATACTCTGATGAGTATCGGACGAAAAAAGCTTACAGTATGTGAATAGAATGTTGCCGCTTTTTCGTGCTGTGGTAAAGTTCTGTAGTACCAACAGACTATTTACCTAAATTAATGATAAATCTTAGTAAATTATAGAAGTTACACTGATAATTCGAATTGTATGCACTTCTGCATTCATAAAATTTCTTGAATTTCAAAAATCCGTTAATGAACTTTATTACCTTTTTAAGTAGTCAATTACTAACTTCCTTGTAAAGCACTTTATTTTACAAAAAATAGGCATACGACAAAACTTGTGTAATACGCTTGGAGCGAAAACTCTAAGTGAATAATCCTAATATACAGGGCCGTAACCACGATTATCATTTTGGGGGGCTTAGAAGTCACTATCGGATGAGGCCTCACCATGGTTGAGGCGGAGGAGCTGAAAAATTTATTTTAACAAGAAATTATTGGGGGGCTCCAGCCCCCTTGCCCCCCGTGGTTACGGCACTGATATATAAGCAAGTTTTGAATATATTCTTAAAACAGGGGTGTCCTCTCCTTGATTAGTTTATCTATTGAGAGGATCCCTCCTTAAAAAAGTCCCTGCATACAAACTTATTGCAATTTTATCAATGTGTTTAAATTTGAGTTATTCTAGATTGTCTGTATGTTGTTATTTGTTTTATTTTATTTCTGATTTATCTGTATGTTGTGGAATTTTAAAATGAGAGAACTGAACCGAACTGAATCTCAAGATAGATGAATGTTACATTCTGTGAAGGATTTAGCCAGAGGAATATAGGGGGATTAGAACACTAACTGAAGATAGGAAGGAAAGTCAAATATCCCTTAGCACAGCCGTTGGGAACCTATGACTCGCAAGCCAGATATGGGTCTTTTCAAGACTGCATCTGGCTCTCTGACTCAGACAAATCATGCATTAAAAAACAGCGAATGCTTCCAAAACGGCTTTCCAAAGTTACCACTAGTGTCGTCAGGTTTCACATAGCTCGACAGTGCATTGGCCAAGTTTATGCGCAATCAGAAGATTTTGCATTACCATAGGACACTAATATCCCATTGTATTACTCTCATGGAAATACGTTCTAAAATATGAGACTTTCATGGCTCTCTCTCAGCCCAGAAGGTTCCCGGCCCCTCCCCTAACATATTGTGGAGTTCAAACAATAATGCTATGCATGTCAAAATGTGTTGTGTAAAGTTTTAAGAATGAAACATGAAAGAAAGGAAAAACAGTGAAAACGATCAATTTAGGAATGACATGATAGAGGAACTAGAAATGGAGTTTAAGAGATTGTGGCAGTTATCTACACCTTTGAGCCTATATCAGACAGTTCAAAACCATCTGCAAATATGATTTATTTGTCTCTGATTACCCTCCTGTACGAAGTTATCACCTAAATTTAGCTATCTGATAAATTCTGCATTAGATTTCCAGGTTTTCCGTTTAGCACTGACTTGTCTGCAAGCTGTTATATGCGTTAACACTGAAAACCTTTGAGCCAAAATCAGGCTGTTCAACTGCATCTGCAACTAAAATTCACATCAACGCTGGATTTGATGTGTAGTTCTAAATTATTCATTAAAAAGGCCCTAACATATAGCAAAGGGTGATTTTTGTTTAAAAGTCACGTGTACAAATAGTTCCTCAATCAATAGCTGGCTGTAAATTGATTGAAGAGGCAGCAACATTAGGATGCAAGAAGATAAATTTAAGCGTTCAGAATATTGTTTGGTCCAAAAACTTTCTGCACGGCCAGGTGTTGTGCCAGATGGCTTCTGCCTAATGGAGGGAGATATAAAACAAACGTTAAAATGGGGGTCTGTTTAGTACCATCCCCTACTTTGGCATGCCCCTATTCAGGACAGTAATTCTAAGGAGCTAGACAGAATTTTTTTTGAATAGATCAACCAATATTCTGATCTTTGTGCGAGTTCAATATGCTTGGGCTTAACCCGAAGTCATTGTGACTCCATTGAGGCAGGCAGTGCCATGTTACATGTGTCCCACCAAAGGAATTTGACCCTGACAACTTGCTTTCTATTGTCCAAACAAGCGAATCGCTTTGGCCTGCAATTGTTGGCAAATTATAGCGTCATCTTTGCTTACAGACCAATATAAAGAGTACGTGCGAGAAAATGACAGACTTGAACTTGCGGCCCTCGAGTAGTCCCCCTAAAATAATTTGGGCAAAACAGCTAATACTTTTCAAACTTTTAAAGAGAAGCTAAGGACCATGGCTGCATAGCGCTTTTTTTCTGCTCCCTACATATTTTTTCATTTGTATAGCTTATAACTGTATCTTAGCTTATACTTGCATATATATATATATATATATATAT
>OLMO02000275.1:16977521-16987615 GCA_900291935.2 Cassiopea xamachana
TTGTTGGCATTTGTTAGTGGAAAGCGTCTGCATCGTTTTCCAAAATTGCATTTTTACCAGAGTTTCAGGTTCAGCCTTGTTCTTAATTTTCCACCCAATTCTAGGCTCGTGTTCTTATAAAATATCAGTTCTTTAGAGAACATACAATATGCCTTTGTACGTCAATGAAACCCGAGACTGTAAAATAGTCAAGCTAATGCTTTCCTTGCATTCCTTCTTCAAGGAAACTGCTTATAAGTGGCTTCGTACTAGAATAACCGTACATCTGACCACGCCTATAGTGCTACCTACCCAAATTTCAACCACGCCCAAATTCACTGAATGATCAACTAATCAACAAATTTTGGACCGAATACACATTTTTCACAAGAAAGAAGATTTCTGTCTTCAGCCTGTATATTTCTTAACATTTTGTCAAATTTAATCTAAGATGCTAAAATGATTTTTAGATTGTTGAAGCCTCCAAATAACAAGAACTACCCCGATTAAGCAACTGTGATACATGAGACAGAATTTTCAGGATTTGTGAAGCATGTATTTGATGGCGCTGCCTCTATTTTTGTCTAGTTTGATCAAACACTTTTCTTACAAAAACCAACTTGTTTAAGTTAGCATTTGAAGATCAGCCTACCTTTATGTACTTTTAACACACTCCTGCGACATTAGTCTTCAAGAAAAAGGCTTTTTCAAAGCAGGTTATCTCGTTTGTCAATTACAGCTGTTCATCGCCTTTCAGAGTTCATTCATTCTCTCTCTCCTCTCACTGATCAATGTTAAATTTTCCGTCATCGTTCATTAAGTTTTTATCCCAATATGCTAGTATATATTCCTTTTCGTTGATATTTGAGAAAGCTACAGCTGTAATCAATTTATGGTTGTCGTTGTAACTTCTCATTTTTCATAAAACAGGTAGGTTCAGTTCTGGGGTCGGTCCTTGTTAAAAGGTCGAAATATGGTGTATGCCAGCTAAAATTGGTTTTTGCAAAACAAGCGCTGCTTTTCAAGAAAAAATTCCATATCTTACCCCCTTTTACCGTTGGCTTTTGTGACGCCACACAACAAAAATTAAAACCATTTAGGACTGAAGTGATAAGGGTTGATAAAGTAGTGATTATTCCAAATAAAGCATCATATTTTAATCATTGTTTAATTATTGATATATTCCCTTAACTTCTTGTCAGTGAAAATCATTACCATGCATTTTGTGCAGTACAAAGTTTTTATAAAAATATATAACTTCTTGCTGAGCCCTAATGTTCTTAAATTTTGCTGGTTTTGAGTCTAAGATTATTCTTAAACTATTCTCAAGTATCAAAGGTATAATTTCGTCTGAAAATCAAAGGAATATATTCAAATCTTTGTTGATATCTTATTTCAATCATCATGAAACAAGTCAAAAGAGGAACAGAGTATCAATTATTGTATTGACAGTGCAAAAAAGTTAATCTACAAACAGTAAAATAACTTGTAAACACAAAAATTCTAAATCTTGATGAAGCTTCAGCCTTGCATTGTTCTTGAAATATTCTCAATTTTCAGCGATTCTGAGGCCTAATATTCGTATACACATTACTCCATAAAGAAAATGTGGACATAACTGGAAAGAAAGAACCTGTAAATTTGGAATGATCCTGTTCATGCTCTTATACGATGCAGCTCTAGTAATCAGGGTGCTAGTTCTTAACAAAGTGTCTTTCAAATACTTAAGTAGTATAGTCACCAGCCCTAAGCCTTGTGGTAAAAACATAAGTGTGAACCTGCCTATGAAAATTATGTACTGTATCTCTATGATTATGAGCCGCAATAAAGGAAGCTCTGAAAAAAATAGTTGCCCTTGATTACAAACAGTACTCACAAAATTCGTAACTGAATGCAGAGATACTTCTTTAAAAAAGAAACGCAGAGAAAGATCATTGTATACAGCACTTGAACGATTATCCGCTGCAGCAAATCGTTCAAAGTAAAAGTATATAAGCCACGGCTTATTGTCGAAGAAATACGGTATGTAGTATTGCTGAAGCATCCACGAAAGGACCGAAGCTGAGCTTATTCCCCAGTTGATAAAAAATGAACCAGTAATAAGAAGCCAGCTAGAATATCAAAATATAAAATTTCAAGCTGTGGGTTCTTAGTAAATAAAGCATTTTACTGTATTTTTCGTGACTAACTATGGTATTGTTAGATTAGGATTGACTAATCAAAAACAGGCCCGTAGCATGGAACGGCATGGATGGCAGATGCCACCCATGGGAAACAGGATGCTAGCTTTTCGCCACCCTTGGGAATTTTCTTGCAATGTTTTACTGTTGCTTTATCTTCGTAGCTAAGGGGAGGAGATCTACTGAATTATGACTAAGCTCCACTGAGGTCTTTGTGGCATACTAGGAAGTTCAATCTTTTCCTTCACACATATTATCAATTTAATTGTGATAACATTAAGCATAAAATAAGCTCTAAGCACAACCTCTCAAAAAAGATTTCAAACTATCCTGAAAAATGGCACAGCTTTCATCATAATTAGTATCATCTTGAGAACGAAATACATTTTCGAAGTTCAAATTCAAACTTATTCCACATAAAAAGTGAAAGGAAGTATAATATTATGCTATAAAGGACTGCTTGTCATTTACAGAGAGGTCGGTACAGAAGAAAAATTATTTTTTTGTCCAAAAAATCATCTTACCCAACCTTGAGATTTTACTACAGGACAACTAAAAACTTTGCTTACTTGTTGTTTCAGTTATTGACATTTTTGTGACTGTAGCGGACATTACATCAGAATGTTACTAAATGTTAGCGCGCTTTTTCAAACCGCTAACTAAACTTAATTTCTAACTCTATCAAGCCATATTTGCTGAATGTGAATAACAGATGTGTGAAATTTGTGAAAATTAACGGTCAATTGTATCTAATGCACTCCATTTTTGTTCAAACTTAAAAATTTTGGTTAAAGGAAATTACAGATGTGGTGTAACGGACATTACAGGTATTGATAGGTATTGATAATGTAATAGAAAAGTTGAAAAATTATAAAATACGGCTTTGAGGCTGTGTCAACAAATTATAAAGTCCCTACTGTCATTGGCCTACTAATTGGGGGGAATAAGGGGGGCATGGGACTCCATGAGACCTCTTAGTGGGGTTCCAAAGTGACTCACTATTAGGAAAGAAGTTGAAAACTCCATAATAGAGAGTTTACGCAACACGACGCGTCTGTTCATGACGAGCCAAAGGAGTCTAGAAACTAGCACGATATTCAGATTCGCGCCAAAGCTTGCAAGAGGATAGCATGACCGCGCTCGTTTCTAGACTTCTTTGCCTCGTCGTCAGCAGGCGTGTCGTATTGCGTAGACTCCATAATTGTGATGTTTACGCGTGGAATCGCCCTACAATTCATTTACAAAAACTTATTCTACAGGAGAATTTCTTTCACCCAACCAATTTCTCTTGGGTACCAACTCCTCTGTAACATATGAACGGTCTCTTAACTACTATCAGTAGCTTAATAGAACAAATTTGTTTACAACAATGGAATAAATATAACTTTAAGTCAACTACAAAGCGTCATTAAAAGGAAATATAAATATAAATAGCTACATTTGATGTAGCAAAATCTTATACAGCGTCGCTAAAGCAATTTACACATACTATCAAGTCCGGAAAAGACGTCCCTCAAAGCATATTACATTCTTACTACACCACTCTCCCCCCGCTTAGATGGTATTGTCCAGACCGGATTCAGATCTCTCCTTCATCTGCTGACCTGTTGAAGTTTACATTACTTTATATGTGTAAATCTTGATGTCCAGGTGAAAGGTCTCCCTTCCTGACTTTGTCAATATTCAGAAGCTGAACTGAACAGAACAAAACAGAGGACTTAACCCTGCATTTATATTCAAACCTTTTTTCCAAGCTTTTCTTGCGCACTAGCAATATCTGTAGAGTACCGACGTGCTAGAAATGGCATCAACAGTTTTTAAATATCACACCACAACCTTGTTGTCGTTGTTTTGAGTTTTTCATAATGTCAGGTGTTCATACACTTCAATTTCTCCTTCCCTGTGCTTTACCGCGCATGGCAAATACATTTTTTGTCTTGTTGCTTTCCGTAACTTTATTGCACTCCCACCTTTTCACAAATTGGAGACATTTGCTTCAATATGAACCTAGTACTAGACAACCATAAAGGCCGATCTTACCTTTTCTGGTGTAAATCAATAGATATGAAGGTGTATAGCAAGCTTTCCCTTGTTTCAATTGTAAAACTCAGTTTATTAGTGGTGGTTAAACCATCCACATCCGATTTCGCTCTTCGGTTACGAATTAGGAGCACATTGGTTCTACTCCAAACGTCACTTCGGAAATGCTTGTGTTGGTTCATTTTGTATCGCGCCACATCGACTGATGGTCGAATAAGTTTGAGTCCTAAAAGATTGCAGGAAACATAATGAAAAAATACTTGTATTTCTAAATAAGAAAGTTGTCTATAAAAAAGCAGTACTTAGCTACTCGAAAAGTCTAACCAAAAGTTCAGCGATGGATTTTGGGACCTAAAAATGCTCTTAGTGCATGTGTATCTAAAATTCGATTTATCTGTGTTCAAAATGTCATGTATATGATGTTGGCTACTCTTTGACAGTAAAGTTGCTGTTATTTACTACGATTTATTATCATATCCAGTGCACATGGAGCTTTTTCACTTTCCATTAATTTGCATACGCAAAACATTGGAACTCAAAACTGATTGCAATGAAAGTCTTAAGAAAGTTTTGATACTGGAATCGTGAAAATGTTACGAAAGTGTCAGTATTGGGTTGAAAAACCTTTTCTATACAAAAAGCGTGTAAACATGTATTTCCTGAGTGCTTCTCAAAAATAAGATCTCCTAGCCGGCATCAAATGAAAACGATCTTGACAACAGAACGATTTGACAATGATATAAGTCGTCAGCGTAAACACTCAAAAACGAAATCCATGCCTTCCTTTCAATCTGGTAATAGGAGATCGAGACAAAATCATGTCAAAAAAGGTAACTGTTACTTGTGCTGAAGGACGATGATTTTCTCGATGTAAAATTTTATATTGAATACTAATAACTTTAGTTCATGTAACCATTTGATACTGTAGATGGTAGGTGCAAGATTCTACAATAAATCTAGTGTATTTATTTATCTAATTTACACAAAAGCCCCATCAACAGGGGCGATTTCTAGGGGGGATCAGGTGGGTGGAGCTTCCCTGTTAAAATATGGTCATTTGGGGGCTCAGAACCCCAGAAATGTTTGTACTGATCTTGCTTTGTATTGGGTAGCTATAATGAATTTCTCCTCCGCTTCATGGCTATTGAGATCTTTCTACTGTTTGGCTATACTAGACTAAATTAACAAGTCTCCATTTGAAAATAAGGGCGTGGCCGCAACTAGACCCACCCATTGCTTCGCAATACGCCTAGAGCCCCTTTTGTTAAAATTTTTAGAAATCACCCCCTGCTTATCAGTTACTAAGCATGTATACAAAGAAAATAAAAGCGGGAATTGTTAACATACAAATAGGTATTACTGGTCTTCCTAAATATCCAGCTTCGGGAAAGGGTGCTACAATCATGGACAAAACACGTTGAAACAACGACAAAAATACAAGTGGAAGTAATGAATCCTCAACTCCAACTTACAAAAGAAGTAATGCTGCTCCCTCTCCCCCCTCAGATCAATGTTGAATAATAGGGAAACAACCCAATGCCATTTGGTCGACTTTGAGTGAGGGGGGCACATGCAAAAGCAATGCATTTTCTTGTGAAGACTTATGTTTGTTTCAACATTTTGTCCAAGATTGTAAATAGTCTGTTGGTACAACAGAACTTAACCAGAGTACGAAAAAGCGGCAACATTTTAGACACACTTAAAAGCTTTTTTCGTCCGACACTTGTCAGAGTATGAAAACGTCAGATATTGACCTAAAGGTTAACCGAAATATATAACCAGAGGTGATTACACGTGACACGATTCGTCTAATTGGCCTAATGTGACCAATTGGGACTAACTGCAACACTCGCCAGAGCATCACTATCCGACATTTCATCCTCTGACGAGTGTCGGACGAAAAAAGCTTTTAAGTATGTATTAGTAGTAAGTTAAAATCTTGCCACTTTTTCGTGCTCTGGTTAAGTTCCAAGATCGTAACTTGGCAACAATTCTATGAATTGCTAAAGAAGGCAAATTGAAAGCAAAGGTACAGAGCTGTTTCGTGCTCTAGATGCTGAGAAAACAACTACCTTTTGCTATAACTCTTCTAAACAGGTTGTCATCTTCACCTCCCCAGCCCCAGAACAGGTTTGAATATCCGTTGATCTTCAAATAATGCTCTTTAGAAAACAGCTGTATTCCACCAATCAACCCTTTGTACGGCAGCCTAATAAAAATACTCAAAAATGAGAATTGCGTGCGTTTGAGTTCAGCTCTATTTAAAGATATAGGATATAAGCAAATAAACGTTTATTTTCAAATAATGCTCTATAGAGAATAGTTGGATTCCACCAATCAGCTGGGGGTGAAACAACCTGTACAAAATTTTATACTTATATGCGGAATAGACCGTTAGTCTCAAAATGCATAAACTGAGTTAATTGAACCAGTCACGTAGCTGAGGGTGGGCATCGCCATGAATTACCATATGTAATCAGAGTTTAGATGGTTGGTTGTTTTATATGTCTCAACCACAAGTATTTGCAGGAATTTTTATGTGCCAGCTTTGACTTTTCCTTATCTAAAAGTTTTCCAAACGTAGATTCATAGTCTCAATATAAAGCTCTTAGTGCCCGTTTATGAGTCCTATTAATTTTAATATATTACCCCTTTGCTACAAAATAGCCAACTTTGAGGGAAATATTAAAAATTAGACATTACCACCGAGTTCAATAATAACTTTGACTTTTATTCCCCTAAAAACCGTCGTAGTCTTCCAAACGCATGAACTGTTTGACTGACTTTCCTGCATAGTTCCTTAATGTGAGCTTCAAACTTAAGCGAGTTATCAATATTAGCCCCTAGAAGTTTTACTTGCTTGCTTGATGGAATTAAGAGTCCGTCAACATTAAGGCACTCATTTTTCATCCAATCATTTCTTTTTGTCCTAAAACCATTATTTGACATTTGGAGGGACTGGCTTTCATGCAGTTGTTGGTAAACAACTTCAACATCCTATGAAGGCCACCTTCTAAATCTAATTATGACTGCTTCTATAGATGTATCGATTGCATAAATTGTAGTGTCATCAGCAGTGGCGTAACGGAGCAGTGTGGGGCCCTTAGTCAAAGTAATGGTTCGGGGCCCCTATTTTTGGCAAATCACGTTTACAGGCTGAGATTGCCCTTAACTGCGTAAATATTTTACAGCGATATACTTCTAAACAACATCAACTAACATCAACAAAACAATTATTAAACTATCAATCAGGTTAAATAGAAGATTTCTAGGAAGTTTTATTTTAAGTACTGGGATTATTATAGAGTTTATAATTACTACACTTGATTGAGCCAAGCTTTATCAAGGTAAACAAATCTTAAAACTTAATCAATAGAATTTCTGCAAAGTTCTGGGATAGTTTATTCACAAATGGTTAAAAAACGTCATGAATGCAAAGTTATTTTAAGTTTTTACGTAAAAAGAGGTAATTTCAGTCTTACAAGCCAATTCTTTATGTCTCCGAGCATTGACATTTGCGAATCGTAGAAAGAGTTCAGCCTTATCAATTGATTTGGCTTCCGCGTTTTCTATAGACAGTATTGCCAAGTTATCGAGTCCTTCTTGAGATATCTTTGATCTCAAATAAGTTCTGATCAATTTCATTTTGGAAAATGATCTCTCAGCTGTGGCAACAGTAACTGGAATTGTTACAAACAGAACAACTAACTTGTATGCTTCTGGAAAAGATGAACTCACTCTGCTTTCCAGCATTAAACTGACAATTTCTAAGACTGATGTTTTGTCTTCAATTTCTTTCTTAAACTCATTTGCAAATGATGTCAATTCGGTTTACAAATTTTCCGTAAAATCAGTTTCCGTAATTTCCGTAAAAGAGTTCTGAAGTAGCTCTATGTCTGAAATTGAGCAATTCATAAGTCTAGATGCAACTGAAAGATCCAACTTAGGCGACTGTAATTCTTTTGATGTAGAATTCATGGCACGCAGAAATCTTTCCCACGTGACTACAAACAGAACAAATTCAAAACCATCCATCTTTTCTTTGAGGCTTTTCGCATCATCCCTTTCCCTTTTCTTTTCTGACGTGAGAATTAAGCGAGTTAAAACTCTCATTATGTGGGGATACCGATCTCTTACAGCACGAACGGCATAACTCTCGAAGGCCATCTAGTTTTGCATAGTTTCTTAAGTGTAAGAGAACCTCGGTCAGCTTGAACTTTCAGCTTCTCCCACCTGTTCAAAGATTGTCTGAAAAAACTGAAAATTGCTCCGAGCACATCGAAGAAGTTCCGATTGTCCTCAACAGAGTCTACAGCATCATTAATGACAAGGTTCAGGTTATGGCAGCAACAGTGCACAAACGGCACAGGGAATGAAACCATTTCTTTAAGCAAGGTTTGCACCCCGGAATGAACTCCACTCATTACACTAGCACCGTCATATCCTTGCCCTCTGATTCTATGAAAGTCGATTCCAAGAGATTCTATAAAGGTTCTTGCTGTCGAAGCAATACCGTTTGTATCTGGATTGGTAATCTTAACAAACCCCATAAAACTTTCCACAACAGAGCATTGGTCATCAACAATCTGAACTCAGCGTACTACTACACTAAGCTGATCGACTCTACCTATGTCACTAGTCGAATCAAATATTATTGACCAAAATGGGGATGCATTGATCTTTCCAACTAGGGATGATCTCACTGATCTTGCAAGCAACTCAATCAACTTGTTCTGAATAGCTGCACTCAAATACTTTGTTGTTCGAGCAGGAAATGATACAACTTCAGCCAAAACTTCGTCATATTCAGCTAACAAAGCAACCATACCAAGAAAATTTCCTCCTTAACAATACCCATCATTTACATTCTCTTTGTGACCCCTGAAAGCTAATGATAGTGAAGCCAAAGTCAAGATTATTGTCCCTATGTGAAGGAGAACTTTAACCCAAAAACGAGAGTTCTTTCGTATCTGCTCGTCATTCTTTTCATCAACATTTTTTCTGGCTTTCCATGCAGCGTATACAGACGCGGCTTGGACGTGCATGTGTGTATTCTCGTGCCGTTTTATCTTTCCCAGCAAGTTGCGACCAGTACCATCAACACCATTGATCCAGCCTCGCTGTCTTTCGTAATTATGCAAAGAGCGATCTGCGAATAACCAACAAACTTCACAGTGAGGTTTCTTCAGATACATGGAATAACAGAGCCATAGCCTTGGAATTGAAATGCCTTTAACGTGCTTATTATAATACCTCGTACTAAAATTTGCAGAGATAGACCCATCTTCTTTTATGTATTCGAATGAACCACCTGGTCGACATGGCCCATACTTAGAATCATTTCTTTAAGATCTGCATCGTGGAGATCTTCACAAAAATTAACACGATCAGTTGGATAAGACTTGGAAAGATCAAACTGGCACGGCGCTACTTGAATAATAATTTGACTCACATTTTCGTCGTTCTCGTCAGGAGTTTCATAAGATTCTTCAGGGACAGAACTCTTGACATTTTCTTCCACATTTCCCCCCTGCGGAGGGAGACTTGAGCTTGGTAGGTCTTGGTCTTTGCTTTTTTCACAAAACAAAAAAGAAATCGGCTTTGTATTTGCTGCAGCACCTTCTATCTTACGCTTCTTTTCTGCCCTTTTTCTCGCACCAGATTCATAAACACACTTTCGATTAGAAGACAGTGTGAAATGAAAACAAGAACACTGATGGATGATTTGAAAACATGTGTATATAGATAAACATTTTCAAACTGTGTCATTTAGGAAATCAATCGTATCTGTGATATTCTCTGAAATTAAGTGTTAAGTTTTATAACGGATATATTACAAGGAAACCTTATTGACATGTTTTGTCTTCAATCAATATTATGTAGTTATGTGGCTAT
>OLMO02000275.1:16987715-17000554 GCA_900291935.2 Cassiopea xamachana
ATTTAGTTGTTGGCATTTATCACCATTTCTATGCACTGCATTAACGAACTAACTAAAATACTATATTTGTTAGCAAGATCTGCTCTAAGTTACATTGCTCCAGAGACCATTATCATATTAATGTGGAATCCAAAATGGTTAAATTTTATTTGAGTACTCCCAGCAATATTTCATGGACCCCGTTGAGAGCCACTGCTCAGGTAGATCTTGCATATCTTTAATTAGATAGCGATCTTATCTCTACATAATCCTTTTTAACGCTGATAATGGGTTCCATGAACACCTGTTCTTGTCATAAATCTTAAAACCATTATAATTGTCAATCCATTTGATTTTTCGGATTAATAATGGATTTGTCGGATTACTAAAGGATTTGTCAGAATCATGGGCTTGTGTATGATTTTTCTCATCGTAAAACTTATCACAATACTAGCATTACTACATGAAATTGAATCTATAAGCTTTGAAGTGTTGCTTGAAATAATTGCAATTGGGACTTTTCTTAAGTTTTTGAGAAGGGCACTGAAATGTCGCTCAACAAATATCTCAATTTCAACATTCATTTCACAACTTTACATCTATGATTCGGACGAAAATTATGAGAGGCATCTTGACTTTCAGTTCATTTCATGCAATCAGACATAAACCGCAGTGGCGTAGAAGTAAATAGATAGCTAGGGGGCTCTATTGATAGCTTAGGGGGGCCTCTTTCTTATATGTATCCCTTTGAGATACTATGTATTTCTAAAACCAAATAGCTGGGGGGGGGTCATAAACGGGGAAGCTGGTAAAATGCCCTAGTAATGTATACTTCCAACATATCCTCTCTCCATGTCATAATCATTGGTTCGACCTTCAGCTAGACTTTCGGCGCTTCTGAAGGAAATTTCTCTCTCTTTAAGCGATCATCTAACATTTTGGATCGATTTAATAAGCGGGAGTTGCAATAAGAGTGCCATGGTATACATTTTCCGCAAAAAAATTAGTCGGGGGATGTCTATTCCGCACTGGAGAGTATTCGAGTTTGAGGGATGTTGCGTACACTTGGCAATCATCATCAACATTGCCATTATCTACAGTTAGCTACAACTATGGCTGCTATTAAAACTATTAAAACAAAGTCAAAAACACAAAGATGAGACTATGATACAAATGGAAAAAGAAAAACTTATTTACAAATTAACCAATGATATGCTTTGCCATCCCGCGATCAATTTTTTTAATGCTTACTGAATGACCCACAAAGTCAAATATAAAACAGAAGGCCTAGTTTTCCTATCAGCGAACAAGCAGAATATGAAAACCACAACTTACGTGTAATTGAATTTATCAATTCCAACAGAGAGATGCATAGGAGAGCTTGGGCACCCATAGTAATTCGTATCGGTCTCACACAAGAGATCCACGTCATGAAAAACATGACAATCATAATCATCATACTTGAGCGCCTCTTTGAAGCCAAGGTTGTAAATTGCACCTTTGTTGAATTTGTCTTTTCCAGCCTGCAACCGAAACAAAAAGAAGAGGTTACTCATATAGAATAATAAAAAGAAATGGTTTCCAAATTACAAGTGAGTTGATGTGCAACTGCCGCAATTCTTCGATTGCACTCTTTTTGTTTTATTAGAACAATTTTACAAGAATATGAGCCTGAGACTTGGTGGAAAATTAAGAACAAATAAAGAGCAAGGCTGATGTGAAGCCTTGTCATAAAATGTAGTTCTAGAAAACGATGCAGAGGTTTTCCACTACCAAATGGACATGAAAGGCCTTTTCCTTGTTAACCTAAGGAGAACTGACAACTTTGACACCTTTTTTCTTCGATTTTCGCAAATTAAGTGCTCCTAGCAAATTTAGATACTGTGCTAACTTTGTCTATACACAATTGTCTACAAACTTTTTTAACAAAACACATTAAGGCTGTGTTTACAAGGGAACTTTGGAACGGTTCTGTATGGGAACGCTCCGCGTAGGTACGGATAGACTTCCCGTTTATACGATGTCTTTGAACCGTTCTGTGCAGAACCGTTCCTTTCAATGTATTCACGCAAGAACTGTTCCAAGCGATAGTCTCTCTATCTATCCATTCATTCCATTATCTTTTCTCTCTTTCCATTCTTGAAAAGTTTTCCTACCATACACTTGTTCTTCAAAGCCAAATCTTCAGTTATCGTCAGTAAAATTTCCCCTTGCCTCATTCCTAGGCGTACCTGAAGAGAACGGTTCTGGGTGTTTACATGAGAACTTTTTGGTTCGGCTCCATGCGGGATCTACTTTCTAGGTGGACCCGTTATAGTTCTGTCTGGAACGGTTCCATCAGTTCCCGTGTAAACGCTAGGCCTATTCGTACTGTACTGGTACGGTTCAACTTTGAACCGTTCCGGTGTAAACGGAACCTAATATGCAAGAGATCATCTTCATTGCAACATTTGGCTCTCAATCAATCAAAACATCCAATTTTGTGTTGTATATCGTCTTTATACATGGCNTATCATTATTTCAAAACATCGCATTGAACGCTAGCCTTATGCCCAAGCATGCAATAACGAAATTTCCAAAGGGAATTCCATACGACCATTCTTGCCCTTCAACCAAGGATAATCTTGCAGACCGTATTTGCAAACACTGCGGTCTTTATTTCGGAAGTATTAAGTCGAGGCAATACCATTCAGCATTCTGCAGAACAAAGGATTCGCTACCAGTTGGCAACGGAACCGAGGCAAGAAAAGTACGACCGCAACGAGTCGCAGCCCGTCGCCAAAATGAGTTGTTGTGTGCGATGGCCTTTCAAGAGCTTGAATGGCACGCAATTAATGATGTTGATTTTGACGACGAGTCAGATATACCAGAGGTTGTTCCCAAAAGTGGAACCCCCGTTCTTAATGATATGAATCCAATCTGGACAAGTGTTTAATCAACTTTTATCTTACCCGAAGAAGCGATTGACTTGATATTTACATTTTTTAATTTGTTATATATTCAAAAGAAAACTTGCATTACTCTATTTTTTCATGTGTTGCATATGTACAGGAATTTTGTTAAGAGGGGGGGTGTCTCTGCCTAGAGTGATGTCACGCAAGGGGATCTCACATGAAACCGTGAAGGAGCGTGACGAGGGGGGATGGGTGGTTCTAAAAACCCAAATTTAGCGTGACGTAATTATTGAACAGCCCCATACTATGATCTCTGTTTCTGTTTTTTTGTAGAGTTTTGCGTGCGCAGAAGGGCTACATGTATTTTGTCTGCGCATCAATCTATGCAGTTTATATTCAAATGCGGCTTATAATCACACGCGGCCTATATTTGAAGGGATGCTGTAGCTTTATTCATTCAAGTGGGGTCTTCGGGCTAAAACTCTAGCGGCCACAAATCCATGCTCACATACTTAACTGGTGGATGACGCACTACAAATAAGTGCACGATAACGACGTAAACCTTTGTGCGCTTGAAAAGTGGTAATGTAACGACTGTCCACATTCAGTAAGAGTTGATGGTAACCTGAGCGTAGATCCAGTTTCTAGAATACTTTAGCACCATTTACTGTACGAGTTAACTCATGTACGGTAGGTATGGGGTGTCTCTCATGTAAAATAGCTCCATTAGAGGTTTGCATATCGACGCATAAGCGAACGTCGCCATCTTTCTTGAGGATGACTACTAAAGGCAATCTCCAAGGTGTAGGACCAGTTGCTTTTTCAATAATTCCTTGAGCTTCAAAGGCTTCCAACTTATTTGCAACTTGTTTTCACATGTGAAAAGGTATTTGCGAGCCGGCTGGGCTACAGAGGTGATAGTAGGGTCAATGTGTAACTTGATACTGAAATCCTTTAGTTAATCGATTCCATCAAAACGCTTGTCATATTTCTCAAGAAGGCGTTGGTGGCTAACTAGCGGTTTTGTGAATATTCAGTTTCGAAGCAGTGAGAACTACAAGTTTCATAAACATAACATAGCTATAGAACGAAAACACTGCCACTCACATATCTAAAAAACTTTCTACTCTATTTAAAACTACGAAGCATTTAGAGCATGTGTTTCATTGGTATAATTACGTCCAGCTGAGCTCTACGCAGCTATTGGCTAATCAAAAGGGACTGGCTCTAGCCCCTACCTACATACTGTCCTTTTCAACAAGCGGTGTTGAATCGCTTGAACGTCGACGTTGACTAGGCCAAGCTCAGGCACGGTTTTGCAACTTAATAGACAGCCATAATTAACTGTAACAACGTGAACAGTTGAGTGGGCAAATATAAACTTGTACTATATTTTCCATAGTTTCTAATCATGAATTGCCTCCATTCTCCGAGCATCGTCAATCACATTTGCATAGCTCACTGAAAGGAAGATCAAATTTCCCACAAGTACATCGTCCACTACAGTTCTTTCTACACAAGCAAAACTTCAGTTTCTTCAATGCCTTTGAAGTCTCTTGATTTATCATCCACACAGGTTCGTAGCAACGGTCTTCTCTCCACCTCCACTCTGTAACATCAGGAAAATCTTGCAGAAGTTGCAAAGAATGTCTCCATACATAACTAAAAAACAGTGGGGAATCTCTTTTTTACGTAACATAATACTTTATTCCCCCCTCCCCCACTCCAGTCATACAAAATGACCGTTCCGATATAGCATTCATTTCGATTTGAAGCAAAACTAATTTGAAAATCCTGAGCAAGGCCGAATAGTATGTAAAGAAGCATTTTCACAAATCTTGGCATCCAGCGGGAGCTGCATTATCCCACAAACAACGTCATATGAACGTAGCAAAAGAGCTGCATCTTCTAAGTTACACTATAAAATAGCAATAGAAATTTATAACTTTGGTAGTTTTCTTGCACATGAACAACAAATATTTACACGAATTAAATGAAAAAATTTCTAATGCTTACTTTCCTTGAAAGGCGGAACGACGTGCGTGTTGAAACAAGGCATCTTGAGTTGTTGGTGTGCTTGCTACTGCTCTTAACTTCTTCGTAAATAACCATCTTCCAGTAGAGTTTACTGTTTGATATTGTGAAACCCGATCATAGAGTAGCACAACCTATCACTGCAGGAGCAACATTTGTTCATCGGTAGTGGATGTTGGGCAATTTGACAGAACAATGAAGACATTTGTGGTAGAGCCTTCCATGCATCCCAGGCAGAGACCTTGCCTTGTCCAGCAAAGGATGAGACTGTGTCACAGCCACTAAAGGCGTACCAAAATAGAAGGCCAGCATAAATATTGTCACCAAGTGCATCTGCGTAGTCATGAATGGGTAACTATCGCTTGCTTTTTCTTGTCTCAAACTCGATCCAGAGCTGCTCCAAATCTAGTTGTCGAAACAACGAAGTCGCTATGATGACCACGTCTGTATCAACGGTTTTTATCGCTACCCTCTCATGTCTGGATATAGACAGAGCCTTTACGTGCAAAAAATTCTAGTATCAGCCTCTCCGTGATTACAAGGTAAAAGCTGCTGCTTGTTAATAGCTTCACTGCTATGGAGAAGAGTACTTTCAATGGCAAATGCAACCTGTGTGTGAGATAGTGAAACTTCAGTGTTGCATATTGCAGCAATAAGCTGAAAGAGCTCTGCTTTATTTTGGCTTACACGTAGAAAATTAAGCCATTTTCGAGTGAAAGGTGTCTTTTCCGAAACGCGTATCCACACTCCTATCCCCCGTTTCTCCCTGGCAGAGGCCTTGATTTTCTTTTCTCAGTAAACATCTTTTGTGAATATTCAGTTTTAAAGCAGTGAGAACTACAAGTTTCATAAACATAAGGCTCTGGCCCTACCTACGTAATTCAACACAGGCTCTAGCCCTACCTACGTAATGTTATTTTCAAAAACGTCAAACACAATGTCCATACGGCATATATAGCTTCTTTTAATGATAGCAAGCAATTGGAAAGTGAATTCCTTTCTGCAGCATTCTCTACAAATGGTATATACAGCCCCATCAATTAAAAGGGCAGTGACATCAGGCCCTTCATATCGTGCCTCGGCATACTTTGAAAGTGTTTTAATGGTATCTGTTGTGAAGGGCCGCAGCGGAGGACCAAAAGGGGCACTGGGCTCTTGTTTCGGGCACTTCCATTGCGCCTTCTCGGCATGCTCTCCCTATGCCTTCATTATATACGATTATTTAGTGTGCATGCGTGGCAGATGCTAGAGAGGATTTTAGAATTACATTAGAATTGAGATGAGTAGAGTAGAAATTGATTGTAATGTAAATAGCTTGTATTTGATTAATTAGGACAAAATTCACATATAGTCCCTTGTCTTGTCCCATGCTCGCCAAATTTACAACAGTATCCGATTTCATCGTATGCCTCATTTTGCCATACTCTGACAATGAGGGAGGATATGAATGATTCTCTTGTGAAAAGAATTCGTCAAGATCGCACTCTCTCCTCTCACATGAAACGTAAAGGGAAGCATACAAACAGCAATCTTGCTTCAGTGACTTAAGATGAAGCTTCCTTTTGTCAGAAATAGCTGAGTTCTTTTCCCTGAATAGATGCAAATTGTGTCTTTTAATTATGTCTTATGTGGACTTGTCTATCGTAACAAGTCTTTCTTTAACAAAATCTTTATACTGATTCTCTCCTGTTTGTCTTGCAATTCGAACTGATTGTGTAACTATGTAACTCCAAACTATGAAACAGTTTAGTTTTCAGTCCTACACATAAGACAGTTTATATGCTATAGCTGAATGTCCTATCAGGGTTGCCAACAGTGAACTCAAATTCTTTTCCAGGGTTTTCCAGGGGATTTTCTGTAAAATTTTAGGGGTTTTCCAGGGTACGTTTGACTATGTTTTCGAAAAATATAATTATCCCATATAGATCTTCTGCCTGTACCCATCCACCTTTCATTCTGCGTTTTACTTGAAGTTTTTGTGTCCGCTGTTTAAAAAAGATGATGCTTTTCACATGACAAATGATACGCTGTTTTTTACCCCCCAATAACCTCATAGATCCTCCTCCCCTGCATTACAGGAACAAAAAATGCAACAGCACTGCAAGACGAAAAATTGACGCACGGAAAATCTGCTTAAGAACATAATTTTTCAGGGGTGGGATGTAATTTCAGGGTTTTCCAGGGTATTTTTCCAGGGGCAAACAAAATCCAGGGTTTTTCAGGGTCTTCCAGGTTTTGTTGGCCACCCTGCCTATAGAGGAATGGGACCAAGTANAACCCTAGCTAAAAATAGCTCTTTGTGGCATTTTATGAAACAGGTATGTAGCTTGTGGTATTTAGCGTTTCACAATGAGCATAAATATTAATTCTAGACAGACTAGCTCAGTTGGTTCCAGTGTTATGAAAGGAATCACAACAGAGGACTGGGACAAAGCACACCTATCTAAAAAGAGCTCTCGGGGGCATTTTCTGAGTTGAATAAGCACATCAAACTCTGTGCTTGTGCCAAATTTCATTCTTGTCTCACAAAATTCACAATTCACCAAAATTTCGGTGTTAAGCGAGTGCACTATGAGAATAATGTAAGAATAATGAAAGGCTCACGCTTCATCAACACCCAGAATTTTTGAGGTATAATACCGCTGCTAGATATAAACCCTGTTTACACTACACAAACTAACCTCGGTTCACCCCATATTAAAACTAACCTAGGTTACTTTTTGTAGTGTAAACGCGAACTAACCAAGACTTGCCCCAGGTTGATTCAATCCAATTCTGGAGGTAGGTTTGCCCTAGGTCAAACCTAGGTTAGTTTTGTAAGTGTAGTGTAAACGCAAACTTGGGGCAAACCTGGGTTAGCTTTTCCTCTACGCATGCTCAATTACGAAAGCGCTGTGTACATTTCAACAGAACAGCAGAAAGCTCTCAATATTTAGGGAAATCCTGCTTTCGCTCAATGAATTAGATATGCGCGATGCATATAAACATTGTTAGAACCGCTGCTTGAAAGATACTTAAGTTTTTAAAGATCAAGGTAATATTCGGGCAGAAGAAGCAATTTAGCTTCAACTTAACTTGTCGACAAGGAAGAGGCATATCTTTGGGAAGTTTGCAAAGGAATTAAAGGCTGAGAATGGCTTGAAAAGAACATTTGAGTTAGTAACAGAATTCTCTTACTATCATTTTCCCTATTGCGCAAGCGTTGATACTAAACTAACCTGGGTTCGTCCCAGGTTTCGTTTACACTACAAATTTCGAACGCACAGGTGTAAACGCGACTACAACTAACCTGGATTGGTTTTAACCTNTGGGGTGAACCTAGGTTAGTTTGTGTAGTGTAAACAGGGCTATACTTAGGCAGAATCGATACAATAATTGTTCTGTTCCACTCTTGCTTTCTTCTATGAGGCAGTAAGACATCAACAAAGATGTGAACACATTCCAAGGATTTTCAGGAGAAGCTTGGCATTCAAAACTTAATTAAGAAAACGCTAAGGCCTAAAACCGAAAAAAATTAGGCATTCCTAAAAAAGAGAGCGTATTTGCCTCATTGTCCTCATAGACAATTACGCTATAGGAGAAGAGATGGTAATGCAATGTTTAGTTTACCGTAGTTAACCTTCATACTGGGAACTATTGTCTATGCACCTCATCAAGAACTGATTCTTCAAGGTTAAAAATATCTTCCGACCCGCAATCTCTGGTGAGCTGCAATTAAAATCACCTGTAATAATCAATGAGTATGGGTTTTTCTCATGGATGCGTATCACCACAAATTGTAGTCCATTGACGAAACTTTCAAATTCATGATTGTTGTTGGCTTGGACTACGATAAAGTATTAAAAAATATTGTCTTATTTGCTATCTATATTTCAGCAAAACCATTTCCCGCAAAATCTCAAAGTCTTTTTGCGTTCACGTACCAAGCCTTCACGAAAGTAAAGGCATGCGCCACCACTTTTGGTCTTGCTAGGATGCTCACTCCTAAAATTCCATTTACAGAAGCCCTCGATACGGGAACGTTTACGTTGAGAACAGACTGGAAAGTTTGTTTACTGCACGGACAATTCAGCTTCATAAGAATTCATGGTGCGCGTCCGAGGTAAATTCCTGGAATTTCTTGCGCGGATCAGATCTTGAAACTTTCGCTAATAATTTAAAGTGTCTGACTTTTCGCCTCTCCAAATCCGCGGCCAGAAAACCACTTAACTGACTGTGCGTGTCCAATATTGGAAAGCGCGCAAGCCAGTGCACGGGCAAGATATTGCGGGCGCACAGCAAACTTTCCAGTATGGCGCTGAGGGGCAGGAGAAGCAGCTGCCTCCTTTGCCCTCCTCCATGGGGGGCAGGAGGGGTAAGAATTGCCCTTCATACTGAATACTTTCCATCTCTCCTATCTTGGGAAGGTGGATTTTCCGGCGTTGTAGACAGCTTGGTTCAAGAAAATTTTGTTGATGACAACTCCCCAGGTTCCCAACTTATTGTGGTATAACTATGAGACCAGTATGCCAAACATTGTTCTTCTAGAAAAGAGTTTGAAGAACAAAAATCTACTGGGATCTACCTGTGGGGGAACATACAAATACACAGATATGCCCTCAGAGGAAGCCTTGCCTCCCTGCCTTAGACACGCACAGGAGTCCTGCTTCGATATGACTTTCCTTGTCACCAACTGTATCATCTACCATAGTCTCAGGTAACCCAATGATATCAAACAAAGGGGCACAACTAAGGGGTTCCGGGGGTCTAGACTTTTTCAATAAGAGAGCAAAAGTGCTCTTTTTGTGGTGGTTTCTCTATAGTAAAACCAGCATTTCATGTAGACAAAAAGGGCGAGGGGAATTTTCTGGGGCCTTCGCTCCCTGAATCTCAAAAACCACAAAAATTGAGAATGTGAAGGCTCACCGAAAAATGAAATATTTTTATAGAAAAAAAAGTGAAGATGGCAAATCGAGCTCTAAAATTGTGATGATTATAATCAAACATATATGAATTCATTCATCAAAGTAGCTGCGTAATCAGAACTGGGCGATGACACGAAATTCTTTCAAAGTTAACTAAAGTTAACTCCTCACTAAGTAATTACAGTATTTCAGCAAAGTTTCCAAGACCATTCTATGCTATGATACATTTTTGCCACTCCCTACATTAGATTTGTCGGTGACTACGCCCTAGGAACCAGCAGGTGTTACCTGGACAATGTTGTAAAATAAAATAGAAGACAATGCGTAGTGCTAACATTAACGATGGCAACACTTTTAGACTCCCAAGACAGGGGCACATTTGTGTTTGCAGGGGCCCTGGGCACACAGGGGATTGGGGGGGGCTCCTCAAAATGAATCAAAACAATTCTGGGTTACCTACATAGTGGTGGGTACCCTGCTAGCATGACATCCTTATGAAATTGCTTCCTTTATGCTGTCTGAAGACATTGCTACTAAATTTCAAGTAAAGATTGAAATTGCCAGCGCTTCCTAGGTTTTTCAAAGTTTGCTTGGGGGCCCTCTAAATCCCAGGGGGGCCTGGGCACGTTCCCAGTGTGCTCAATCGAGAATGAGCCACTGTTACAAGATCACACTCAAGAATCAAGGTACAAACTTTTCTATAAGATTCGCTAATTGTTCGTTGAGCCTTAATAATCTTAAATGTTTTTGGTTTTGAAATTTAGAATATGCTTGAATTACTCTTAAAACTCAAAGGTGTAACTACGCCTCAAAAAATCAAAGGAATCTTTTCAAAGCACGAAAAAGCGGCAACATTTATAGACATACTTAAAAGCTTGTGTCGTCCGACACTAGTCAGAGTATGAAACGTCGGATAGCGACCGAAAGGTCAACCAAAATACATGTTCGTTTTTAAAAGGAAGCCGTCAGATTGCCTGAGCCTCAATTTTCTTAACTTTTCCCAAAATTGAGCCTGAGATTTTCCTAAATTTTTCTTCACTTTTACTGAAATAAACTGGTTAAAATAGTTTACACTTTCGTTAGTAATATTGTATACTTGAATTTGAATTCCATCTTTAACATTTTGAATGCAATAACGACGAAATATCGATTTTTGGCCAATGAAAACACTAAATTTTGGAAACTGCGCCCCCTGATCTTCTTAAGATTTTGACCACTTGAGCCTCATGTTCTCATAAACTTTTTTCTTATAAAAAAGACGTGAATGTAGGCAGATGCAGTTACATGTAATAGGATGCATCTAATTGGCCCCAAGAGTGATCAATTAGGACCTATTCACCATTTTTTACTTGAAGAGTCCCAGTGAGATAATTAAGTGATTAAGTGGTTTCAAAAATTAAGTGTACTTCGGTATTTTCACACCTTAGGAAATTTTATTAAAATCATAATTTTGAAGTGCTTAAGCGTGTTAACAATTAGGGATGTAATAAAATTTCGTAAGATATGAAACTACCGATATACAATTTGAGCTGTAACACACGGGATCTGGCCAATAAATTGGCATGAAGCGATAGCGATCGAAAAAAATTAAGTCATTTTGCTGGCCAAAAATCGATACTACGTCATTATTAAATTCAAAATGTTGAAGATGGAATTCACATTTGAATACACAAGACAAGCAAAGAAAGTGCAATTCATTTTACCCAGTATACTTCAGTAGAATTTAAGAAAACTTGAAGAAAATCTCAGGCTCAGTTTCGACAAAATGTTCAGAAAATTGAGCCTCAGGTAAAATGATGGTTTTCTTATAAAAAGACGTGCAGTGCAAAAGGTAATTCAAAGGGATTTTGTTGAAATTTCAATATAATATCAAGCTATAACGAATCACAATTATACGTCTCACTATATCAGGCAACGTACAATTGGCTGTCAATATCATCTATAGAAGCAAAATTACACGGCAGTAAAAGTTACTAACAGATTTCAATATGGTAAAGAAAAATACCAAAAACAAAAGAATAAATATAAAAGAAAAAGTTGAAAAGGCAAGTAATTTCGGGTCATTTCAAGGTTTATGTCGGCGAAAAAATATATAATATGTGCACCTGATAGTTATATTTATGATTTTCGATAAAACAGATCTTTGTAACGTTTTATTGAACTCAAGAGATATTGATAATAATAATTTTTTTTTTAAACTTCTGATGATGATATAATATTTAAGAATACAAATACAAATCTCGCTATAATTAGGTAACTTGCATTTGACAGACTTGGTATGAAACAAAAAAAAAATATTAGAAGGAATATAAATATTATTATGAAAATGTTTTTCTACAAGCGGTTAGTACTAATGATTATGACTCGAATATGTAAACATTCTAAAAGCTTGAGTCTTGCAGTATATTCTTAACTTATCCGTAAGTTTCAGCAATTCAAAGCCTTGGTACTATTATTAAATGTATTCTTATATAAAATTGTGTAAAACGAAAAAACGAAACTGCTGAAAATCTGTTTCAAAATGGGGGTAATGAGCCAGCTAATACGGATATGAAACAGTTCATATGCTATAATACTTGCCGGATTTCTCGCTATCAAAAACGTTACGGTTTGATTCATAGCTGTATGAATATGTCATTATATGAAAAGCGGGTGTATTTAGAGATCCGTCCGGACGAACTTTAGCGATTTTGTTTCATACACAAGAGTCGTCACTACCGCAAGAATCGAATTTCAAAATACAAAATATGCTCTTACCTGTTCTATCACGAAAATCCTGTAATCGAGTTGCTGCTTCTGAAATATTGGATGCATATGATTTAGAAAAGTATTCAGCTGTTCCCATCTGTTTCTGAATGGAATCAAGAAAGCGACTTTCTTTCTTGCATTGCAGTATTTTGGTCTCCAAAAGCCACCAAGCTCAACCTCACCTCCATAATATGTGGAAAGGTTCAGATTTAACGATGTAGCATTGGTATCAATAAATTCAAGCTGTCCTCGTAAGAATGGTGGGTGTGTAGGGCAAGCT
>OLMO02000275.1:17006784-17021815 GCA_900291935.2 Cassiopea xamachana
TTAGGAAGCAACAACAACGCAAATGCGTGACCACAACTACCGAAATGCATTGCGCGCGTGACGTAATTAAGGTAAAGGTCTATTCACAGCAGGGAATAGGTGAATAGTGAATCCTAACCATTCACCTATTCCGTGCTGTGATGTGAATTACAAATTCCGTGTAAACGGGTGCCGCTGAAGGGCCACCTATTTAAATCAATGAACGAATGAACAGTTTCCTTTGCGTATGAAGGCAGAGGAAGCTGTTCAGTCATTCATTCATTCATTCATTCATTCATTCATTCATTCATTCATTTCAAATATTGCATCAGGGTGGCCCTTCAGCGGTGCTGGTTGTCAATGGGCCATCCATAGTATAAATAAAGAAAATAAACCTACAATATTTAAAAACGAATATAGTGAACCTACAAGGGTGTTAAAAACGATCAAAAATTGAACTTAATAACAAAACACCATGAAAAAAATAATAACGTTTAAAATAGCTATATCGTACATGGTATTTGCAATTTTGAAGCGAGTCAGGATGATGCCAGCTTTCCCTCAGCAATGAGGCGATTCCAGTCTTAGCACCTCTGAAAGAGAAACATTTGTGGCCAGTTGTGGAGTTCTTCGTTCGTAGTCTCAAATCCGTTGCTGTGTTTACTACCAGTTACAAGTCGGGCAGCGCGATTTTGCAACTTCTGAAACTGTCAGTGATACCAAAACATCCCAAGACTAACCAACAGTGGCGAAAGTGTGGTTCAATGATCCCTGTGTGCAAGGTTTTAAGAGTCATTTCAGGTAGTCTTACGAGACTTAGCATGCCTTAAAAAACCAAGTTTCTTTTGAGGCCTTGGACGAAGTGAGGTCAAGGACGTGCGAATTGGGAGGGGGCGTGGAGGGCGTTGCGCCCCCACAATATTTTCAAATTTGCAAGAAAGTTGGTCAAAAGGCAGTCATGCTGCAAGAGAGTTGGCAACAGTATTTTCTGTGACCTTTTTTTTAGTAATAATAGTTGGTCAATTGGTCAAAACGCCCCCTACCCCTACAGAAGGTGTCTCGGCACATCACTGAATGAGGTTCAGGCTGGGTGCTTTTAATTTTTCCACACTTTTGAGGCTGAAGTGTTATTAATGTGCTGTTAATCTTTTTTTATATCAAGATTAAAAACCTACAGATATTACATTTACATTCCACTGTACCATCCATAGTGAAGAAAGACTTTAGGTCACCGAGTCTTCACTATGGATGGCACTCACAACTCAAATTAATTTTCAGTAAACAAACAAAGACCAGAAACTACAAAACCAAGGTACATGACATGACAGACTACAGAACAACAGAGCCAAGGCAGATTGCTGGTCAAGGGAAAGAGGAAAAAATCCCCTCCTTTCTCTTTCTTCCTTTTCCTTCGTCTCGAAGGTTTAAAACGAGAAAAATTTTGGTATTGTCCCATCCCAGAAATCTACTTCAGCATGCGGAACAAAAACATCAAACACAACACAAACACAAAGCTAACAGGGAACTGCGCTGCTGCTAATATGCCATTGTTTTATCAATCAAATCGGCCAGAATTTTTGAGAAATGAGATCGTTGCATCCAGTATTACTCTGTTTTCAATAGTACCAAAAGATGGATCTCCAAACAAAAGTCGATGACAGAGAGTATCATTATCCATATTATTGACACTGGCGATATCTAGGCCTGGGACATCAGAGAGCTGGTCAAAGAGATCTCTGCGAAGCATATCGTATAGGGGGCAATGCAGGAGAAAATGCTTGTTATTTTCATTATCTTTACCACAAAGACAAACTGGGCTGAGGCAGTTAAAAGCATGTTTAAAGCGATGTTCATTTAGAGCACTGAACTGCACATGAAGTTTTGTCAACAGTTTGACACCCGAAATGTCCCAAATTTTGTATGTTGAGTTTCCCAGTGGTCTAATAATTTTAAGCAGTTTATCTTTAAATTGAGGCAGAGATTTATAGTTTCTCGTCTCATCGTCAAGTAGATTCAATTCGAATAACGCATTATGGAAGTACGTGCTAGCGAAACGGGCCGTTCTGGTGACTGGTTGTTCAAAACTCATGGGGTTTCTCAGGCTATACCGTAATTGTCGCTCTTGGGGTAACTCACTATACAAATATTCGGGTGATTTTGATTTGACAAGGGAGAAGAAATGAATGACACAATCTACGTTACCACCGTCTGTGGTACAATGATTCCCAACCTAGCTCGTTAAACAGTCTCTGCCTGTTTGTACCTCTCCACGTTCCAGTTACTGCTAGCGCAGCAAGATATTGCGTTTGTTCTAGCCTTTGTGTGAAGTTAAGGCTCATTTCAGGGTCAGATTTGTGGTAGATTATATCACCGTAGTCGAGATGAGGTCTTACATGTAACTTATATATCACGTCAAGAACCTCTCTAGAAACATACTTAGAAAGATATCGTATCATGCCAATGCCTCTCCTTGCTTTAACAATAACTTCTCTAATATGACTTTGGAAATTTAATTTGGAATCAAGTATCATACCAAGATGATTGTGTTCAATTTTTGCAATTATATCACTGCTACCAAGCTTAAGAGTTGGGTGGGTTGGCTTATTCCGCTTACAAGAAAACAGAACTTCTTCTGTTTTATCTGCATTAAATTTCATTTTCCATTGCCACGCCCAGGTACGAATTTTTTCGATATCGCTGTTTAATGCTTGTGCAGTTTCATTTTCAGTTTCAACGACCGAGAAGAGAGAGGTATCATCGGCAAACAGTTTAATCCCACTAGCTATATTTTCAGTTAGGTCATTAATTTAGATGAGAAAGAATAAGGGGCCAAGAATAAGAATAAGAAAATACGAAATAATATCTGAAGGGGATTTTGGTGCTTATGCGTACTTCTATGGAATATAGCTGTTAATCTAATGAGGTATATAGCCTGGTTCACAGTTGTGAAGCAGAAGGAGAAGGAGACGCAGAAGCAAGAAGCGTGTGAACGTCCGTGAAGCAAGTGAAGCAAGAGTGAAACATGAAGCATGCGTTGAAGCAAGAATATCAAAAAAGTTTGATAACCTAGCTTCTTCTCTGCGTCTGCTTCACCCTTGCTTCACTCTTGCTTCACAAATTATGTAGTGTGAACGTTGTCTCTGATGCATGTGCAAGGTCCATTTATATAAATGGAATTCCCAGTCATGGGGAGAACAGTGTAATACTATACAAGTAGCATGGCAGAACTGAGACTTGAAGAGGCTGAGGAAAGCATCCTCCCCCATTCCCGGAAATTTTGGCTAATAAAAACCACAACTGTCGTTTGTCATTTTATGGTATTCAAAATCGAATACGGGCTGCGCTTTCATTTGCTCGGATGCATGTGAAAATGGATAAAAATTGAAAACGGATATATTGGAATACGATGCAAAGAGCGCATATCTGTTCAAACCTAAATATTCAAAACACGTAGTTCTTGTGGAAATATATCGATTTGTCTCAGAAAATACGAAATAATATCTGAAGGGGATTTTGGCGCTTATGTGTACTTCTATGGAATACCTTCCCAGTTAACAATATTGTAAATCTTTTGGACTTCGTGGTCGTTTGTTGTGTAAGCAGATGGGGCTTATAGCACAAACTGTTTGACAGGAATTTGAGTATAAGCTGCTTTAAAAATTCCCGAAACAAACATGGGTATGAAAGAAGATTAAAAGCATGTTAGCAAAACGGAACTAGAGAAAATTTAACATTCAGTAACTAGAGATGTCCCGTTTTAGCAACAAATATCCTAGGACGACTCGTGTATTGGCCTATCCTTCCCCTTCCCTCTTCTTTGTTTCTATGTGCGGTTTGTTTGAAGGCAACCTTGATTTGCTTGCGTAATTGTGAAATGCTTGCTTCACGTCTTGCTTCACATCGCACTTGATGTCAGAAAGCTCTAACTGCGCATGCTTACTTCGCTTGCTTCAACTCTCACTTCACAAACCAGGCTTACAATTTAAAAATGAGACAATGACAAGATAATATTCGATGTTTTGATTGAGAGTCAGCTGAAATGATATTTCCCACTTTCCACTTCCCACGCTCTGTTACTTCACAAAACAATTGAAAATGTATTTGATGAGCTGAAAATAATTCAAAAACGACCCCCCTGGTAACACAGCCTAAGATCGGACTAGATCATTATGATGTGCTTAAATTATCATGATGTATCGTTTAGTTTATTTTAATATAGCTGAAGGGTTATTCTTGTAAACATAATATGAATGTGAGTATATTTGAGGTGGTCTCTCTTTGGACTACTTTATATGGCCACATTTTTGTCGCGTCGAATTCAGACCAGCATTTAGTTTAAGTTTGGCATAAATGCGGCGGGATAAAGTGAACTTTGACTTAAGTGCAGTGCTGTGAATTGAGTGCAGCAGGATTTGCCGAACTTAATTCACATGTGCGATGTAAATGAAGCATGGCTTTGTACGGCTGAATTTTGGTCACCTTCAAATGCAAGTTCATATATTCCAGTTTTCATATATTCACACACAAAACCCTTCAGCATAATCACAGAAGAAAAGAAGATGAAAAACTACGAATTAAGTTATATATAACGAAAATTAGCTTTTACAATTGAACAATAAAAATAAAGCCTATTTAGCGTGGAGCTGCTCTTCCAGGGGGTTGTGTTTAGTTATGTTAAAAGCAACGTTGCGCGTACGCATCTGGCATACGCAATTGCTTCGTTTCTTGTATTTACATGTACTATAGTAAACAATTCTAAGCACTATTCACTCGAGAATATTACCACCAATGAAAGACCCATGTTTCTTTCTTATCAATAAGCAAAATCAATAATTTCATCAATAAGCCAAATCAATAACTCTCATCAATAAGCGAAATAAAACATTCTCATAACACTGTAACATCAAAACCTCGTGCTCCTTACTCCTTCGCAGTCCCAGTGTTCACTACAGTACTAGTGCTTTCTTGTTGACAGTGTAATGCAATATAGTTTCTTAAAATGAATGGACATTATATTGAGTATTTCCTCTATACCCTATAATATTAGAACAATTGTAAAACACTAGTAGTCTGGGAATTGAGAAGTAAAGTACGGACACATATTTGCGTATTCTCTCGCGTCTCAGCCTTGGAACTGTAAACACGCTACAACAGTACCGTGATTATTAGATTAACCGTACGGCGCGCTTATTCAATTTTTCCAACTTTTATGGGTGTGCTTATTCGAATAAGCACACCCTTTCAAACAGGCCTGTTTATATGACGTATGGTGGCCTGGGTTGCCGACCTCACCCAAGTGAAATCGGTCTTCACGCTGGAATCCTTTCATAATCATGCGCAATACATGGAACTAGAAAATTTTTACTAAGAAAGCCTTAATCATACGCATGTGAAAGTTGATATCTTAACCTAGATCGACCCCAAGTTCGGTTTACACGAGGCGACACATCTATGGTGGAATCAGAGGTTTTCAACCAGGGTCCATGAAATGTTTCTTGCGTCTCCACGAGCAAAATTTAAAAGTTTGGGAGTTCAAAGTAATATGTTGGTCGTCCACACAGCAATTTCTCTTCCGAGTGCATTTTAGTAATAAAAATCATATTTCTTTTGTGATTTAAACCACGCTGAAACACGTAGAGGCTATATATCAATATTCTCTCTCCCTTGATAGACAACTAACATACAAAAGACACCTTGAGGGAGTTTCTAGAAAGATTGGTAAAAGAAATTGCATACTAAGAAAACTAGCTGGTACCACTTGGGGAGCATCACAGACCCTACTTCGCACATCATCCTTGGCCCTGTGCTATAGTGCTGCAGAATATTGTGCACCTGTATGGACTAGAAGTGCCCACACTAGCCTTGTTGACGTGAAACTTAGGCACTCTATGCGCATTGTCACAGGATGCCTCAAGCCTACACCAGTGCAATGGCTACCAGTAATGAATGCAATAGCACCACCACACCTAAGAAGAGAAGAAATGAATCAAAAATGGATTGAAAGAGCACAGGCAGAAGAAATAACACCCCTGCAAAAAATTTTCAAACAGGCCCCATCAACCTCAAGGCTAAAATCAAGATCACCATTCTATCTGTCCAAAAAATTAATCTACAATACCCAAGAAAAGTGGAGGGAAGAGTGGAATAACAAAAAACCAAAAGGGGGAGAACTTGTTGATGACCCATGTGCACAATTACCTGGCCTTCATAAGCAAAGAAGAAAATACTGGACAGCTGCCAACCGTCTAAGATGCAGAGTAGCACGCACAGCTGATAACATGCACAGATGGGGACTCAAAGACACACCAACATGCCCCAAGTGTAATGCCTCACCACACAAAACAGACCACCTTGTACTGCATTGCCATACACCAAGCTGGAAGGAGGTATAAAACCATCAACCATTGTGATGAAGACTTCCGGACCTGGATTGAATCAATGGACTTGGAAGTGTGGCCAAACGACACTACTACTACTATTCTCTCTCATTTTCTTCTATATTTCTTCTTTTATGTCTATGCAATCATTAATTTCATTGAATAAATCAGCAGCTTTATGCAAATCCAATACTTATCTTAAAACAGTGTATCAGGAATTGTTTACCAGATTGAATAGTTTACCAGATTGAAATGATTGACTAGTTGAATGATTGAACAGATTGAATAGTTTACCAAAAGTCCTTTCCCGCTGTAACCGGAACGTATTTCATTAAAACGTGTATTTATTTGTTTTTTTATACCCAATAAAAAAGAACATGGTAATGATTGCTTCCCAGATTGAACTCCATAAAATCTAATTGTAGACTTATTGCTTTAAGCTACTTTCTGGACCCTGTCTGCTCATTCCTGAGTTAACATGTACGCCAACCCAAAAATTTGCTAAAAAGTTAAGAAAATTGAGGCTCAGGCAACATTATGGTTTTCTTATAAAAAAAGCGTGTATCAACATTGCATTGTTTGTCATGAATGTATTCATATAAATGTAAATGGAATTCTTGGAGGTCTTCACTATCTTTGCAAGAAGCAGTGACTGGTGGGACAGCATCTTGTACTCGGTTCAAAAGCTACAGATCACATGCAGAATTTTTGATATCTACTAAAATCAGAGCAGGGCGCCTTTTCATACGGTGAACAGTTTGACACTGTGTAAATAAATTTCGTTGCTGGGAGAATGATATCAAGGCCAAANGAATGGACATTATATTGAGTATTTCCTCTATACCCTATAATATTAGAACAATTGTAAAACACTAGTAGTCTGGGAATTGAGAAGTAGAGTACGGACACATATTTGCGTATTCTCTCGCGTCTCAGCCTTGGAACCGTAAACACGCTACACTCTTCTTTTTTATAAGAATAAAGTCTATAAGAATATTGAGGCTCGAAATTGCTAAAATTTAAGAATAATTTAAGAATATTGCCAGGCTCAACCTTCATCAAAACTAAAATATTTTGTTAATCGAATCAAAGCTTTATACGAGAATGGATGGTTCATGGGACAAATCGAGTACTTCAATAAAACTCTTGCCAAATATAGAGTTACGTATTCAGATGATAGCGAGGACTACATTTTCATTGATGATATTGATGGAGTTGAAATAATGCTTTTGGACTAAAACCGTATTTTGACTTGTTCTGTTTGTTCTCGTTGAAATTTATGATGAATCAACACACCAAAAATGAATTAATATGTTTCTTTGATCTTAAGGCGAATTTACACCTTGTGTTGAGCAAGAAAAATTTAAGAATAATTTAAGAATAACCTGAGGCTCAAAACCGAAAATTTTTAAGAATACTGAGGCTCAGAAAAAAATTAGGTATTCTTATAAAAAAAAGAGTGTACAACAGTACCGTGATTATTCGATTAACCGTACGGCGCGCTTATTCAATTTTTCCAACTTTTATGGGTGTGCTTATTCGAATAAGCACACCCTTTCAAACAGGCCTTTTTATATGACGTATGGTGGCCTGGGTTGCCGACCTCACCCAAGTGAGATCAATCTTCACAATAGAATCCTTTCATAATCATGCGCAATACGTGGAACTTGAAAAATTGTTGCTAAGAAAGCCTGAATCATACGCATGTGAAAGTTGATATCTTAACCTAAATCGACCCCAAGTTCGGTTTACACGAGGCGACACATCTATGGTGGAATCAGAGGTTTTCAAACAGGGTCCATGAAATGTTTCCTGCGTCTCCACGAGCAAAATTTAAAAGTTTGGAAGTCCAAAGTAATATGTTGGTCGTCCATACAGCAATTTCTCTTCCGAGTGCATTTTAGTTATAAAAATCATATTGCTTTTGTGATTTAAACCACGCTGAAACACGTAGAGGCTATATATCAATATTCTCTCTCATTTTCTTCTATATTTCTTCTTTTCTGTCTATGCAATCATTAATTTCATTGAGTAAATCAGCAGCTTTATGCAAATCCAATACTTATCTTAAAACAGTGTATCAGGAATTGTTTACCAGGTTTAATAGTTCACCAGATTGAAATGATTGACTAGTTGAATGATTGAACAGATTGAATAGTTTACCAGAAGTCCTTTCCCACTGTGAAAGGCACGTATTTCATTAAAATGTGTATTTATTTGTTTTTTATACCCAATAAAAAAAAGATTGCAATGATTGCTTCCCAGATTGAACTCCATAAAATCTAATTGTAGACTTATTGCTTTAAGCTACTTTCTGGACCCTGTCTACTCATTCCTGAGTTAACACGTACGCCAACCCAAAAATTTGCTAAAAAGTTAAGAAAATTGAGGCTCAGGCAACATTATGGTTTTCTTATAATAAAAGCGTGTATCAACATTGCATTGTTTCTCATGAATGTATTCGTATGAATATAAATGGAATTCTTGGAGGTCTTCACTATCTTTGCAAGAAGCAGTGACTGGTGGGACAGCATCTTGTACTCGGTTCAAAAGCTACAGATCACATGCAGAACTTTTGATATCTACTAAAGTCAGAGCAGGGCGCCTTTTCATACGGTGAACAGTTTGACACTGTGTAAATAAATTTCGTTGCTGGGAGAATGATATCAAGGCCAAANACTTTTCACGAGGGAGAAGGATATTGCTGAGAGTCGAAGTGATGGGTAGATCAAGCCATTTACGGATGCAATGAGAGACAGTATTATCCAGATGTTGAATTATCCACGTCTTAGAAAGGTCACAGACTGTAAGATGCCAAGAGATTCTAGATAATAAATAGCGGTTATACAGAAGTAACTTGTTTTTAGGATGCAAAAGGAGGGAATCGATGGTATTCAGTGTAGATATAACCAAGTGGGATAATTCTGTTTTATGCAATTGATTAGACATATGAAAGTCAAAATGACGCCCAAGGTAACGGAAAGAATTGTCATGTTTAACTCAAGGTACAAACTCTTTATTGATGAAAAGCTTTGGTTGGATCTGAGCAGATGTTGAAGAAACCTTTTTGATACCAGAAGTACAACACTTATCCACACGAATAGTTATGCCAGCCCATTGACACCAGATAGTGAAGCGATTTAAAAGCATTTGATTTTCTTGCTCTTGTCCGCTTATTACTGCAGCATTGTCTGTAAATTGAAACCAATGAGTAGAAGTGAAAGACAAACCATGGACGCTCTTCAAGCAGAAACCGAGTTGGCAAAATTTCTCAGATCTAATATGCCGAATGAAAGTATTAAAACACATGTTGAACAAGAGGAGACTGAAACAGTCACCCTGTAGTACACCGCGCTCAACAGTAATATATGGAGTAGTGAAATCAGATGTAATTATTGAAGTTTGGAAGCCCCTATATAGACTTTTAACCAATATCATTATATGAGGAGGGATATGATGGTATTTTAGAACTTCGCTTATAAGATTATGATGAACTTCTCTAAAAGCATTTTTGAGATTTAGCAAAGTAATAATTAGTGATTGTTGTTTGAGACGGGCATTATTGATTATGTGTGCCATTTGAGCAGTGTGCTCTAAGGTTCCAGAAAGCTTAGGAGTGAAGCCCTTTTGAATTATATGTTCAATGTAATTGTTATTTTCAAGAAATTGAAAGATTTTATTACGAAGATAAGATGTAAATACCTTTAATGGTATGGACTCTAGCGTTATAGGTCGGAAATTTGCAGGGTTGTCTTGGTCTCCCTTTGTATGGACAAGAATTGTACAAGCTTTTTTCCAATCAGACGGAAAAACACCGCTCATCCATGTAGCATGAATAATTTCTATCAGATAAGAGCTAAGAAACGAACATCTCTTAAAGCATATGATAGAAATTTGGTCGAGGGGGCAGGGGGAGCCAGACGATTTCATCTTGCGAATCCCGTTAGTGATTTGTTGATATGTAGGGACATCCAGATTGAATGGAGTTTGTGGAGCTGAAAAGCTTGGAATCCATGCAGGAATATGGAAAGCTTTGTTAGGAGATATTGCAGAGAAAGATTTTTTGAAGTAAGCTAAACACTGCGTCTTACTGAATGTTGGAAGAATGGTGTTTTGTTTTTGCAAAAATAATAATTATTATTATAACTGTTCTGGATATGACGTAAAACTGCATCCGGTTGTGGAGCTTCTACTTGGGATAATGAGATTACCCTTTGCCACAATTACCTCCAGGTCACCCTTGAGCAAATTATAGTACCTGTTAGCTCTCTCCAAGGCCATGGAGTACCAGGTTGGCGTCTGGCGGGGGCTAGTCTGTCTCATGGGTAGGGGGGACTCGTTAGCCTTGGATGGCAACCTCCCTAGAGATGGTGTCTCGATAAAAACACTGGTGGTCGTGCAACCTTAAACTCACTATTATATCCGCTAGTTCTTGAATCTCCAGGTGACATTTGGCGGAATAAACAGTCCCTTGGCAGTAAGGATGAAATGCAACTTCAAAAATAATGAAGACTAGAAACAAATCATACCGCATCGGTCGTCACGCGGGTGAACAAGGGCCGCGTTCCTCAGGAAGGAACCAGCCTGAGGTCGAAAGATTTGCTACTGGAATAACCTCTCAAATAAATGATCTATCAGGTAATCAGAACCAGGATATACCTAACCCGGAACCTACAGTGACAACATCAAATAGCTCTCAAAAAAATCAAAAAGATTAAAATGGACACGAGAGGATTACAAAACTGTTCTGAGAGCTTTTTACATTGCTCAATCAAGACCGAATACCAACAACACCGAGCAAACCTATGTTGCATGGAGAAACATCGTTGCACATAACTTGCGTCAATATTTGAATCCTAACACACTAGGAGGCGTGCGTAGAAGCATTTTTAAAAATAAGAGAATGTCAGATACAGAAATTGACCAGATTAGACTAGAGGTAAATGTAAGTACTGCTGATGAGCCAGAGGAAAAAATGAATGAAGGCAGTGCAAGCAGGAATAACGAAGCATCTTTAGCAGTTGATCAACCAGTGTTTAGCAATGAGAGAGAGGCAACAAGTGATAACCCCTGCAATTCCGAAAATAAAAACCAGGAATCTGACATGCAAGAGCTATTCATAACCAAAATAAAGCTGAAATTGAACATGCGCGCAAGGACATCCTAAATGAATATAGTAATACTATCCTTTTACAACTAAAAGATAGGGCACCTCTCCCTAAAGTACCCTGTAGCTCAAAACTTATTCGAAGCACTAAAGTTTACAACCAGGCATTAAAGGATATTTTGGCTGAGAGAGAATATGCTCTTACAGCTTTAAACAACCCTATTTACTCTACAGCAAAAGCAGTAACCAACCGAGTGGGGATTAGGAGAAATAGGAAGAGAGCCACATATGTCAACAATCCTCCAAAGTAGAAAGTAAAGATGCTAAAAGAGATTGATTTTATGCGGGCAGAGATATCAATACTTAATGAAATTTCTAAAGGGGTTAATGTGAAGACTAGGATGTCAAGGAATATTAAAAAGAAATATAAAATTTCAGACGAAAATACACTCTTAATTGCTAAAGAATCACTGAAACAACGAATGCAAGTGAAAGCACAGAGATTACGTCCATTGGAGAAACGAGGCCGCTCCTACAGACAGAACAAGGTATTTCAAACAAATGCAAAGAAGTTTTACAGAGAGATAGGAAAAGGGAAGATTGATTTAGAAGAACCTCTTGCGGAATCAGAGATAAAAGAAGTTTGGAATAGTGTTTGGGGGAAAGAGATACGCTTCAATAACGTAGGTGAATGGATGGACCGAGGAAAACAAAATGAATGAAATTGACGAGCAGCATTGGCAAAAGATAGAAAGTACTGAGCTAAGTGCAGCACTTGCAAAATCTCAAAAATTGAAGTCACCAGGGGTAGATCATATTCCCAAGTTTTGGCTCTACTCCCTTACTCCTATACATGATCCTCTAGCACACTGTCTCACAAATATCATGCATAACCCGGATGTGACGCCTGACTGGCTCACAGAAGGGATAACGTATCTCCTTCCAAAATCCCAGGAAGCTAAAAATCCGAAGAACTACAGACCAATCACTAGTTTAACAACGATATACAAGCTCTTAACATCAATACTCACAGAAAGAATGCAATATTTCCTTTAGCAAAACTTAATTTTACCACAAGAACAGAAAGGATGCAAGAGAAACTCACATGGCTGTAAAGACCAACTCCTTATAAACAAGATGATTCTAGAAAACTGTCAAAAAAGCAAAAGAAATCTCAGTACATCCTGGATTGACTACAGCAAGGCTTTTGATAGTGTCTCACACGAATGGATATTAACCACTCTTCAGCTCTATAAGATCTCACCTACAATATCTAAATTTCTTCAAAGCATTATGGCGAAATGGAAGACACGTCTTTTTCTATCACAAAACAACGGCACTTGCAAGTTCGATTTTCTTCACATCAAGCGAGGAATTTTCCAAGGCGACTCTCTCTCTCTCCTCTTCTCTTTTGTATGGCCCTTATACTTCTTTCAAATAAACTCAATAACACAGAATACGGATATACTATTTTCAATTCAAAAGTGAACCACCTTTTCTATATGGATGACCTTAAACTGTTTGCTAGGAATGACCATGAGCTGGAAGGACTCTTAGCAACAGCAAAATAATTTAGAAATGACATTAGGATGACTTTTGATCTTGAAAAAAGTGCCAAGGTATCTTTTCGTAGAGGCTCCAGTCAGAAAACAACAGATATAGAAATTGACATTTAAACCACTATTAGAGAGCTGGAACCTGGGGAAATTACAAATATCTAGGATTTAGTGAAGGTAATGGAATAAATCACTCTGTTATGAAGGAAAAGATAAGGAAAGAGTATTATATACGAATAATACGAATACTAAAGACAGAGCTCAAATCAAAAAACCGAATTGCAGCAATAAACACACTAACCATTCCTGTTGTGCAATAAAGCTATAGCATCATTGATTGGAACCTCTTGAACCTTCAACGACTGTTTAGAAAAACTAGAAGTTGTTGACTTCTCATCATATGGACCATCCTAAAGCAGATGTTGATCGTTTGTACTTGCCTAGGAAAAATGGTGGAAGGGGAATGATACAACATGAGATGGCATATAAAACTACCACTATAGCAATGTCAACTTACTTATCAAACAGCACTGATTGGATGCTAAAGTTAGTTCATCAACACCAACAAACTAAGAAGCTTCATTCCATCATCAAAGAAGCCAAAAAATATGAAAGTGACATAGACCTGAGCATTGAAAATTCTCCAAATCCTGACATACCAGCTACAAAACAAGCCAAGCATGTCAAGGGAGCTGCAAAAACCAGTGAATTAAAACAGCTAGATGAGAAATGGAACCAGAAGCCATTACATGGAAAGTACTATCTCAGATGCCAACAAGCTGATGTTGATCAAGAGGCAACCTATCAGTGGCTTAGGAGCTCTGGACTGAAATCTGAGGCTGAAGGTTTCATTCTTGCTGCGCAGGTCCGATCATTGTTTACGAAAACTACTTGGGGAACATCATAAAGAATGGCATAGATGCAAAATGTAGGTTTTGTGATAATTTCACTGGGACGGTTGACCACCTCATAGCTGGCTGTCCAGTACTAGCACCAAATGAATACAAATACCGTCATGATAGATTAGGTCAATATTTACACTGGAAAGCATGTAAACACTATCAGTTGTCTGCACCCAATAACTGGTTTGAGCACCATCCACAAGCAGTGGTTGAAGGAGATAATGTCACCATTCTCTGGGATTTCCCAATACACACTGACCGTACTATCCAGGCAAACAGACCAGACATTATAGCGAAAGATAGGATAGAGCATACTTGTCTCTTAATCGATATGAGTGTCCGGACAGATCAAAACATTGCTGCTAAGGAATTTGATAATCTGAGCAAGTATAAAGATCTCGAGATTGAAATAAGCAGAATGTGGAACTTAACAGCAATTACTGTACCTGTAATTATAGGAGCTCTGGGCATGATAAAAAAGGCTGTCAAAATAACCTTGGCAAGATCCCAGGACAACCTTCTCTTCAGGAAATCCAAAAAATAGTATTGACAAGTACAGCTCATACTCTATGAAAAACACTGTCCGTATGAGTACCAATGGTTGAGTGATGTTTTTGCTTGTCAGACCTTTGCTGACCTTAGGTCACTGGGGGTGACCCGGTTNTAGCAATTGTAATACAAAGCAATTTAGAGACACAAGTTGATAATAATAATATATTACAACATAATAATATATAATATATTATATGTATATAATATATTACAATTTTGTTTTTCAAACTTTCATATGAATATATTTACTACATACAATAATACACCTCTCATACAATGGTAGTGTACCATTGGCTAGTTTGTACTATACATGAAAAGTAACCAAAATAATAATGATAATAAACACACAACATAACTCAAAAGTAAAATAATCAGAAAAAGAATTAAATGATCAGAAGTTCTGGGTTGTTCCATGTTTTATTTCTTTGGCAAAAGATGAAGTATGAGGTCCTAATGGCAATGTTGATGGTCGTCATAATAATTCTTTTCTGAACAAGTTTGTCAAAGCTTAGATCCTGAAGCAACGATAGAAAGGAATCACATGAAGAGCCCATAACA
>OLMO02000275.1:17060788-17071110 GCA_900291935.2 Cassiopea xamachana
ATATATATATATATATATATATATATATATATATATATATATATATATATATATATATATATGAGTTCATATACTCTCAGGTGCCAAATAAACGTCCCCCCATTTATTAATTTTTCGATGTTTTTTGCAACCCCCAGGACCTTATTAGGACCCCCTCTTTATTAATTTTGAGGAAATTGGCTCTCTTTACAAGTCCTTCATTTCATTTCCTTTCTTTGTTAGTACTATTTACTCCCAATTTTCATGGCAAAATAGCGTACTGCTGCATATATTTTAGTTTTATGCTCTATGACAAACTATTTTTGTTTTTTCTGTCCTTGTATAATCCTTGTATAAACCTACCCGATGATTTTAAAAGCATTAAAACTCTTGCATCATTTAAAAGGCAAATTAAAGGATGGAAAGATAGTTGCAACTGCAGGTTTTGCAGAAAATTCGTTAGTCATGTCGGTTTCCTTAATTAATTCTATTGCTCTTCATTTCACTTTACATTTGTATGCTAGCTTTATTTTTCTATGCAAATATATCCCTATGTTATTGTAATATTTTACATATGGGTTTTTGTAAGTAGTAGGCTTTAATTAGCTGACATATTAGCTCGTATTTATTTATCTACGCCTACTGTAAATAATTGAATTATTATTATTATTATTGACATCGAGCAGCAACGTACGGACGTACTTCTGTGCAAGTCATTGTTACTTCGTTAAATTTACTTGTTCAGTTGCAAAAAGATTATTATTTATGAGTAATACACAGCAAGGATCTCGGAGCAATGATTCGTCTTGGTTTGCAGTTTGTTCTACTTGTTTTCGTGGTGTGTTCATATTGTGGCAATGACGTAGTGTCGTTAGGACGCCATTCATGGCGTTGCAAAAGTCGAGTGATGGATAATGAGCCAGACAATTCGAGCACAAGTGGGCATTTGAATGTTGAAGAAAGGGCAGTAATTGCAAATAGCCAGGAGATTACATGTTGCTGTGGCAAAGAGCGCAAAGGAATGAAAGGTCTAAAGATGCATCAACGTAGCTGTAGGACTCTTCATGGCCTAAATGATAACTTAAATGCAAAGCTACTGGAGGATATTTTGGAAAATACAAAAGAATCAGATGTGCTCTCAGTGGATAGTCAATCAATTGACATTCTCGAGAACGAGAACGTGACAAATACCGAGGAAATTTCCAAAATTAAACAAGTGGTAGTGCCATTTGATTGGGATTATTTCTTGTGAGGTACCCCCCTGACTAGGATTCATATGAGATAGACCCAGACCCCTTGGAAATCCTCTTGAAAGCTGCGTGCCCATCTTGATTTGTCAAGAAATTGGTATCAGAGCGTGGGTGGGTGGGCATATAAAGTTATGAGAACAGATGGGTTTTCATGTGATATAACATTAAAGGATTCATCTATGTTGCTAATTCACCAGCAGATACCTGCTTTTGCCTCTGTAGCAAGAAACACAGAATGGTCAAAATTGCCTTTGTTCTCCTTAAGTGCCCTGATTTTACATGTCTCTAGAGCTCTATAATGAAGAGGACCATATAGGACTCCTGGAAGCTTTATAACAAAGTTCTAGCTGGATCATTCCCCTACCTCCTCTTCTTCTAGGTATGTATAGACGGTCAATGTCTGATTTCGAGTGGTGCATTCGATTACAAGTTAATTGCTTTCTTGTTTTTGTGTCTAGCTTCTTCAGTTCCTTTAGATTCCAATTTACAACATTGAAACTATATGTAACGAAAGGTATTGCAAGAGTATTTATTGCAGTAATACGATTTTTTGAGTTTAATTCTGTTTTCATGATTGACCTTACCCTACGTATACATTCTTTCCGGATTTTTTCTTTCATGGTAGAGTGTTGTATACCATTGCTTTCATTCATACCGAGGTACTTGTATGTATTTTCTTGGTCTAATTCTTTTATCGCTTTATTGTCATTTAATACTACGTTTGTAGATTTAACCATCTTTCCACGTTTGAATGTTGCCTCGGCACATTTATCCAGGCCGAATTCTATTCCTATTTCATCACTAAAGGTTTTTACAGTGTCCAAGAGTTTCTCCAGCTCTGCATCACCTTTCGCATAGATCTTCAGATCATCCATGTAAAAATTTGATTTATCTTTCTATTTTCGATTCTATAACCATATCCAGTGTCATTCAGCAATTGAGATAGAAGAATAAGCGCAAGACAAAATAGTAGAGGAGAGAGATTCACCTTGGAAGATACCACAGTTTATTTGAATTCCACTGGAGTAAGAGTTCCATTGGAGTGAGAAAGGTACAGATTTGTTTCTCATAAGGGTATACATGACTTTAAAAAGTGAATAAGCACAGGGGAAATTGCGAATAGTTCAAGTGATCGTATTATCCATTCATGTGGGACACTGTCGAAGGCCTTTTTGTAATCAATCCATGCGGTGCTGAGATTCCTATGTTTTGTGTGCATTTTCCAAAATCATCTTGTTGATTAGTAGCTGATCTTTAGTTCCATATGATTCTCTTCTACAGCCCTTTTGTTCAATTGGAAATATATGTTGCTTTTCCATGTGTTTGTATGTTCATTCTGCTAGTATAGAAGCCAGTAGCTTATATAATGTTGATAAGCAAGTTATTGGTCGATAATTTTTAGGGTTTTCAGTGTCTTTGCTTTTTGGGAGAAGATATGTGATACCTTGGCAAAACCACTTTGGTGTCAAGTTGGGATCTTTCATTACATTATTGAAGTTTATTGCCAGTTGTGCATGGGTAGACGAAAGAGTATCAAGCCAAAAGTTTGGTATTTGGTCCATCCCAGGGGATTTCTACTTGTGCGACTTCTTCAGAGCTTCACTTATTTCCTCAACAGTTATATTTTCTCATTCTTGTTTTCGGATATTATTAGTGCTTCTTTCTAGATCATTCAACCAAGCAGCAGTTTTTTTGTAACTTTTCTCATTTCCGCAGATTTTACTCCAAAACTCCTGCACCTCTGCCTCCGTTGGAATTTTTTTGTCTGAGATTGATGACTTATTGATTTCTCTGTAAAACTTTTTTTGTATCAGTTTCAAAGATTGTGTTTCGGCGAAAGAATTTAGATCGCTTTTCACATCTACGCAATCTTTGTGCCTTTACCTGTAACTTTTGTTTAAGTTCTTCTTTAATACTTGGGATCTGACTTTTGCTCACTATCTTATATTTTCTCATTACTTTCTTTGCAATACCTGATCGTATTTCTTTATCCTTTTGAAGTTCCTCATATAAGGAGGTTTCTCTTCGAAATGTTTCTATTTCTTTTTCTATCTTTAACTTCCACTTGGGCTTGTTCGTGTCTCTTGCTTTCCTTCTTTTCTTCTGTAACTTTAAACCACATTTCTCTTGAAGGACTTTCCCAGCTGAATACATCAATTCATTTAAGCACGATAAATCGGGATTTAGTTCATTACATATTATTTTTAGTTCTTTACCTCTTTGTAGCAACAAGGTAAAAATGCTTTGTTTTCTTAGACTTACTGAACTGAAGACTCTTTTCATTAAAAAAACTAGTGGAAAAATCTTAATTTTTGATGAGATGTGTCTAATTTCAAAACTAAAATAAATTGCAAATCGGGATTTAGTTCATTACATATTATTTGTAGTGCTTTATTTGCTGCATCAAACACACTAATGAAGCAAGTTGAATCTAATCGTTCTATGAAAACTTTCCTTGTGGAGTCATTGAATCGAAACAAAGTGGAAAGCTGAATTGAACACTGTAGCTTTGATGGCAAGAAGAAGTGTACCTCTGCGATTCCTTGACCATTTATTGGAAACTCTGCATTTTGTAGCAGATGACTCTAAGACTATCCGTGATATGAAATGCAACAGAAGTAAGGGGACATATCTCTTCACAGAATGTCTGTCGACATATGCTCATCAAAGGCTTTTGGAAGGTATAAGGACGGCAGATGGTATCTCAATTCTTTGCGATCAAGCGACTGACATAACAATGAAAAAAACATTTTGTGTCAATGTTCGTTATGTTGACAGTGAATATGCAGCAACAAAAACAAAGTTATATCGTTTGTTGTCAGTTGATGGAAATGGAGGGGCTGATTCCTTGTTCAGCATACTAGAAGATGCCCTAATGGAAGATGGAATAGAGTGTGGTAAAGTTGTCGGTTATGCTTCAGACGGGGAAAACGTAATGCAAGGGGCAAATAATTCGTTTTTAACACGAATGAAAGCAAAAGTTCCAAACCTTTACATCCTAAAGTGCTACTGTCACTCTTTTCATCTAGTAGCTAGCCATGTCTGCCAAACACTATCAAAAACAGCCGAACAACTGATTCATGATGTATATAATTACTTTGCAAATTCTCCTAAACGAAAGAAGAGCCTGGGAGAATTTCAACATTTTGTTGATGTTGAACCACACAAAATTTTAAATCCATGTCAGACTCGTTGGCTTTCAGTCGCAACATGTGTTTCACGTCTTCTGCAACAGTGGCAAGCTCTGGAGCTATTTTTTACAGCAGAAGCATTCGAGATAAAGTCTTTACAATCTGAAAAAATCCTCCAAGCTCTAAAGTCACCCTAAGTAAAGGCAACTTTGCAGTTCATGGAGTTCGTTCTTCATGAATTCAACGAATTGAATGTGCTTTTTCAAGCAAATGAGCTTAAACTGCATAGACTGTTGCCAGAAGTCAAGCGAGTTCTTCGCATGCTATCCGTAATCTTTATGAGACACTCTGAGGTTCACAGTCTGAAAGATATTAATGTTGAAGATAGAACAAAATTGATTCCACTTAGTGAAATTTACCCTGGCATTCTCGCAAGTGAAACCATTAAGATCATGCTACCACATGAAAAAGAAAGCTTTCTTTCACGCTGCAGGGATTGGTATAAGGAGGCAGTGCGCCAGGTTCAATCGCGTAATAACATCGATGATCCCATCTTGGCTGCCATTCAAAATATTCACCAATTGGCAATAATTGAAGGAACAGCAACACTTGATGCTGCAGCAAGCTTATTTGCCAATTTACCTACATTATGTGAAGCAAGCCTACAAACTGTAGATCGACAATGGCGATCTCTACTGGTTGATGATGCTGTATGAAATGGAGCCTGGGAGAAAAAGTCAACTGAAATATTTTTGAAATCGATATCAGAGATAGATGCTTACAAAGATCTTGGTCTTTTTATGCCTGAAGTGACTGCCCTACCCCAGAGCACCGCAGCAGTGGAGAGAAAATTTTCAAAAATTTGTAGCAATAAAACCAAGCTTCGCAATACCCTATCGGTGCGCACAGTAGAAGCAATCGTTAGAACAAGCGATTACTTTTCGACGAATTTTGATGCTGATGACAAATTGGTTGGTTGGTATTCCAAGGCAAGAGGTGCATACATGGAAAGATATAATGCAGAGGAAAGAAGTGCTGCTGAGGACATGGAAAATTTAAACTGAAGAACTGAAGCTGTAGACAGCTTACACATCTTTATCTATTACTTTGACAGTCTTTATTTATGGAATTTTCATGTAGCTTCTTAGCAGGGTTATAGCCCCTTTGCAAAATTAATGAAATGGTTTGGTGGTGCTGCCTTCTTTTGAATGTGCCTTTAATATCTCTGCCTTACTCAATGCTTTCATCGCCTCAATATTAGAGCCAGATGTTAAATAATGTTATATACTGGTAAAAATGTGTTCATTGCAATATTGAAGGGTGTGGCATCAAAAGTTCTACTTTGGGGCTCCCTTGATTTACATTTTGTAGCATAGCACTATTAAGAATTTAAAATGAAATGAAATATTACTCCATAGGGGTATAACAGAGAAAATTAACGAGGAGTAGGTACTTGTAGGTATATCCTAAAAAAACAAATGTAGGTATGGCGTAGGTAGAAATCGCCTGCGCATTAGGTAGGATGAGCTAATCTAGCGTGGCCGCCCTGTTGAAGTGCATCATGTTTGCCGTACCTGCTATTTGGTTGATATGTACCCTAGATTACGGCTTCGGCCGTTCAAGTATTTATTTCTATTTGTCTTCTTGGTATATACGTTTATAGTTATCCGACAACTTTGCTGTGGTTCCAATAAGGCTCTAGAGCGGTGGAAACGTGGTACACTGAAGGAAGAATTAGTTCAGATCAATCACACAGAAGGAAAAGCAGCAAGTGCCAATGAATCATCTCTTGCTTGCCCCGAAACATCACCACTTATAGGTAGACTATTGCATCCTATAGACATTAACGCTACATCGTTAAACCTGAATCTTTCCGCATGTTGTGGAGGTGAGATTAAGTTCGGTGGCCTTTGGAGGCCAGAATACTGCAATGCAAGAAAGAAAGTCGATTTCCTGATTCCATTTAGAAACAGATCAGAACAACTGAGCACTTTTTTAAATCATATGCATCCAATTTTTCAACGACAGCTACTGGATTACAGGGTTTTTGTGATAGAACAGGGAAGTTTGACAAGCGATACTTTAGGCTGAATGTCGTGGTAATACATGTAATGCAATGCCTATATATTTGAACTTTTACGCTCTTAACTATAACGTGAAAGGCCTTGCCAGAAACTGCATGTAAACACTATCTCATAAATGATTAATCGTCTTTATATGGTTTCACCTGCTTTGAACAAGGTGAGGGTTTTGCGGCATGATTTATTTTGGCGTGTAACACCAACCCTCTGATTGGAATGGTAGTACATACGTATCGAAGTTTGCCGGTGCGCGTGTTTTAACTTTCAGGCTGTTTGTACTTGCTAGGGACAACTCACTGAAAAAACCTGGTATGCCTCGCTGAAAAATCCGTAAAAATCTCTATGAATGTCTGACAAGTCTTTCAAAATCTTTAAAACCTCAAAAAAATTGCGCACGGAAGATTAATTTCTTGAGATCAAACTGCGCTCTTTCGACAGTTCTAGGAAAAGTAATGACCTCTTGCAGGACAGTTCAGTACATAAATGCTTTTCTTAGGACATAAACGATAGTCGCTTGCGCTTGTCTTTTATTTGGTGACCGGCGTATAAGTCGAGTTTTGAATCGGAAATGTTGGGTCAAAAGTAGGGAATTGACTTATTCACCGGGTCCTTTATTGAATCGGGTCAGATTTGATTTGAATTCTTTAAAGACGGTGGCCCATTCAGCTAAGCTGGTTTGCAAGGGGCCGTCTATTTACAAAGTAAATGATAAAATCTTACAAGAAAAAAAAAGTACATGTTTTTAAAAAGGTCTAAACTAAAAAGTATATGTAACTAGAGATATAAAACAACTATTTACAAATAAGTTTTAAAAGATGCCAGAGATGGTGCACATTTAGCCCCAGCTGAGAGACTATTCCATGATTTTGCTCCTCTGAAAGAATATCCTTTTTGCCCATTATTAGTTCTTTTTAGTGGCTACTTCAAATCTCTATCAGTGTTTCTTAGGGCTCGACAAGATTGTTGAGAATTCCGAATTAGAAGTTGTCTAAGGTAATTTGGAGCAAGGTCATTGAGGGACTTATAGGTTATTAGTCTTAACTCATTTTCGTTAAGTTCGCTGATCGATCTTAGACCAAGGTTTGCTAATAGTGGTTTGGCAGGGGTATCGAATGCACTGTTAGTTATGATTCTAACTGCTCTATTCTGCAGCTTTTGGAGTCTGTTTATGTAAGTTGTGCTACAACACCCCCAGACAGAGGAGCGATATCTAAAATGTGGCTCTATTATGCTTATATACAAGTTAAAAAGATGCTCTGTGGTAAAAACTTTTTTGCATGCTTCAATACACCTAAGGCACGGGAGACCTTCCGCGAGATTGTATCCACGTGCTTTTTCCAAGTTAGATGCCTATCAATCTGAAGACCAAGATATTTTGTTTCTTTTACGTTTTGAATATTTGTGTCACGTATTTTCAAGTCTAATTCGCCTAATACCCTCTGATGTTTTTGACGAGATACGATATTCATGGAAACCGTTTTAACTACATTTAACGATAGCTTGTTCCCTTTAAGCCAATTGTCAAGGCGCTCAAGATCCTTGTTAATGGTCTCATTCAGATGATCTAAACTAGCACCACGATAGTATAGACCAGTATCATCGGCATACATGGCAACAGTACAGCTTTCTATGACTTTAGGAAGGTCATTGATATAAACAAGGAATAAGAGAGGACCAAGACACGAGCCTTGAGGTACTCCAATGTCAACTGCATTAACCTGGGAGTCTGTCCCATTCACTCTACAAAATTGCTTTCTACCTGCAAGATAGGACACAAACCAACGCAGCTCATTATTTCGGGCCCCATATCTCTCAAGCTTTCCACAAAGAAGTGAATGATCTACAGTATCAAATGCCTTTCTAAGATCGACAAAAGTGGCACCAACTATTTCACTGTTATCAAACGCAGAATACCAATCATCAGTGCTTTTTAATAGGCAAGACGCTGTAGTCTACAGATCAGGCTTGATCATCCGTCTACAGTCGCTTCAAGATCGAGTCCACCTTTTCGATGCAAAATCCACGTGCTAGTGGTTGTACGTGACCTTTCAAATAGTCTGCTATTATTGGATAAACCTTTATGTTTGTAAACAAAGACGAGAAAACTGGGACATGAGTCTGTGGGAAAGAGCTACAACTACATAAAATGGTGAAACGCTGTTACTGCAAGCAATACCACAACGACTACAGGCGATAAAATGTTCATGCAATGAAGTACAGGATTTTCGTGAAAGTCAACACTACCTTCACGGCCTAAATTGATTAAAGCTTTCACCAGCGTGACCTCCAGTCTACTCTCTTGACAGCAGGAATATCCGCAAATCATAAACGTCTATTTTGTCTATGTCATTCAACGGTGGTAGAGGTGACATCACCGAACTTTTGTAGTTTTCAAACTAAGAAAGGTTTCTTCACATTCACAGCGAACTGCCACAGGCTTTTCCTAGTTTTCGCGCTTCAATTTACAAAGATAAGACCTTAACCAATCATAGCGCGCTATTGCAAAGGTCATGTGACCCCATGTAACACGTGGACTTTGCATCGAAAAGGTGGATTGAGACCATAGAGTTAATAGAACTAGAGCGCTGACTGACTAATCCCATTGTATACAAAACAGGGGCCCAGCATGCAAATCCATAATGGCGCCCTAGTAAGGCAGAAAGTTAGTGTACACTAGACGCAAAAAGGAAATAAATCATGTTTCCGCTGCTTATTTCACGGATATTATAATACATTATGGCTTTGGAGAGAGACTAAGAGTTTTTCATGCTTTTTTGGAGAAACTTTTGCGTTTATCAGCCATGGACTCAACCGTGGTAGCTCAAATATCGAACATTGTTGCTGCGTTGCTGTGGATACCCTACTAAGTTTCCTCAAATGCTGAAGGTATTTACGATCTATACTTAAAACAATCAGTAATGAAGGTTAAAGAGTATGGCTAAGATTCATTTAGTAGCAAATACATTTCAAATTAAAGAGCTTTTCAAAGTAGTAGCTACCTATGCCGTCTCAGGAATGAGTTTAAGGCCTGCAAGAGCTTAAAGTGTCTGTTTTATTTATCGGTCTATGTGCGATAGAAATAATATAAAACGTAAAGACATCTTCTGTCAATATTGCATATTATACAATACAATACCTGTCTCTTAGAAGGTGTACTTTGTCTTATAACGTGGTCAGTGTAAATTCTGCCGAGCCTGTGAGAAATTATTGTTAATACAATTCTGCAACACACTCTATCAATACTGTTACATGGCCATCTCATAGACTTGAAACAAGAATATGGCTTTCAATGGAGTGTTGTGGCAGTAAAAGAATGAAGATTCTTTGTTTCAAAGAGAGCTTTCACTAGAATTGGAATAGTAATGTAGAGCTTAAATGATGTGATGTTTATCAACTGGTTGATAGAGTGATGCAACAGATTATGAATATTTAGGTTTCTTTTTATGAATGTGAGATCAAGCCATTTGTGCACAACAGATCATCACTCTTCTATATGGCATTTGAATCCAAAATAGCCTTCAAGTTATCATTAACACAAAATGAAGAATTCTGAGGAGAATGGATATTCTCCATAATTCAGTTTGCATTGTTTTAGTACCACTATGCTCTTATTCTGGGACAATGCTCTAAGAATGCACTTAAGCTGCCAAGGATTGGGAGTAGTATTATAACTATTATCTCTTTAAATCTTTTTGTAAGCCATTTCCAGAGACCTTCAAGAAATGTGTATGTAAAAGCATTCTCAAAAGCAGACTTACTTCTGGACAATAATCTTAGTGTGATAGCAAAAATGGAATGTTCTGATGCACCAAAGCCAATAGAAAATGCTTTTCTGAGACCATTAAAATTTTCTTTCCAACAGTATTTATAAATTATATATA
>OLMO02000275.1:17130720-17144205 GCA_900291935.2 Cassiopea xamachana
CTGTAGGTGGGGGTAAATTAAACAATCTGAGATATGCTGATGACACTGCTCTGCTAACATGTACTCCCAGATACCAAATAAACGCCTCCCGCTTATTAATTTTCGGATTTTTTCCAGCCCCCCGGACCTTATTAGGATCCCACCGCGTTTATCAATTTTAAGGAAATTGAATTGTTTAAAAACAACCCTCATTTCATTTCTTTTCTTTGTTAGTACTATTTACGCCCAATTTTCATGGCAAAATAGCGTACTACTGTATATATTTTAGTTTTATGCTCTATGAGAACCTGCTTTTGCTCTTTCCGTCCTTGTATAATCATTTAAAGCCTTTTCTCAAATTCCAACCCCCGTATAGTTTGACCCCTCGCTTATTAAATTTCGGAATTTTTTACGACCCCCTGTCTATTAGGACCCCCCGTTTATTTGACACTGAAGAGTAATGAAAAAGATCTCCAAGACCTTTCAATTGCAATAAATGATGAAGAAAAACGGTATGGGATGGAAATGAATGTTATGAAAACAAAAACTATGGTAATTAGCAGATCAAAACAGACACCAAAAATCAACACCTCAATCGAAGGAAAGCCCATCGAGCAAGTTGAAAAGATGGTATATTTAGGTCATATAGTAACAGAAACAGGGAAAGGTGATACAGAAATCAAACGGAGAATAGCAATAGCAAGATCTTCATTTACATCTTTATACAAAGTGCTTACATCCAGAGAAGTTAGTTTAGATACAAGAATAAGATTGTTAAAATGTTACATTTGGTCGACCTTGCTTTACGGATGTGAAACATGGGCCTTATCAAAAATATTTGAGAAAAGAATTGAGGAATTTGAAATATGGACGTTTAGACGAATTTTAAAAATATCTTATTTGGAAACCCTGCAGCCGTGCAGCGCATATTATCTATTTATGATTCTGTAATCGATTTGATTTATTGCTTACATTTTGTTAATTGCGGTATGCTTTGCAACTCAGTTCAGCAGCGCCATGACCTCTGGTGACCTCTGAGGACTTAGTACCACTGAGGGGGGTCCCAGTAGGCAATGTACAATAAGGACGGTCATCAAAACAACAAACCATTTTTCTGCGCACGCGCAGAGCACTGGTGGTCAAAGAGTTTACAAAGGACGTTGGATCTACTGTGAATTAGGCCCAGTTCATACGCCGTATTACTGCCGCAGCGAATTACATAGAATTAAATGCGGCAGTAATGCGGATGCAAAGCGTATTTAGTATGGCTGAATGAATTTCAGTATGGCTTCTGTTCAGCGTCCCTAGCCCCGTTTCATTGACATGACGTTCCCATAGAAATATTCCAACTAGCAAGGCAAGCTGTAGTACAAGATAAAGATATTTGCCAGTAAAAAAGTAAACTTGGTGAATATGCTGTCTGCAAAGTCGGCAGTCGCAATAATTATCCCAAAATTTGACTGATTTTTTACTTGCTACACAGGATATGACGATTTTATTCCCGTGAAAAATAAATTCTTACTTCTCAGGGGGTGTTGCCAGGAATTTTTCGACGGAGGAGGGGCTGACTCTTACGATGAGGGGACTAAAATACTGCTAGCAGGGTACTATTAATAGAAAATCTCTCGGAAAATAGTTTTTCATCTTACGACAGGGGCCTATAGCCATTCTAGGTGTTCCAAGCGCTTTCACAAGCCACTTGCCCTTCGGCCTAGTCTTACATACACGTAACACTGACAAAAGAATTACGTAAAACATCGCAACGAAAATCAGTCCACAAAAGAGGAGTATTTCAGCATCCCCTAGTGCCACCCCAGTTCCTTCTGCTCAACAAATACATCTAGAGATCCATACCAAGTCCGAATAACACGGTCATATTTATCATTATTGAGAATAAATTGTCCGTGCCTGCCAAGAAGGATGCGAAATGCCAAAGAGTTTATAATAAGTTTTTTGAAACTTGCTCATATAATCTTTATAATCTAATCTTACAAATGCAAATCTCGCTAACAACAGGTAACTTGTATTTGGCTTGCCTGGTAACAAAATGATTATATAATGCTACAATGCTACAAAGGATAAGTAAAAGGGTATTAGTATATAGTGGTAGTTAATAGGTTAGAAGTTCTGGATTTGTCCATGGCTTATTTCGCATACAGAAAATAGAATAGGTAGTGCGGATTATGATTGTTATTAATTTCTTGAGGATATATTTAAGATGCTTTTCTCCACACTCAAGATCCTTGTACATTTGGATATAAGCATTACAAGAATTCCCGAAGATACCAAGCGAACTGATAGAGTTGTTTATAAATTTAACTTTATGGTAATCAGATGATAGTTCTTGTATAAGGTTACGGTATTTCTCATATTTTCTACTTGCATTATTATCAATATTAATTTCAAAACCCACAGTAAGTTCGATTATATATAGGATGTTATTAGCAGTGGAAAGAAGCATATCAGGACGTAATTGCTCACCAGTAGTGATACAGGGGGAGAGAAAGCCTGGAAGGTCGACAAAAAAGGGAGATATCTTTGATATCTTTCAAGGCTGAGGCAATAAAATGAAGTGCTAAGTTGTGTCTCCATGTGTAGCGACCTTCTTCCAGATGTGTTTTACAACCAGCTACAACACGAAGGAGGGTCTCAGATTTTAAGCAGAAAGAGCAGTCTGATGATTGAGAGAGATTCCACTTTTGAAGATCGCTACGTGTAGCAAGAGTATTATTGAGGTATGTAATGGTGAAGTTAAAAATATTTTTCAGAAGTTTACTCTGTGTAGAGGACCATAAAGAGTTCAGAGCTTTCAAAGAATGATTGAGCAAAACTGATATAATAAAGCCTTGAGATACAATTGGTTGGAAACTTAATCAGTATGTTCTTGTCGTACCACCTTTTAAAACCTGTTTAGTATTTTGGTAAATATCATATTGTATAGATTGGATAGAAAATATCGAATGAATGAAAAGGGGAAGGGCACTGTTTTGGAGACAATAAAGCAAAGAATTATAACCAAAGAGGGTAGATTAAAACGATACCGGAACAGAGTTAATCAATATTACCAGAACCGCACCTTTCAAAACAATGAAAAACGATTTTACCAGCAATTGAATGGGCAAGTGAAAAATAGTCAAGAAGCAAAGCCGAATGCAAATGAAGCCAAGAGATTTTGGAGTAATATTTGGGACAACCAAAAAACATCACAGAGAGACAAGATGGTTAAAGGAGTTAAAAGCAGAGCTTTACAATATCGAACAGTAGGAAGATTTGACTATCAATGGAGAAAAACTGAAAGTTTTCCTCTGAAAATTAGCAAACTGGAAAGCACCTGGACCAGATGGCGTTCATGGGTTCTGGTATAAAAGATTTTCATCACTTCACGCTCAACTGGCTATAAAGCTGAACGAATGCTTTGCAGCAGGTGAGGTACCTGATTGGATGACAAAAGGTAGACCATTTCTGATAAAGAAGGATCTCACTATAGGAAACATTGCTAGCAACTACCGCCCGATAACATGTCTTCCTTTAATACGGAAAATATTAGCAGATGCAATTGCAGAGGAGGTATATAAATCATTGGAAGAAAGAGAAATACTGCCGGAGGAACAAAAAGGCTGCCGAAAAGGATCTAGGGGTACAAATGATCTACTCTATATAGATAAGCAGATCTTGCGAGAAGTAAAAACAAAATGGAAGGATATTGCTATGGGTTGGATCGACTACCGCAAAGCATTTGACATGGTGCCTCACTCCTGGATCCTGGAATGCTTACAAATGTTTACAGTTGCGGCAAATGTGTCATGTCTATTGAGCAATTTGATGAAGTCTTGGAAGGAGTAAATGTCTTATAGAAGAGAGACGCTTGCAGAGGTTAATATCCGGAGTGGAATTTGTCTGGGAGATTCCTTTTCTCCATTGCTGTTTGTCATAGCACTTATTCCATTACCTCTGATCCTTAGGAAGTGCAAGAATGGTTATACCTTTTCTAGAACAAAGGAAAAAATCAACCATTTACTCTATATGGGTGACTTGAAGATATTTGCAAAAGCAGAAGCATGCCTTGACGCATTGATACAAACAGTTATGGTGTTCAGTTCAGATATTTGCATGGAATTTGGTATTGAAAAATGTGCAATATTGATAATGAAAAGAGGGAAAGTGTCAATTTCAAATGGAATAAAACTGCCATATGACCATGCAAATATTTAGGAGTTCTAGAAAGTGATACAATTATGAAAACAAAATCAGTAAAGAATATTTTCGAAGAGTAAGAAAAGTACTTGAAACTACGTTGAACAGCAGGAATCTGATGAAAGGGATTAACACCTGGGTAGTATCATTAATGAGGTACTCCGCACCTTTCCTGGATTGGAAGGTAGATGAGCTGAAAGCAATGGATAGACGAACCAGAAAACTCCTCACCATGCATAAAGCTTTTCATCCAAGGGATGATGTTGACAGGCTGTATGTAGGAAGGAAGGATGGTGGGAGGGGGCTTATTTCCATAGAAAAGTGTGTAGAAAATGCTGTCCTCGGTTTAAGAGGTTTTATTGAGAAAAGTAAGGAAAGACTGTTAAGTGCAGCAAATGATTGGCATGAAGCATCTGAAGAAACCGTTGATGACCTGAAAAAGCGCAGAGCAGCAGAAAGACAGGAGAGGTGGAAGGAAAAGCAGATGCATGGAAAGTTCATAAGACAAACGAAGGATATAGCAGATGATATATCGTGGGCTTGGCTCAGAGATTGAACATTGAAACGAGAAACAGAATCACTCATTAATGCTGCACAAGATCAATGTATTCGAATTAATTACATAAAGGCAAGGATAGATAAAACCCAGGAGAATAGTCTCTGTTGCATGTGTGGACAAAGAGAAGAAACAGTAATGCATATTATTTTTGAATGCACGAAACTTGCACAGAAAGAGTACAAAAGGAGACACGACTGGGTAGGAAGAGTGATTCATTGGGAATTATGCAAGCAATTTCGATTCAATCATGCTGGTAAATGGTATGAACACAAACCAGAATCTGTCCTTGAAAATGATAAGAGCCAGTTGCTTTGGGACTTCTAAGTGCAGACAGATCATCATATTGAAGCTAGAAGGCCTGACCTTATAATTGTTGACAAAGAAAGGAATACATGTCGGATTGTGGACTTTGCAATACCTGGAGATCACAGAGTTGAAATGAAGGAAAAAAGAGAGAAATGTGAAGATTTGGCAAGAGAATTACATATTATATGGAACAAGAAAGTGTCTGTTATTTCAATTGTGATAGGGGGTTTAGGAACAGTTCCAAAGTGAGAAATAGATTACATCAAATCCGAATTCAAACAAAGATCGAAACTATGCTGACCACAGTGCTGCTGAACACGGCCAGGATCATAAGGAAAGTCTTGGAGCTCTAAGGAGGCTTGTTGCCACTGAACCTTCAAGAACAGTCCACCAATAACTTTTTGTGGTGTGAATTGAACATAAAATAACAATAAACCTCCTGGGTATGACATTAAGCTGCATCCGGTTGCGGAGTTTCGACGTGGGAGAATGAGGTTACCCTTTGCTACAACTACCTCCAGGTCACCCTTGAGCAAGGTGTAGTACCTGTAAGCTCCCCCCGAGACTATGAAGTTCCGAGTTGGTGTCCGGCGGGGGATACTATGTCTCATGGGTAGGGGGGATCTTCTGCCTTGGTTGGCAACCTTCCTAGTGATGGTGTCACGAAGTAAACACGCGGGTGGTTGTGTCACCTAATCACCGCTATCCTCAAATTGAGTGTAATGTCAAATAATGAACTATTAAGTAACGGTGTGAATGAGAGTGGAACCTCATATGAAGCTCTCTCGCCCGGCAGGCGTTCCACGAGTCAGCAGCGTGGACCTGATCGTCAACCAGCTACTGCTAGGATGAACTGGAGCAAAGATGTGAACAAAGTTGTTATGAGGTGTTATTTGAAGAGTGATCCTTTGAGTGAGAATGGTGCTCCTATTAGAGGGTATAGAAAACGTATGTTTAAAATATGGCAAGAGATTGGACCTTTTGAATCCAATGAACAGAGGGATTGTGATCAGGCAAGAGCCATTAGGAAAAACGGGTGGTTATCGGAGGTTGAGATAGAATTGAAATAGAAGATTGGATAGAGGCAACAGAATGTGACAGTATAGTTGAAAATGAGCATACAACAGCAGCAGTAGATGTTTATATATCAATGCAGCAGAGAGAGATGGACAAAGAAAATGACACAGTGAGATTGCTGAATGTTGATGAAAGAGATGAATTATCGGTTGAAGATGAATTGGTGATAGCAGAAATATTAGAGTTATATAGACCAGGAGAGAAAATTAATGTTAATTTTAAGAGAGCAAATCAACAACAACTCAAGAATATAATTATCGAAGTGAATAATGTTATGGACAAGATACCAACAAGCACCATAACTGAGACAAACGACCTAATGTATGCAGTATCCGTGTATGCAGCAAAAAATTGGGAATAAAGTCATGTAAAGGAGGGCCACGGAAGGATCCATGGTCGAAGAGAAGAACAAATGAAGACATAAAAGGAATTAGAAGAGATGTGAATATATTACAGAGAGAATTGAAAGGACAACGACGAAATAAAGCAAAAATGGAAGAATTGGAAAATAAATACCATTTTAAGAGAAAGAAGTTAAACACAGTAATTGAAAAACTGAAGCAAAGGTTCGTTGCAAAATCAGCAAAAGTGAAGAGGAATGAACAAAGAGGTGAACAGTTCAAGTAGAATCAGTTGTTTAATCTTGATCAAAAGAGATTTTATCAACAACTCAATGGGAACATTAGATACGAGGGCATTATCCCTAATGCGGAAGAAAGTAAAACGTTTTGGAGTGACATTTTGGAGCAAAGGACAAAAATATAATACCAATGCAGAATGGCTAAGGAATTTAAGGGCAGATTTGAGAAACCAACAACAAGAAGACATGATTGTAACAATAGAAATGGTTACTAAAGAATGTACAAGAATGCCCAATTGGAAAGCACCAGGTATGGATGGAGTACAAGGCTTCTGGTTGAAAAAATTGACATCACTGCATGAGAGAATTGCAGAGCAACTGTCCCTGATTGTGAACAGAGATGCTAGTTTGCCACATTGGCTAACATTAGGAAGGACAATCTTGTGGCTCAAAGATCCGAAAAAAGGGAATGCAGTTGATAGTTTCCGACCAACATCCTGTCTCTAATGATGTGGAATTTACTAACAGGGGTTATTGCCGATAATGTAAACGAACATCTTGACAATAATGAGTTGTTACCAGAGGAACAAAAGGATTGTCGTCGAAGAGCTAGAGGTACGAAAGATCAGTTACTGATAGACAAGGCAATGTTGATGGATTGTAAGAGAAGGCACACACATATGGCAATGGCTTGGATTGACTACAAAAAGGAGTATGACATGGTGCCACATAGCTGGGTTGTTGAGTGCTTGGAGGTGTTTGGGATTGCCAAAAATGTGAGAGGATTTCTGAAGAACAGCATGCAAAGTTGGAGAACAGAACTAACTTCGTGTGGGAATGTACTAGATACGGTCAAAATTAACAGAGGCATTTTTCAAGGAGATAGTCTTTTACTACTGCTTTTTGTTTTTTGCATGATTCCATTTTCATTGGTTCTGAGGAAAGTAAAAGCTGGGTATGCTTGGGGTGCAAATGAAGTAAAGACAAACCATCTTCTCTATATTGATTATTTCAAGTTATATGGTAAATCATACGATCAAATAGAAACTCTTGTAGAGACTGTGCATATGGTCAGCAAAGACATAGACATGGAATTTGGCATTGAGAAATGTGGAATGTTATTGCTTAAGAGAGGTAAAGTTGTGTCATCTGAAGGAGGAAGTTTGCCAGATGGGCAGGTAATGATGAAGGAATTAGATGACACTGGCTACAAGTACGTAGGAATTCTAGAATATGATAAGGTGAAAGAAAAGAAAATGAAAGATGTATTAGCAGCAGAGTACAAGCGCAGAATTAAGCTTGTGTTGAAGTCAAAGTTAAATGCAAAGAATAAGATCTTGGCTATAAATGCGTGGACAGTCACGGTTTTGAGGTATAGTTTTGGAGTGTTAGACTGAAAAAAAGAAGAACTAACAGCAATGGATAGAATGACCAGAAAAGTTATGACAATTCATGGAGCACTCCACCCCAAGAGTGATGTTGACAGGGTTTATGTGTCAAGGTGTAATGGAGGAAGGGGTTTAATAAGTGTTCAAATGTGTGCGAGGACAGAGGAAAACAACTTGGCTAGGTATGTGAAGATGTAAACTGAAAGACTAATGAAGGGAGTAAAGATAGCCAACATTGTTCACTGTGAAGAACCAAAGGAGAAGAGTGTATTCAAAAGAGAAGTTCAAATTGAATATATTGCCAGATGGACTGGGAAGAGGATGTATGGACAGTATGTTCGTGAAATGCCAGAGAGCGTTGATAAAGATAGAACATGGGAATGGATGAGGAAAAGTGATCTGAAAGTTGAGACTAAAGCACTAATTTTTGCGGCACAAGAGCAAGCTTTGAGGACAAATGCAGTTAAATTCAATATTGACAGAATAAAGAATAGTCCCTTATGTAAGTTGAGTGGTGAACTGAGTGAGTCAGTCACTCATCTTGTTTCTGGATGCAAAGTGTTAGCACAGAAGGAATATAGAAGGAGACATGATAACATTGCTAGGATTGTGCATTGGATGCTTTGAGGGAGGTATGGTGTAAGGAGCGTTGATAAATGGTATGAGCATTATCCAGAATGGACACTTGAGAATGAATCTGTGAAAGTTTTATGGGATATGTCAATACAATGTGATCATTATATCGAAGCCAGGAGACCAGATATTTTAGTTGTGGAAAAGAGTAGTAGGAAAGCTTTGATTATTGATATTGCCTCATCTGGAGATCGTAATGTAGGAGAAAAGGAAAATGAAAAAATAGGGAAGTATCAAGACCTCAAAAGGGAGATTATGAACTTGTGGAACCCAAGGAGAGTTGAAGTAATAACTGTCATTGTTTCATTGTTGGAGCACTAGGAGCAGTTAGTAAGAAGATCGGACAATATCTGGAGCAAACTGGGATTGATGTCAGGATTGGATTATTACAGAAGACAGCTTTGTTGGGAACAGCAAGAATTTCAAGAAAAGTTTAAGAGACATGAGAAGAGAACTATACAAAAGACCCTTGGCCATAGGCAATGGCCCGTTCTTTTGACTATTTTCGGTATAAGATCTGCCTACTTTGTTTCGAATTACAAGAGCTTCGACAAGGCTACACGGTAAAGTTTGTACCAGTTATCATCGGATGCTTAGAAGGGGGAATAAAGCAACTAGAAAATGACGTAAGAAAGATATTTGGTAATGAGAAACAAATTACACCAACCATACCTAATTTTAGTGTGCAGTGATAACCAATTTGTGCAGTGATAAACTCAAAACGTGCAGTGATAAATTATGAAATGTTCAGTGATAAGAACGGTGCTTAGCCATTTTGGTCATACTTGGAAAAGAGTCATGACCCTTTTTGTACATACATATTGCAAAGTTTAACTGCTTGTCCAACATTTCCTTTGGAAAATGCCCCATAATCAAGACAAAACATATTAAAAAATCTTAGAATACCTTATAGACCTAAATTTCTTGAAAACAATGTTACCAGATCACGGAATGTACTGTGAAATGCAACTGCTCAGTTTACTTGACTTTTCTTTTATGGTATCCCTGTTTTTAGTAATTTTAACTTTATTTTTTAAGCTACTGGAAAAATATCTCAAAACAATCCATAAAAGATGCTGGCACATATATACCAGGCCCCCTATTGGTTTTACCCCCTCAGAATGCTTCATTTCTTGTGAAATGTGAAGTGATAAAATTTCCTTAAAATTAGGTATGACACCAACAGTGAGGGAAATGCAAAAGACAGTTTTATGGGAGAGTGAATCCATCATTAGAAAGGTACTATCTGGACTGTTGAACGATCGAGGATAATATTTTAACACCAACACTTTGCTAACAAATTTTGGTAGCAGAAGACAATGGCCAATTGTATACATTTATATCTTACTATTCTATTTTTTTGTAGTATTTTAGTTGGCTAATTCAGTGAATAATAATAATTGCTCCATGGATATCTCTTTCATTGATTTCCCTGAAATCAAATATCCTCCCGCCGCCATTGATACTAATCTCTCTAGATAGAAGGGGGTTTGAAGTATGAACAATACCTGCAGCTGACTCTTCTCCAATGAAACAAAAGTGCTCATTTATTTTATTCGAAATACTTTGTTTGTCAAAAATGGCTTGGTTAGATTCTTTCAAGCTGACAATATTCGTAGATTGGAATCGTTTTTTTCAGCCACTGATTAATGGTCTGCCAAGAGTCCTTCATATTTCCCTTATTGTTATTGATTTTATCTTAGAAATATTGCTTTTTTAACGCTTTATTTAAGGCATTTACTCGATTTCTATATTGCTTATAGGATTTCATCAGGTGTTGTGATTTATGTTTCACAGCAGACCTTTTGAGTCGATCTCTAGTCCTAATCAGGTTTTTTACCACAGCACGAAAAAGCGGCAACATTCTTTTGACATACTGAAACCTTTTTTTTCCGTCCGATACTCATCAGAGCATGAAAACGTCGGATAATGACCTAAAGGTTAACCGAATTATAAATTGTGTTGTTGTGTTGTTTATGAATTTTCGTGCCGATGTGAAGCTTGGTACGTAGGACGCACTACGCAGAGACTAGCAGACAGAATAAAACAGCATGTCCCCGCGAAGGTAGCCAATCAAGATCAAGAGCTATGCCTAGATAGTGATTTAGTATTGAAGAAGTCACAGCTACAAACAAACATTTTATTTTCGTTGCCATTCTTGCACAACTGTTTATTGACTGTGCAAACGTATATGTATATAAGTATACTTACTGTAAAGAGTTTTGTGAATTGTACTTTGATGAGTGCATTTGCAAGAACATTACATTAAAATCAGAGTCAGTATTCTTCTGTCATGATCTTTTAGATATTTTCTTAGAACATATCATCAAACAGGTGAGCTTAACTAGAAGTACAACTGATGTATGACAGAGGAACTAATATCATTAACAATATGTAGACAGTAAGAGAAGCCAACAAATGGAATTGCTTCTGCCAAATTGGAAATCAGTTTGTCCTATATTGATTTGTTTTCATTTCAATTATATAACTACAAGAAAGTAATCAACAAATTCACAGTTGGTGTCCCAGTCTTGTTCTTTGACAAGTGATCTACTCAGGGTGCTGAAGTTTCTATTTCCTACAAGTGTAGCAGCACAGTTCTGATGTTGTAGTAACTTATTGATATCAGATTAACAAGCATAATCCCTTAACTCAGCAACAGTATCAAAAATGGGGTTCCATAGAACCCATGTAAAGAATATCATTTGCAATTTAGCCAGTGTCGAATTAAGGTTATGTTGGCATTACTAATTGTCAAGGCTTTTATCCAATCTATCTATCTATGTCGGCCGATGGGCACTTGCCCAGAATCTGATTGTCCAACTGTTGGAGAACTTGTCTCTTTTCCTTCAGCTGTACACACATCGCATTCGTCTTTGCTAAAATATCCATGTTTAATGTCCCTATGTCCTGTTTAATCGCATCTTTTGCCGATTGAATTAATTTCGTCGTTGCACCTCGTTGCTCTCCTCTGAGTCTTCGTAGCCGTTCCAGAGGGTCTTCTATCACAGGAGTGCTGTCTGTGCCTTCGTCGCTTGAGGGCATCTTGTACCAATTTTTGAGTTCAATTCCTCGTCGAAAATCTTACAAAAACAGGCTAATGCTCTGCTCCACTTTGGGCGCCATATGTTGTGTTGTAAGCATGTTGAGCAGAATAAACGCATGTTTTTATGTAAATACAATTTATTTATTAAAACATTGTATAATTTGAACTCAAGTCTCAACTCTCAGTGACATTCTAAATCAACTCTTGAACTCTACTGCTTGCATTAAACTATAAATGATTGATTGACGTATAAATGTCACGTGACTTACAATACATGACTACTCTGGTGCCGAGATCTCTACAACACACCTGTTTTTTTGACTGGATGCTTCACATATTGGACTAATTATTCTGGTTGATCATGAATATAAGAAATTGTTTGCTATATCTGCTGAAAGTTGCACTTAAAGCCTCGAATTTTTCAAACTTGGAACTGAAGAACTTTTTGAAGCAAACTGTATTCCTAGATTCTCAGGCCTTTTACTGTCCTGTTCCTGATTGAAAAGGGCATAAATAAAGATCTCCATATAGCAAAGAGCTAGCGATTGACAGCACTCTTAGCCATCTACAATTATTCTTCTCTGGCTCCATGCTACATAACAGTTAGGGAGCTGTCAGTTTTAATGGTGGATACAGGGGTGGAAGAATTTTTGCGATAAATTGAAAAGTTTACGTGCCTCATTCATTATATGCAATATGTGATGCCTCATTGTCAAATGCTGGAAAAATGTTATATCCCAACAATATTTTTATTTGTGTCATTCAATTTGGACCTAAAGCTTGAAAGTGCCAAAAATGCAATCTGGATATGAAAGAAAGGAAAATGGAGAAGAAATATGGAATCAAAAAAGCAAAGAACGCTAACTGATTATTCCAAATAAATTTTTGACGACAATTGTTTTATTTTGAAAAAGATATTTATACATATTTATTAGAAAGAATAAATATTCTACACTTAGCATGTAAATAATATTGATGGTGGGAACTTTTTCAAAATTTTGCTACCCTATCATGAATTGATAAAATATTTGGCAACCCAATTAAACAAGGCTAATCAATTTGACACCCCTCCAAACATTCTTCCACTCCTCTACCCAGTATTAAAAATGATAGCTCCCTTATTCGCTGAAGTTATCCAAGAAGCTGTTTACAATTTGCGAGCAACGAACGCTCACGACAGGCTTCATTGTTCGAAGTATTGTAAATTGTGTTCTACGTCATGGATATTGCAAAATAAAGTTCTAACATTGGCTTCGTTGGCACTACTATGACTTTAGCATGTCTCTCACTCCTAGATTGGATGTTTTGAATACTGGTTCTTTGGGATGCCTGAGCGACCCCACCGACATTATGACATCTTCGCCACCCCTCAAAATGGGCATTCTGACCCCACTTGGGGTCCCAACCCCTTGTTTGGGAATCCCAAATTAACGGATGTCGTACAAACAACAAGGCGCCTACAAGAGCTGCCTTTATGTCGTTTCTCTATTATGTGGTATGGGGACTAAGACATTTCAAAATTACTGCAATTAGTTGCTATCTTTGCCTAAGTATAAGGTAAATATAGTTTGCCAGACTATTTAACTTATGCTATTGATTTGCGTTCACAAAGTTTATGTGTTTTTGATGTGCTTATCCTTTCCAAAACTTCGAAATCTACAGCTAGTTTAGCAAAATAGGGGAGTTGCATTTTTTCAAAAATTGCTTAGTCGGGGGGGGGGGG
>OLMO02000275.1:17188189-17201388 GCA_900291935.2 Cassiopea xamachana
GGGATGCAACCAAATGTTTAAGGAGCAGCTCATGCTTCTTTCATAATAGTCCTGTCCAAAAGAAACATGAGTTAACATTTGGTAAAAATTGAGAAACATTTAAGAAACACAGCAGGCTGAACTTCAAATGTTAACTTCATCAAAAATGATCTTGAATGAATGTTTTTAATCAAAATAGAGAAATTGTCTATTAAATGCTTCACAAAATCTTAGGTCCTAGCCAAACGACTCGATTTTTCACTCGATGTTTTCCTCAACATTTGATCTCAAAGTTGAGCGTAGTCGAGCTATTGTGACCCAACGACTCGATTTTTCACTCGACTTTTCAACTACTCATATATCGCTAGAAATATTTACCATTACAAATATTTGCCCGCCCTATAAGACGGTACTGCGCATGTTTTCACTCGACTTCTTCGACAAGGTGGCCAACGAGTCGAAGAACAAACTTCACTCAACCTCACTCGACTCCACTTGACTCACTCAAGTAGGTGGCCAAACGGCTCGATTTTCCCTCGATTCTTTGCCAAGTAAAAACTCGAGTCGTTTGGCTATGACCTTAGTACTATTCTATGTCTTGTATTATAGTTGTCTAATCTGAGTCTCCGTTGCTATTGAAAGTTTCAAGAATTTAAGAAACAGTCAAGGAACATCTTATGCTGGACAGAAATGTACCTCTAAGCCAGGGAGCTCCAAACTACGGCCCTCGGGCCGGACGTGGCCCCCAACTAAATGATTTAGAAAAAATGCCAGTCCTTCTGATTTCACTAACCCTAAGATTTCAAAGATTTAAAATGGATATTTAAGTAAAACACATTGACTCTGTGAGTGTAAATCAATGTTAACAACTAAGAAAATCAAAACAAACTTTTTACCTTACACATATGCTTTATACTAATTGCTATAACTCTGAAATGCTTAGGTTCCCATATTCAGGGGCGGATCTAGACAAAATTTTGAGTGAGTTCCTGATCAACGATTAGATAGAAGCAGATTTGCGGTCCTAGGGGCTCAGGGGGAAGCTCCCTTGTTTAATTTATTTGAGCTTTAGGGGGAACAGACCCTTATGAAGTTAAAGTTTCTTAAATGTTTCTCTAATATTCTAAGTTGGTCGTGATTTTCAAGTTCATTTTGTTTCAGCGATTTGCTTCGATGACTGTAAAAAATTGAAGATTCTGTTTTGAGCCCTCTTGTTAAATACTTAATACTACACTACTAGACAGAAAAGGGTCTGGCGGAGATTAGGCCTACAAGGAATAAACGATTCAATGATTCTCGAATACTTAACTTTCAAGGAATATTTTATGTCAAAATACCTATGCGATGCTTCTGAAAACTCTGAGAGGTCAAGGATTGTAGCTCTCGCATCCGTTTCGTCCATTTGGTAAAAGTCAGCGAAAATTATTACTTGCACCTTTGCCCTCGTTTTCAAGCGAGCACATATGTCTCAGTTCTAACCACAATTTGAATCCCGTATGTCGCAGTTCTAAACGCTGAGAACAAAAGATATCAGTCACTTGTGATCCATAGGTGTAAGTTCTAAACATGATTACAATAGAGATGTCTAAGTTCCAAACACAATCGAGAACACAAATGTTTCAGTTCCGAACACAGTTTCGCAGAATTCTAAACCGACAGGATTCGAGAAAAGGAAACAATTATCGGCCACTGAGCACAGCGGGTAGAATTTTCAATATTTTTCCGAGGGCATGTAGCCTGGGCGCTGAAGCGAGAGGTATATGACTTTTCATGTGCATATTTCAGAAAGAACAGACGCACAATAAAAAGTTCAGCTCATTATGTTTTCCCTAAAACAAAAAAATTCTTTATTGATTTTTTCTTATGACTCATAACTTCTGACTGAGTTCTAGAACTCTTAGAACTCACCCTAGATCCGCCCTTGCATATTATCTCTGGAACGTTGACCCTCCAACTATTAACAACCCTCCAAATTGTGCATTTTAGTAAAAATACTTACCTCTTGCTCATCATACCCCCTTCTATTCAGTGAAAAAGAGTACCGAAAAGTTGCTTTTATTCTTCCTTATTTGAACCTCGAGTGCAGTCCTGTTGTCTAATAATCGTGCGGCTCTAAACTTTGGAGCATTTTTCTANATGAAAAATATCGAAATGATTCATAAGCTAATGCCTACATTGATCTGCTATTCTAGGAGTGCACAGAAAAAGCAGGAAATGAGAGCTTGAAGAACAAAACTGACGAAAGTTCTGTGAAAGCTGTATTTTTGAACTTTGCATCTTCAACAACGGCCCATGGCATTAGCAACTTTGCAACGTCAGCCGTTTGGACAGCGAAAGTCTCTTGGTTTCTTGTCTGGCTAAGTGTCGTTGCTGGCTTTATATTCATGATTGTGCAGCTTGCCATATTATATCAATCAAAACCTGTTTCCACTAATGTCAAAGTATCATACGAAAAGGTTAGTAAGGACTCTCATGTCATTCTATTTATATACTATTTTTATATTTAGTCTATTATATCTATTTACTATATACATCATCTTACTAGGCTTTAATTCATACCCTTACAAGCACGTAACTGAATGAAATGCCCTAAAGGGGCGAAACCTGCTTCTGCAATCACTCTGGAGGGGCAAAAAGCCTTATTTTGTTGTTCAAATCTCCATGTTTAGAATTATTTTGGAAGGGGCAAAACGATGTAAAATTCTATCATTTGGGGAGCATTATCATCCGTACCTCCCTGCAAGCACGTGCATGTACCATTGGGGCCTATCTACTCATTTAAGTGGGAGGCTGAGACGTAGCAGAAAGGCTCAGAACTTTGATAGAATCTCTTTCGAGCTGTTATTGCCTATAGATGATGCTACATCAGTTCGTTAAGCACGATGGCTAGATAAGCAAGCTCGAATACAAATAGATAAGCTAGCTGGTATTCTAGCTAGCTTCTTATTGCTGGTTCAGTTCTTATCAACTTTAAAATAAACTCAGCCACAATTGTGATAAGAACCAGCACCCTGATTACTGAAACAACGTCATTGAAGAAGAGCATGAACAGGCTCATATCTGAATTTTAGGTTTTTATGTACTGGTTTTTATTGCATTGAAACAGATAGCTATTTATGCGACTTAGAAATATAGATCCTGCTACCCAAAGAAGTGCCTTGGAGACCCTCAGATTATCGGCTCGTTGCCCTACTATCGTTCAGTCGTCTCTGTAAACATTATCTAAGAGTAAAGTGGAGACAAGATTGGTGGAAAAAAGGGGAAGTCAAGCATCGAAAAATCGCTTGAATCAAATAAACGCCCTGGGCATATCCTGCTCTTAGGTCCCGAATAATCGGGGATCCTAATAAAAAGGGAGTTGGAAAATTCCTCAAGATGAAATAAACGGGGGGTCGGAATAAGCAGAGGGGTCGGAAGTTTGGGCTAACTATGCAACAACCAGCACAAATATAAAAAGCCCGGATTAACATCACTGCAAGCAAATAATTTTCGGAAACTTGCCACATATATCTCATTCGTTATTTGGGTAACTCAACAAAAGTACCAACTTTTTGCAGGCTTTTCCAAGAACAACTAAAAATGTAGCAAGCGGGGGACCATAATACAAGCGGGGGATTGGAAATTTTTTCGAAAAAACAAGCGGGGGGACGCTTATTCAGGACCTAAGAGTAAAGCATTTGGGGCATTTGAATCTGGCAGTATGAGCTGTTACTGTGTATAAACTGGGCTTTCAAGTGGATCATGTCAGCAAGCAATGGCATTGGGGGTACACTCCGGGGGTGTGGGAGTGTCACACCCTCAACAGATAAAAGTGAGCAATTCGCAGAGCAATTGCATCCCTTTGCAGAGCAATGATGATATCAAAGAGTTATGTCGNGTTCAAAGAGTCGTGAGCACATTCCGACTTAGACTAACTTCCCTCAGTGCACTAGCGTTAGATTTTGTTAATAGCGTTGGACTACAAGAATACGACACCAAAATGATGGGTCAACGTAGCATACTCGCATTTCGTTTCCAGGTTAGAGGGTCAGTTTTCCTTCAGAGCACAAAGATCAATTATGACAGTAACGTTCGCTCATGTTTCAAATGAGCGATTTCCGGCTTTCAAGCTGGCGTAGTCTCAAAAAAGTTTTCTCTGGATAAGCCCCCAGACCCCCATGTTCCTCTTACTTCTCTTTCACAGTAGCTACAGGCATTTTCTGTATCATCCATTGATATGGCTTGCATTCCATCGCTTCCAAAACATTGGGGATTTGTTGTTTCTGTTACCTTAGCGTACAACCAATCCAGTAACTATACCTCAAGCATAATAGTCTACATGGAATAAGTACATCTTGATGTCAATCAAACGAGGATGTTGATCAATAGTAAACATGGCGTTGTACCTTACATTTATAACCACTGCAATGGTGTTCTGTTGACATCTGTTATCGCATTATGGATAAATTCTTGGGAGGGAAACCACTTCTGCAGGACAAAAACCCTGACACCCCCTCAATGAATGTATGTTAGTTATGTCCTTGAGTGGCGTAAGTGACATAGGCTGGGATTATGTCAACTTTAGCATGAGCAGAGACAGGGACGTAACTTCAATAAGCTTTGATGGGGGGTGTCAGAGGTTACCCTGCGAGAATTGTTTGCCTGTGACCTCTTTTTCTGTTAACAGTAGTTGACCAATAGTCCTGGGTCCAGTAAGTTGCCCTGCAGGAATATATTGTACTAACGCTTTGCCCTGCGAAATGGCAAATTTTCAAGGTTGCAGAAGGGGGGTGACTCACCCACCATACCCTAAGCACTGAAATAAAAAATACCTCTTCATTGGCTATTTTCCAAAATTTGCTGAAGCAATCTTTGAAAAATCAAAGGGTGTGAGAGTTCCTGTACATCATCAAACTCTTCATTTTAATTTATAATCAGAATATATTGTATATTAATTTTCGTTTATCTTAGTATTTAACTGTATGTAGATTAGCCGGGATTTTAGACAGGGTACATTGTTAATCAGTTTTTTCTTTTCTTTACTGAATGTATTACCCTGTATAAATAATTAAAAATCAATCAATGGAAAAATCAACCCTCCTTAAGTTACGTCCCTGCATAGAGAAATGAGCCAATGAGGTTGAATATTTCAAAAATTATGAGATTCTCGTAAAAGGGTCCTGAATAAACATAGTAAGAGACCAAGCACTGAAGAAGATTGTTGTTTTCTGCAGCATGTTGATCAATTTTCTATTCAGTCTTTTCTCGATGACCATGGACATTTTTTCTTTTGAAAGAAAAAAGCTTTCTGCGTTGAGCCTAATTGCTTCCTAATATTTCGTCAAATCCAACCCTAAATGCTTCTTAAAAGTTTCTTGAATCCTTTGGTCTTCCAATAGCAATAAAAACTCAGGCTAGGTAACTGTGATGCAAGAAATGGGATGTTCACGTTTTGCGAGGCATGTAATGGATGCTCATTCTATTTTCCTACTATTTTGATAAAAATTTTGTTGTAAAAATAGTTCTTTAAAGTTGTTATTTGAAACTCAGCCAACGTAAACTTCTTCAATTGTTCTTAATTTTTGCCTAATTTCAGTCTTCTTCTTTTAGACATGTATCTTAAGTAAGCTAAACGTGTATTCTGCAAATTTATCTTAGGTGCTCAAATTCCCTGGTGTTACAATANATGCAATTTGAACATTGTACGTCAGTCACCATCTGCTGACTTTTTCAAGCAAAATCTTACATTCGGAATGAATTCTTCTCAAAAGGCAGACCTCTATAAGTCTACTTTTGCAAAGAAATCGGTTGGTGGACTGGATTCAAGCACTTTAGAAGCTGATGATGCAGCCGTTAAGAGGGAAACCATTCTTCAAAATATCAACAAGCTACCTGAATCAGAAAAGATCAAAAAAGGATATCAATTTGAATCCTTTATAATTCATTGTGAATGGGCTGGAATTCGTTGTGATCTAGGGTAATCGTATTTCATTTCATTCATTCTTCATCTATTTTTAAGTTTTTACACATGGTGGCCCCTCAGAATCATAGGTCTGTTTTAAAGGGGCCATGTTAAAAACTTATTAAAATAATAGTTACAAAGGAATATACACATACAACTACATAAATGTTACACAGTAACATAATTTCTAACAAAAGAAAAGCGTTCGAAAAGTAAAAGCTAAAATAATATTTCTAGCTTTTTCCCCAAGCATGGCCATCAGCTTTCTGGAATAACTGAAAAGTCCAAGAAGATCTTGTTTCACTAGGTAGGGAGTCCTCGACCGAAATCCTCTGAAAGCAAAGCAGGTTTGGTCATGCCTAGATTATAATCTTGGAAGCCTAAAACTCAAATTAGAGCAACGTAAAGTTCGAGAGACTCTAGTAAACAGATCTGTAAGGTAGAGAGGTCCCTCAGCATTAAGTGCCTTATAAACCAAGCTATATGGTTTCTTGGCTTCAAGAAGTCCTTCCAATAGATGTTTCTAAGTTCCATTTCATCGTTACTACTTAAATTAGATTCTTAAGAAACTATCAATTTATGTAATTAGAACTTACTTGCATCCTGGAAGCTGTTTAATTATTTTTCTTTTCTTTAAAAATATGTCGATTTGCAAAACAGTTATGTAGCTGATTTCGTGTAACTTTTATAAATATTTCAAATGAAATTTGAAATTTAGTGGCTTGAAAACCCTTGAGAAAGCATTTAACAAGGGACTGGTCACTAGTTCTTCCAGGGAAAGGGGTGGAAGACATTTGAGTGGAATCAAAATTCCACCCATTCAGAGAGAAAGGGGATGAAAAAGAAAGAGTGTTTGAAAGAACAGGATGCAAAGTTCCTGCTGAAGTGTTGGGGGGACCTAAATCTGATAGGGGGCAAAACTCTATGAAATATATGACAATGTCTTCAATTAATCAATGACCGGTTCCTATGAAATGAGTACTTATTTCATAGGAACGGGTCATTAGTTACTTTCAAGGAAGGGTAGGAANAGATCGAAATTTTTGCTTAATCAGATTTTGAGGTGCCCCCTCCCTGATGGAGGAGTTGCGTAACGGGTGAATAATTCATTTACTTACTTATTTATTTGTGTTTATTTGTTTTCCAGTTGTTTTTGTGTAATGGCCACAGGGTTCCCGTGCAATTCCATGCTCCCTGTGGTATCGTTTTGTATCTGTATGTTTTGTCCATATTTATGTGAATGAAAAGAATGAGTATTTAATTACTGTGCATCTGTTTCAAAAGACCATCTTTGTTTGCAGGTATCTCCATGATGGATTGATAGCGTTTATCTGTGCATAGATTCCCAGACAAAATGCAACTTTTTCACGTTTTACTTTAGCTTCATAAGAAAGTAGATATCCCTTCGCAGAAGCTTAGATATTAGGGAGGTTCAGCTCCAGTGCGAGTACGAGTACGAGTTCTCAACTGCGCAACAGATCTACGCAGATTGAGAGGGAATCACCATCAAAACTCGTACTCGTGCTCGTACTCGCACTGAATCTGAATCTCCCTATTATTATTTCCCTAGTCCAATTGGATAGAGCACAAAATATCATGCCCAAAATATCATGTCTTTGTGTCTCATTTATGTTAGGACCTTCAAGCAGTTGTATTGGGTGCAGCAATGGAATTGGAGATATGGCAATTGCTATACGTTCAACGGCTATACAATGGTGAATAATACAAAAGTTGACCCATTGAATGTTTCAAGCTCAATAGGTAATACATTCTTTCTGTGTAAACCAAAGCCCTTGCTTGCTAATATTTGATCTGGAAGAGACATATAATCTTGAGTCCCAAATAAACGAGGTAGTTGAAACAGTGGGGGGATTTCCCAAAGAGTAAACAAACTGGGAGATTGGAGCAACTGGGATGGTTCGAAAATGTCTCCAGTCATCAATAGACATGGATGAATTTCACAAGCCCGTTCAATTGCAAGCAAAGTGAAAACACAATTTCCCCGTTCCATATTGTCTGACGGAATTATAGACATTTATTCTGGGCTTTAGCAGCGTATAGGGGGCAAATACCCCCATTTTTGCCAAGGTGTGCTCAGGATTTCTTTAAAATCGAAAAGAAAATATGCTGAGGGCTGGGGGCAAATCTTCAAAAAGTTCTTGAAGATGGTTGATCAGCATTACTATTATTGCATAGGAACTACGAACCTTTAATAATCCTTGTTTCGTTTACCATATTTGATTAACCTTGTTTTGTTATGTTTGATTAACCTCGTTGGGAGGGACATGGAGCAATTGGACTAATAGCTGAACTTGGAAAGCTTGTCTGTTTATGCACTGGTTCAACTAGCAGCAAGCTCTATGAGTCCTTAAAATACAAGAAGGAGCTGGTGTTCTCAGTATTTGTTTGAACAAGTGGAGCTTGGTCTGCCCTTCCTCAATTAAAGTTACATTTTGATAAGAGTGTGTGGCCAAATTTTGTAGAAGACGTGACCAAAACATTTTAATTTATGCCCCCCTCCCACTTTTATAGCCCAAAACACGCTACTGGGCTTAAGAGTAGTTAACTGCATTTGGTGCTCTCCTAAAGTTACAAGGCTTCTTTAGTTTATTGAAAATATGAATTTTTCAAACTGAAATTAGGTGCTTTTATGGACTTGATGTCAATCCACTATCACAGAGTTCATATTCAATTCTCAGTACAGAAAACATAACAGTGATGTGTATAATCTATTTCCAGACAAGCTACTGCTCACAATTGATATACAGGCGAGAGAATATCAACCAACGTTAACTACAGAAGTAGGAATCAGGGTCCTCATACAGGATCAAGATTTTGTTCTTTTGCCTGACAAGATGGGAGTTAGCATTCCACCTGGTGCATCTGCAAGCATATCTATCCGAAAGGTAATTTTAAAATCTTTGTCTACTTTCATCCTTAGAAGCGTTAAAAATTTTGGGTTAAAATGGGGTCATACAGTGGCCAAAATGAGACAATCTCCAATTAGGGCTTATTGACCATACAAGTTGACTATGACCCTCCATAACACTACTCAAAGATTGTTGCAGAGCCAAATACCTAAGTGTTTACACGTTTTTTTTGTAAGAAACAAATTCTCAGACTTCAGCCTGGATGTTTCTTAATATTTCGTGTAGTTCAGTTTTAAATGTTTCTTAAATGTAAAGACATCCAATGACAATAACAACCCAAATAGGCAAGTGTGATGCAAGAAGAGGGATGCTTGGGTTTTGTGATGTCAATTCTTTTTCTTGCTAATTTAATGAAAGATTTTACTAGTAAAAACAGTTTTTGCAAGTTATTGTCTGGAACTCAACCTGCTTATGCTTCATAAATTTTTCTTAATTTTTGCTTAATTTCAGCCTCGAGTTTTTTATAGGCATGTTACTTATTAAAATATCTGCAAAGCGCTTTGCAGCAAAATCTGGAGCTACTAATGAGGCAAGTGGGACTGTACTGGATGATAGGCCTATCCGTACCAAAAGTAAGTTGGTTCTAGTTTGGATCTGGCCCTTTATTGATCGTGTGGGCATTAGCAGCCATTGCCTAGTCGTAATGCACTTGACTCAGACCAACGCTGTCCTGGGTTCGAGGCCCAACGCAGTCCATTGGTGACGTCAGGAAGGGCATCCGGTCCTAAGTGCTCGAGTCAGAACTAAAGTCCTCTCAGAGGCACCCTCCAAGCCCCAAGGAACTGGAGGAAACGGAGGTAAAATCGAGATTGATCGTGTGGGGATTAACTTAGATACCTGTTCTCTAATTCAAAAGAGCGAAATAGTTGTCAATAGCATTCACTGCAGTAAGACAGTGTTTCTAAATGTGAGTGAATTTCCCTTTAAGGGGAATTTAGCTTTTTCTGGGGGGAGAGGATTGGAAGCTACCATCAGAAAATATCATCATATTGGATAATAAATTGAGATATAACAAATACATGTATAGATAATGTCTGTTTTATTTCGTCGGGGGAATCGCTTTTATTGCATTGTGGCTAAGGGGACCAGTAAGAAAGGCTGGGAAAAAAGGATCTATGGCACACAAGAGAGTAACATCAAGGCTCAATGCTATGAGAAAACAAACAAAGTCAATAAAAGTGCAATGTGAATACTAATATGCAGTGACATGCAGTACATGTTCCTTTATGGAATAAAATTATAATCCTCACCTCACCTCTAACCTCTCTCATCATAGAATAAAATATTTTATGCACAGTAACACGGTAGCAGGACCTATTTTAGCAAACTATATCGAAAAAATCTTGGGAATAGCTTACGTAATTCAATGTAATGTAATGTAATCAATTATTTATACACGAACAAACATAGCCCTTTAGCAACTAATATATTAAGAAAGAAAAAATTAACAGGCATGATACTAATATTGCTGCTCTTCCAGGGGGTCGTGTTTTCAGTTATTATTTTTAATCAGCCAATAGATGTGCTTTTAATTTCTTTTTGAAGCATTTGAGAGTTGAGGCCTCTCGCATGTCAACAGGCATATCATTCCATAATTTTAAAGCCACGTATTTGAAGCCATTTTTTGCACGTTCCGTATTTAGTTTTGGGATTTGAAGATCTTGACAATTCCTTGTTTCATATTTTGAGTGGACTGATCTAAACTCAAATTTATCCCAAAGACTTTCAGGGCTTAACTTGTTTATAATCTTATACGTCATAACTAGTCGATCAAACGAGATTAGATTACTGACGTAGATGTTTTAAATGTTATTGTATATTTCTAGAAAGAAATAATAACAGAGGATGTTTATAACAACGGAAGTTGCAAAAGCGTTGTAGACATTGGAGGAATTGGCTATTCACTACAGGTATTGCTTACACCAAACTCGCATGTTCTATAGAAACCAAGCTCAACCAGCTATTGAAATTCTTGAACATCAAAACTATTTAAAAGAAACGGCATATTTGTGCGAGTGACTCTTTCTTTATCCAGATGTAAACGTCAAGAATAGACCTTATACAAGGACAGACACTTCCTACATACTTTAAACCCAGTCACATAACATGTTACTTTTGGTTCGGCGAGATGACTTGCGTCCCTTCCATTGAAACTTGACCGACTCTCCCTTTTTTACTCTCTCTAAATATCTTATATACTCTGCCATTACTTACACTATGACGAATTCGGAAGATTTAACTCGGAAGACTTCACTCATTGCAAAAATAGATTCAAGTGCTTTCTGAAGCCATCTGAAATCTATCCTATATGTCCTACGTTAATTCAAAACTTATACAGATATAGTACAGAAATCTAGATCTAAAATTACCAGTGTTACAATTGTTTAATTCCAAGAGAGTTTCCCATAAGATTTCAGAATCCCTTATGAAAGAAGGCTTGATAAGATGTGCAATCTGCAGCAGCTATTACTGTTTATTTATTCAATACAATCTTGCAAATATTGGAATTCTTGGGCATAGTTCATGCAAGAAAAAACAACGTTTACGACAGGACTGGCAACCAGTGACGTAACCGACGTAGATCGGGGTTAAGACAACTCATAAGGACCACCACGTTCTTAAGACACTAAGGTGCCTCCCATGAGCTTAGGAGGCGGGGGGCAGAAGAGCCGCAGCCTCCAAGTTGGGCAGAAATCCGTTTCACTTGGGCAAATTGTCTGAAAGAAGAATAGGAAATTCGGGTAGCTTTTCTGCCTCCTCTCCAGCTCTATTTGATATTTCGGGTAGAGAATTTACAGCCCCCCTAAATTTGACGTCCTCCTATGTCTATGGTGTCCCTTAAGAGATTTTCAAGAGAAAAGCCTTTTTGTATTAGTTGAGATGGAAATGTGATACAGCCCCAATCTTGCTGAAGTCTTAGTGGTCCCAAGTGCCTCTCTTAAGGCGGTTTCCACTTTAAAAGAATGGACTGATTCGACCGAGGCGACCTGAGGTTGGTGCATGCGTAGTAAGCTCAGATGTGGATTCCCCCTCGACTACCCTCGACCGAATCTGTGCATTGAGAAGTTCAAATGGTTTGAATTTTCCCATCGAACGATTATCACCTTCTAAGCATAAGTCAACCTTCTGCTGCCTCGGTCGAATCGGAGCATTCGAGTGGAAGCCGGCCTTTACGTTACTGCTGGTAACCTCATTGAACGGAGAATTGAAAGAAGCACATTAAATGGGTCTTGTGAGTACTTTATTAAACTGAATCAAGGTTGAACCGAAGGATTCCAAAAGTTGAAGGCACATGAATTAAAGGGCACCCTCATAAGCCAAAAAGGCACTTTGCAAGCTGAAAAGTGCCATTTCATATAAAAATTTGTGAAAAAGTGGAAGCACGTGGCTCCTGTGCTCCACAGTTCCTACATCCATTTAAGCAAGATAACTGCGAGGAAAGGCTGTATACTTTTCTAATGTAGCTTTGAAAATATTTAAGAACCCCTACTCTATGCAATGGCAAAACACCCAAATTTCATATGAATTAAAAAGAAAGGAATGCGAAACACAGATAATGTTGCAAAGTTAGCTAGGTGTTCTATCAGCAATATCAATAGGGCCGGGAAACTTCATCAGTACACTATGTAAGATTTCAACTAATTTTTCAGTTCGCCTGCAAATGGCTCTTAGCTGAAACCTTACCTGATTTTAAGGTACAGCGACTGCCGCTTTGTACAATGATAGAATTATTTTACGCAATAATAATCAGTAAAAGCTATGCAGTTTAATGTATCATCATTTAAGATATTCAGCTTAGCGTAGTGAACGTCATTTTCTGAAAACGAAACATTCAATTTCAATTAATCTCTCACTCTCGAAACTTGGATTATTGTTTGCAAGTCAAAAATGTTTTTTCTTTATTTTCTTGCTAAAATAACTCATCAATAGTGACGTCACAAAGACCTCTCCTTTTAATAACACAAAGGTCTCCAATTTTTCTTCTCTTTCATGGCACTATTTCATCTTTCATTCCTAGAGCTTTTCAACTGTGGAACTCATTGCCACCCACTAATTTCCCTGAATCCTAAAATTTGTCATCTTTTAAATCTAACATCAACAAATTTAATCTTATCTCCCTCTCTACTTAAACTTCCCCATCTTCTCAGTTTTTCCTTTGTCGGGGCTTTCTTATAGGCCCTAGGGCCTTTCCCCGACATTACTTACTAAAAAAAAACTATTTAGGCGCATAAAAGAGCCTGTCTTTCAAACTCCTTTTCTTTTCTGCCCATTATTCACTTGTTAATAACTAGGTGTGGCTGTTGCGCTCACCCTATCGGCAGAGTCCCACTCTTTTACCATCACGCCCT
>OLMO02000275.1:17201488-17286085 GCA_900291935.2 Cassiopea xamachana
AGATCGAAATTTTTGCTTAATCAGATTTTGAGGTGCCCCCTCCCTGATGGAGGAGTTGCGTAACGGGTGAATAATTCATTTACTTATTCATTTATTTGTGTTTATTTGTTTTCCAGTTGTTTTTGTGTAATGGCCACAGGGTTCCCGTGCAATTCCATGCTCCCTGTGGTATCGTTTTGTATCGGTATGTTTTTTCCATATTTATGTGAATGAAAAGAATGAGTATTTAATTACTGTGCATCTGTTTCAAAAGACCATCTTTGTTTGCAGGTATCTCCATGATGGATTGATAGCGTTTATCTGTGCATAGATTCCCAGACAAAATGCAACTTTTTCACGTTTTACTTTAGCTTCATAAGAAAGTAGATATCCCTTCGCAGAAGCTTAGATATTCGGGAGGTTCAGCTCCAGTGCGAGTACGAGTACGAGTACGAGTTCTCAACTGCGCAACCGATCTACGCAGATTGAGAGGGAATCACCGTCAAAACTCGTACTCGTGCTCGTACTCGCACTGAATCTGAATCTCCCTATTATTATTTCCCTAGTCCAATTGGATAGAGCACAAAATATCAGGCCCAAAATATCACGTCTTTGTGTCTCGTTTATGTTAGGACCTTCAAGCAGTTGTATTGGGTGCAACAATGGAATTGGAGATATGGCAATTGCTATACGTTCAATGGCTTTACAATGGTGAATAATACAAAAGTTTACCCATTGAATGTCTCAAGCTCAATAGGTAATACATTCTTTCTGTGTAAACCAAAGCCCTTGCTTGCTAATATTTGATCTGGAAGAGACATGTAATCTGGAGACCCAAATAAACGGGGTAGTTGAAACAGTGGGGGGATTTCCCAAAGACTAAACAGACTGGGAGATTTAAGTAACTGGGATGGTTCAAAAATGTCTCCAGTCATCAATAGGCATGGATGAATTTCACACGCCGGTTCAATTGTAAGCAAAGTGAAAACACAATTTCCCCCGTTCCATATTGTCTGATGGAATTATAGACATTTATTCTGGGCTTTAGCAGCGTATAGGGGGCAAGTTCCCCCATTTTTGCCAAGGTGGTGCTCAGGATTTCTTTAAAATCGATGAGAAAATATGCTGGGGGGCTGGGGGCAAATCTTCAAAAAGTTCTTGAAGATGGTTGATCAACATTACTATCAGCAAGCTCTATGAGTTCTTAAAATAGAAGAAGGAGCTGGTGTTCTGAGTGTTTGTTTGAACCAGTGGAGTTTGGTCTGTCCTTCCTCAGTGAAAGTTACATTTTGATAAGAGTGTGTGGCCAAATTTTGTAGAAGGCGTGACCAAAACATGTTCTTTTATGCCCCCCACTTTTATAGCCCAGACCACGCTACTGGGCTTAAGAGTAGTTCGCTGCATTCGCTGCTCTCCTAAAGTTACAAAGCTTCTTTAGTTTATTGAAAATATGAATTTTTCAAACTGACAACAGGTGCTTTTGATGTACTTGATTCCAATCTACTATCACAGTATTCACTTTCAATTTTTACTGCAGTAAACATAACATTGATGTGTATAATCTATTTCCAGACAAGCTACTGCTCACACTTGACATACAGTCGAGAGAATATCAACCAACGTTAACTACAGAAGTTGGAATCAGGGTCGTCATACAGGATCAAGATTTTGTTATTTTGCCTGACAAGATGGGTGTTAGCATTCCACCTGGTGCATCTGCAAGTATATCTATTCGAAAGGTAATTGTAAATTCCTTTGTCCACTTTCATTCTTAGAAGCATTTAAAATTTTGGATTGTAATAGGGGCATACACTGGCCAAAATGGGACTCTCTCCAATTAGGGCTTATTGACCTTACAAGTTGACTATGAGTCTGCATGACACTACTCAAAAATTACTGTAGAGCCAAATACCTAAATGTATACACGTTTTTTTGTAAGAAACAAATTCTCTGGCTTCAACCTGGATGTTTCTTAATATTTCATGTAGTTCAGTTTTAAATGTTTCTTAAATGTAAAGACATCCAATGACAATAACAACCCAATTAGGCAATTGTGATGCAAAAAAGGAATGCTTGGGTTTTGTGATGTCAATTCTTTTTCTTGCTAGTTTGATAAAAAAATTTACTAGTACAAACATTTTTTGCAAGTTATTGTTTGGAACTCAAGCTGCTTATGCTTCTTAAATTTTTCTTAATTTTTGCTTAATTTCAGCCTCAAGTTTTTTATAGGCATGTTGCTTATTAAAAATATCTGCAAAATGCTTTGCAGCAAAATCAGGAGCTACTAATGAGGCAAATGGGACCATGCTGGATGATAGGCCTATCCGTACTAAAATTAGATTGGTTCCAGTATGGGTCTGACCTGTTATTGATGTTGTGGGCATTATCTTAGATATCTTAGATAATTCAAAAGTGCAAAGTAGTTGCCAATACTGTTCAATACAGTAAGACAGTGTTTCTAAACGTGAGAGAATTTCTCCCTGAGGGGAATTTAACTTTTTCCGGAGGGGGGAGGACTGGAAGCTACCATCAGAAAATGTCATTATACTGGGTAATAAATTGACATATAATGATGCCAGCCAGTGTTTACAAATACATGCATAGATAGTGTCTGTTTTATTTCGTCGGGGGAATCACTTTCATTGTATTGTTGCCAAGGGGACCAGTAAGAAAAAGGCTGGGAAAAAGAGATCTAGGGCACACAAGAGAGTAATATTAAGGTTCAATTTCAATTTTTTACCAATTACTGCCCGTTATGCTTCCTGGCACATAGGGCAGCCACAAAATTTCTTCACTCGCTGCAGTCTTCAGCCAGCCGACTCAGTTGTCCCCAAGTCTTTCATCCATTCTACATTTCCGCTTCCACCGTTCTCCGCCATGTAGTCTTTGGTCTCCCCCAGTGCCTCTTGCCCTCAGGTGTCCAGTACAGTACCGTCTTAGCCAAAGATTCTTCGTCTTGTTAGAGTACATGCCCAATCCATGTCCACCTACGCTTCATCATAGTTTGTGACATTGGCAGGCTTCCACATTTCTGTAGGAGCACCTCATTTGTTATTGTCAGTGGCCAGAAGATTTTCATGATCCTTCGGAGACTTTTGGTATGGAAGGTGTTGACTTTGCATGCATCAGTGTCAGTCATCTTCCAGCATTCACTTCCATAAAGCAACACTGATACAACACAACTCTGGTATAACTTTATCTTTGTGATGTAACTGTACTGAGATGATCTCTATACTGGTTCCAACATACTGAAAGCTGTTCTGGCTTTTGAGAGTCGTCTATTGATGTCTTCATCTGCTCCTCCGCCCTTAGTAAATACACTGCCGAGATAGGTAAATCGATCGACATATCTCAAAACTTCGTCACCAAGTTTCATGGGAGTCGGGTTGTTAACATTAAGTGCCATTACTTCTGTTTTGGTAGAGTTGGCACGTAATCCTGCTTGGGAGGCAAATAATTTGAGGCGATTGGTCTTTTCCTGCATATCACGGTTGGAGTGGGAAACAAAAGCCAGGTCATCAGCATAATCGAGGTCTTCCAGTGTTATGGAGAGTTTCCATCTGATTCCTCTCTTCTTGTCTTCAATGGTGCGGGATAGTATCCAGTCGATGACAAAGTTGAACAGCAAAGTGGTCAGTACGTATCCCTGTCCTACTCCCGTCTTCATTTCGAACATGATGTCACTGTTTCCAACGCTGCACGTGAAACCTTCATAGTTACTTTGATGGTCGATGAAGCTCTCAGAGATACCATAAGCCATGAGTATTTTCCAAAGCGTCTCCCTGTGCACACTATCAAATGCTTTATTGAAATCAATTAAACTGATGTAGATTTTTCTCTGCCATTCTGCACACTGCACACATGTGGTCAACACATCCTCTGCCTTTTCGAAAACCAGCCTGTTCTTGTCGCAAGTGATCATCGACAGCGGTGAAAAATCTTTTACATATGATTCTGGCTAATAGTTTTCTGGGAACTGACAAGAGGGTGATGCCACGCCAATTGTTGCAGTGTTCTTTTGCCTTTCATAGGGATTTTCACAATTATGCCTTTCTTCCAATCTGCTGGCACTTTCTTACATCTCCAGATTGATTCAAAAAGTCTCATTAGTGTGTTAGCTGAGTATTTGGGGTCGGCCTTGAACATTTCATGGTAAAGCATATCTGGTCTAGGTGCTTTTCCGTTTTTCAGGGTTTTGATGGCCTCTTCAATTTCTCTCAGGGTAGGTGTCTCCAGTGATATGTTGACCTCTAGACCTCTGGACTCTACTTTAGCAGCAAGTGCTGGCTCTGGCTGATTGAGGACTTCCTGAAAGTGTCCTGCCCATCTTTGTCTTGCTTTGCTTTTGATGTAATCAGTCTTCCTAGTTTATCCGCAACTGGGGCATTGCTGTCATTGTGGAACTTTCCGCACACGGTATTTGTGATTTTTTGTATAGCTCCCCCTGATCATTTCTTCTCGCAGCTTCTTCCGCTTTTAGTGCCATCTCTTCGACAAAAGCCCTTTCATCTCTCCTGGCAGAGGGCCTCACTTCCGGGTTGGCTTCTTGGTACTGGGCAGATAGTCTCTCCTGCAGCCTTGATGACTTGGCATTGAGTTTCTGTTTTCTTATGGCTCGACGGTGGCGTAAGACTTCGAATGTTTGGGCACTAATCCACTCTTTACCATTCTTTCTTCGACGTGGCGCTAAAACTTCTCTGTTCGCATCGGAGTAGACAGCCTTCAAAGCAGACCAGCTTTCGTCTATCTCTTCTCCAGTGTTGTCATATGGTCCATTAGTGTTATCTGCTAATAGAGCGTTGAATCTAATTTTTAGTGCCAAGATGAAATTTCTTCTGCACTCGGGAGCTCTTAAGCGACTAACATCTGGTCTGGTTGGCCCTGAGTCCTTTTTTCCGGCACTTCTTAGTTTCAACCTCAAAGACGCTACAACGAGGTAGTGGTCGCTGTTTATATCTGCTCCCCTTCACACGATTACATCAAGAAGCAAACGCCTCCAAATCCCATTGATCATTACATGGTCAATCTGGTTAATGTCACGTCCATTTAGTGATACCCAGATCAATTTATGTTATTCTGGGTGTGTGAAAAGAGTGCCTCCAATAACTAGGTTGTGATGTGCACACGTCTCTTCTAGCCTGGTTCCGTTATCATTTCTGATACCACAGCCTTCTTTACCGAGGCAGCGTTCGAAGTGAGTGTTATCGCTGCCAACTTTTGCATTGAGGTCTTCCATAACAAGCAGTACATCGTGCTTTGGCGCCTCCACTAAGCATACATCTAGCTGGTTGTAAAAAGCGTCCTTATCTCCCTCATCGATGTCGTTCGTTGGGGCGTAGCACTGTATGACAGTCACGTTGATGTGGCATCCTTTCAGTCTGGCGCTCATCATGCGACTGCTTACTGGTTTCCACTGCAGGAAGAATTTGCCTGTCCCTTTTTTCAAAATCAAGGCGACTTCTTCTCTGCGCTGTCCATCATTCCGGCCTGAGTACAGGACTGTTTCTCCTGTTGCAACTTTTATTCTGCCACTGTCAGTCCACCTGCATTCACTGATCCCTAGTAAAGTTAAATTATAGCGTCTCATTTCTGACGTTACTAGAGCTAGACGTCCTATTCCATACATGGTTCGGACATTCCAGAAGCCTACTCTGGTTTTGTGTTTGGCGGTCAAAACTTCCATCTTCGTGTCAGCAGCTTCCCGAAGGCTTTCACTACTGCCAGTCATACTAGCTCCATTTTGTCGCTCTGGAGGATCACCACCAACAGGCAAAGAAATGTTTGTTGCTGTTTCCGTAACGTAGTGTTGTTTTCAAGATCTGGTTGTTAGCCAGATGCTCAACCTTCCATAAACCTGGAGAAACGGTTGGATGAATTTTGTCTGGTCCCTCCCACAAGACCAGCCTGGCATGGGAAACCCTGTCAGAGCCATTAAGGCCCCGCCAGCAGTGCTCGCGAGGCCATTGAGACTCGCAAGCCCCTCCACGGCGACAATTACCATCCTTGGAGGGGATTAAGGTTCAATGCTATGAGAATACAAACAAAGTCAATAAAAGTGCAATGTGAATACTAATATGCAGTGACATGCAGCACATGTACCTTCATGGAAAAAAATTATAATCCTCACCTCATCTCTAAGCTCTCTCATCATTGAAGAAAACATTTCATGCACAGTAACACTGTAGCAGGATCTATTTTTGCAAACTTTATCGGAAAAACCTTGGGAAATAACTTACGCAATTCAATTTCATTTTATATTTCTAGAAAGAAATTATAACAGAGGATGTTTATAACAACGGAAGCTGCAAAAGCGTCGTAGACATTGGAGGATTTGGCTATTCACTACAGGTATTGCTTACACCAAACTCGCATGCTCTATGCAAACCAAGCTCAACCAGCTATTAAAATTCTTGAACATCAAAACTATTTAAAAGAAACGGCATATTTGTGCGAGCAACTCTTTCTTTATCCAGATGTAAACGTCAAGAATAGACCTTATACAAGGACAGACACATCGTACATACTTTAAAAACAGTTATATAACATGTTGCTTTTGGTTCAGCGAGATGACTTGCGTCCCTTCCATTGAAACTTGAACGACTCTCCCTTTTTTACTCTCTCTAAATATCTTATATACTCTGCCATAACTTACACTATAACAAATTCGGAAGGTTTAATTCGGAAGACTTTACTCATTGAAAAATAGATTCAAGTGCTTTCTGAAGCCATCTGAAATCTATCCTATGTGTCCTACGTTAGTTTAGAACTTATACAGATATGGTACAGAAATGTAGGTCTACAATTATCAGTGTTACAATTTTTTAATTCCTAGAGAGTTTCCCATAGGATTTCAGAATCTCTTATGAAAGAAGGCTTGATAAGATGTGCAATCTGCTGCAGTTATTACTCTATCTATTCAATCCAATCCTGGAAATATTGGAATTCTTGGACAGAGCTCATACATGTTAACGAAGGTTACGAAAGGACTGGCAACCAGTGACGTAACCGACGTAGATCGGGGCTAAGGCAACTCCTAAGGGACACCATGTTCTTAAGACACTAAGGTGCCCCCCATAAGCTTGGGAGGTGGAGGGTAGAGGAGCTGCAGCCACCAAGTTGGGAAGAAACCCGTGCCACTCGGGCAAATTGTCTGAAAGAAGAATAGGAAATTCGGGTAGCTTTTCTGCCTCCTCTCCAGCTCTATTTGATATTTCGGGCAGAAAATTTACAGCACCCTAAATTTGACATCCTCCTATGTCTATGGTGCCCCTTATGAGATTTTCAAGAGAAAAGTCTTTTTGTATTAGTTGGGATGATAATATGATAGGGCCCCAACCTTTTTGAAATCTTAGGGGTTCCAAGTGCCTCTCCTAAGGCAGTTTCCACATTAAACGAATGGACCGATTCAACCGAGGCAGCCGGAGGTTGGTGCATGCATAGTAGGTTCAGATGTGGATTCCCCCTCGACTACCCTCGATCGAATCTGTACATTGAGAAGTTCAAATGGTTTAAATTTTTCTATCGAACGATTATCACGTTCTAAGCATAAGTCAACCTTCTGCTGCCTCGGTCGAATCGGAGCATTCGAGTGGAAGCCGGCCTTTACGTTACTGCTGGTAACCTCATTGAACGGAGAATTGAAAGAAGCACATTAAATGGGTCTTGTGAGTACTTTATTGAACTGAATCAAGGTTGAACCAAAGGATACCAAAAGTTGAGGGCACATGAATTAAAGGGCACCCTCATAAGCCAAAAAGGCACTTTGCAAGCTGAAAAGTGCCATTTCATATAAAAATTTGTGAAAAAGTGGAATAGTGACATCTCCTTTTAATAGCACAAAGGTCTCCAATTTTTCTTCTCTTTCCTAGCACTATTTCATCTTTCATTCCTAGAGCTTTTCAACTATGGAACTCATTTCCACCCACTAATTTCCCTGAATCCTAAAATTTGTCATCTTTTAAATCTAACATCAACAAATTTAATCTTATCTCCCTCTCTACTTAAACTTCCCCATCTTCTCAGTTTTTCTTTTGTCGGGGCTTTGTTATAGGCCCTAGGGCTTTTCCCCGACATTACTTACTATAAAAAACTATTTAGGCGCATAAAAGAACATAAAATTATATTTATAGCCAAGAAAAGGGCATGGCTATAAAATCTTCTGTCTTTCAAACTCCTTTTCTTTCCTGCCCATTATTCACTTGTTAATAACTAGGTGTGGCTGTTGCGCTCACCCTATCGGCAGAGTCCCACTCTTTTACCATCACGCCCTTCTGCTGATACCGTGTAAACACTATGCTCACTCTGGTAAACAACGCATACTTTGAATAATGCAACGAGCATGTCCGATCATGACTAAAAATATAAAAAAGTGCTGAAGTCAATCACATAAAATCTTAAAAAGGTTGCAAAAAGTGGAAAATCGCAAAAATTTAATGGCAGAAAGTTTCAATAGGTTGCGAAAAAATGTGAAAATCACAAACGTCACGAAGATCAGGCTAACATTTCTGGTACCAGCGGACTGGCGCGAAAATAGAGTATAGATTGCAAAAAGGACTGAGCCTCTTCAAAACATTTTAAATGCTCGTACCTTCAAACATCTTTTTTACGTTCAATATTTCTCAACAGCCTAGTAAGTTCAGTTTTTTGACTTCTGTTTTGCTTCTACTAGAGTCGTTTTTTCTTGAACTTGGTTTTCTTTTATCAGTAGAAATTTTCAGAATTGTCTATAAAGGTCTGAGGTATGCAGAGGTCTGGAATAGGATCAAAATGTCATGATTAATTAAGGCATGGTTTAAAGACTATGTTGAAATATTTTTAGGCATGTGAAAGATACTGTGAACATTTAAAGGAGGTTGAGGTGTGTTCCTGTACAAGCCTTGCGAATCATGGGAATTCAAATGCCAGTCTTTGCGAGACGCTCAGGCAAGGTAAAAAGCTTTAAACATCGTTTATTGGAATTAGGAAATAAAGTGCTTTTGCCTTAGCTAAGCTGCCCGATTGCAATTTCGTTACAGTTGAGCATTAAAGGTGTAATGCAAATATCAGAAAGTTAAAATCATATAGCGAAAATATTTCTAAGGCATGGTTTAGACAGCGCATTTTGAGCGAAGCGAATTAGATACAATTAAACTCGCCCTTGCATTACTTTAGGAGCGAAATTAAAAATTTACTCGTTTTCGACGGGATTGAATTGCAAGCGAATCGAATGATGATTATTAATTTCGCTCATAATTCGCTCTCGTGGGCGAATTTAATTGACTCTTAGATTTTTGAAGGGCAATACCGTATTTCCTCTAATGAGCGCCCCGGACGCTCATTAGAGGAGATACGGTAATTTAATTCGCTCCGCTCAAAATGCGCTGTCTAAGCCATACCTAAGACTTCCATGACTTACTCTTAAGATCAAACGTCAAATATCACTGGATTTGCAAAAATGTTCCAATCGAGTCTATTTAATAGATATAGTCAATTGTAGCAACTCAGCTTTTGTTATAATATATCTACTTAAAAATCAAAGAAAGGTGCATGAGTGGATTTTTCCCAATAGAAACTGTCTTCGCGTACGTCAATGAATCCATTACTTGGAAAAGGATTTATGGCAACTTGGATGCAATTGGGCTGCTTTTAATGAATGGCTCTTCTTAAAGTCTTATTTTATTGGCATGTGCGCTAGTGTCTCTAATAGACATCCCCCCATCTATTAATTTCATGAGAATTTTTCTCCCACCCCGTTTCTTATTGACACCCCTTTCTATTAAATGTTACAACTCGATCATGATCAGGACACATAGAAAATTAAATTACCTTTTAATAAAGCAATTTCACAGCATGAACCACCTTCTCTTAGCACTCCTTTTCTATTGAAAAGCTGCCGACAAGCATACGCCCTTCCAATAGCACCCTCATTTTATTGAAAACAAGCCGACATTAACACCCCTTTCTATTCGCACTCCCTTCTATTAAAAATTGGCCGATATGTACACACCCTTCTATTACCTCCCCCCTTCTATTAGAGACACTAGAGTATGCCTCTTCTCTTCTATGCACTCCTTTCGTTTGTAGCCTCTTTTGTGTACCTCTTCTTGTTAACCCGCTCCTTTTGCATCGCCCCCCTTTCGTATGTCCCTTCTTTTGTGTGCTACTCCTTTCATATGCATCTCCCTTTTCTAAATGTCTTCCTTTTTATGCCAATCACTTCATATTTCACTCCCTTCACATTCCTCTCATTTTAGAGCTAGTTCATAAGATGAGCCGTGGATGAACCGAACCTATTACAGCACTGGTTCAGCAATGGTGTAGCCCCTGGGATGAGCCAGTGTTGCACCAATGAACTGTGTGAATATGACTCGAGCCGATGTGTTTTTGAGGTTTCATACGCTGAACCGAAGATGAACTTAACTACTCAAATTCCTAAATGTATAGGTTCATGTCATCTACAGCTCATCGTATGAACTAGCTCTTATATGTCTCTCCTTGCCTGACACGCTCTCAAAATTGCACAATTTTTTTGCTTGCGTTTTGGTATTCAATGCAGTCACATTACCTTCACTAGTTTCAGAATTCGCTTCATTGTATCCTAAGCCTTCTATGAAAATTCAGAATATTAAAAAAGATTTTGAGAATTGTTGTCTTATCTTTGTGCAAAGTAACTAATGTTTTAATTACTTACATACCGAATATGCTCGAATAAACCCCCTGGGGCTTATATGCAAAAATGAACTTTGGGTGGGGCTCATTCAAGGGGGAATTACTTCAAAGCCTGGCATTTTTCACAAAGGTTAACAGAAAAAAATCACATAATTTTCTCAATCAACTAAACTAATAGATCACGAAAAGGCTATTTCGCAAAAGAAATGTAATAGTCAAAAACGATTTTTATTCATTATCATCACGAAAGTTTCGGCTTTTTTGTCTCCAATGAAAGGAAGCAATACACGTTTTTTTTATAAGAAAAAAGTTTATAAGAAAATGAGGCTCAAATTGTCAAAATCTTAAGAAAATCGTAAGAAAATCATGAGGCTCAAATTCCAAAATTAAGTGTTTTTATAGGCCAAAAATCGGTAATTTCGTCGTTATTGCATTCATAATGTTAAAGATGGAATTCAAATTCAAGTATACATAGTATTAACGAGAGTGTAAACCACTCTAGCTAGTTTATTTCAGCAAAAGTTAAGAAAACTTTAAGAAAATCTGAGGCTCAATTTCAGGAAAAGTTAAGAAAATTGAGGCTCAGGCAAAATAATGATTTTCTTATAAAAAAAACGTGTACTGCACAGCTATTATTTAGCAATTATGCTTCCCTTGAATAAGACCAAGTATAATTAATAATTTATAATATAATTTAATATAATTTTCAAAAGGCCCTATGGGGGTACTCATTTTCAAACTTAATGCACAAACATAATATAATCTTGTAGAGCAATGCAGCCTCACAGTGAAGCGCAACTTCACTGACAATGTATATAATTGTGACGATATTTGTCCTGTCCCATGCAGGTTTGTTCCTTTTACTTCTACTTATGCTCTGTTCCGCTGTACACAGAGACGAATCCAGAGCTGGATTTTCGAGGGGGGAGGCATCTGATTAGGTTTATTGTCTTCTTCATGCAAAACATTTCTTAACAAAATAGGTTTCTATAGAAATTATTACCGTTTGAGAGGGAGGATGACCCTGTACCTCTTGGATCCGAGCCCCCCTGGATACGACCCTGATCGTACAGCTAAAGTTAAAAATGCGATCATTGATCGAAGTGAAGAAAAGAGAAAATACATAAATGTTTTATTCTCTCAGATGCCATTTACTTACCATGCTACAGTGCATTCTCTATTATCCAAAACTTAATTATCCGAACTGGTCTATGCTCCGCTAGGCCCTATCAGCCATGAAAATGTCTTGGAAGCCTTTGCTGCGTGCTTGAGACTTTACTTGCATTAACGCAATTATACAGGGTTAATACTGAACCTGGAAAACCTAGAAAACCTGCAAAATAGGCCATTTCTACGAAAAGTCAGGAAAAACCTGGAATAGTCAGGGATTTTGTATACTTTTTATTCAAGTGATGGAAAATTCAAGGAACACAGTTTGTGGTCTTTTCATTGTCATTTGCAAATTTTTTCTTTTACTTGTTGTCTGTAAATGTGAACTTTATCACTTTGCATAGTGCTATAGCAAGTTCCTGTAAATTACCTATCTATAAGGCTTCATTGTCCTTACCATAATTGCAAATATGAAAATTAGGGTCATGGGAAAAGTAGGCGTTTTTATCTATCAATCAGGGAAGAGTCAAGGAATAGTCAGGGAAATTTGATTGGCATATTGAGTATGAACCCTGTTACATAAATGAAATTACGTGAGAGGACCGCTGTCTGGGAACAGCAAAAAACATCCAAAAGTAAAAACTGTCGACTATTTATAGTATTTTTCCTTCAAATTCTAAAATAGAATCTAGTTAGGGAACTATAATTGTCAATAATGGGTACAATGGAGGAAGACTTTTGGACGGGTGTCAAATTTTTTGCCTTTTACATTGGGTTACCCAACTTTTTTGCCTATTTCCTTATAGGGCATCAAAGTTTTGAATATATTCCCACCACAAACATTATTTACATGCTAAATGCAAAAGGCTTGCTTTTCTAAAACAATATGTATTACTATGCTTACTACTTGAAATAAATGTTTGTGAGCAAAACGTTATTTGAAATAATCATTAATTGTTCTTATTCTTTGATTACCTTGTTCTTTCCCATCTTTTTTCCTGCACATTCAGATTGCGTTTTTAGTACTCTTAATCTTCAGATCCAAATTGAATGAAATAAGTAGCAATATTGGCGGGGTATGAAATTTTCCAGCACTTAAATGTGGGACTTCCAATATTATTGAAAATAGTTAACGGGATAACTAAATCATTCCATTTGTCTCAAAAATTCTGCCATCCCTGTACCCAGTATTCAAAATGAGAGTTTCCATATAAAGGTGCTAGAATTGCTAAAGCAACTCCGAAAAAAGGGCTTCTTCTGATAGGGGGCTATAATCCCGTGTAACCGTTCTCTAGTGCCACCCCTGACCAATTATTGGCAATTGCTTTCCAGTACGATTAAGTAGCGAAGCAGGGAGTAAATTCTAAAACTGTAATGAAGCAATGTCTTTCCTTTCATTCAAGTGATGTGATATATGACCAAACAATAACTCAAGGCAAAATGTTTCCAAGTGGATACAAGGTATGGTAATAATTAAAGTCTTCTTCACTTTAGGAAAAATCGAACAAACGTTAGTTGCAAAAGAAAATTACATGGAAATAATTCCATGTTTCCTCTATTACAATTCGTAATAATTACAAATATATTGCCGAGTTTGGGGACTGGACCCATTCAAGCCACAGCTAGCAGGACCAGTGATGTACCAAGACACCTTCTGTGGGAGGCATTCTGATCAACTGACCTTGTTACAAAATTGTTACTAAGAAAGAGAATAAGGTCACAGAAAATACTGTGGCCAACCCTCTTGCTGCCTGGCTAACTTTTGGCCAACTTTCTTGCAAATTTGAAAATATTGAGGGGGCGACGTTCCCCATCAGTACATCCCTGAGAAGGACTGTGCCCCCCACGACTCCTTCTTCTATACCACTGCAAGTACTAGTAGAATACAGGTTAAGGCATTTTCAATATTAGCACTATAGTCCATGATATACACTTACTGGTCAAAAGTATTGGAACGATAGCTACCAAATGGCGGCCTAATTTTCTTACCCAGCTCACAAACAAAATTTCATTTTTACTTCTTGGCGCGAAATGGGCCCTGTCACGACAGCAAATGGACAAAAACAAACCTGCATCTCTCCCACTTTTTGCTTAACTAGTTTGCTTGCTATCAATTAAGGAATATATTCAGTAATTTCGTTATCAAAAAAGCATGATAAAGTCTCGAGAGTTAGGTGAAAGTGAAAGAGCAGCAATATATTATTTGAGAGTAGCAGGACACTCATTTGCTGAAATTGCTAAAAAAGTAGGTTGCATGAAGTCAACAGCATACAGAATTGTGCAGAAGCATGAAAAAACTGGTTCTCTATTACGAGCTAAGAGAAGTGGTCGACCAAAAGTCATCTCTCATAGAGGCGAAAGAATCGTAAGGCGAATTTTTAAAAAGTCTCGTTTCGCCAAGTTCAATGAAATAAAAAATGAGATAGACAAGAGCTTTCCTGGAAAAAATTTCTCAAAAAGAACCATTATGCGATTAGTTTCAAAACATGGTATCAAAAGTAGAATCTGTAAACATAAGCCGTATATTTCAAAAATAAACCGTACTTACCGTATGCAGTGGGCTAAGACAATGGAGGAATGGCCTTCATCCTATTGGGATGATGTTATATTTTCTGACGAATGCAGATTTTCTTTGGTGAATGATTCCGGGGTCCAAAGAGTATGAAGGACTGCTTGTGAAGCAGACAATCCAGAATTCTTTGTGCCAGCTTTCGCAGGAGGAGTTTCAGTAATGGTCTGGGGATGCATCGGGCCTAATGGAGTTGGGAACCTTGCACTTTGCGAAAGGTCTGTAAATTCTGATTACTATATACAAATTCTTAAAGAAAATCTCCCCGAAAGTATCCGAAAAATCTATGGCAATGAGAACCAACCCTTTCTCTTCCAACAAGACAATACTCCATGCCACAAAGCTGCTCAAACATGCAATTTTCTCAAAAGCAATGGAACCCTTACACTTCCATGGCCATCTCAAAGTCCTGACCTCAATATAATTGAAAACGTCTGGCGCCACATGAAAAATGTGATTAGAAAAGATCCACCGAAGAACAAGCAACAACTGGTGAAAAAAATTTTTGAGATATGGTTAGAGCTTCCACGCGAATTAATAGCCAATTTGTACTTTTCAATTCCTCGCCGTCTCCATGTTGTTCGTGCTAGTTGTGGCTATCCAACAAAATATTAACAATTTTGACTTAAAGAACGCAAAGCAAAGGTTTCATTTAGCAAAAATATTATAAATTATGCTCTATTTCATCATTAGTTTAAATGTAAAGAAGTTTAGAATCGTAGTTTTTGTTGTAGGTTTTGCCAAAAAATAGTTATTTCACAGTGCGCAAGAAATTTATGGCTTCAAATTCCATTGTCGTTCCAATACTTTTGACCAGTAAGTGTAGATCAAAGTATCTGCACAGAAGAAATAAAATTACTGTCGATTATACCATATGTCCAAGTTCTGGAGGAACCCTGAAGGGGATCCCTAGCTAAAAGTATCTGCATTGGAGGAAAGAGGTCACCATACTAATAGTTTCAGCTTCTCGTACTTTTAATTATGCACGTTGATAGTGGAGAGCTTATGAAACACGAGGCGAAAGTTTCGTGTCAAATGCGAAGCTTTGGCGCCAATCTAAATATCGCGCTGGTTACTAGACTCCTTTGGCTAGTCGTGAGCAGTGCGTCGTGTTTCATAAACTCTCCAGCATTTATCACACATGATATAGCGTAAGCTTAGGATTGAAAGCAATAAGTTTCTAAACCGATTCTAGCAAATTTATTCTGGAAATTAATGAATAATACTACGGTTTCTTTCTGGCAGACTATTTATGGAGAAGAAAATCAAACTGAGCTCTATATTACGTAAGTCACTTACGCTTGTTTATGCATTGGTATGTGGAAGGAGACAAAATGGAGAGAAGTCTTAAAATCATTGTTAAATCTTTAAAGGAAGGAAAGTAAAGTGGAATTATTGCGCTAAGTACAACTAGAATCTTCTGTTACCAGTTATGGGGTCAAGCCAAAACAATTTTTAACAAGTGACTGAAATCATGACTGAGGAAGCTTACATTAATTAGCATTAATTAGTATTAATTAGCATTAGCATTAATTAGCATCAATATGCTATATTTTCTTAGAAGCCAGCTGTAAAAAAATTAATGACAGTTTAGCCACGTGCGAATCCAGAGCACGACTTTGGGAAAAGGGCCAACTGATTCATTCTATTGTCTTTTCATGTGGAAAGTTTCTTAACACAGTTGTTGCCTTGGAAAATATTATCGCTTAGGGGATCACCTCATGGATCTGCTCGTGCGTGTACCCTCAAAAAACACACATGCAGCAAAGGACTCCTTGAAAATCAGTCACCTTTTGAAAGATGGCTCTCCTAAAATGTTTGAAAAAATGAAATGTAAGGTTTTTGTTTCTAATCATATTTTGTGGAAAGTAAGGGCATTTTAAACTTCTTTTTCAGAGAAAACATCATACAGCTTTCTGTGTATTATGGAAGCAAAGCAGTGGAAACGATTGAAACAAAAGCCTACTATAAGGTGCTCACTTTAAATTTCATCTAATACTAACAAGTCATCAAAGCCTGCTTCAGAAATTAACTCCAGTTTGAAAATATTTCTTTTTGATCATGTACAAGAGCACATTTTTTTCTAGCCAATACACACATTGTATTAAAAACAAAACTTTCTAGCATCAGCCTTCATATTTCTTAATTTTTCATCAAAGTCAGCCTTAGAGTTTGAACATTTTTGATCTTGATCATGTACAAGAGCACAGCAATTTTTCCAGCAAATACACGTTTTTTATTTGTTAATCTAAAAAAGTTTTCTACCATCAGCCAGAAGTCTAAAGACTCCAGTTTAGGCAACTGTGATTCACAAAAAAGGATTTTCAGGCTTTGTGAAGCTGCCTGTGCTCCCTAAATGCTTCTTAATTGTTGCCTAATTTCAGCCTCTTGTTTCTTATAGACATACTTCTTTTAATGAAAACGTGAATTTGTGCATAAAGCAAAAATTTAAGTGCTTACAAGGGGCTCAGTGATCTTGTAAGAGGCTTTAGCTCTTCCGAGCATCTTGGGTATTGTCATCCTTGTAATTAGAACCCAGTACGCTATTAGAAATACGGATTTGATGTTTGTTCTTTCAGTTGAAGTCTTTAATATAGGAATATATTTAAGATTACTTCAAGTCAAAACCAATTTTAAAAAAATATTTGATATCACAGTAAATATATAAAAATTTAATGCTCTCCATTCATGAATGCTATGTCAAATCCTTCAGAACTCCATTTTCTTTCAGTTTGAAAACCTCATTTCTGACGTTGGTGGACAGCTAGGTCTGTGGATTGGAGTTTCAGCCGTAACTTGCATAGAATTTATCACACTCATGTGGAATGTTATAGCGGTTCTTATGCGTCGGAAGAAAACAAAAACAAGCCAATTTTGATGAATCTAACAACTTTTTCTCATCTGTAATGCATTTAATGTAGATATAAAAATTATAGCTGGAATACAACTGTAAGTACAAGTGGTGTAAGATTACAACAATTTAGCGCACACAGGTTTTAAGCCTGGTTTTCATATATCGTAATTCATCGACGATCTTCGCGGATGCGGTTGCCCGATCATCGGGGATTGTCCCCGATTGCTCATGACTTATGAAAACCGCACTATCGGCGACCATCGGGGATCATCCCCGATCATGTTTGACTTTTCCGATGGTTCCCGAAGAACAATAGAATGGTAAACAATAGATTGCAAGATATTTTCTTGGTGAACATGTTTCTTGTCACGTTGGGAGAGTGAATTGGAGTGCATGAACCAGGTATATTTCATATTTTATATTGCCCTCTAGCCTGAGATTACAAGAATCTAACGAAGAAAACGAAAATAACACTCTTATTATAACAACTTCTAAAAGAGTGTAATACCTTCCCTTCAATTTCACTTCACACACCTAAAATAGCTTCTTTGCTGCATTTCTTGTGTTGGAAAATACGCTGTGTATTCTTCCAAAGTAAAAATATGGATAAGGTATGCATTTTCACCTCTAATTCTCTCAAAGGAACGCTCTACACATTCAATGAACCTTCTCGTTCCACTCTCAGAGCTTTGGCGCCAATATTTGCTCTTTGTTCACCGGGGATGATCCCTGACCATCGGGGATGATTCCCGATCAACTGGAAGTGCTATATCGGCGATGATCGCTGATGAATTACGATAGAAACATGCATTAACAACTTTATATACTTGTACACGTCCTTTTTCACAAGAAACCAGTAACTCATAGGTAACCTAATACTAGACCCCCTAGAATTTAAGTAACTTTTGGAACTACAAGGAAAGAGCTAAGAGATTTAAGACTAAATGGAAAGTTAACAGCCGTTACCCAGTTCAACGTAAAGCTGAACCAACTGAAAACGACGTTGCTTAAGAATTCAACTCGCACTGACACACGTTTTGCTGTGATACTAATAGATTGCTACGTCAACGCTGCGTTTACATTTTCACTGCAATTTAGTTCGCAACATTAGCAAACTTTAAAGAAATCTTTAGAACTAAAATGTGGCCGAATGTTAAGAACCTTTCACTAGATCTTGAGCTAGGCTGCTTATAAAAATCTGTGTGCATGTAGCCTACATTCGTCACAAAAAGCCTTTGGTGATATAAAGCCGTGTGCTACTCAATGTGTAAAATCTTTCACCTTATAGGCACCCAACTCCCGCTACTTAAAGCAATGCTGTTTTGTTCATGACACTTTCGGCATTTTGTGCACGTGAAATTGATTTGTCTCCATATGTCATTTGTCCTATATCAAATATCAAATATATCAAAAATATCAAATATCAACACTTTTTTATAGTTGGTTTTGAATGCTAGCTAAAAACTAATTAATACCAACTATTTAGTTACAATACTATTTTTACAGTATTGGATTTAAAATATATAATTAAGAAAAAGATAGACAACCCATAAAACCAATAAAAGGAAACTTTCTATGTGCAGATGTGGCACGTACAATTTTTGCCATCCCAGAGTCGTATTTCTTTTTTAAAACTTTTTGCGGAAGTTGCTAATTTTATCTCATCACTTAGTGCATTCCACAAAAGACTTCCTCTAAATGATAGGGAGTTTATTCCGTAACACTGAGTATTGACAGAGGGGATCTTACATAATTCACTAATACAAAGACCATAGGGCACATCTCTTTTGGTGAAAAATTCCCACATGTATTCTGGGTTTAGATGGTTAATTGTTCTATAAAATTCAGTCATGAGTATTTCTAGGTTCTTTTTGTGTATTGTCTTTGATTTATCCCTATCTAAAAGATCTTCAAACGTAGATTCGTAATCTCCATATAAGGCTCTCAGTGCACGCTTGTGAGTTCTATTTATTTCATTATTTGCTCCTTTGGTACAAAATAGCCAAATTAGAGGACAATATGAAAAATTGAACATTACCACGGAGTTGACAATCAACTTCGACTTTTGTTCTCCTAAAAATGGTCGTAATCTTATAAATGCATTTACTTTTAGATTGACCTTCCTGCATATCTCTTTAACATGAGCTTGAAACTTAAGTGAGTTCTCAATGTTTACACCTAGAAGCTTTACCTGGTTGCTTGATGGAATTAAAGTCCCGCTAATATTAAGGCATAGTTTACTCATGTCCTTTCGTCCTAGAAACACTATTTGAAATTTTGAGGGATTGGCTTTCATGCCGTTGTCAGTAAACCATTTCATCAACCTATACACGTCGCTCTCTAATCTAATCATAACTGCTTATATGGATGTGTCACATGCGTAAATAGTAGTATCATCAGCAAAATTGCATATCTCCGATTCCATTTCAATAAAGAAAAGGTCATTTAGAAATATGTTGAATAGTAAGGGACCAAGTACAGAACCCTGTGGTACTCCAATTGAAATTTTCTTTGATGAGCTAACTGTGGAGCCTGTTTTGACTCTTTGCATTCAATTTTTCAGGTAGCTGTAAACTAATTTTAATGCAGATCCTAATAGCAAGATTATTTCCAGGGGGAGAGGATGAAAGCTAAGTGCAGAGCAAAATATGTAAAGTGTCCCAGGGCTTTTGTCAGCTATTGTAGCCAGAAATTGCTAGCAATTTTATCGACAAGCTATAGGATTACCGACGATTTTAGTAAAATTGGGGGTGTGACACCCCTCCTTGACCCCTTACTTCAGCAGGTCCCTGCTTGTAATGCACTTTTTGACTTGATTACGTATTACTGTTTCCATTCAGGGATCTGAGGATGAAGTGAATCTCGCAGTATTGTGACATTAGAGTGATCCGACGCTTCCTGGGTTTATAACCAATTTTGTCCCCCCAATGATACCGTATGCCCCCCATTTATAGCAATCTTAGGACCTCTTAGGACAGCATGAATTTGAGGCTGCGAGAACATTGCCACCAGCGATGATTCCTGCGTAAGGTAATGGATGCCCTTTTTGTCCACTGATCTGCATTTTTGTCAACAAAACCAGATAAGAAGTAGCATTCTAACAATTAGCATAGCCCCCATAGATTGAGATTAACATGGGATCAAAGTGCTCAACTATACAGCTTGAAGATGCAGACGTGCTGGAAATAAGCAAAGAAACAGGATGTTAGTGACAGTATTTTTTACCTAGCTTTTGAGCTTTTGCCGTTATTGTTTATTTTTGTATCGGGATTCTTTACATAATCACTTTGAGCCTAAATGATATTCATATATACGCATATATGTGGATACATGACTTTTTATATGCAATTACCAAACAAACAGTCAGAAGTTGAAAGAATATTTTACTGTCTAATAAAAACATAGCGCTATGTTTTTATTATTTCTTTCATATGTTCTTTTCTTCTATCTTCTGTTTTTCTTCGCTTCTCTTTTCTTGTTTTTTCTCTATTCCCACAGCCTTTCAAGTTTCACTTTTTTCTGGCATATAACGACATAGTCAAATTTCTAACAGTTTCTGCAAGACAGATCAAGAGATTGTATACAAGATTCTCCACTCTGGACAGAGGCAATCTTGGAAAGTTAAGGTCAGTTATCCCCCTGCTTGTTATAAATTTGTTCATGAATGTTGTAATGGTGACATAGTGTTTCTTTCTGAGGATATTCCCAGACTAGGATCGTTTGGTTATTTTCAAGGATCTTATGCATATCAGTTTTCTCTGTTCCATTGATGTGTATAGCATTCCCCACTACATATAACCTGCTTCTGTATGTTGTTCTGCATTTACATTTTTGATTTCTTTCATTACATGCAAATATTTTTGCCCTTCAGGAGAGAGGACTTTCTAAGAATTCCAGAACTTGCAATAAATCCACTTGGAGAAAGAATTATTCAAGCTTTCTTTGACTTTAAAGACAAGTATGTACCTGCAAATTTATTTTAGCTATTATTTTTATGTTGAAGTGATGAGCAGGACATTGAAGAGTTGATTTTTCTGAAGAAATATGTATACTCGAGAGCTTGGTCACTTGTAGGGGTTATCCCACACTGAATCAAAAAAAATTCTTCAATGCCCCTGTGCATTTTATAATCTCATGGAATACTTGCTTGTTATTTTTCTCCATTACCCTAGGGGCCATTCAAAAAGCGCTTATGCTCAGAAAGGGGAGAGGGTACCTGAGAAAGAGTAGGAAAGTGTACAGGGGGGGAGGGGTCCACAACTTGATAAAATTGAGTATAAATACTTTTTGAATAGTCCCGTATCATTATCTTTTCTAATTGTGGAATTTTCTGCCTGCTTACATTTACTGATCATCTGTTTGCATGTCCTGTGCTTTGTGTATCTTGCTTGTTTTTATATTTAAATTTCCTGCCTAGGTTATAGAGCCCCATAATTTCCCCTCTTGATTAGCTGAGGATGGGATAAGGTCATCTTGAAACATTTTAACTTCAATTTGTCTATAGTAGTTTGTCAATGGTAGTATTTGTTTATGGCTAATTGATTTGTTGTTGGAAGTGCTAAGTATGATTGAGATGAAAGATATTAACTTGTGACCTGAGAGGTCTTTTCACTTGCTATACTATTTTACTCATTGTGGCCTGCATCATCAAAGTGATACCTATCCTGCACTTTACGTATACATTCTATCAATACACCAGAATTACGGGCTACTGGATGTGGGTCTCCTAAATTTTGGGTTTAGCAGGATATGGGCTCTATTGTTTGTCATGCACATAAATTCTTTCAAACCAGTGGTTTTAGGCTCTTAGTTTGAGTTTCTAGTTGTTTGTCTTGTTTTATGTTGCTTTGACTGTGATATTTAAGTTTTACATCTCATGTAATCTGATAAATTATCTCCCTGTTTGCCTCTGTTCCCCCAAACTGAAGTGCTTTCCACAACCTTGTAGCCTATATTGCATGATGGAACCACATCTCCTAATATTTTTTTGCCTTTAAATGAACTAAGCTGAGCATATCACAAACTGTGTATACTCACTTTGGTAACAATTTTTATATGATAATGCCAGCTTCTTAGTGATAGAAGTACTATATACGTTGGTCAGTGCAAGAGTATTACTCTTATTTAAGGGATGCAAAACCACCCATTGGGTAGATCATGCAATGGCTATAGCCTGCACACCAAATCCTGCTTGTGAAGAACTTTTTATATCCTCCTGTGAATTGAAAAATTCTTTAAAATATGTTTAAAATTTGGGTTTTTGTAATAAGAGGTCATGCCAAACCTAAAATAACACTATACTATTTGTTTTATTGAGGTTTGGAAACATATCTCCTGCAATATGGTTGTATTTTATTAGCTACCTTCAGAGAATCCTGAAGAAATATTTAACTAATGTCAGTTGTACTTTGGTCAAATACTAGGCTGCCATTCCCACAATGCAGGGGAGCTACGCATCATCTGAAAGCCCAATATTCCAAGATTATGATATGAATGCTTTCATAAGATAGCTTGTGTATGCACATGTGTCTTCTCTTTATGGCCTATAGCCTTTGATAAAGCAAAAAATTTGGCTCATATTGTAGTAGATGTTGCTCATGCATGATGTAGTTCCTATATATTTCCTCCAACAAATAATACTTTATATTTGAATTCTGGAAGGGATGAATCAGAGTCAACAGGGGTGAACTTCAAAGAGTTTGTTAGGACATTGGCATGCTTTAGGCCTATACAGAAGAAAGAGGAAAACCTGTTGAATGATAGACAACACAAGCTACAATGTAAGTTAAATTTTTGTAATGTAAGCTGCAATGCAATTAGTTCAAGAAATAGAGCTTGTTTTCCATTGTTTGGCATGAAGCCAGCTTGAGCTTTCAATCTTTAATAGTAAAAGAATTGACAGTTCCATGCAAATTAGGGAGCAAATGTATTTGTGTCCTTTCCTGCTTTGGCACAGTAGGCTATGTATTTTGTATATTTAAGTTTTTAGTTAAATTTTAATGGTAATAACAAGTATATTTTATTTTGTTAGTGCACAATTTCAGTGCTCCAGAGATGGAAAAGAAGAAGTTGCATTGTTCTGATTAAAATCAAGCATTTATTTAATTTTTTGCTTCATTTTACAGCTTGTTTGTATTATGTTTTCTTTGGCTTAACCTTTCAGTTGCATTTCAAATATATGACATTGATTCAGATGGATACATATCAAAGCAAGAATTGCTGGATGTAAGTAGTAGGCCTTTTGTTTACTTGGTTGCCTTAAGGCTAGAATGCAAATGTGTATACACAATCAGTTTTTTTAATCACTTTTTGCTTGTCAGTCTTTTCTTTCAATATTTGCTACATGGGCTGCAGGTTACACAGTCAGTAACAATTCTTCAGTTGTGTAATCAATAGCAATAGAGAAAATGCTGCAATGCTGCAATAATTATTGCCACAACTTTGTTGAAAAGTGTCCTCCACAGTTTCATGGTTATGATGTAATCACATGTTGAGATTGGGTAGAATAGGTTCTTGCTGATCTGTTTGACTGCAAAGTTAAGCATGACGGCCTTTAATAAAAACTGATTCTTTGTGGTTTTCCACTCAAAATTTGTCACAATTTTTCACTGATGAGAAAACTGAAAAAAATGATTGTGTATTTTAGTCTTCAGCATCAGATGAATAGAATATGATTAATGAGCTGTGCTTGAACTTTACTTCTCTTGTGCCTTATTTTGGCATACTCCCCTTAATATCATTTGATTATTCAATAGCTTTTGAGGATGATGGTTGGAGCAAATATAAACGATGAGCAATTAGAGATTATTGCTGACAGAACTTTAGCAGAATCTGATGAGGATGAAGATGGATTCATTTCATTTGAGGAATTTAGTAAGGTATCAATCACATTATTTAATAGATTGCACATTATTTTTGTAATGGAAGTGCAATAGAACTTTTCCAGAGTACTTGAATGCTTAATTACAGGGAAGCAAATGCAGTGATAGAGTAGAGAGGTCTAAACTCGGCCTAGCTACCACCTAATCTGGCCCAAGTGTTTGCGGAAATAGTGCTATTGTTGGCTTTACATTTTGTGGTCCTTTTAGTCTGCCAATTTCAGACCCCAAACTGAACTGCAATTTGCAAAATAGGACTCTGTACTGCCAGCATCTAACCAAGGGCGTAGATATTGAGGAGTATGTGTCAGGCAAATGCCAAGCAAGAGTCAAATGTTGGTCAAAATAAAATGCCAAGAAGTAACTTCTTAATTTCCAGCTTTATCAAAAGTCTTTTGCAAGACAAGAAGAGGAGTTTCTGCCCGATATTATCTTCGCCTCCTATGGTGACTAACATCCACTGCCCCGGGCTGTGCACGAGTAATAGTTGGCGCTTCTCATAAATATTGTTGCTTTGTTTCCATTATGCGCAATAACTACGCCCTCTGTTTTGAAAGTTGGTGACGTAGTGACAGAGTCTTCAGTGCATTCTATGTAGCCCACGGCGGATATATGCAGCATGAAGTCGCTTTCTTCTTGGTCTTGACGTACAAGCATTCGACAGCCAAAAGAAGAGGTTGGAGGAGCTTTTCCCTTCCTAGTTCTACGTCTGCAAAATTCAATGAAGCCATTTGAGGGCACCAAACAAGCCGTATTCTGTTTCGAAAAGGTGCGATTTCCAACATTCTAGGGGGCTTGGTCCTAAACATTTTTTCATTACGGCAAGCCCATAGACCCCCTATTTCTCCTTATTTCTTCCACGCCCTACTGACATTTCATGGTTAAAATCATCATGAAGAATGCTTCTCCCAAACCACAAAGCATAATTTGGAAACATCCCTATCAAACATGCCCTCAATGAAACCTGCATTGGGCAGTGACCAAAATGTCGGGCAAAATCTTATACACCGTCCAAAGAAAAATGTTAGTTACGTCCCTGCAGCTGGCCCCCGCAAGTGTGTTGTATAGGGAATCTGGCCCCGAATCCCAAAAGGGTTTGTGACCCCTAATGTAAGCAATCCTTTACAGTTGTGTTTATAAAAGAGACACTGCTGAGGTTGACCTGTTTTTCCTGCAATTCGATGACTACATTTTGTCTTCTTATGTTGTTTTTTTATTTTGCTAGTTTGCTCACATGAGGCTCTTGCAATCATGTTTTTTGTCCGATATTTAAGAACAGAAATAAAAACGAGTGTTAATTTCGAATGTTCTTTCGAGTGGGAAGTATAGAATGTATGTTTAACTGAAAGAGCTGGAAAGGCATGCCAAAATTGGGCAAGCGTAATTCTAGAAGACTTTAATCTTCAGCTGACCAAAAACGCAGCTCACTCTTAGGGCTGGTTTCCATATAATCCTAAGCATATTTCCATATAGTCGGAAGGTGCTTACGATACTTCGCCGATAGTTCGCAGGCAAATATTTCTAATTGAAATGCTCTTGTTCTGACCTCTATGATGCATCAGTGACATCGTAATAGCATCTGGAAAGTAGAACTTTGCTCTACTTTCTCGATCGTTACGATGTTTGCCCGGATGGCTTTAAGTTATATGGAAACACTCATCTGCGATGCATCGGCGATGGATCGCCAATGACCTATTGTTTTTGTATTCCATGTGACATGAATCATCCAATATCAGGTAACTTCAAGAAAAATACGTTTACGTAATGATTGCACACACTTCTTAGAAAATCTTTCCTTGGTTACAAGCCACTTGGTTACCGATTTCATTATATATGGAAACACTCATCTGCGATGCATCGGCGATGCATCACAGGCACCTTCCGATTATGTGGAAACATGCTAACGATTATATGGAAGGCAGCCCTTAGGAAACATAACTCTGTTCTTTACTATGTACTAGGGTTCTTTTTAACGTGCACTTCCACACAAAATGTGCAGTTCTAGAACGATTTGTGCAATTCATACGAAAAACATGTGCAATTCACAAGCGTATTATGTAGTGATCCAAGGGTGTAAGAAAATATATAGCAGTAAAAATGATAGATTTAGGTATGAACTGATAGAAGAAACGCAACCATAAATGGAATCGTTAGAGGTAGTAGCATTTATCTACCCCTTCTCGCCAAAAGCAGGCAGTTCAATCTCATCTGCAATCAAAAGAACACAGCATTCCTGCTATGCACCAGGTATAGGTTGTTACCTTTTTACCGAAGCTGTGCATTCAGTGTCTAGTTCATCCATTCCTTTGCAAAGTGTTCTTTAAAGAAAAATATTTAGAACTGCATATAAATTCCAGCGATGCTGAGTTGGAAAATTAAATTCTGGTTGCAAATGGGATTGAGCTCGCTGCTTTTAGAGAAAAGGGGTTGATAAATATTACTACCTCTAATAATTCCATTTCTGGTTGTGTTTCGCCTATCATTTCATACCTAAATCAACCATTTTTACTGCTATTTACTTTCTTACACCCTTAGGCCACTAAACAATAAACTTTGGAATTGCACAGTCTTTTTCAATAGAACTGCACATATTTTTTAGAAATGCACATTTTGTGTGGAACTGCGCGTTAAAAAGACCCAATTTTCCACTGAAGCAGGATATGTTTAGGGCAAGAGCTCTAACTGCCGCATTGAATTTCGCAATTAAGTGCTTTTGATGCAAATCATGAACAGAGCATGTGTATGGAGAGTTTCATTCACTCTTTCAGTATTTCAATATTAATTTTTAGATCTCACTATTCCTTTCTACTTCCGCATCTGATATTTAGAACTTCGATTTTTCGGCAGCATGGATTGGAAGCGCCCATCAAAATAGACATTTGCGGACAATTTTATATGAATATTGTCAAAATAGGCTGAAAAAGGCCCATTTGATGACAAAAACTTGCCATACAAACTACTGTATTTTTCTCCAGGCTCCAAGCGTTTAGAACCAGATACAAAATAGAGTGATTTGATAGGAACCATATCAGCATTCAATTGCCTATATCTCCATCATTATTTTTCAGATTGAGCTGAAATTTCTCAGTAGTAGCTACTTCAAAGTACTTTTTCAGAATTTAAAGCCAAAATCAAAATATTCTAGACATAGAATTCCCATGACGTCACGCTAATGAACTCCATTAAATGCTTTTGATGCAATTCATAAGCAGAACATATATATGCAAAGTTTCGTTCACTCTTTCATAATTGCAATAACATCTTTTAGCTCTCAGAATTCCTTTTTACTTCTGCATCCCATTATTCTTGTTTTCAGATGATTGAAAAAACCGACTTTCAGTCTAAGATGAGCATACGTTTCCTGGCATAGCTATTACTGCTACAGAGGCAGTATCAGAATTTAATTGAACAATGGTTGACAAAGCAGTCGAGTGCTCTATAAAGATGTGATGATTTATACAATTTAGTAGGGTGCGTTAGTCACTGTTATTCATTAGAGATTTTTGAATTTAAGATTTTGCATATTGTTTGTTCGTATGTTCATTGTTGTTATAATCACAGAGCCAGAACGACGAGAAAGGCAGCCATATATTTTGGGACACTTTCTTTTCTACAACTCCATTAATGTTAGATGTAACTCATAGCTCTAAAAGGCTTCAGACTTATTCAATAACGCCTTTCATCGATTTGGTCTGCAACTCTAAATGGAGATGCATTTTTGAACGAGTTTCGCATCTCCTTTATTGTTTTTGCTATTATTCTATTTAGTACTGTAGTGTTGAAGTAGAAAATCTTTCCCCGTGTAAGTTTGGATTATTATTAAGGTAGTCCATTTATCACTGCATACAGACGTTACTTCGATAGTTGTACTAAACAGCTGCGCTAGTTAGAGAAAGCAGACATTGTAACATGATGCACTTGCCATATCTATCGTGCAAGAAAATCTTGGATGTACCCAATTTTACTAGAAACTGGTTAAACTTTTTTCTTGTTAAGTTTGATGGTCATTCCATTACTTTAATTGTATAGGTGTATTGTAAACTTGTCAATTATGCACTACCTCATTGCAGTGAAATTTGTAATTGTATCATTATGATAAAGTTTCAAAAACTTATAGTATTATCTTGAGTTATCTTTGTCATTTTTTGTAATTAATCTCTTTCGATGCCTGTATCCCATGTTTTCCATCAATGCAGTTATTGGGCATATATTTTTTGGCCCGCGAGTTCTCTGCAGCAGAAAGTACTCAGTGGCTTTCTTATCGGTCGTATGCAGAGGAAATTAATATGTGTGAGCGCCGTTCATAGGCACGAAGTGAACGTTAAGGTAGTCCCGTTGTATAACCCTACGTAGGAAGTACTTGTTAGAGAGGACACATATCCTGAGCCATCGGCTTAATATGAGGTAGGGTAGCTAGTTCCTTTCCTCGCCGCCTTCATCGCTCCATTGTTGCCACCAGGTACCCGTTTGCTGCTGGGCGAAGAGTGAGTAAGCATTCAGTCAAGGCTTCGAATCAGACTTGAACCTTCAGCTCAGGAAACACGCGCTCCAACCGCTATGCCACCTCGCCCATAGGCACAAAGTACTACAATTCAAATGAGACTGTAGAACATGTGACAAACCATTGCGTCATCTTTATCGTGATTGGTTAATTCGCTTGTTTTGCCCACAAAAGTCTGCGGTTTTGGTGAGCAAAGCAAACACATTAACCAATAATGATAATGATGATATAATGGTTTGTCACGCGTTCTAGAGTCTTATTATGCAAGCAATTTAATATATATCTGTATTGGACCATCTGTTACACTCCTTATTTTCTGCAGGCACATTTTACCATAGGTCTGCGCTCACAAGCACAAAATACTCTTAATGAGGCCTAGTCGTATGTTTTCCGCAGGGCCGGCTCCAGGAAATTTTTGTAGGGGGGTGTAGGCTACAATGTACCGAGTAGAGTGCCGCATTTCAAACAAAAATTTTCAAAAAATTTACCGACCGAAAATTAGACTTTACCGACTGAATGGCCAGGATCAATCGCTGGGGGGGTGTCACACCCCCCCACACCCCCATGGCACCGGCCCTGGTTTTCCGTTTTAGTCATCATACTTTTTGATATGAAGTAGGAATGGGAATGACAAGCTGGTTATTTAGATTACAGTGTCTGCAAATTCAATCATCAACGCTTTGTTTTGGATTTTAATGTTTCGATGTTATCTTTAACAGTTTTATTTGTCAACTAGCTAGTGACTTCCTGCCATAAAATGTCTTGCTCTTCGTTCACTTGGATCAAGATGTTGTTTTCGGACCACAGTGGTGCTTTCTTTTTCTTCATTTTCTTTCTCCTTTTTGTTTCGAACCTCATTCCCAATTTCAGTCTCCTTTTCTATTTTGGCCTCTTTTTCTCGTTCAGCCTCTTTTTCCTTTAGTCTCTCCTCAACAAGCTTGTCTACCTTCTCCTTTAGTTTGACATCAATTACAGTTGTATTGCCCGTGCTTCCAAAATCAATGCATGGCATTTTGAGCACGTTGAAATACAAGTCCCCGACTGCATCTGCCGTATGGCTGTCTGCATACTTCAAACACTCTGCAAAACTATCGTCACATTTGCAATCATAAATCGTGTAATCCTTGTCGTTCTTGAAGCCATATTGCTCGCTCTTCGCCGCTATGAAATTATCACAATTTTCATGGTCGATGCAACATCTATTCAATCTTGCAAACCACCCTTTCTCCTTGTCAGTTTTGCTAACAACAACAGCAGGTACATTTTCATTGTCTGTTATGACCTTTTCTGGTATTAACACTTCATCTTTGGCGCGCTCGGGATGAAGGTCCTTGTGGAGTGAATCTAAATCAATATCCTGCCGTTTCACTGTGATGCTTGCAGTAACCCTGCCTTGTTCAATGAAACCATGCTTGCCGCATACTTTGTTGCCTAAAAAGAAGTGAAAGAGGAGAATGTAGTGTTTGCATTAATTAGTATAATTTCTATTAGTCAATTGTATTTAATTTAAGCAACATATAAAAGTTATGCCATGTGTATTTAGTAATTATCATGAGGATAGAGAGCTTGCAAAAATACAACAGAGAACTGCTAAAGTTGAAGTTCAAACAACAACGACTTTTTTGCCATTTCTGCTAGTCAAAGCAATAGTCCAGAATTTCCTCTTACAGTCAGTTGTAATAAATAGTTGTATAGTTATCGATACTAAGTTATCGTCAATAACTCTCGAATTTCCTCTCAGTGAATTGCATGATTCAGTATGTAGTATACAGGGTTTATTTTAAAAGAATTTTCCAATTCCCAACTGAGCATTAAGCTAATATGGATTAGTCTTTTTTGTAAAGCTTATCTGTTGTAATAGCCTCTCTTGCAGGACTGAGGCTGCTTACTCAACAAGTGAACTGTAGATGAAGAAGCAACAAATTAAGATACGAAGACAGTGAAAAACTTTGGCTTATGATTTCATCTTTTTCGCTTTTCATCTCATAGCCAATGTGAAAGTCTGATTCTGAAAGTGATCGAGACTCTGAGGCCCTCTGAGAATTGGAAGTCCTCTGTTAATAAGACCAGCTCACAGAAGGCTTACAAGTTTGTGTTTTATAAGAAAACCGTCATTTTGCCTGAGCCTCAATTTTCTTAACTTTCCCGAAATTGAGCCTGAGATTTTCTTAAATTTTTCTTAAATTAACTGGCTACAATGGTTTACCCTTTCTTTGCTAATCTTGCATGCTCAAATTTTAATTCTAGCTGCAACATTTTGAATGCAATAATGACAAAAACATCAATTTTTGGCCAGTAAAAACACTTGATTTTTTAGAATTGAGCCTCTTGATTTTCATAAGATTTTCTTTAGTTGTTGGTCATTTGAGCCTCATTTTCTTGTTAACTTTTTCTTATTAAAAAACGTGTATATTCGTTCGATGTAGAGTGCTCACATTTCATATTCAAAATTATTGATTTGTTGTTGAACATACCAAATTGCTTATACGTACCAATCAATATGGTTCTTTTCGTAATACCAGATTTTCTGTCTGCCCTCTGGCTTATAACGACTCTTGCTGTAAAATGATTGTAAGATTGTGCTACATAAAAGTAATCTACATCAAGGCCTAATACTAATACCAACGTTTTAGATAGTATACAATTTTTGTTGCATAGGACTCACTCAGGTCAGTGCTCTGTCACTAGTATCTAGGAGGATAGGGCAGTTGGGTTTTCATCTATATAATCTATATTAGTTTAAACAGAGATTGAAAAAGTTTAGCTTCCCGTAAAGAAACTCCATAAACGAGTTTTGGCATTTTTTCTACACATTACGTTGGCTTCCCCCACTTTCCCCTTCTTTTCTCTCGATTTTTGCTCCTTTCTTCTTTCCCTAACCTTTTCCTCCCTCCTTTTCTCTTTTTTTCTCTTATTTGCTCTCCCCCTTCCGCTCCTTTTTTCTCTCTATATACTCTTTCTCTTTTTTCTTTTCCTTTCTTTTCTTCCAGGAGATAGAGCTACTTGCGAAGCATCTTCATGGCTTCGTGCACTTTTTCCTCCTCTGAATCTAGTTGAACCTCATTTTTTTATTGACGCACAGAGAAAAGCATAACCTTATTACAAGAAAGTAAAGCGAGACATTAATTAGGGCGATTTTCTCCTCACCAACGTTAATTAATTCCACGCTAATTTTTGTACCATGTTAATTATTAAAACGCTAGTTTGAACACTTCGTCAAAATTCTGATGACTTGGCTTTAATTTGGACGTGACAAAGAATCATAAAAGATATAAAAATTACTAACATTGTACAAGTATAGGATTTCTTGAGAGCCGAATTCATATATACAGTGATGCGTTGTAAATCTGTTTGTTTTGCTTTCTGATACATAGAGAAATCCATGAGGTAAGCTTAGTATGACACAGTCCCATCTGCGCTAATTAATGCTCATGAAACGCTTTCTTAGCCAATTCGCAATAATTTGGTTCACGTTAATTTTGTTCGAGCTATCTGACGTATCGCTTTAGTTTTGTGTAGTAAGGTATTCTACAGAAGCTCTCATACACCAACAAGTGTTGGACTTAGAACACTTTCACCATGCTCTATAGGATCTTCCCCTCTTTTGGGGAAATTGCTTTAATGTTCTTGCACACAAAGTCTTCTCAACATTTCCTTTAATTCATATCAAGTCAAGCATGGTAATAATCAGTAGTGGAATTCTAAGGGTGGATAAGTGTGCTATGCTTTTCGTAGTATGTCACTCTATAGAAAGAATGGAAAGATATACTGTAACTCTAACCAGCACACTTATAGAAGCCAGGCATACCTGTATCGGTATCAGCAATATTTTCACAATTTATTGTTACTTGCAAGACATTGAGAACAAATGATATTAGTATGAGTCTCCGTGTTCCAATCATTGCTGCACCTAGAAGATGAAAATGCAACGTTAGCTGAGAGAAAGAATGTATAGCTCTGGAAAGCGTAAGCAAGTTTACCCAGAATTTGCAGTTGTATGAATGCATAGGATGGTTACATTTGCTATCCATACAACGAGGTTGAGCACTTTTACTTTGTCTTACAACATCTCACCAGTGGCTTCAAGGAAACACAGCGAGATTTGCTAGTTAGCGAAATTCTCCCCGTCTTCGATTGCTTTCAGTTCAAAGGTGTATTTACCTTGCTCATAGAAAGGATAGTTGTATACGCTTGAGCATGTCGACATAGAAGTTCACCAATATTCCCAAATCAATGAAGGTGACGAATAGTTGTCTAATGGTGGTAATACAACTGAACGCACTTTTTGGGCGTGCATCAAATGCACTAAACTTGGACTAAAGTTGCCTGCTCCATTGAGGATTTAAAGCCGTTTCTTAATGCTTTCGCTGTACTTTACTTCAACTTTAACGCATATGCTGAACATCGCTTATAGCATTTTGCTCAAATAGATTAAAGAAGCTCAAGTAGCCGCTGCGAAATTGAAAAATGAAAGCAGTTTCGACTTACCCCTGACAGACTAAAGATGTAAACTATTTTGAGGTGGCAGCAATCCTTAAAAGTTCTGGGGGGATTGGATAAAGAACATGACAAAGATGAAGGCCGCAATTGTGGCTATCAGTTACGTGAAGTAAATTCATTTCCGTGTTTTGAAAATAAGTGTAATGTTAGGATCAGTATCTGTCTGAAAGTCTAGAGAAATCGTTTGGTTACCCTAGCCAATTCACATACATTCTAGCGCAAAAAGCATCGCAAAAACACCGAATAATCACGTTAATTTAGAGGTGCAAACTTAGTCCATAGGCATAAGCGAGCGTCAGCCAGTTTTTGTTAGCACCAAAACAAATTTTAATATTAAAGCAATGCATTATGGTATTTTCGAACATTAAACATTTTGCAGTAGAAGATTACTTCAGCGGATTAGTTCAGGTTTATGATCAGAGTGCTGAACTATCAGCATTGAGCTATCGTCAATACAAGGCGTAATCGAACGAAGTTATTAAGGAAAGGCAGAGGTGAAAAACTCCATTTGACGTTTCATGGCCAAATTTAGATGCGAAACTTTAAAACACTATGAAGATATAAAGTTTAACTGCGATGCTATCAATAGAATAGTTAACAATAGTGTATGGCATCGGATACTTAGGGATGCAAATAAGTCATACCTTTACTTTTACTGCAGAACAGCACTCATCTCTGAAGAAACTTTCTGCCATTAAAATAGTGAGAAGTGATAGAGCATAATTGGCCACCTGTTGACCTTTTGGCTGCTATAGACCTTTATTAGTACTGTGGCCATAAATAGCTAAACAAACAAAGCAATTTGTATGTTAAATGGAGACAAAGCGACGGTCTTGACTGTAGCAGAATTTCATCACGAAATAAGCAAAACTTTGTATTACCTGTAACACGCTTTCTGTCGACCTCTTGGTTCTCAATTTCATCACCAACATATATTTCCTTCTTAGCAATATTCAATAAACTGGTTAATCGCCCATTTACTTTAGGACTATACCCCAGTACAGAAAACACCCCACTCTGCAAGCAAATAGCATCACCTCATGCCATGTCATTCTCTATAGTACTAGTATCAGAAATCCCATACAAAATAACGAGAAGTAGGCCAAAAATTAAGCCAACAATTACGGTGCCTTGACAATACTGCAAATGTACATCACAGAATGATTCGATATGCAGATTGTCTGGAAAGAAATAGTTGATACTTTCTCTTAAGCAACGAAATCCAAGTGGGATAGTAATCAAGCAACATCCAGTTACGATACAATTATTTCATGTTTTGCTAAGTGTGAAATTGCAGGGATTGTTCCCCGTCGTTTGTGATTGTCTACAATCGTCTGCAGTCGTCTATAGGTGTCTGCAATCGTCTGCAATCAACTCTTGTTGCATGCTTCCTTTCAATTTTGAGTCATGCGTGGTAATGATCAACATTATGCACTTGGAAACAATGATTTTGTTGTACTAAGGTTCAGAACAATTGTGAACAGTAAACATTGTCAAAGTTGAGTATGTATGAAGGGAAAAGCCTAGTGCAATTCTTTCCGTAACAGTTTGAGAAGGTTGGATCAAACAACCATACAGTATTTTCAAATAGCTGGAATAGAAAATGTAAGTATTATTATGAATAACGTACGTTTCTTTGATATATGTTATATTTACATTAAAAGGTCTTTTTCAACAATTTTAAGGAGGATAAATAGTGTCCCCAAAATTAGTATGATTGCGAAATATGTATGACACTAATAAAGCTGCAAAAAGTGAGCTATACTAATAATATAAAAAATACAAAGAAACTTGCTTTTAGCTCAAATTTCTGTTTCCTTTTAGTGGCAGCATGTTTATACCAGATGCTACAATCCAAGTGACTTTAATTGCAGAAAGTGGCTGCCTGTAGAAAGCTACAAAATTCTGTCACTTACACCAAGAGCAATTCTTCAGCTTAAGCGTTAGACATTAAATTCTGATATTAGATTACACAATGCAACTCAATTTTTTTTACGATAATAAAATTCATTAGAAAGATGCTAAAACTTTTATTCTTTAAATATTTATCTAATATGTAGCAACCGTATGAACAGTAGTACCAGGGCCTATTTTAGAGTGGTCTTGGCCACGGCTTGTGGTCTTTTAAATCTTGAGTGTGGTCTTGGAAATTTAAAAGTGGTCAACTTTCCCATTTTTGCATGCTTCTTATTTAGCAGGCGTCTTTCTGTGCTTTCCTCTGTATAAGTTCTATGCAAATTTCGAGAGCAGTACAACATGTACTTCAATGCAGCATCAAGCAACAATAGGCTCCGCATGAAATTTTGGGTTGTTTGAAGGATGTGATCTCCAAAAAGGCTCAAGCAAGGTGTGGTCAAGCTTTATCGTAGCATGGGCCTGGTCTTGAAAAATTTGCATAAAATAGACCATGGTTCCAATCGTGCTACAGTGGCAGCCAACTTAAAGAGCATTATTAGGTGTCATCATTAGGTGTTATAGTATTTACATTTGTACTCGTGCTACCTGCTTAAGAACAGCATTTATTCCACGATACCTGTTGCAAACTTCTAGTACCCTTCGTCAATTCATCAGTTTTTTTATAACTAAAGGCAAGTAACAAGTAACACCTGATCATTGCCATAATCGTCGGGAATCGTAGCTTAATTATGCATTTCATAAAGAGAGCCACGACGAAAATCATACTAGATGAGGTCAAAAGAACTGCCAGGCTACAAGTTCTCATCTTTCTCTTCCCAAATCGACATGGATCACCCGTATGCATGCCCTGTACTTTTGTATCCAGCTTACTCTGTACATGTTATTGTTTCTTAATGTCGGTCTAAAAAAGCATCTCCAATGGAAATTATTCCTGTTAAAGTTCTAAAAGAAAATTCTGATTTACTTTACCATACTTGAGAAATACTTACAACTCATGTATCATCGAGAGCTACTTTCGCAACGAACTAAAATCTGGGGGTGTTTCCTTACTCTTTAGAAAATATTATGCTTTCAAAAAGACGAATTTCAGGGCGATTGCAGTTCTTTCCTCAGTTTTTAAGATTTTCGAGCTACTCATGTATGAGCATATAATTCCCTTTGTTGAGTATTTTCTGTCTCCTCTACTATGTAGATTTTTGAAAGGCTACAGTACGCAACATGCATTTCTAAAACTTTTAGAAATCTGTAAGGCAACAATCGATAAACGCAGGTTTTACTAGTGCACTTCTAATGGTTCTCTCCAAAGGCTTTAACAGCCTAAACTTTGAGTTATTCTTAGCAAAACTGCATGTATATGGCCTTGGTAGAAGTGCCCTCGCGTTTACTCACAGCTACCTTTCAAACAGAAGACAAAGAGGCAAAATAAATGGTTCACATAGTACGTAGAGAGAAACTAATTTAGGTGTATCACAAGGGTCGGTGCTTGGTCCTTTGTTATTTAGCATTTATATTACCGACATAGTCTACCTGATGAACGGAACCGAAATATGTAATTGTGAAGATGACACTACCGATTCTGATACCGATGTCAATACCGATCTTGCAATCGTGAGGTAAAAATATGATAACAAAACTAGAGCAAAATGCAAACTATTTAGCAACATGGTTCCTAGAAAATCATATGAAATTAAATGAGGGTAAATGTCACCTTATTACTTTTGGGACTAGCAAGAAAAGGTAAATATGCATGTTGGAGAAGTGCAGATAGAAGAAAGTGATGATGAAATGTTGGTGAGCCTCACTCTTGATAAGAAATTAAGTTTTAAAAAACACGTCCAAACAATCTGTAAAACCGCTAGTCAAAAGCTTCATGTGCTTGCACGTATTTCAATCTACATAGAACCCGAGAAGCTAAAATTGCTGGTGAAAACATTCGTAATGTCCCAGTTTAGCTATTGCTCGCTTAATTAGATGTCCCACGATAGAAATTTCAACAATAAAATAAATAGAATACACGAAAGGGCTCTAAGAATAGCATGAAAGGAATATGACTGAAGTATAATTCGTTAAACGTTCAACAAGGAATCTGCAGTTGCCCATGATAGAGATTTACGAAACAAGACATGAGCTGAATCCCAGCTTTATGAAGCGAATTATTGAAGAAAAGGTATTGCCCTACCATCTAAGGTGCTCCGATAAACTACAACTATCAAAAGCAAAACAGCTGGCTTTGGAGTGGATACAGTTAGATTCATTGGGGGTGGGGCGGGGGGAGTATGGGATACACTACCACCAGAATTGAAAATGTCAGACTTCCTCAAAATTTTCAAAAAGCTTAAAAAACCCACAAATGTGATGCCTGCAACTGCAGATTATGAAAAAGTTTTTTCTCTCAATTTAGGTTTTCTATTGTAGAGGTTATTTTGTACTTAATTCTATTTCATTTTAATTATATCTAGGGCGGTGGAGAAGTCTAAAAGTCAAATTCCGTCAAAATATGGTAAAAACATCTTAATTGTATGGAAAAAGTCAGACATAATAGATAGTAGAATAGGGTCATTCCATGCCAAGTGGTCCAGGGGTTCCGCATGCACCATCTCAGATCTTCATGAAACTCTGTGAATTTATTTATATATGCAAGTTAAAAGCATCCTGAAAATTTCAGCTTCATATCTCATGTCACCCAAAGATATCGTTTTTCAAAGTTTTCAACTTACCCTCTGACGTGAATTCTCAGTAGAGGAAACATAATTTTTCTAAACTCTGAGGTCCATTATTTATTGATGGAATTGCAATAGCTTCTTCAAACTTAATTCTCAATTACATTCATTCTCGATTTCACCTCCGTTTCCCCCAATTCCTTGGGGCTTGGAGGGTGCCTCTGAGAGGACTTTAGTTCTGGCGCGAGCATTTAGGATCGGATGCCCTTCCTGACGTCACCAATGGCCTGGGTTGGGCCTGAATTTTCCGACTGTCATAGCTGTAACCGTCATTGCTATCTGTCGTTGCTGTCTGTCATTGAATTTTCCGACAGACCTCAGATTTTCCGGCTCTTGCGTTCTCTCCAAAGTTTCGGCTAATATTTCAAGTTCATTTGAGCCATAAGTTCAGTTTTCGCGAATGAATCACAGTTTTTCCGATTGTGTCAATCGGAAAAATTAAAACTAGTTGCCAAAACTGAGGCTGTGACTCAAATGAGACTGACATATTTGCTGGAAAATGCAGCTCAACTGTTTTAATTTTTAATACGTTATTAAAAATTTGAGTATTCGTTGCTGTTTCATTCTCAAATTATAATGAACTTGTTACAGACCCATGGATACTGACTGTAATAGGCATTGCCCAACTAACTGGATGAGGCTGTGTGCAGATATGCTATAAACTACCATTTTTAATCACTTCAGAATTGCTTCTACTAAATCTAAAATCTAGGACGCTACAAATACGTGGCGTATAGACAGTGGCTTGGCCACGGGGAGGTGTGGGGGGGGCGAATACTCGGGATTTCTTTAAACTCGATAAGAAAATAATTGAGGGAGGGTAGTAACAAATATTCAGAGAAGAGAAGGTCATGGCCAAAAATTTTCACTTATTCCTCCCCACGTTCAAAGCCCTGGCCACACCTTTCGCGTACAGAGATCACTATTTTGCTGTGTGATGGTAAATTTACATCTCGAAGTAACTCCAGGCGGGAAAATAGAAAGTAAGACGCTAGCATTTCAACTTTTGAACTCACTTGCCACTGCAAAAGTAATATAGAAAGATAATCCGGCATATACTATGTCTTGTATTTGGAACTCTGATTTAAGATTGTCTTGTTTATAGCGTTGGTGTACATGCATAAAACAGTAAAAGAAGAATTCGACGTAGAATTTCCTTTTTCAATCCAAATCTTCAAAATTCGATACAACCTGTTTCTCCTTCTTAGCATGAAGCTTAATGATGAAAGCAAGAACATTTTAGTTTGCAAAAGAGCGTTTACCGAAGTTTTAGAGATCACTATCTCAAAATTTTTTACTGGGGGCAAGCCCCATACCCCCATTGCTCAAGGTCATCTTGCTAGTGAACGTTTTTATAAAATTTGAAAATGAATGTCAATAGTAAATAATAGGAAATTTAGGCCTTCATGCAAAGTGATAATTGACTTTAATCAGTTGGAACTTTTGAGTTCCTGATGGAGAGGATGATCGCCTACCCAATAGCAGAAGATCTTTCATATTTTCAATTTAATATTCGTCATTTTTCGTAAATGAAAGATTCCTTTAACTATTTTAAAAGTATGTATAGCGTATAGCCAACTAAAGAAAACAAAATTTACTAAGAGTCTAATACAAACGAAATAAAAGAGGGACTGAACTTCAAAGGAATCGTATTGTATGTATTCAGCTCCTCAAATGGGCCTTGAGGTGATTTTTGATGATTGGAATGAATTCCAAGATTTGATACTCGAGCAATAGAAACTGTTCTTATAATATTCCTGATTGAAAGTCTCCGCAATGCCTCGCTTTATAGAAAGACTACAGACTTTTTATTTTATATTTATTCAACAAGTTTTCCAGGCAGATCCTACTCATCATCTTGTAGGCGAAAGTTGACTAGTCGCATCGTGTTAAGTGTTCTCCATCACCATTATCTAGCTATTGCAAAGTAGGCTACGCCCAGCCAAAGCATGAGAAGAAGAAAGTTAAAGCTTGACATTTGTAGATATCTGGTTGGTGATGAATTAAATTAATGACTGATGAATTGACTGAAGAAAAAAATTCTCAGTCTCTCTACTTGGAGGGAGGCTTGCTTCTGTAACTCCCTCCTGAAAGATTTCAAATGTCGAATATTCATATACACTTTGCTCTGACTGCTAATGTTCTGCTTAGATGAAAAAGGCCTAACAGTACTAATTAAAGGCCTAGCAGTACTAATTACCCTTAATTTTAATTAATTTTTCGAAACTCTTCCCAATTATAACCCAAGTGCCAGAAAACTTAAAAATTTTAGCATTTCTAACAGTTTCCCCGAAATATCAAAAAGTGTTATTGAGTGCGTACAACAAATAGTGAAATTCGATGGTAATTCAATTCATCAATTGACTTAGTGGTTACTCCTCCGTACTTCCCATAACATGGTTGAGAATAGGACGACAAGAGAAGTAGAAAGCAGATGTGAAATTACGAAAGTTTTGCTGACTTTATGATGCTAAAAGGGAAAATGGATAGTACTTCCTTTGGCCAGAACTTAAATTTTCCAAGAAAATTTTGCCGCGAAAGATTCACCAAATGCAAAAGCCTATACAGAAAAGACCTCCTTGGGCATTTTGGTTGCGTAAACGCTGTTGACTTCTCAAGAGACGGTCAATGGCTTGTTTCTGGTTCGTTGTTTGCTTATTTCACAAAATAGTTACAGTAAAGTCTATTTATTTGTTGTATGGCAGGCATGCCCATTTACAAATTCTGTAGATCTGATTTCTGCCTATATTTCAGGAATGTTTTGACAACTTACTAAGTATAGCAATTTCAAATTAGTTCTGTTCCTTTTTTATCCGAAGCCATAAAACATGACGGCTAGAATTTCCACTTATGAAAGTCTAGGCTAGAATTAAAGAAGGAAAAAAGTTTAAAAGATTGTACTACTCCAGTGGTATTGACAAGTAGTTTACGGAATTATTTTGTTTTATTCTGGAGTATATATTTCCTCAACAGATATTTATCATTTCTTTATTAATTATAGCTAATTTCATTTTTACAGTTAGTGATTTGTTTATTCTCATTCATTTCGTACACCATTTGGTTTCTTTATTACCAATTATAGATTTGCTTGAATGCACTGTAATAGGCTTGGCTTTTTTCTTACAACCATAAGGGCTTGCATGTAACTCACTTAGTTCTGAATGTTGAAGATATATGTAGGGCTGTATCAGGCATGAAGCTAGCTTGCAAAGGATAGGAGGGCAACCAGGCCAGATGGGTGTGACAGCCACACCCAATTGTAAAGAGGATAAGGATCTGCCTATTGGATGCACAAGGAAAAAAAGGAGTTTGGAAGCTCCATTTCCATAAAGGGAGCAACGGGTGTCTGTGGGCATGCCCCCAGAAAAATGTTCAAAATAGTATTCCCTACAAAACTGAGGAATGCCCCTTTGGAAACATCATTTAATTGACATCTGAAAGCTTCAGTCTGTGTTCTTTGACATAAAAAGACAATAAGATATCAGATAATCCTAATTCAAAGTTATGGGTCGGCAAGAGTGGGCAAAATCACTGAGCTGGGGGCACTGCCCTCATGCTAGCTCCTGGCTTTGTGGCTGGGCTGTATATATCCATCAGTAGATTATTTGCAGTAGCTAACTCCTTGCCCCATCCCCATAACTCTCCAGTGTTTCCTTAAGGTCTTTGCTGTGCAGACAGATACAGACTTTTACATAAGAATATAGTCCTTGAAAATCTTGAGGCTTGAATCTACTGAAATGTAGGAATAGTGTAAGAATAATACAAGACTCAATCCCAATCAAGACATAGTTTTTTTTATTTGAATATTTTTAATTACATTGAATTTTATAATCTTTTTGCCAAATTTATTGACCAGTTTTGTTTTAGTGTGAACCAGAAAAGTTTCACAGATTTGAGTGTTTTCCAGTCATTCTCCTGCAAATTTGCACTTTGCAAGAGTTTGAGAATAATTTTAGACTCAAAATAAAAAATATTGAGAATTGTGATAAAGCTAGGCAAGCTTGTACAAAAATTGTGTAACATGCACTGTGCTGCAAGCTGAAGAAGTGGCTTGAACTGACAACCTTTTGCACAGCAGGTGAGTTTTTTGGGGACTTATTAGTCTATCTACTGATTGCTTATACTTTTAGCCATATTTTGTCTCACATTTGCATATAAAATTCATTTTCTAGGTGGTGATGATCGGAGAGTTTTATTGTGGAATGTAAACAAAGTTACTCGTAAAGGACACACAGCAACACATCAAATGAAAACAGAGCACTTATCCAATATATTCTGCACAATTTTTGACAATGAAACTAAGCACATTTTCTCAGCAGGTATTGATATTAAACTGTGTTTGTTGCAATAATTTATGACTTGCCTTCTAGCAGTATGATACAGTATGAGAGACCAAACTGGCCCTGACTTTGATGACAAAATTATTTTTCATACTCTCACAAACAGACTTAAAGTTTACTCACATAGAAGCTGCCTCCATATATAATATGCACCCTAACTTTATAGCATCTAAAATCAGAAAATTATTTTTGAGGCTTTTTCTTTCACCAAGCTCTGCAACATTTGAACTGATGTTACAACTCTGCTGGATAGGTCCTATCAAATTAAAGAACAGTGTATGAATAAAAGGTGTTCCCAAATTCATTGATGTTAAGTCTGTCTACAAATGTAAAGTTTAAAGTCATTCTTGAGCTCTACTATTTCTTTAAAATCAAATGCTAACATTATATTGTTGCACTGCAGCTCAATTTCCATTTTAGGGTATGTGCAGGTCCTGGAACTCCTTAAAAAGTGATGGAATTTGAAATGTCATTCAAGAGCACTTGAAACTCCTTGAAATGAGAAGTTTTCCTTGAGAATTATCAACGTCCTTGAAATTTGTGAATGTTTAATGTTTACTTACTCACGGCAATAAACAACACAAAAAATAATGTAAAGAAGTACCCAAAGGAAAGTTTGAAGAAAATTGTACAAGAAAGCTTGTAATTTGCCAAGAAAAGTCTTGTTTATGGTATTTTGGGCTGTGTGTCCATGCACACGCTGCCAATATTTGTTTAGGGCTACTTTGTATTTAAGTCCTTGAATAGTCCTTGAAAACTCCTTGAATTTGCATGTCAAAATCCTACACAATCCCTGCTTTTTGCATAGCCAATTACTCTACTTCAAGTTTAAGCCAAGCTGTACATCAAATGCTGGAAGATAATTTGATGGTAATGAAACTGTAGATTGGAAGTTGTCCAGTGTTTTTGCAAAATGTTGCTAAGTATTGACAAATGAATGAGCATGTGTGATAATAATTGTTTGTGTTTCAATTGTTCATGAACTTTTACAACCAACCTGTTACCACCATACGAATGTAGAGTAGAGAAAACAACCTAAAGCAAGTCAAATGTGCAAAACTCTTATTTACAAAAGGGGATGCAAATAGCCATATTAAAGTACACATTTGTTCTCATATTATTGTACTTAATCTCTTTTTCTCAGCACTTCTCTTCATTGTAGGCAATGATGAAGATGTTGTGAGGCATGACATAGAAAGGTAGATTTTTATCCCTTTTAATACTTTTCTTTTCTAAGATTCAGTAATTATTCTAAGGAGACAGAATATATTGGTTTGCCTATTCATTTTCTACCATTAAAGGACTCAAAAAATATGCTTTTGTGGTTTTTGGTTAGTACTTGTGCATTTTTGTGCAAATCCAGAATGGATTCACTTGGCCAACAATTCCTTGCACATACTGAAGCTATGCATTTTTAGTAAAAACACAGAAAAATTTGATAGGAAGACATTGGAGTATGAAGCAAAAAAACAAACTAAGGTAGCCATATAATCCAAATGTGACCCTCATTGGAGAACTAGCTTAGAGCATAGCATTCAAGAGTGACAACAAGGACAGAAGTGGCTGGAATTTGACAAGATGTTTGTTCACCATTTTCTTTTTTGCAAAGCTAGCCCTATACCCATGATGGCCCTAGCTTTTCAAGTTAATGTGTTGAGTAGGGTTGTGTTTTGATGCCTTGGGTAAGGTGATGCTTGTAGGAGGGTCATCCTTTCCTCTCTGTAAGAGCTCACTAGAAACAGGGCAATTTTTACGACTAGAGCATCAAAAGTGGTTTATCCAGCCCTTCTTTAGGCAATAAGCACTTTAAGTTTCCACCCTACTCTGATACAGTTTTTTGGAAGAATATATGCAATGAAACAAGGAAGCCAAGAACGTGTGATGATAAAAGCTCAGTCCATGCCTGGATACACTTGTGATAACACATGTGCATGTCCACACACATACAAAATCCCCAGTAAGAGTGAGAAATAACCTGTGCCAACATCACTGTCAACCATGTAATCACACATGCTAAATTGGATCTTCATTTTTGCAACTGCAACACTAATAACTGACACATTTTGCTTCATAGCTCTGCTTTATCCTGTTTTATCCTATGTGAGACATTTGAATTGCTTCAATAGAAAGAATTTTGGATGCAAAGTCTTTGATTGCACATGCAACTCCAAATAATTAGGACCAATCATTCATGTCAACAAGGATGCATAGGCAAATTGATGCTCTTGCATCAAGTTATTCTGAGCATATATTGAAAGTTGTTTATTTGCAACAGTACACTCAACTGATGGATGAGGTGGCATAGTGGTTAGAGCGCATGCCTCCTGTGTGGAAGGTCTATGGTTTGAGTTTGATTCAATGCCTCTAACTGAATGCTCACTCAGTGTTCACCCAGCAGCAAATTGATACCTGGTGGCAACACTGGGGAGATAGAGGTGGTGAGGAAAGGAACTGGCTACCGTACCTCACATGCTAATGGCTCAGGATAAGTATCCTCTCTAACAGGCACTCCCCCATGTACGAAAGTATATGGGATAACCTTTACTTTACTCTCAACTGAGTTTTTGATTATTTATGTCAATATCCTTCAGGAGTCATTCTATAGGCAACTTCACAAATTTCTTGAATTGAATAATCACTTAGAAGACTTACTGAAATGGAATCTAAGATACAGATACATCATAGCAATACAATACTAATGCATTTTATTCCAAAACAGAGCAGAAGCAGTTGGACATTACACTCATGTAGAGGCTGTTTACTGTGTTGCATTACCAAATGATGGATCTAATGTCTTTGCAAGTGCAGGAGAATGTGGTGCTGTATTTTTGTGGGATGTACGAACTCCTGAAGGTAGACTCCAAGAATTTCATACTAGTGCTTTCCCTGATTTTTGTAACTAGGAATTTTTAAAGGGCAGGGGCCACTTCCACTCAAGGGGTTCACTGAGAATGTTTTAGAGAAGATATTGATTGGAATACTATTTTTCAGACTCAGAAATGGAAGAGAAGCAGTAAAAGTTTTGCAGATTTTTCTACTTTCAGATGTGACTAGTCTTGTTGCAATTCCTATGTAGTGAAAGGGGAGGCAAGAATGACCATTGTGAAAATCACTCCACTTAAGAAGTGGTATAAAATGCTCTGATAACAATTCAATATAGTGTAACTTAGGCCTATAAGTCACTTGGAGGGAAGGGTTAAGTTCTTTTTGCCTTTGCTGAAATACAACATTGAATATACAGCACATTTGAAGTTAATCTCACATAGTCTGTACGATAGCATTTCCATTTTGTAGATGTGCCTATAAAGAATAATGCTTTGCAGATTTAATAATTTTGGCTTTTTATTGTGTTTAGAGGAGCAAGTGTGTTTGGCAATGTCAGCTGGGAGTTTTCATGGTGTTGCATTCAATCCATATGAGACTCAGCTTATTGTAACAGCAAATCATTTTGATGGTGTTGTTCTTTACGATATGCGTAAACCAGAAGTGTATGTTTCTTCCACTTTGTTTTTACTCTAACTTTTAGAATTTTTTAATGTAGTACTAGCTTTAGATAGTAATATGGCTCTCGCAAATGTGCATGCCAGAGTCAAGTTTAAAGTTATTTTGATTTCACTTCAATGCCAAACGATTTTAAGGCTTGGCCAAACTTGGAAATATTGTCATATGACATTGTTGCACAAACGTAAACAATTTTCTTGTTTCTGTGACACAAAGTGTGGACCGCCGTCTTGTTATGGGAAACTTTGAATGACGAAGGAGAGAAAACGAAGAGGTCTTGCAACGTTGAGCAATAGTTATGGAAAAAAGCGAATGGGTTTGTCTGATTTTGTGTGAAAGTACGTGCCATAGGTGACACACAATTCTGCTTTAATATGCTTGAAGGTAAAGGTGAACGCTCCTCGGCTTCTTTGTGAAATGTCTAACTGTCTCGTTTCGTCGCTGTGCTACCATGCAAGCCTATAATAACCACTGTGTATAAAACTGCACGTGGAATTTATCATCATTGAATTCAATTGTCTGAAAACATTATGTCAAACTAGGAAACATTGTCATACAACCATAGGGCTACTCTGTGTTTATTTAACTCATAGTTAAAGCACAGACCTTATCTACCATGGAGATTGTTGTTGCATACTTTTGAGATGCTAGCTTTATTGCTTCCCACTAAAAAGTAGTTAATTCGCACTGGCTATAGACTGACAAATGTACCAGTAGTAGGTAACCATTGGAGGTGGCGCAGCTTGACCAAAGCCTATTTGGGTGACTCCCTTTGAACAACATAGATTGAAGTTTAATATGGCTTCAGGCCCATTCGCTATATGGGGACAGAACATCGAAAGAACTCCCAGAAATACTAAAAAGCTCTGCCTTTAAATTTTCATTTAAAAAATTATTAGAAAAACCATTGAAAATTTATTTAAATGTAAGTTATCCAGAAGCAGATACTTTGAAATTTACGTCTGTTGTTGATCAAAAAAATTGTTGCACTACAGGGAGTGTTCTCCTTACGTTATTTCTCGAACTAGTAGGAGAATTTCTCCTTAAAAATTCCAATATATGCAATTTTGAAAATTTTATTGTTGAAAACATATTCTTGTGGATATAATTTGTTGTAATTTGGAGTTTTAAAATTATGATGAAAGTGAATTGCAAAGTGTTAGCGAATTGGTAGGTGTAGAGTAAGTGCTGCCATCCAATTTCAGCTTTGATTTGGTCATGATTAAGTGAAGACACACATTTTAATGCATTTAGGATTGCAGGGCAAATTTCTGCCTGCCGTTTTATAACATGCAAAATGATTTTGGTATTGCATATTTATGCCTGTACCACTTTAAACATTTGAAATGAAATGAAATTTTAACAGCCCTCTGAACTCAGGTGGGCATTCGGCAATGCCGACCAAAATGCCGGCGAAGCTCGCTCTCTCGTAGGCAACTTCGTGCAGGCCTCGTTTCACAATTAAGCTGGCATGCAGTGGCGGTTTTGGGGATCGCGGGGCCCGGGGACGAAATCTTCTGTGGGACCCTTATTTGGAGTATTTACGTATTTTCCTGTGATTTATTGTCAAATTTTCTCAGACGCGGGGTACCTTATGGGTTATCAGAAGCGCGGGGCCTTGGGCCATGATCCCCTGCCCCCTAAAACCGCCACTGCTGGCATGAACAATATTAAGCGAGTTGCGGATACAAATGATTAAGTCTCCGAAATTTTAACGACTTTCGACCGACTGTGGTCGGCACTTGCGTGCTGTCTCTTTCTTCTTTGAATTCAGAGGGCTGTTTTAAGTTGTCCTCGTAGCATGTGCTTAGCACATACAGACCGAGATAATTATACGTTTCAAAAAGAAGTTAGTCCCATTACGACCCTTAATGTCGATCTTATATTTGCCTCTCCAGCCCGTTGATTAAGTATGGGGTAACTGGTCAACGTGAGAGTGCTATGTTTGCAAAGTTCAATCAACTCGGAACACAGGTATTATCTCTAATGCGGAGATCAGGTCCGGTGTTGTATGATTTGGAAAACAGTGGTGCCCCAATGCGGTTCAGCCATCCGGAATACAAAAACATTTGCACGTTGAAAAGTCCTTGCTTTGTTGGAGATACGGATGAGGTACTCGTAGAATTTTTGTTGCATGTGCTCTCTCATTACTCAGGTTGCTCTGTTATTGCAGACTGATGTGCCGACGGAGTTTTACTTGGGAGTGTGGCAAAAGAATTTAACTGATAGGCTACTAAATTTCGTATAAAAGAGTTCATCAGTGATGACGTCATAAAAGTATGTCTTTAGAATTGTCATATTTTGACAACACGGAGTTAAAGCGCACCTCAAAATAGGCACGTGTTAACAGTTTTAGATGAATATTGCCAAAATGGACTGAAATAAACCAATTTGAAGACAGAAAACTTGCCATACACTTACTTAGACTTAGACTTAGATCCTCCTGTCCAGTGTTGGACAACGGGCAACAAACATTCTCCAATTGTTTCGGTCAGCGGCAGCTGTTTCCATATCTTGCCAAGTAATTCCGCCAAGTTGCAAATCTTTCTGAAAGTTACTTCTCCATGTTGCCTTTGGTCTGCCTCTTTTCTCTTGTCATTAATTGGTGTCCACGTTGGTGCAGTTTTTGCATGTCGTTCTGCTGGTCGTCTTAGTATTGCCATACAATCTTCTGTATTTTTTTCGTGGGTCCAAGCGTTTAGAACCAGCCTCAAAATACAGTGATTTGATAGTGATTTGATAAGAACTATGTCAGCTTTCAATTGCGTATATCTCGGTCATTATTTTTGAGATCGAGCTGAAACTTGTTAGTAGCAGCTAGTTCTAAGTGTTTTTTCATAATTTAAAGCCAAAATTAAAATATTCTAAAAATATTATTTTCGTGACGTCACACTAATGAACTCTATTACCTATAATCCAAAGCTTGCAGTTTCCGACAGGCCAAGGAATTACCGACAGTTTCTTCAAAAAGTTGGGGTGTGACAAACCCACAACCCCTATTTCGGCACTCCACTAATTTCATGACACATTGTTAGTGCCAACTTTATTTGCCTTTAATTAAGATGATTCGCCATTCTTCTATCATGTTTTACTAAATCAACATTTTGCCACAAATTCAACGTTCATGAGCCAAATTTTGGTGCTGTAGTGTAGATCATGTTTGACTTGTTTCATTGCAGTATGTCGCAGCGGGTTCTGATGATTTCAATATCTATTTGTGGCGAAATGAAGGAAAAGATTTTGCAGGTTTAAACATTACATCTTATAGTTTTAGGTTGTCAAGTTCAGTTTCATCTAATTTTCATTTATAAGACCATTTCCAGAAATTACGATTTTCTAAGTAAGCATTAAAGATCATGTTTTAAACATTTTGTCAAGAGTTGAATTATTTCGTTGCTTTTAAGAATTTCCAAAACTTTGTCGCGAAAGGCTGAAGGGCCACCCTCCCAATAATGAAATGAACAAATGAAAATGAAGGCAATTGGAAGAGCATCAAGATTATTTGTTTTTCACTACCGTTGTAGTATATAGGCCCTGAAATTATCAAGACGTGTGCTAGATTTGTACAATATGCAGTTGTAAAATCCGCTTGAGATATTCTTTCAAATACCATATTACATGAAATATGTGCTATATAGTAATTAAACGGTCATTAATTAACGTAGTTTTGTCAAAACAGCTTATTTGCGACATTTATTAACGTAATTCAACGAACAAACGTATTTTATTTGACATTAATTAACGTCACATGGCCTATGTGACGTTATTTATTGCAATTTTTTCCCCTTATTTTGGCCAGAAAAATGTTCTAGAAACTATTCTACATTTCATGCAACCTATGATTTGAGCCAATTCGCCGAAAAATCTGAGGTAGCGATGAGTAAAAGGAAAATCCGGGGTAAATTTGACTAATGGGATCAGAAACTATGTACCTCAGCAATTGTTGTGAGAGAAAACATTTAGGTAAAAATATGTATGGTTCCAGTTGCGGAGGTTGTAGATACTCTTCAAAGTGTATAATAATTAGCGTCACAAAAATTTACACTGTTCGCAGATTAATGTAGCATTAACTAACGTAATCGAACCCCAAATGACGTTGATTACTATTGTATGCCATACATTTCATGCAATACAGTATACAAGAAAATTCATTCAACTCTTCCAGATTTTTGAAACTACCAAATCTAATGTCATCTGTGAATAGGGAAGATCTTACGGAACTTTGAAATGCAAAACCATAATACAAAAGTAAATAATTAAATATATTTTTCTAAGAAGGGGTTCTCTAGTAGCTAAAAGAATCGAAACCCCCCCCCCCATTTAGAACTCAAATTATGAAAAATAAATATTACTTTTAAATAATAAGAATACAAGGATATAAAGATAATATAGTGATAATAATGATAATGAAAAAGGAAAGAAAAAGAGACAAGGGAATCTTTAAAGGACAGATAGGTAATACTGAGGGGACTGGAATATCGATTGAAATGAGTTCTTAGTATCTCTAACGCAAATAGAATAGTTCTCTATTAGAAATTCCCTCAGTTTTGCTTTAAGTAAGTTAACATTAGTATACAGTTAAAATTATAACTGTATCACTGAAGTTGGTAAACAACTCAGATCTTATAAAGGAGTATTAATTAAACTTGTTTATATCCTTTCAACAGGTGGAACCAATGAGGACCCACTCATAGTTCTCAAGGGACATCGATCAATCGTTAACCAGATACGATACAACCGCTTTTCTCATACAATTGCAAGCTCTGGGGTGGAAAAAGTTATCAAGGTTTGTTCCTTAAGCAATGTAGACATCTCTGTCAAGTGAAAAGTACTAAATATAGACTGGCAGTGTGACATTTGTGCTAGCAAGCTTTAGAATTCTTAGGCTGACAGCTGATTTGGCTATAAATTGAAGAAATTAAACGTCATTATATCTTTGGAGCTACGATCTGGCCTAGGCTGTGCGACATCCGTTGGACTCCGTATTTGGTCCAGTAGTTTTATTAAATTTGTTTCTGTTGTATCATTCATGTATCTGAAAGATATCTAAAGCTACTAAATATTGTCCCTTGTTATTAGTGGTATCTAAGTAATACCAGCATTATCAAAAATTTATTTTCGAGATTGAAAAGCATGACTGCATCTTTCTCAGTACTCTTTTTTATAGGAAGGCTTAATTTTTTGCCAATCCTTACTATTCTTAAAACTTTTCAATTTGAGCCAAAGATTTATTTCTAATTTTTTGAGCGATAAAAGTTGTAAATTCATCTTGAAATCTAACCCTTCTTTGATGTGCTAGTTCATCGTAGGAGCACAAAATGAACAGAACATAGCTATAGCTTGGTATCTACAGTACAAAACTTGATTTAGAAAGCTCGAATTGTTAAAAGAATCTTAGTCTTTATAAACCTAAATCCTTGCATCACTATTCTTATATGAAAATAGTGTGCATGGCAAATGGTTTTTTTGCACTTTTATTATGCAGAGAGTCAGCTTTGCGTTTGTACTGTGAAGGGTACTCCATCGGTGTTTTGTACCTACTTCTGGCACAGTTTTGTATCCGTTAGTAAATGTTTACAGTGCTATGCGTCTAAAGATCTTGAATTGCTTATACCATGGTTTGGGATCTTGTTTTGTGTGAAATGAAAAATTGACCTGATGCTTTATAAATAAACCCCATTTTCAATAAAAAAACACTGTATTTTGTTCTTTTCGATAATTCCATTCACAGCTTTGGAGCCAGTTTAGAATGGAAGGATGTCATGGATACATAACAGAGGAGGAAAATATTGCAAAAAGAGAATTCTACTCACACGAACAGTACATGCAGCTTATTGTAGATAGTGGAGTACCGTTGAGTCACGATTATGGATTACGCTCTGTTGATGAGGACCCAAGAATGCTTGCCTTTTTTGATTCATTAATCCAACGTGTGAATTCTGGCTGGCTGTCGGATGATTCGTCCGATGAAGAAACACCTATGGAGGAGTTCTTGCTGCTACTTGTCAATCAAATTAGCGAGGATGGCGATGATTTAATACAGAATTCCCCAAATGTGCTAGATTCGCTACGAATCTTTCGATCAAATCGCAGATTGTTGACTGAGGAAGCTGAAAATGCAGAAGAACAGGACATGCGAGCGGTTTTGAATAGGAGGCTAAGGCATTTATTTTCAAACGAAACTTGGACAGCACGTGATGCCATGCCTTCAGAATCTGGAGCAGAGGATGTCTCTGGGACACAATCAAGAGGACAAAATTTACAAGGAAGGAGTGCTACTACTGAGAATTATAGCCCTAGTACAAGTTTACAGAACTCCCAAGAGCAAAACTCAACACCAGCAGATGCTACTGCTATTTTGGATTCCACAGAAGTCAAGAGGTCATATCCTGAGTCTTCTGGTAGTAAAAGAAAAGTCGACGAGGAGGATTTTCAAGCTCATGCTGAGGAATCTAGCAGTTGTCCAGTGAAAATAAACACTGACCGTTCACTTCAAATTGGCAAAGACTCATGTCCAGTAGATAGTAGTGATGAAGATCAGAACAGACCTTGTACGTCTGAAGCGACTCCACCACACATAGCATCCTATCATGATAAGAGAGATAATTGTCTGCAATCTGGAATAATAGAGTCAAAAAGACTTCGTTATTCGAACGAAACATGCTCTAAACTTAATAATTATGATAAAAGCTCCTTACAAAATCAACTATCAACGCATCTTTGTGAGAAAACAAAATATGTTGACATGTATAGTGATGCTGCACAGCATGTTAATAACTTGACAAATACGAATGATGATGTTATAGATTATGATAGATCAATGGACTGCAGTATGCCTTGTGTAGAAGCTCGCATTGATAGTGAAAGCTGCCTTAGCTGCAGCTGTCATAAAATGGACAAGGTTTGTGCAGAAGATGAGCATCAGCCAATGGATATCAAGAGGAAAAGGTTTGATGAAGCATGTTCCTTTGACAATGGAAATATTACGGGTGAAAGTTGTCGTAATGTACCGAACTTAAGCAAGACGTTGCAGACCCCTATTTCCACGTGTTCAGTTATAGCAAATACAAGTGCAAATTTAGGCGTGACACTTTCGAACTCTTGCACATCTTCAGCGGCTTCCCCGAGAGACAATGAGCCATCTAATGATAGTGATACGAGAATGAGAAAAAGGCACGGATACAAGAAGCGTAGTTACAGGAGGTCTAGCGATTCCTAGTCTAAGGATGATTGTTTAATGATCATACCCTTATTAATATCAAGAAACATTTGCCATTGCAATTCGCTATTTTGAATTCCGATTGTAAATCGAAATTTGGTTGAGTAGGTGGGTGTTCGAAATAACAGACAGACCAGATGATATAGGCCAAGGGAAGTGAAACCGTGAATGTTGTAAATAGCGCAGTCGAGGTAGTGGATCTCAACTGTAAATTGAATAAAATTTATCGCGATCTTTAGCTCCTTCACTATATTATCATACCTTGACGGTGAAGCATTGTTAGTATGCGTGAAGAGCGTTTTCCCTGGTGCAGGTAATTTCCCTGACAAGAACTTATGTCCAAAAACACAACTGAGGTACGATTTTTGCCTATAAGTTGGTGTTGACCTAAAACATAGAACGAACTGTGCCTTCGGGCATAATATTCCTAAAGGCCCAGGCATGTTCTGCTACAAAATTTTGTGTAACGCCCGGTTCAACGGATTCTGTGTTTTCAAATCTGAGTGGAAAACTGTACGAAATTGAAGTTCATAACAGTGAACTACTGCGATTTGTAAATTCATTTTGTAGAGTTATGAAGACAATACCTTATCCAAAAACTTAGTGTTTAGGTGCTAGCATTGTTTGGGAGTTGTACTTCAACATCATTTCCATTCCAAGGATTTTATTGATCCGTTTATTGGATTAAAAATTTAGCTTCATTTCGTAATCACGATGGCTGAATTGTCAATGGTTTTAAACATTTGGCAGTATACAGTAATTATAGTATAATTGCACATTCAATACATTTGATTAAATTCCATGTATATTTAGCGTCCTTTTCATTTGCCTTGACCCATGTCAACATCTGCTTTACCTTATCTCTTGTCATTGTGCTCGATTTGTTTTTCTCTTCTTTTGTTTTGAAATGCTGGCAGCACGTGCAAGACTTAGCCAACACTGAGAAGAAAGTCACAATTTATTTGCATGTGCTAGCCAGGGTCCGATAAAGATGCGGACGCCGCGTACACCGTGGATACCGCCCGCAGGTAGTTCGCGCCAGCCAAGATTGTTTTCTTATGTCATTTTCATTTCCCTGGGACCACAGGCATAAAAAAATTTTGCCGGACACTGATGCTGGCCTGTCTACAATATATAGTCCCTCACTGGCAGATTGTTTATAAGTAAAGTAAAGGTAGTCCCGTATACTTTCGTACGTAGGGGAGTGCCTGTTAGAGAGGGCACTTATGCTGAGCCATCGGCATGTGAGGTAGGGTGGCCAGTTCCTTTACTCGCCACCTTTATCTCCCTAGTGTTCCCACTGGGTACCCATTTGCTGTTGGGTGAACAGTGAGCGAGCGTTGAGTCAAGGCATCGAGTCGGGCTCGAGCCATAGACCTTCCGCATGCGAGGCATGCGCTCTAACCACTACCCAACCTCGTTCATAGATTGTTTATACAGTATGTTAATATTTGAACTATCCATTCCTGTAGGGAGCTCGATAACTGTAAACAACAAGAACCTAGTGCTGCCCTTGTACTGCAAATGGCTACTTTTTGGCTGAGAGATGAGGGGCCCTAATGAGGCTCGTGGGGTCAGAAAAAAATCGAAAAATTTATAAGCGGGGGGTGGACATTTATTAGGCACCTGAAAGTACGTTTTACCAGCTCAAATTGCGTGCCAATTATGTTAGAAAAAATTTTGGGTAGAAGTTGTCGCGATCTGAAATTAGTTTAAGGGTCTACAAAAGGTTTTAAGGGTGTTTCTTTTTACTAAAGCGCAAGCTGTACCGGTAGTTTCAGACAGGTGCCAGTATGGGGGCTACAGTATTGCCTCACTCTCCCTGGCTTTCGAAGCTGTCAACAAATTTGTGAAAATATCGGCTTTTCTGAGCACATTTAGAATTAGTGCTTTCTTCAAATTGGTTCCGACAACCATGTTTCTTGCAAGTACACCGGAGAGGGGGGCAGAGGGGAGCAAGCACCCCTCCTGCCTTTCACTTCGGGGGGAGCAAAAGTTCCCTTTTTGAAATGCAATAGACTCCTTTTTAGACATTGATATGATACAAAGGAGATTAAATAAGCTATGTAAACAAGAAACCTATGATTGAAAGAGAGATATTTGTATAATTCTGCAAAATATAGGCCATGCTAAAGAATGCAACGAAAATGTCTGAAAGAGCTAGGCGGTTTTCCAAAGAGGAGCCCATACAAGTTGGTGCCATTTTGCTCCTGTTAGCCTCCCTTGTCCCACTATCGTTCCGGCGTGCCTGCTTCTTTGTAGCAATACGATGAATTCGATATTAGTTGATATATGTATCACAGAACCAGATTATGTTAACTCATTCTCATTAGAAAATTTTGTAAACACGGAAACCTGAAGCGATAAGGAAATATATATGTATATATATTTACATGCATGCGTACTCATAAGCTTAAAACCCGTGAGATATTTGCAACAATAAATCGGTATTAATAAAAAGCTTCAAACCTTGAAATAGTTGGACTTTCATCTTCCTCTGTAAAATCAGTAACACAGTACCGATGAAGACAAAAGTCAAAATATATTATTATCTTACTCTGTGGCTTTGGCCTGGATGTTGCTTAATATTTCGTCAATTCCAGCCTTAAATGTTTCTTAAATTTAAAGACTTCCAATGACAATAGCAACCCAGATTAGGCAATTGTGAGGTAAGAAGAAGGGTACTCTGATTTTGTGAGGCATATAATGGATGTTCATTCTAGTGTATTTCTAGTTTGATCAAAAACTTATTTGCAAAAGCAGTTGTTGCAAGTTATTATTTGAAATTCAGTCTGTCTATGTTTCTTAAATGTTTACCTCATTTCAGCCTCATGTTTCTTAATAATAATAATAATCAAACGACTAACATTAGCGAAGTGCTACAGTTATAAAGTACATAAAACTTCACCTTCCCTTGCCCTAGGTTATGGGATATAACTCGGCAAGAGGTGGTATTCAATGGAAAATTAGCAAAATAGAGCCTGGATAATAATGTAAGAATATTTTACAGGTTGACTTGTTCAGCAATGTGAATTTGCTGCTATCAAGCAAGGGCCTGTTTACCTAAAAGAACTAACATCAAATTATGTAGAAATTAACAAATTTAAACAGTATTAAGTTCAAAGGAAAAGTTAGATGCTAGAATTCAAAGTTAAAATCATTGCAGGCAGTCTTAAATTTAACTATTGAAGACTCGGTCTTCATATTGTTGTGACGTTTGTTGAAGATTTTAGCACGCAAAAATCGGAACGTTTTTCTACATGCTCCAGATTTTACTTTTGTAAGCAATAAGCTATGGTCATTTCCGCGATTGCCTTTGCAGTGATCCAAACGTTTAAAGTATTCAAATCAGTTGGCGAACTTTCATTTAAACATTTAAAAACTTCAATTGCACACATTTTATTTCTGATGTGGTTTTATTGATGGTAGTTTGACACTACCTCTTTTACCATTTATAATCTTTAAGCATCGCATTTGAATTTTTTCAAATTGATGTTTCTTATTTGGTGACATATCAATAAAAATGTTGTTGCAATAAAGTAGAAGAGTCATTATCATAACTTTGTATGCTTTGTCCGCTGGTGAGGAGTCAAGTCTTGCCTTATGTGGGGCAAAAGCTTAACTCTTGAGTTTACCTTTTTTAGAACATTCTCAATGCGTTCTTTGTATGAGAGACTTTTATCTATTATAACCCCTAAATAACTATAGAACGTTAACACTGAGATTTTCATTCCATGTAGCTTGACTTCAAATCCGCTTACACCTGAAATTTTTTTGTGTCCCATAAAGGGCGTATTTATTATAGAAATATATCCTATAAAAAACCATGCATTTCATTGCATGCGTCTATAGTACAATGGAATAGTCAAGAGAAAAAGAAGTGTGATATCGAATACTTTAACGGAGCAGTGTAAACTTTAAATCCTATCTGAAAATCGCACCAGCGTGAAAGTCAGAGTTATGATCTTGTGGATTTTCCCAGACTTAATGCTTTCGTGTCGTATGCTATGAAGTTTTTAACTCAAGACATCTTTTCGTTGCAACAGGAGCAAGACTGCATTTCTCGAACATAGTATATTACTCTCAAGTGCCAAATAAATGGAGGGTCCTAATAGACAGGGGGGTTGGAAAAAATTCCGAAATTTAATAAACGGGGGGGGGGGCTGGAATTTTAGAAAAGAATTTAAATGATTATGCAAGGATGGAAAGAACAAAAACAGGTTGCTATAAAGCATAAAGCTAAAATATGTGCAGCAGTACGCTATTTTGAAATGAAAATCGGGCCTAAATTGTACTTACAAAGAAAGGAAATGAAATGAGGGGTTTTTAAAAAGAGTAAATATCCTTAGAATTAATAAACGGGGGGTCCTAATAAGGTCCGGGGGGTTGGACAAAATTCGAAAAATTAATAAGCGGAGGGGACATTTATTTGGCACCTAAGATTATGCAAAGTAGATACATGCATTTTTTAAAGAAGAACTTTAGTTTGGATGTTTCTTAATATTTCATCAAACCATACTCAGATCCACAAATTTCTTGTAAAGTCAGCTTGTTGAAGTCAACACTTGAAGTTCAGCCTGTCTTGTTTTTCAAATGTTTCTTAATTTTTGCCTTATTAGAGCCTTAGGGTTCCTATAATCGTATTTCTAATAAAAGAAAACTTCTGCATTGTTTGTAGTGCATATTGACTTCCAGTGCTTTTTCGCTATAGTCTTTGGCCCCGTTTACAGTATATCGGATAGCTATCATCGCACCGCGATTTTGCTATCTAATAGGGGGTACCATTTACACCATGCCAAAGCTATCCGGTAGGAGACGCTCCGTAATTTAGAGGGAAAGTCACTTCTCTCTGTAGGTGATATGAAAATCATGCCGTATTGTTGTAACGCTATCCGGTATAGTATAAACGATCGCCCTATCCTACAGAAATCATTCCATGACGCAACGCGACGATAGAAGCCGGTATAGTGTAAATGGGGCTTTTTTACATCAAAGACACTTTCCCCCATTTTGATAACTGTTTGTGGCCAGCACAACTCTTGTCACCCTACCCAACTTCACTTCAAGAGTTCTTGATCGTCTTTTGCATTTCAGCCATTATTATCATAGCAATGGAAGAAATCTATCGGATGATCAGATCCAGTAGGCGTTCTGTTGATAACTAAAAACATCAAACTGCTAGCCACAGAGTAGAGTATTCCTTTAGTAATTCATTTTCCAGATTTCTTGTTCTCTGATAGCCTCCTTAAATGTGCATCCAAGTTTCTGTTTATTCTCCTTAATCTGAGCATGATATCTTCCATGTCCAATTTCCAAAACAACAATTCCGCCTGCCTCTTTCTTTCCTGTTCATCATATTTTGCCGACACTGGCTTTTCGTACTCGCTTTGATTACCGTGCTTAATAGTGACCGTGTATAAATTTTTAACGTTCTTCCACTGCTTTTCTTGCCCGGCTTTGTTTTGCCGCTCTTTTCTCGCTTTGTCGGCACGACCTTGCTGCTGTGTCGCTGAACCTCGTCTTTGTGTATTGCTGAGCTCGCCCTGTACATTCTCACTACTTTCATGTCTACCCTTTGAAGCAAGACTGTTCACGGTTATGATCTTGCGTTGAACTGTCTTGCCAGCCTCAGCAAAACTTTTGTGCTTAGAAAGTACCTCGGAGTCATTTGCTCTTGCTACGCAAGCACCTTCTTCCCCTTGTAGCATATGAAGAGAATCATTCATGTCTTTGGTTGCGTTTCGTTTGCTTTCATTTCCTTCAGCATCATCTTCGTCACTCTCGTTAGCACTTTCCTCTCCTTTCTGGCCTCTAGATTCATCTTCAGGCCTATTTGTACTCTCTTTGCAAATATTTTGTCCGTTTTCTCCGGCATTGAACTCAATTCCATCTTCAAGATTGTCATTACTTGCATATATCTCTTCCCGTTCGTCACTACCATCAAGCTTTCGTCTTTGTGTTACGTCAATAGTACCATTTTTCTTCCCATATTCATCAAGGCCAGCTGCATTCTCATCCTGAACAGCATTTTTGTCTATCGTGGTAACCTTGTTATTTCTTTTTTTGCTTCCAACGAATGGGATTATTGATTTCATGTAGCCCCAGCGACGTTTAGTGTCTTTGCTTGCGGACATTATTTCACCTATATGGATTAAATGCTACAGTAACTATAAAATTTTTTACCGGAACGTGAAACAATCCAAGAACAATGGCATGAAGCAACGATATGTATGTTGAGATCAAATCCTGATAACTGTGACTTTTTACCTTTCGACTTTCCTCAGATGATTCTGTTGTAATCCAATCTTAATTACCAGTTCCTACAGTGTGATCATTTGCGTTGTACAAAACGGAAAGTAACGCGGTTTGCGTCAAAAAATTTTGCCTTGACCTAAAATGTAACCAGTAAAGTGCATATTGTTGACGGAATGAAGCTCTCAGCCGTAAAAATTACACATATTTTTCCGCCGCTCAACTTAATTCAAGTGGCACAGTTAAGGTGTTGTGAAGAAATTGATTGCAGAAGTGCGCGGTGCCAATTACTACATCTATTTTAGTTGCACCTGCCTCAGGTTGATTCAGTCGTTCAATCCACCGCAGTGAAAAGATTGCTATGAAAGCGGTTTGATTCCTGGTGGTTTCTCAGTATTGAAGAAAGCAAGTGCGTTTTCAGCCACTTTCAAAAACATTCGTATTTTCTGCATTTGCTCAGATGATCACCTGCATTCAGAAGTGCATAAAAACATTGGATCATTCTGCATGATGCCAGTTAACCAACCAGCGGTCTACCTGTTAATATTTCATCTTATTGCTGCGTTCACAGTGCTTTGAATTCTAACTTATTTAACTGCCCAGTTAATGGCCTTCAACGATGATGCAGCGTGTTGTTGTTGTTGTTGTTGTTGTTTACTTTATTTTGAGTAGGCTGTTTTACCTAGCTTAATCAGCTAATTTAGGCCTACTATGCATGCCGCATCCAGGCATGGGACCCCTAGTTTAACGTCCCTTCCGAAGGACGGCGGAGTGAGCTGTTCTGGTCGTTCATCTGGAGGTCGCCCATCCAGTTTCTAACCGTACGCAGCCGTGCTTGACTTCTACTAAGCTAATGGAGCTGGCTGGGCCGCTTGGCTACAACCCCGCTCATTGATTTATTGTCATTGAACTAAATACTGCTATTTTTCTCTGCATGTCCTAAACCAGTGCTTCTCAACCTTTTTGATCCACTTCACCCCTTTAAGAAATAATTCTCAGCTATTCACCCCCACCACGACAAATCGTCATATTGTAGAAAATTAAAACTAGGAGATAATGACATAGGGTGTATACTATAAAAAAGCACAAATACTGTATTTTAACAAATGGATGTTATTTTTGTCTGTAATAAGTTATTACTAAAAGCAAATAACAAAATTATCAATTCGAGCCTTGGGCTTGATGTCGATCAACAAGAGATTTTATACTCGGTACTAGCTTTGTTAATTTTAGCTGTAGGTCGCGATTTATAACGATCTGAAATGACAGCAAACCCGCATTATACAGTTGACAACAAACTATCTGCCCAATTACAACATCACCCCTTTGTGTATAATTCACCCCCAATTCCCCCTTTTTCAAAGTTTCACCCCTTAGTTTCTCGAATTCACCCCCAAGGGGTACATGTGCACCCCGGTTGAGAAGCACTGGTCTAAACTGTCGAAAGAGCCCCCCCTTGGAGCAAGCCCTATCCTAGAGCTGCAAATTGGTAATAAGCCGCAAGCATGTGTATTTTGCTATTCGAGACGTCATTATTGTTTTATGGAGTTGCGAAAAAATAGTCACAAAGTAACGAAATAACGTGCATCCTTGGAAACATCCTATTTCTTGCATTTGTAGCATCAAAGAATTAGTTTGTTGATAGAAAGCTTTGAACTGCAATATGACCAACTTCAAGGACAATTTGATAAGCCCCCCTGGAATAAATCCTTCCCTCAAATATGCCCCCCATGCAAAACTCCGAAAATAAATAATCCCCACTGAGGCTAATTCGACGATTTATTGTAACTCCTTCCAAAAGTAGAAAAGCAGTTGAAGTAACGTATTGATTGTTGTAGCAAACCGTCTCAAGGCCACGAGAAATCAGGCTTCCTTTACGTTATTATATACTGCCAGCATTGCAGCTTTTCATCTGTATATACATCCACATCTTACCTATTTCATTATAGATAAGAGTTATCTTTCCAGCTCTTCACCATCATGGGAGTTAGCGGGCTTTCTGTGGTGCCAGCCTTTTCAACGTACTGCAGTATCCGGATCAGGAATACCATGCGATTATTGAAAGATCCAGTTGTACCAATTGGGAAGGCTTTATGCTCTTATCACACCCTTTCCAAGTTACACTACCTAATCCACGAACTCTAGCTCACAAATCTTCTTTCATTCCTAGAACTTCTCAACTGTGGAACTCATTGCCACCCACTACGTTCCCTGAATCCTACAATTTTTCATCTTTTAAATCTAACATCAACAAACTTGATCTCATCTCCCTCTCTACTTAAACCTCCCCATTTTCTCAGTTTTTCCTTTGTCGGGACTTGGTTATAAGCCCTACGGCCTTTCCCCGACGTAACTTACTAAAAAAAATCCACCTTTTTGGAGAGTCTCTGCTTGATTCTTATACTTAACTCCTATATATATATGTAACCTATTTTCAGAGTCCAGAAAATTTTCAAGCTTTCTTTCGGCAGCCATTCTTTGAAAACCTTCCTCTCTACATGAAGTGAAAATGCTTCTTCCTGTATCGCTCTTCTACTTTCCCCTCACCAGATCATCTCATTTGCATGTACCACAGTTATTCTCAAGCAAGGCTTTACAAAATTACAAAGCCTTCCTCAAAACTGACATAAGCAAAAAGGACTTTTCTCTGGCTCTCAACCGGGGAGCTCTCAAACAAGTCAAATTTCTCTCAGCCCCTTGCTTGACCACAATTCCCCTGAGATTAATTTCTACCGTTGTTTCTTTCTTCTACGTTCCTTTTCCTTTAAGTTATTTTAAAATATTTATTAAGTGTAGCGTGATTTTTTCTTTGTACAGGCCACGGGGTAGTCATTGTCTTTTGCTCCCAATGGTATCGTCCTTGTATTGTTTGAATGTATGCATTGTAATTGTAACGTTTATATGCATAAAAAAATAAGTGGAGCTGCGACTTTTTCTGGACTCTGCTTTCATCATTTATCTACTTCAAGGGAACTTCGCGTACCAGCCATTGTTGTCTGCTCTCTTACTAGAGCATGGACTCAGCAACTGCTCTGCCTTTATTACTGTCTTTTTCCATCATCAAGAATATATACTATCTAGTAATATTTCGACAGTGTAGTTCAACAACGTTCATTATTACCCCTGAATTGTTTTCTCTTTAAAAATATCTAAAATCTATCTGACTTGCTCTTGTTTTTGAAAGTGTCAAGAATTTAGGAAGCATTAAAGAATCATCGGAGGCTGGATTTGGCAAAATGTTAAGAAACGTCCAGTCTGAAAGCAGAACCTTTATTTTGCAAGAAAAAACGTACCTTTGTCCATGACTTGTTGAGTAGTTGATCATTTACTGTATTTAGGCGTGGTCGAAATTTAATTAGTTGCACTATAGGCGAGAAGAAGCGTATGTCATATGATGCGGAGAGCACCTGTTTGACACGATACATTTTACAGTCCAGGGAAGCTTTTATAACGAATCTGGATGTATGCGTGGAAAGCAAACTTTAAAAAACTTTGTAGAAATTGAGCAACTTTCTGGTAATTGTTTTTGTAAAGGAGCAACTTTTCCAAAAATCTTGGCATCTTTTGGCAACTTTAGAGATATTTTTAGGAACTTTCGAGGCAATTTTGAGCAACTTGTAGACAGAGCTACTTAGTATTCTTATAAGCTCTATTCCTATGAAACAGAGAGCACTCAGGGGCTAAAGGCTGGTTTCCATATAATCATAAGCATGTTTATAAAAGGAAAGATGCCTGCGATGCATCGCCGATCTATCGTAGATAAGTGTTTCCATATAGAGGGAAATCGGTAACCAAGTGGCCTGTAACCAAGGAAAGATATTTTAAGAACTCTGCGTGTGCAAACATTACGTAAACGTATTTTTATTGAAGTTATCTGATCTGATATTGGATGATTCATGTCACATGGAATACAAAACAATAGGTCATCGCCGATCCATCGCCGATCCATCGCCGATCCATCGCAGATGAGTGTTTCCATAGAATTCAAAGCCATTGATGATGCCAGGAAAGCATTGTAACGATCGGGAAAGTAGAACATAGTTCTACTTTCCAGATGCTGTTACGATGTCCCCGATGCATCGCAGATATCGGAACAAGAGTGTTTCCATTAAAAAATATCTGCCTGCGAACCATCGCCGATGCATCGGCGATGCATCGCAGGCACCTTCCGATTATATCGAAACATGCTTACGATTATATGGAAGCCAGCCCTAAGGTGTCTCATAACACCCAATGCTTAAAGGGGCGCATAAAGTAAACTAGTAGTAATTTTCCGTAGTGAATTTCTAGACCTCGAGAGTTTCTGCTCGTGTCGCTCGCAGGGGGGCACGTCTTTCTCTTTTGCCCCGGGGCCTCTGGGTGCTCTTGGCGGCCCTGGGCAATTGTTCTAATCTTGTTGAAACCACTTTCAACCGCTTTCTTCACGGCCACTCATTCAAACTTTCCCGGCATTCAAAACACGCATGCGTGGTTCGCTTCTTCCTTTTGCAAACTATTGAGCTGACGAAGGAACAGAAGTTGAAAGTATGTATCAAGCTATGATTGTTTTCGATTTGCCACCAAATGATCCGTACATAACAAGTATCGTTTAATTTTGATTTCATTTCTACTCAATAACTTTTATTTTTTCCTTCTTTTCATAATTTCCACTTCCAAGGCAACCAATTCAGCTAGGCCAGCGCCAATATGCACGTGCAAAATGTCAGTGAATCAGCTTTTGTATCACACCCCAGATTTCAAGTGCGATAAGGTTCAACCAAGCTGTCTTGAAATATAGCTATTAGTCCACGAGCCCTAGTTGATCATTCGTTCTTTTGCTATTATTTATCCAATGCTGTTTGATACTTGTGGCGCAAGGGGTCAGTGGAAAGGATTAACAGTGCACACCTTGATCTTTGGCAAGATACACAACGTGCCCCAGTATGTCTCAGAATATGTAGGAAAAATTGGTCATTTGTTGGATGTTTTCTTCTGCAATAACGAAATCAGACTCGCGAGTTCTTGACATTTTGTTTTCAAATGAAAAAATTGTTTGTTTTTTATGAGAAACCTACTAAATGTGTCTTAATTTTTGGCCACATTTTAGTTCTAAAAGTTTCTTAACAGTTTCTTAATTTCGCGAATTAAAGTGATGTAAAAGCGTATGCAGAAGGTGAATGTAGTAAACTATTTGTTCAGTAACAAACAAAATGTGTCAGTACTAGTTAAATTCTAAAGCAATGTCATAGTTACATTGGTTAGGCAAAACTTTATGTTGAACCAGTTAAAAATTTCAATGAGCTATTTGTCTAAATGTTCTTAGCTCTATAGTACAAGGTTGCTAATAGAGTGGTTTCTTATAGAGAAAAATATGTATAAGACTGGCTTCTGTGATTGGATTTTTCATTTTCTAGTACTGAACTTCCAGCACAATGCCTGCAGGGAAGAGAAGAACTAAAATTCAGCAATCTGCAGTGGATGATCAAGTTGTAGCTAAGAAACCTAGAAGAGGTATGTATTAGTGTCTGATTGGCCAATAGCTTCAGTTTCAACTCAAATGTTTTTGACCATTAGAAATTATCACCATTGTTCCAATCTTGGCCATTCACACAATATTGTTGACCATTGAAACCTGAGTCTTTTATGTACATAGCTGGCAATTGCATCCTCATCAGCTGCTACTGGTACAAAATATACTGTACATACTGGCTCAGTCCAAATACTAGAAAGGCGAAAACAGAAGAAAACAAAAATAATTGAAATAGAATATCGAATTCTTTGCAATTTTGAGTCCTTTTGAATAGATGTATAGAAAAGTCAATTTATTCATTTCTCTTACAACAGTTTCTCACCCATCATATGAAGTTCAAGCACATGGAGTAGTTTTAACTGTTGGACAAGGAGATGTTGGACAACTTGGATTAGGTGAAGATATTACAGAGAGAAAAAGGCCTGCAATTGTCACAGATCTTGAAGGAAAAAATGTTGTGCAGATAGTCTCTGGTGGAATGCATACTGCAGCACTGTCAAGTGATGGTGAGGTATGTCATTAATGTTTTGTTTGAGGTTTCATAGTCACAATATTCTATGAGAGAGGGGGCAATTTATATTGTTTGTTTTGTCTGACATGTATCTGTTGTGTGTTATTGGAAACCATTTATTATTTATGTCTCAGGTTGGGACTGAAGAGAAATATTTGTCTGAGCAACGTTTTTTGTTTCCCTACCTTATGCACTATAGAATGGGTTCTTACAATCATGGAAAATCAGGGGGGAAACTTGAGATTTTAAGGGAAATCAGGGAGAATCAAGGAAAGTCAGAGAAAATTTTCTATTGTCTGGAAACATCTATATTTTCCTGAGAAAATCAAGAAGTTTTTATTTCTCTTGAATGTTTGTGTAACAACTGTACATGATACATGGCAGTATTGATAATTTAATTGAATAGCAGGGTGTAAAATGATGTTGATAAAAGTCTGTTGAAATAATCATATCTTGAACATACTTAGAAAATTTTACTGACTAAGTATCAAAAAGATTTTGTAGGTATAGAATTGTTTTGATACTTAGTCAGAGAAACAAACATAACATTTTAGACTTTAGAACAAATCAGGGGAAAATGTGTGTGTGTGTGTGTGTGTGTGTGTGTGTGTGTGTGTGTGTGTGTGTGTGTGTGTGTTTGTGTGTGTGTGTGTGTATATGTTCATCTTATTAGTCAGAGAAAACTGTAAAAAGTAAACAGCAACTCAGGAAACGTTTTCCTACAAAAGCTGTACAAACCCTGTAGAAACAATGGTTTCCAAACCAATATAGAACTGTTATAAATATGCTACCCAACCTTTGAGAGACAAAAAAAGGACATACCCACTCTTAAGTCTGCCTGAAAAGCCATTTACCCAACCTATTTCTCTTGAGCTCCATTCAGAGTTATAAATAAAGAGTGGTCCCTTAGAGGGAGCTACTGACTTTAACCCTTCCTTTGAAAAAAATACCTGTTTGTAGGAAAATTTAGCCTGTTTGGGAAACTTTCTGACAGCTGTATGTTTGCTGGACCCATGTTTGTTTGGTGTGTTGGATTGTATGCATATTGTGTGTTTTTTGTGCCATGGTACCAATTGATATGGGAAAGCAAGGGTATCAAGGAATATTCAGTAGATTAGTTCTATTATGGAAAGACCAAGGAATTTGAAAAAGGTGCACCAAATTTTGTATATTGTCAATTGTTTTGACTTTGGTTTGAAACTTGGGTAACTTGAGATTTTCTTTGAGTGACTGTAAGAATGTAGCAAAATTTGTCAATTTATTCTGTGAATCAGTGAATTTTGCACATAAAATCTACTGGCTGCCCTGTTGTCCATGTGTTCCTGTGCAACTGTGTTTTTGGACCATATTGTGTTTTAATTGTTTATAAACATGCATTGTATATGCTATATGTATATTGTGGATATGACATTTTTATTTCTTTTACTCTTAAGTGCCTAATTGCCGTCACCCTGCTTATTAATTTTTGAACATTTTTCTAATCCCCCTGCTCATATGAGAACCCCCAACTTACTAGTTTTTGCACAAAAATTTTTCAGAGTGTATTCCAAATAGATATTTTCAGCAAATCTTCTTGTCTGCTAGTAATGTTTTTGCACTGCTTACTTACATTCTCACAACCATAGATGCCTGCTTTATGAACATAGAGTGCTCCATAGCAGTACTATCATAGATTTCAAAGCATTTTGCTACCCCCCCCCCAGCTTATTAATTTCTTCCAGTGTTTCCAACCCCCTCCCCTGCCTATTCAGACCCCACCAGCAATTAGGCTCTTAAGAGTATACAAGAAAATTGAAACAAAATTTTTGCAATATAAGTTGGATAGTACAATGCCTAAGACTACTGTAAAATACTACCAAAGCAATGCAATGGGGAGCAAAATACTGTGACTACTGTATGACCTTAAGTGAAAAATATGGAAAAAGAGTAGGAAAAATTATAGGCTAAATTTACATACTTTAACTTCTCAAACATTTGATGTCTGAAAAGTTTCAAAACCAGAAGAAAGATATGCACATAACTAAATTTTAGTCAGATTACATACTAGACATCTAATATAAGGCAATTTTTGTGTATTCTTGTATTGTTGGAAGATTTTGCTATTGCTCTAGAAACAGTCCTTTCTTTTGGCAATCTTTTGTTGCTGTATTTTTCCTGTACAAATTATATCATTCTTAGTTTTCTTCTAGAGCTCATAGTTTTTTGTCCCAATTCCTTTGACAAGATTATTTCCAAGCTGCATTAATGTGTCATGCTCGAGTAGTTGGCATCTGATGTGATATTTTTGATAGATGTCCCAAAAGTATGAAGTGTCACATAGTCACTGTAAAGCAGCTCTTGTAGCTAAAATGGTATCCTTGTGGAACTTGTCTTGCAATCAGAATGCTTGTTGAAGCTTTTGTTTTCCTCAGTCTTTCTCCTACTTTTCATTGCTACCTTTTTATCACTTTGTACCATGCTGTTCCATCATCTTAGCTATACACTTGGGGTTGTAATGATGAAGGTGCACTTGGAAGAGCCACTTCAGCTGATGATGGAGACGAATATGTACCAGGACAGGTTCAGTTATCATTATCATCTAAGATTGTCCAAGTCTCAGCAGGAGATAGCCATTCTGCTGTGTTGCTTGAAGATGGCTCAGTTTATGCTTGGGGAACTTTCAGGGTATGTATTGACTTGATTTTACAAGTTGCTTTTGTCTAAGATCTAAAATACACGCATTTTGTTTATAAGAAACAAACTGTTTGCCTTCAGCCTGGATGTTTCTTAATTTTTTTGTTAAACCCAGCCTTAAATCTTTCTTAATTGTTTCTTAAATTTTGAAGACTACCAATAACAATAAAAACCAAGGCTAGGTAACTGTGATGCACGAAATCGGATGTTCACGTTTGTTGATGTATGTAAAGGAGGTTCTTTCTATTTTGTTTCTTGTTTGATCAAAAATTTATATGTAAAAGCAGCTGTTAAAGTTATCGTTTGAAGCTCAGCCTGCCCATGTTTCTTAACTTCTGCCTAATGTCAGCCTCGTATTTCTTATAGATATGTTTCTTATAAGAAAAGATAGTGTTGTTGTTGTTTACATTATTTTGCCTAGCTTAATCAGCTAATTTAGGCCTACTATGCATGCCGCATCCAGGCATGGGACCCCTAGTTTAACGTCCCTTCCGAAGGACGGCGGAGTGAGCTGTTTTGGTCGTTCATCTGGAGGTCGCCCATCCAGTTTCTAACCGTACACAGCCGTGCTTAACTTCAGCTAAGCTAATGGAGCTGGCTGGGCCGCTTGGCCACTCACCCCGCTAGATATAGTGTGGAAAAGGAGAAACAATGGAAGAATTAGATTATGAAGTTAATGCGATTTATCATTGGAATTTAGATTATATTGTGCTTGAAGTTGTAAATTCATCGGTATTTATATTGCTTATTCTTTATCGGAAAGTTGTGCTGGATTCGTTACATTGGATACCCCACTCGCCTCAAAAATCTGAGCTATTTGCTGATATTCTTGTCAGAAGTAATTGAAAAACTGTCCATGCTCAGAATTTGCTAAGATTAATGGTTAAAAAATGCAGTATATGCATCATCAGAATTCAGTCCGTGCCCGGAATAAATTGGTGCAAGAGCGGCAATTCGCACATAAACTCTTGCCTGTACGAGTCATGGCTCTTAAGTATTTGGAATTGCACGTGCGATCCAAGATTTATATATCCAAAATACAGAAATTCTTGTTGCTGAAGCATGTAGAATTCCTCATTTAAGCTAAAACAGGTTAAAGCAGAGTTATGAAAGCATAAAATTAATGTCAATAGTGTTGCCGTTGCGACAACGAAGTTTCTATTTGGTATTGCAGTTTCACGGTTGATAGTGCTGTTTGGCAAGAGCAATTTCTCACTAGTGCTGGGGATTTGCACGTATGTGGGCATGGACTGAGAAACCGTCGTTTTTATCTGAACTGAACTTTTCCAGAGAAGGAAGACCAGATATCGTGTAAGAACAATAAAGGCAGTCCTGCTCCTTATCATATCCACGATGGCTTTTGGCTTGAAGTCCGTAGGCTTTAGGGACAGTACAATTTGGAACAGCTTGCTGGTTTTGATGAAGATCAGTAAATCAGTAGTTTTCTTTAGCGCAAGCAGCAACAATTGACTGGGGAGGATGCAATTGCAAATTGTGGTCTTAATTGTAAATAGTATTGGTGTACTGTTTTTAAGGTTTCTTTAGCTTCTGCTTTTTGCTCAATTTTATTAAGAACACGAGTTATGACTTAACCCACTGTGAGCAGAAAATTTATCAATGCACGTTTTCTTATGAGAAAACCGTCATTTTGTTTGTGCCTCAATTTTCTAAACTTCTGTCGAAATTGAGCCTAAGATTTTCTTAAGTATTTCTTAACTTTTATTGAAATTAACTATCTAGAATTGTTTACACATTCGCTATTAATATTGTGCACTTGAATTTGAATTCCATCTGTAACATTTTGAATGCAATAAAATAACGACCAAATATCGATTATTGGCCAATAAAAACACTAAATGTCGGAAAGTGAGCCTCGTAATTTTCCTTAGATTTTCTTAAGATTTTGACCATTTGAGTCTCATTTTCTTATAAGCTTTTTTCTTATGAAAAAGTTTATTATTATTACCGTAGCTAAGATAGGAGTCTCTAGTATGTGAACATATTTCTAAATGGCCTTTGTTTAAGCAGCGAATTTTATTGGCCTGCGCCTTTCATTCTAGGATTCGAATGGTCCTATTGGTCTTACACCCAAAGGTCAAAGCAAAGAACCCATTAAAGTGTATCCTACAAGAGATAGCGAAGAAAGAGCAGTGAAGATCACGTCTGGAAATGATCATGTTGTCATACTCACTGAAGAAGGGAAGATCTTTACATTTGGAAGCGGGGAGCAAGGTCAACTTGGGCGAATCAAAGAATGTTTTACGCATCGGGGTGGAAGAAGAGGAATCGGTCTTCTTTTGGCTCCGCAGATTGTCCGGTTCAAGAAAAAGCATAAGTTCAAGGATATTTTTACTGGTAGCTTTCACACTTTTGCTGTCTCTGAAGGGGAAAATGATGTTTATGCCTGGGGACTAAATAACTGGGGCCAACTTGGAACTGGCGATACGTATAACCAGTTTGCCCCAACAGTTGTTGATTCAATAACTGAAATTCGAAAAGAACAGGGAAACGATATAAGTTTTGCTGGAGGCCAGCATCATTCCTTAATATTGGACAACAACGGTATCGTATATAGTGTTGGGAGAGCAGATTACGGCAGGCTTGGCCTCGGCCAGGAAGCAAAAGAAACTTGCGAGCCAACGAAAATTGAAGACCTTGCTGAACTGAAAGTCAAGCAGATTGCTTGCGGAGAAGCTTGCAGTTTTGCTGTGACGAGCGGAGGAGATTTGTATTCATGGGGTCTTGGAAGCAATCTACAGTTAGGGAACGGAAGTGAAGATGATGCACTTGTGCCAGTGCAAGTTCAAGCGAAAACTGTAGATCCGAGCAAGCATGAAGTGATATGTGTATCATCAGGTGGGCAGCATACAACAGTCTTAGTTAAGGAACGCAGCTCGTCTGTGAACGGCAGTGTGAATTAGGCTAGATTCCTTATCATACGCCACCATTGTCGTAAGCTTAGGTAGAAATGTATGCTGGGAACAGTCAGCCTTTGTTTTGCTGTTGCTTTGATATCAACATGTATGCACTAGACTTCGATTTGAGTCATCGTCTGCCTCGATCCAGTTGATGGAATGCACTTCAAATGATGTGCAGAGATTTTTGTGAAGACTTTAATTTGAATATGGGGACTAATCGACTGGAAATTAAAGTATTATTGTTAGGAAGTTTACTTCGCAGCTATGTTGATGCTTTAGGAGTGTTGGGCAACTAGACAGCATTGCAGGATAGGACAGAAAACATTAGAAGGCAGGGTCTGTTGGGGTGAAATGTGTAGCCTACTATTTTGCTTAATTTATGCTTCATTCTCTCTCCTACATGCCTAATTTATGCAATCTTGCAAAAAGAGGTTTTCTATAAAGGCAACAAAAGCAATACTTTGTTAAATCACGGCGCTTGAAGCTTAAAGTTAGCAAAATATCTAGTTTCTCATTTTACCCTTGGTTTCCCATTTTATCCCCAACAGACCCTAATTTTCTACTCTTTGAGCGAAGGAATAAAATTGGTACCCCTGCATCATATGCAACAATAGTTCCTCTAGAACTGTGGTAATTTAGCTCCATTTTAGTTGCAAATTTTTGTGACTCAGCAGTGATCTCATACTTTGCTTGAACTTGACAAACTATAGCTATGACAAACTCTCGTTTAGATATTGAATAGAACTCTTGACTATAAATCCTTGTTTTTTACAGAAGTGATGGCATGCCCTGTCTCGTAGAATTCTCATCAATTAGAACTATTTGGCACTCGCTGTGCTTAAAGAACCCTCAACTAATCATCACTTACTTTCTGTTTAACTGCGTCCTTTGATGATATAAGTACAACATATTAGCATATCATAGCCAACTTAATTTGAAGCACGAGGTGATCGCAGATTAGACTTGAAGAGGAGTTTTGTGATGTAGGATTTTACTTCCTGGGACTGCCGATTAACAACATATTGTTTGTTTTTTTAGTTTTTATACCCTTAGGCCCATGTGCAGAGTAACACAAACAATGTTTTGATTTAATATGCAACCTTTTTTCACACTTTTCCACACCGTCAGATAGACTTGCATTCTTCTATGTTTTCAGTTAATTTGATATAGCTTTACTTAAAGCATCGTGGCGGGGTTCTAACGTAAATATACACCTTCAATCCGTGCTTTAATTGTGGCATGGCAGCCTTGTCTTGCAAGAGCTAGCTAGCAAGAGTCTGGCACGGCATTGAATCAAACGCTGTTTCGTAGCCGTGCTGCAAACCACCTATACAACGTTGTAGCAACCACTGAGCACCTATGATATCAATAGTTGAGTTGTATCACCAGATTGATCGGTTATACTTGTAGAGCGAAATATAATAAAATAACTTATTTAGACCACATATTCAAGGCCGTGGCATCCACAGTAGTTTTCTCGCGTATTTTTTCTGAATATTACTACCACCTGTTATCTCTGTTTCTTAAGAACCCTTCTGTCACTATCCACTCTTATTTTATATCCTAAGAATATGAAGCTCAAAGGTGCTGAGATTTAAGAATAATTTAGGAATACTGCAAGGATCAAGCTTCATTAAGGCTCAGAATTTCGTGTACTCCAGTTATAGTACTGCGTGCAGATTGCATTATGGATGCGATTTTTATTGTCCTGTTCCCCACTTGCTTTGTTTATGATGAAGTAGAACATCAACAAAGATTTGAGTGATTTGAGGGTATACTTAATAGTAATTTAAGAATAACCCTAGGCTCATAATGGGAAAAAAATTAAGAATGTTGAGAATTTATTTAAGAATAAATTAGATATTATAAAGAAAAGATTGCACATCGAATTCCCCCAATCAATAATGTGTTTATGATGCGGCTTTGAACATACTTGGCAAATCAGCCGTGGATGCTTTCGCTAGTAAACACACAATATTGTGATTTCACTCTCCCATCGATAATGCTGATCCTTCACATGGCCTGCGGTGACCACAATCGGCTTGATTTTATCCATTTGCAAAATATCAGCAATATTGTGCATCATATGAAACCCTTTGCTGAATGATAATCTATTATCAGACGTCTTGTTACATGATTTTCATTCCATACAACACTTGACTAACTGCTATATCAATATTTCTTATTTTGTTGGTGTCAGCGTCTATAATTCTTGTAGTTGTAAACGCAGCTTTTGAAACACTTAAGCATTAGTTCCCAGTCCCCGCAGACTCAGAGTATAGTGCTGTAAAAGCCCGTATAAAAGAATCTCCCCCATTAAGGTCTAGGCTAAAATGGTTCTTATGCAAGAAATATGAATCAGTAATTGAAGGTACTGTTCTTATTAAGGTTCTTTAAGTCTGCTTTGATTCACTGAGTTCAGGGACAGCAAAAATAGATCCATGCATTTGAGAAGCTACTATAATGAAATAACAAAGTTCTAAGCATTAACTTTCAAGTCCTAGGGGATTTTTGCTATCAATCATTCCAATGGGCGTAGGAAAACGTCAAATTTTGGGTGGCTGTAAACGTTTTGTACAATGTTTGCCCGAATTTCCTATTGTTCCTTCAGAAAATTTGCCCGAGTGATACGGGTTTCTGTCCAGCTTTGGGGGGGGCTGCAGCCCCATGCCCCCGCCTACTACGCTTATGATCACTCATATCAGAAATCATTAAACAGCCTGTCTTTATGACATTGCACCTTACGAGTTCCGACCATTTTGATTGTAAGAACCTAGAAATTTTTCGGGTAACATGGCCTGTTATTTAGGCTACCAGAGTAAAGGAATTTAAGGCATAAGTTCTTTAACTTTGTGGTTCTTTTATGCGGGTTAACTGTTATCGCCAAATCAGATAAGTTCATTTCTACTCTGCATAAAGCGTTTTATATAACGTAAAGGTACAGTAGAATGCTACTGTGATGCCCAGCATTCATAAATTTCTTTGGAACTGTCCATTTGCTATTCTAGAAAATAGCATGCTCCCCGCATTTTCCCACAAGTATTGTAAAACGTCCGGAGTTGCGAAGTTTTTATTGCTTCACAAGTAGCCATCTTAGCGAATTTAACGATGTTTTAATAATTGTTTTAGTAAATTCAAGAAGAAACCACTTATCTCTAAGTAATTTGTTGTTAATAAAAGCTTGTGTGAATTATTCCGCTATCTGTTATTGACTTCGATATTAGTTGGTCCGCTAGGTATGAGGAAGATCTTTTAGTATTCCGATATCATTATCATTTAGATAGAAAAAAGTACGTTACTTTTGGTTGCGGAAGCTGTTGCACTCTCAAGTGCCAAATAAACGGGGGGTCCTAATAGACAGGGAGGTCGGAAAAATTCCGAAATTTAATAAACAGGGGGTCAAATTAAAAGGGATATTAGAATTTGAGAAAAGGCTTATACAAGGACGGAAAGAACAAAAACATGTTGTCATAGAGCATAAAACTAATATATATATGCAGCAGTACGCAATTTTGCCATGAAAATTGGGTGTAAATTAAATGAGGGGCTTGTAAAAATGTCAATTAATAAACGGGGGGCCTAGTAAGGTCTGGGGGGTTGGAAAAAGATCGAAAAATTAATAAGTGGGGGTGGACGTTTATTTGACACCTGAGAGTACATGTCCATTTTATAGGAAACATGTCCATAACAAAGCACGAAGCCAAATTTAGGCAAGAGTAATGAGCAATTAAGAAACACGTCAGGCTCAGCTATAAATGTTAGCTTGAAAAAAATGCTTTTTGCAAGAAAATTTATTGCCCAAACTGCCTCAAAGAATAGAAATAATATCAAGTAGATTCTTAACAAAGCCTGAAAACTCTATTTCTTGTATCAGAGTTGCCTAATCAGGGTTGCAGTTGTTGTTAGTGTCGATAATTTGGAAGCACTAACTAAACGTCTGAGGTTGGATTTGGCAAAATTTTAAGAAACACCCGGGTTGATGGCAGAAAATGTTTTCTTATAAATAAATATGTAGTGCGTGTTGTTCCGTGTTACCCAGCCGTCATATTCCAATCATGTTTCAAATGCCCATTTGAGTTAAACGATCTTTTTAGTTGGATAATGCACAAAAGCACTATCGTCTGAAACGCCAAGCCAGAGTTGTGGACGAGAGGGTGCGTGGAGCTCAGCGAATAGGTGAAAACCAGAGAGACCGTAATCCCATGTCTTCAGTAGATATAAGGAACCGTTTTTATTTGCGGAGGGGTTCGTGCTGAAGAGAAATGATTTCTTGTTGAAAAAATCATCTCACCCAACCCTGAGGTTGTATTAAAATGTATTTCAGATGCTTCACCAAGTAGGTTATTCCTTTGTACTAGGTAAAATGGGCAGTGCAGGAAAAAAGGAACAGTGGGTTCAATTCCTTCCTTACAGTTACATAGAGCGCTTTCACAGAGAAAATTGTAGTGGAATCTATGCTCATTTAGTTCTCTGAAGTTCAGAAAATTTCTTTCTCCCAACTAATTTCTCTTCTCTGCCAACCCCTCTATAAATTATGAAAGGTCCGTAATGGAAGTGAAAGACTATAGTATGACAGAAATCATTGGATATTAATAGTAGCACTTATCTTTTTCCCACGGAATTTTTTAAATGGAATCTTTAGAATCGTCATATAGCACTCATTCTCTGTATCACACGTTCTCAGTTTCTAATACGAAAGTATGTTGCAAATTCTAACATTTGTCAAACATGCGTGAAGGAAAAGTATCCTCGCTACCCCCATAGCCATCAACTTGCATTCACGCCAATGCACCAAGCATGTATGTTCACCCCCCCCCTCTCTCCCATTCTGTTTTTAGAGCACCGAAACTAAAACAGGATTATTTTGCTTTTACAATCTTTTTCTGTATAAAGTAAATTCGCAATGCTCTTGGTGAAGATGTCCTACTATTATAGAGGTCAAGGACGGACTGGCTTGATTTTTCGGTCCAGGCACAGTTTGAATAAACCCGCCCATGAAGTCCAGAAGCGCAAATCTGTGGGAAGAGATACTGAAAAAGTTTGCAAATTTCTGACAGCTTATAATGTCAGTTCTTACATATATGCATTGTAAAGTTCTACATTTTCAGAATTTAACACTTTCTCTACTCTATGCAGCCGGCAAGTCCGCAACTGATAGAGGTATCACAATACTTATCATAAACAGAAGAACGTTAGTTTTCACTATCATTCCATGTCATTTTAGCTCGTGATTAAGAAATTGGCGGATTGTAAGGAACCCATTAGCAGAAAAATCACCTAATATTCTTGAGTCCATCAGGGACCTACCTACCCTACAACAATAACAACAATTCACGTGGTTTCTGAGAGGCATATGATGCGATCACAACAGAAAATATTGCTCCGGTCCATTCCACAGCAACAATGACTGTGTGAAATCGAGGTCTATAGACTTGACCGATGTTATGAAGTGAAACTTTTAGTCGTATTGTCCATACATTTGACAATCTCCTTCAGTTTCTTCGCCCACATGTCCATTAGCATCGGTTCCAATTACTAATCTCTCATCCTGTGGAAATTAACTCAAAACCATGCTCATGTAATTGAAATATTTTTCTTTTGCGTTTAGCTCACATCCCACTCTGGGAGCATGGCATTTTGATGATTTTCACCATCACACCTTCCTCCATCGCCATGGTCATGCCACTAGGGCCCTATCTTAGTTTTTGCACCAAATAATACAAAATACACGTCTCTCCAAAACCTGGGGTGCTCTTTGGCGTCTCAGATGCTTGGGGGCCTCTTCTCTTTCATCTAGCTTCTGGTCCTCTCTTATAAACACATACATGCAAAAAATTGTAGTCGAGGCAGGTCTGGTCTGTGTAGGTGCATTGGGCTGGTGCGGACCTGCCATCAATGGAACAAAGCCTAATTACATATTTGTTTTTCAATGCCTAAAAACAAAGACAAAAATATAGAGTCTGTATTCTCATCTCAGACATCAGCTGCTGCTACTCTTCAATGTATATATGCAGGAGTTCCCCGAATGCATGCTAACTTGGTTCGCCCAGTGGTAATTTTAATAGTGTAAATGGCCCACTTACATATGAAAATTACCACGGGACGAACCAAGTTAGAATGTGTTCGGTAAAACGGTTTTGCTAAGAAGCAGGGGTTTATGAAAACTCAGGGATGGTTTGCAATATAAATGGGGGTTATGTACTATGGCAAGACAGGATTTAGCACAAGGCTGTAACCAGGCCTGTGTGCCAGGGGTGGCAAAATAGATTCTCTCAGAGGAACCATGTGGTACAAAGTCTAAGGGCTTATTTCATCTTTTATGCTATCAAAATCAAGTGTGCAGGAAAAGATTGAACTTTCTAGTATGTCACAAAAGCAAAGTGGAGCTCGAGCTAAATGTCAGGAGATCTCTCCTTAGTTTCAATGATGAGACAAAAAATATTGCAAAAAAGTCCCAGGGTGGCAAATAGCTGGGGTCCTGTTGCCCAGGGGTAGCATTTGTTACCCCATGCCAACCCATGGCTACGGGCGTGGTTTAGCATCCGCTATCATCTAAATCTTCGCACAACTGAATAAGGTATTTGTGAAATGTCTCTGTTGATCTCTCATATCAGATAACAAGAATCGACATAAGTAGCTGAGGTTGAGGCTAATCTGCCTCTACAACGCCAAGCAAAGAACAATAACTTGGATAAGACCACTAAGCTTCCTTTTTGTGCATAAATATACCGAGAATTCAAGACTCGCAAACAGGATTAACTGCTGCATTTCTCTAATGGCTACATAAATTTGTATACCAGAATACATTTTCCTGACACTAGTTTACTTTACGGAGTGGACTATTTATATATACACGTTGTTTTTATAGGAAACCTACCTCCAGGCCTAGTAAAAAAGTTTCTTAATTTTTGGCCAAAGTTTTGTTTTAAAAGTTTCTTTAAAGTTTCTTTATTTAGCGAACTAAATTGCTGTGAAATAGTACACAAAACATGAACGCAGCAAACCATTTGTCCTATAACAATCAAAATGGGCCAGTAAGAGTTAAATTCTAAAGCAATGTAATATTGTCATTTTTTTGGTACTACATAAAAGTTGAACCAAGCAACGATCTCAATTTGTTATTTGTCTAAAGTTTCTTGGCTTTACCCTTGTAATTCTAAAAGTTTCTTAAAGCTTAGGTTGTCTAGTACTAGGTTGCTTATAAAGTGGTTTCTTGTAGAAAAAACGTGTATTTAGTAAATAGTAATCGAGCTGCAATTTGTCAGTGCCACCAGGAACGTTTTGTCAGAACTTTGAAGAGGATCGAGGGAAATGTCCTCCAATACTGAGCTTCACAGGATTGTTTATAAGTTGCCCTTATATTCGAAACTGCTATCAAACCCAGCAGTCCTACTATTTGTGGAATACCCCCCACCCGAAGCATGCTTCGTTTAGGCTTAAAACAAAAAAGTATTCCTACTGCAAAATTCATGATTTAGTAAAGTAAATAGTAAGGGGGATCCACAACTAGACTTTGGGGGCTTACTTATCTTTTTCATGTGAAAAGTTTATTAACACTATTGTTTGCTATAGAAAGCATTGTCGTTTGGGAGACTATGTCCCCGACCCATCTTGACACTCCCCTATTAGTAATAAGTGCCGTAATTGCTGCTTTTAAGTCGTAGCCATTATTACCTCGAAGGTATTAGCAGGGAGCTACATATGTGCTTTTGAGAAAAATTTCTCCATGTTTATCACAAGTGTCATAGGTATATGATGTGGTGATGAAATTATATCCTGTGTGTCCCCCTGCTTTTTTCGTGTGCAGGTATCTCTGGGATGGCGGCTTTTGTCTGTTTATTACTTGCACCCTGTTTGTGCTTCAGACCTTATTTAATACCTACAACTTTTAGCTTTAAATTTGAAAATACATATTAACAGGTAAAAAGAAGAATAAAAAATTGTTGGTACATTTTTTTGCATAAGAATAAAGTAATAATATTAAGAGTAAATAAAAATAAAGTTTGCAAGAATATCAAGTTCCAGAATCACTGAAAATTAGGAATAATTTAAAGACTAATGCTTGGCTCAAGCTTCATCCAGACGCGAAGCTTCTTGTATGTATTAGAGCTATAGTACTGCTTTTATTAACTTTTGCACTGTCGATACAATACTAATTACTCTGTTCCACTATTGCTTAGCTTTATGAAGAAGTAAAACATCAACAAACATTTAAAGATATTCCTTCGATTTTCAAGCAAAGCTACACATATAGCACTTAAGAACAGTTTAAGAATAATGTTTAAGAATAATGTCTAAGAATAAGGGTTGGTTTCCATATAATCGTAAGGAGTCTTAAGGAGTCTTAAGCTATCTTCAGCAGTCGTAAAAAATAGGCATGTTCAACTTTTTCAACTGATGTTAAGACTGTTTACGACTGCTTATGACAGCTTAAGACTCCTTTAAGACTCCTTACGATTGTGTGGAAATCAGTCCTAATGTTAGGCTAAAGAGAAAAAATATACTGAAGCTCAGCGGAAAAGTAAGCATCCTTATAAAAGCAAGTGTATTCCATTTGAAAATGCTCTTCTGCCAAGAGGTCGTGCTTAGATCCTGTAGTTTCAAGAAATAGTTTATAAAATGTTTTCAATACGATCGATTAATCCTTTTTGGTGAATGTTGAAAGTAGTGTCATCATGTGAACGTTCAAAAGAGGGGGGGGGGGTACTATGAATGGTAAAAATCAGATGCTCTTTCAAAGCAGCAAATCAGCAAAGGCCTAAAGTGACACAAGCATTTGGAAGCTATGCTCTGCGGTCAGAGTGGGTCTTTCGTGGCAAACTATGCCACTTGGATGAATCTTAGTGGAGGTTTCTTGATGCGACATTTGATGAGTAATTCTCCCTGGATTTTGATGAAAAAAAGTTTCAAGAATCTAGGGACTTCTATCTATTTTTTGAAATTGGGAGTGAGGCATTGTGAGGATTAAACTTGATAATGACATATTGTAGGGGATATCCTTATGGATATTTCAAAAGCTTTCGATTGCATTCCACATGAGTTACTTATAGCCAAACTACATGCTTCTGGCTTGATGAAAATGCTCTTGTCCTTATATACTTCTACCTGAAAAGGCAGAAACAGGTGTGCCTCAGGGTTCTGTTTTGAGCCTCTTCCTATTCAACTTCTACATTTATGATCTATTTCTATTCATCAAACAAGCAACTCTATATAGCTATGCTAATGATAATAATGTGGCTTTTCTTTCCAAGACTTATCCAAATTTGATTGGAGGTGCAGGAGAAAGAAGCTGGAGGTAGCTTGACTTGGCTTAAACAAAATCAAATGATAGCTAATTCAAAAAAATCTCACGCAATCCTTTTAAAAAAGAATAAGAAAACACAAGTGGAGAAATCTTAAACATTCAAGGAGAACTATTAAGATAAGAAGAAACGATAAAGCTACTAGGAATCTACCTGAACTATTAGCTGAACTTTGAGCAGTATTTCTCTGAAATTTGTTGAAATGTTGTATCACAACATAATGTTTTAAAAAGACTGAAAAGATTTATTGCTTATAACAAAAAGAAGATCCTTTTTTAGAGCTTTATTGTGGCATTTCTCTTCAGCTAATTCATTGCACAAAATTGAAGATATTCAAGGAAATGTTTTTATATTTTTATGAAATGACCAACTCAGTTCATATGGTGATTCATTTCTGTAGTCAGAATGGTGTATTTTGCATGTTTCCCAGAAAAGATTCCTGTACGTTGAAATTTTTTGAAGATAGAAAAAAATTAAGCCCCTCTTTTATGCAAGAAATTGTTAAAGTAAACTTCCCAGCTACTTATTGACGAGAAATATACATTTTAGTTACTTTTTGGTTCAAATAGCCTCCGATCTTTGGGACCTCAAATATGGAATGGACTCCCAATTGATACGAAATCGGTAGAAAATCTGAATATTTTTTTAAATATGCTGAAAAAGAGGGAGGGCCCTCCCTTCAAATATAGATTATATAAGTATACACACCGTGATTAGTAAATTTTATTTTAGAGTTTTAATAAATATTTATACTTATCGTGCATTAAATTATTCTACTTCATCGATTTAGATTAGTTTAAATATATCTATATATTGTAAGCTAGATCAAACAAATCAATACAAAACAAGTTGAAATGCATTCATACATCTCCATACTCCCCCAATTGACTTTTCTAACTATATTGATGTAAATAGACAATTTTTGAAAGCGTCGTCCAGGAGAATAAACGAAAATATTTATAATACACGGGTTTTTCATAAGTAACCTCGCAAATTCATATGAAATATTGCCTTTAATGCAAGTACCTATATCTGCAAAAGCCATAGGTTGGCGCTAGGGACCAAAAGCTCATGTGCTGAAAAGCTTTGAAGAGCGTAAGTTCCGACGATTTAGAAAAGCTTGCCGAAGATAGATGGTTGTGACAGCCACGATAGATGGGTGTGACAGCCATACCTAATTTTAAATAAAATGCTTACTTTATACACAGGGAAAGGGAGGAGTTGGAGATCTTCAATCAGAAATGCTCTAATCACCACGATGTTTAAGTTGGTGCTAGAATACTTTTCAGATATACAAAATACACTGTACTGCTGTTGTTGCCCTGCAAACTGGCCATCTTTCAAGGTTGGGGAAGGGGTGAACCATCCTCTCATAACCATTAAGCTTTGTTCTTGTTTGCACGCATCATTAGACTAGCTGCCGACGAATAGCCAGGTAGTTTACTGTTAGAACACCCGTCTACTACAAAAAACGTCCTTGATTCGAGGTACAAAGGAGCGAAAGCTTAATTCTCGCTCACTGGCTACCCAGCCTCGTTTTGATAACTGGTGGCAGCACTGGAAACAAAGCAGCCTAGTACTAGACTCCCTGAAAATTAACAAACTCCCATAGCTTTTCAAAGAAGGAGCTTGGAAACTTTAGACAAATAACTAGGGTCTGTTTTAGAGTAGTCTTGAAAATCTTGAGTGCGATCTTGGAAATTTGGAAGTGTGATCAACTCCTTCGCTTTCACGTGCTTCGTATTTCGCAGACGGCTGTCTGTGCCTTGGTCTGTATATGCTCTATGTAAATTTTGAGAAGAGTACAGCATGTGCTTCAATGTGTTGTCAAACAAATGGAAGGATCCACGTAAATCTTTGGATTGCTTGTAGGACGTGGTCACAAGAAAAGCTCAAGTAAGATGTGATCAAGCTCCATCACAGCATAATGTGGTGTTGGAAAAATTTCTTGAAATAGGCCCTGCAAATAGTTAACTGGAGTGATGGCCCAGTGGTAGAGCGTATGCCTCACAACCAGTAGGTCGTGGGTTCGAGCCCCGGCCGAGTCATACCAAAGACTTTAAAAATAGTGCTCACTGCCTTCTCATCTGGCGCTCTACATATGAGAATGGAGTGGGAAAATTAAACTCGCGGAGCTACCAGTGGACCAGTCCTCCTCCGCTGTAGCTTTCACTGCATTCGCAGATGCGTGGTCTAGGACTATAGAAAGGGAGATAGGTGCCGCCCTATGCGCCATTGGGCGCGGGAAAGGACTTTGAAAATATAGTATATCCGACCCATATCTCTATGATCTGACCTGGTTTCACGTCAAGCTGCATCAACAAAGATGAGAACATGACATTGCTTTAAATTACTACTCCTACTGCCAAAATTTTTGTTGTAATACTATCAGTTTGCTATGTTCCCGTTTTTTTCACGTTTTTTACGTTTTGGGGGAGGGGGCGTTTAGACCAATTGACTAACTATCGTTACTAAAAAGGAAAAAAGGTCCCAGAAAATGCTGTTGCCAAATCTCTTCGAGCATGGCTGCCTTTCGACCAACTTTCTTGCAAATTTGAAAAAATTGGAGGAGGGGGTTGCGCGACGGCCACACTCCCAATCGGCACATCCCTGATTTGGTGTCCCTAGACATCTGACCACAACTTTAAAGCCAAGACAGGAAAATGTTTTTGCATCCTATTTCCCCCTATCGCCCACTGTGCGCTGTCATGCCGACAGGAAAGCTAACTCCACGCCGGAGATATTCGCGCCTAAGTGCATGGAATGCACCTTGGCAAGTAATGGATGTTGTTTCTATTTGCTTTCTAGTTTGATTACACATTTTCTTGTAAAAACAGTTCTTTCAAGCTATTGTTTCTTAAAAACAGTTTCTTAACTTTTGCCCACTTTCAGCCTCATTTTTCTTATAGACGTACTTCTTATAAAAGACTTGTACTCCTGAAAACAAACGTTTGCAAAAACAAACAAAGTAGTAGGTCTGCGAGCAAACTGCTGGTTTACCTACTATTAAAAACAATGGAGGTCAAGAGTGAATACGCTTGAGGAATGCTGGAAATCCAAAGTTTGAAATTGATCTCATGTTGCATTTCCAGAAATCCAACTGGATAAAAAGAGGCCCAGAAAGCAATATACTGTCTGTTACTCGCGAACCGTTAGCTATGCTGAAGGTGTTTTTGAACGCAAATTCTTGACTTTCATCAGCCAAAGGGGTTGTGTGACAGTAGAAAATTCGAGAATTTGTCGACGTACAAGCATAGATATCGGCCTGTTTCCCTACAATACCGTTATGGATTGGGATGTCTCATTAGTCACTAGCTACATACTTACGTCTAAAGGTTCACATACTTAAAGCGATTTGAAAGCCATGATTTCCAATTTAAGGAATTGAACAAACAGCATTAAAAGAAATTCTTAGATGATATTAGTCCGTTAGTCCGTTAAACTCCCAATACCGCATTGTTTTCTCAGCTCATTCAACGACGCATTCTTGGAATTCCGAAATTCTTAAGCTACAGTTTGAAGAAACTTTGCTTTGTCCCAGCATAACGCGTAGTGAAAACAAGCTTGGCTACATGACCTTCTTACAGTTAAGGTAAACAGGAACGATGGCCTATTGCTACTACACTTCCTGATACAAGACTGGAATCGGAGAAATTATAATGTTTTTCTATTGCTGTACTATGCCGGATTGGGGAATTCGACCCTCGACTTGTATGAATTCGTTATGATCCCGAAACGTCATGCCATTCGTGAGTCCAAACGATGCTTGATATTCACTTTGCTGTTGTTTTTCAAGCTATTTATCAGTGTTTCTGCTGAGACTTCTACTTGCAATGTTGAAATCGTTGCTTCGACCGTGGGGACATTCGCAGTTTGTGCTTTCATAACATTTGGCCTTGTTCTCTGCTTTCGAAAACGTTTGAGGAAAAGCACTATTTCACAAGGTAGTATCGCTTGTTTTTCTATTGGATTGCCAAATATTTCGTGATCATGTGCATGTTATTAAGCAAATACATATTAATTGCTCGTTTTTATTCACTACTGTTTTTAATTTGTAAACCGAACGCCCCATCAAGGTATTTGTTTATCAAACAATTACGACATGCAGTGTTTCCTGCAGTCGTAATTGTTGACTTTCGTAATTTTGGATAGCATGAGTAGTTTTATCCAGTGGTGGCGCCAGGGGAGGTCTAGGGGGCGATAGCCCCCCTCACTGGAAGATGCTAGCCCCCCCGGTAGGGAAGTAAAAACGAATTTTTCGGAGATTTTTTCTATTAACAGTACGCTGTTAACTGTATTTTAGCCCCCTCGTTTGGAAGAGTCGGTCCCCCGTCGGAGAATCCCGACGCCATCCCTGGTTCTGTCTACTGTCTGCAGATGGAATGTCCTGAATTTGATGCCATATTGCAATTGTTCACCTTTGGTACCCTTATATTTTCTCCTTTTGAAAGATGATACATTATCGTCAATCACCAACTGTTAACGTTTTTGTACTGTTTGCAATATTGCTCAAGGAAGGAAGGACTTTTGCCAGCTACGCAAAGTTTACACTCTTTTCTTTTTATAAGAATACCTAATTTTTTTCTGAGCCTCAATATTCTTAAAAATTTTCGGTTTTGAGCCTCAGATTATTCTTAAATTATTCTTAAATTGTTCTTGCTCAACACAAGGTGTAAATTCGCCTTAAGATCAAAGAA